>OZ012541.1:17029859-18279859 GCA_963935595.1 Schoenobius gigantellus
CTCCTTAACTAATTGTCATTGTATATGAAAAATTGGGGTTAAATGCCTTTTGTTGTTCTAGTTAAGTTCTAGCATTTACCTATATTTGATTTTGGTTTGTTTTTTCATATCTTTGTTTTGCCCTTGAATATTTTGTTTGTTAAGTTGTAAACTTATACTTGAATTTATTTTGTTTAAAAATTTTTGCTGCTAAATGACTTTGCTGTTGTTGTAATACACTATTTTGCTGTGTTAAGTTTTAGCATTTACATTTGATTTTGTTTTGTTTGCCTTTGAATATTATGTTTGTTAAGTTATTGACTTAATACTTGAATTTAATTTGTTTGAAAATTCTGTTGTTAAATGCCTTTGTTGTTCTAGTTAGGTTCTAGCATTTACACTTGATTTTGGTTTGTTTATATCTTTTGTTCTGCCTTTGAAGTTCCTCCCGATCTGTTTTATTGTCTGCGGTTGTCGGTCTGTTTGTCCGTGTATTATTATAGTGTATATTAATTTTGGTGCAAAATGGTCCCGCCAGTCAGTCCGCTTAGTGGTGCCCGCGCGGGTGCACAAAAGATCTTGAGATGGTTTGCTAGTGCCGTCCCTTGGTAGACCGACCAGACCGAGAACAGGCTTTGTTCATTCGGCATGAGGGAGTACCTGCTCGCTTGAAGGAATTGGAGCAGCTTTTTGTTGTTCATCAACAATATTTGCTCGACCACCCAGCCGAGGGTGCCGCTGAGTTGCGAGCAGTCGAGCAATTTAATGCCGATTATGATCAATGTTTTGAACAGGCGGATGTGATCATAAACAAGGCTCAGGCTATCCTATTCGCCCGGAGGGGTGAGTCGTGCACGACCGGGGAGGTCAAGCCTACACCGGCCGGCTTGCTGGACAGACTGCCCACTTTAGACATCCCAACCTTTGATGGGAACCTAGCTTCTTGGATGGGGTTCATTAACCTCTTTGATAGCCTGGTTCACTCGAGGGACGACCTGTTCCCTAGCCAGAAATTGGCCTATTTGCTCTCTGCCTTACGTGGAGAGGCTGGTGTGCTTGTCCAGCATCTACCTATCAACGATGACAGTTATGAGATTGCAAGGGCGTTGTTGACCGCCCGGTATCAGAATTTTCGCTTGCTAGCGGACACACATGTGGCTGCCATTTTAGGGCTGCCACGAGTATCCCGGGTCTCCTCATTGAGGAAGGAGATTTTAAACCCGCTGCTAAGCGCTATTAATGCGCTCAAACGACTTGACCTACCGGTGGACCAGTGGTCCTTCATATTGCTCCACCTCATCCTCAATAAGCTTCCCATGGAGATGAAGGGGCAATAGTGCCTCGTACCTCCCCCCCTTCTCGGATCTCCTCAGATTTTTGGAGGATGAGTGTCGGATGACCGACCACTTGGATCTGGCTCCTATACCGGGACCGAGTACAGGCCGCTATGAGGCAACCCGGGCAGCGCCACGGAGAGAACGCCGCCCGCACAACCAGTATACTGCAGTGCGGCAGAACTCTCCACACGGGGAGAGGCCGATGCCTTGCAAGTGTTGCAAGCGGGATAGCCATCGTTTGCCGGCCTGTCCCAAATTTGTTGGCCTACGCACCGAGGGGCGTAGAAATATGGCCAAGCAGCGGAATTGGTGCTACCGCTGTCTGGGGGCTCATATGGCATCGGCTTGCCCCCACCCACGAGATTGCCACTGTTGTGGAGGGGCCCATCACCCCCTCTTGTGCTTTAATAATAAAGACACTCGTGAGGTGGTGAGAGAGAGGGACTCGCACACGGGCGGGGGCCCTCGTAGGTCACCCACATCTCCGAGGAGATCGGAGGGGCGTGCCACCCCTTCGCGGAGATTGGACAGGCGCCCCCCCTCCAGTGAGAGGATTGGGCGCCCCACCCCCCCTACGGGCGGGGGGGATGGACGCGCCGCTTATGAGGCGCCACCGCGGGATTGGGCCGCGGTTATTAGGGAGCCACGTCGGGAGCCGATACGCTTCTCTCCCCCTATGATGGAGAGACCTCGTTTATCACGGGCTCCCCCAACCTTCGCCCATCATGGGCACCGCCCGGCCCCCCGATGCAGCTTTGGTCGGGGTGTGTACGTGCCGGATTGGGTCCCGCTCGAGCGCCTTGAGCGCCCTATTCCTCCGCCGCGCACGCATTTTTCCTTGAACCCCCCTTCCCCCCCGTTGCGGGGAATGCGGGAGGATTTTCATTAAACCAACTGTCGGCTGGAACCCCCCCACAGGAGCAGGTGCTGTTACCAACAGCCTCCGTACAGGTGTGGGGCCCGAGGGGCACCTTTGTTTTAGTTCGCGCCCTTTTGGATACGGGAGCTCAGGGTTGCATTGCCTCCAGCTGGCTGGTCCGGCAGTTGAGTTTGAACACATCTCCATACCTTGAATCGGTACGGGGAATCGGAGACCTGCGGATCCCGGATCCGATCCGTCAGGTTTTGTACTCCTTCTCCCCCCACTTCTCTTCAGCGCCCAAAATTGGCGTTACCGCGATTGTTTATGAGAAGGTTGTTGGTCAGCTTCCGCAACAGCACGTTTCGCGCGCTGTCGTTGATGCGACATCAGGATTGACCTTGGCTGACCCTTCCTTCCACCGAACCGGTCCGATTCACTTATTGCTCGGTGCCGATGTTCTAGGCCGCGTGTATTGTGGGAAGAGGAGAGAGTTACAGAAGGGTGGGCTGGTAGCCTTATCTACATCGCTTGGGTTTGTAGTGATGGGACCAGTTAGGCATAACCCACCATCTCCATTAGTGGACAGTTACATAACTGTTAGCTCCACCTTATCGGATGTCCTTCAACGGTTTTGGGAGGTGGAAGAGCCACCTACCGTGAAGCGAGTGAACCCCTTAGACGAGGAGTGTGAGTTGTTCTACCAGAACAATACAGGTCGCCATCGCTCGGGACGGCTGATCACTCGTTTGCCCTTTTTGTCAGTTCGCCCCTCACTTGGCAGCTCCCGGCCGTTGGCCGAGAAGCGGTTGCTGTCCATGGAGCGTCGTATGAGTAGAGACTCCGACTTCAAACAGAAGTATGTCGACTTCATGCGAGAATATGAGCAACTGGGGCACATGTCGGTCTCGCGACTGGACTGGCGAAACGAGGAACATAATTTTCTTCCTCACCACGCGGTTTTGAAACCTTTCACTGGGAAGATACGCGTTGTTTTTGATGGGTCAGCTCCTACGTCTACCGGAGTTTCGCTGAATCAATGTCTGCATGCTGGACCGAAGTTGCACCACGAGGTGGGAGATGTATTGACCAACTTCCGTCGCCATGCCGTCGTCTTTGTGACCGATATCCGGATGATGTTTCGGCAGACTGTGATTCACCCGGACGATAGACGATATCAGCTCATATTATGGAGAGAGGATCCCAGGGATCCCATGCTGGTCTACGAGCTGAACACCAATACATACGGTTTGCGTTCGAGCCCCTTTGTGGCAATTCGCTCACTTGTGGAACTCGCTGAACGTGAGCGGTTACGATACCCTCGCGCATCCTTGGTTCTCAAGGAGGATGCATTTGTTGATGATATTTGTACGGGCTCCTCTAGTATCGAGGAAGCCTTGATTTTGCGAGATGAACTAATTGCTCTTCTCGGGGCTGGTGGTTATGAACTGAGGAAGTGGATGTCCAACTCACCTCAGCTTTTGTGTGACTTGCCAGACGACCACCAGCAGGAGCCTCATATTTTTGAGAATGCCAACACTCCAGATTTACTGTCTGTTTTGGGAGTGCAATACAGACCTGTCCAGGACACGTTCACTTATCGATTGGAGCTGCCAAGCCCCAAGGTCTGGACGAAACGGTTGGTTTTGTCTACAGTAGCTCGTACCTTTGACCCAAATGGCTGGATTAGTCCCGTAGTGTTTTGGATGAAGTGCTTCCTACAGGAACTTTGGTCAGCCAGAGTGTCGTGGGATGAGCCCCTCTCGGGCCGTTTGCTGCGAGATTGGGAGTCGTTCATGTCGTCTCTCCCCGACATTAACCGGGTTAGTATCCCTAGACATATACTGCCTAAGGGACGGTTTACGGCCAGCCTTCATGGCTTTTGTGACGCGTCTGAGAGTGGATACGCAGCCGTCGTATATATCCGGACAGTCGATGATAGAGGAGCTGTTAAGCTCCACTTGTTAATTGCTAAGAGTAAGGTTGCTCCACTTCGGACTCGATTAACGATTCCGAAGTTAGAATTGTCTGGAGCTACTCTTCTGGTTCTGTTGATGAACCACGTTGTTGACACCCTGGGACGTAGTGTGGACTTTGAGTCGCTCTTTGCTTGGTCCGACAGTCAAGTTGTCCTGTGTTGGATTAAGAACTCCGTCCACTCCCTGGAAGTATTTGTGGCCAATCGGGTATCCCAAATACAGGCCTCGAAGGCCACGTTGATTTGGCGCCACGTGCCAGGTGAAATAAACCCTGCTGACTGTGCATCACGTGGCAGCGAAGCCCCTCAGCTTATTGACCACACTCTGTGGTGGGGTCCCGAATGGTTGTTACAGCCGTCTTGGCCTTCCACACCAGCTGTGGTGAAGGCACCAAATCCGGGCTTGCGTGTTCACGCTGTCGAGACTATGGCGGCTCCAGAGCGGGAATTTTTATTAGACCGCTACAGTTCTCTGGACAAGTTGCTCGGCGTGACCGCTTGGATAAGAAGATTTATACGAAATTGTCGACGGCCTCAGGACAAATATTTGTGTCCGGTCCTCTCACCGCAGGAGCGCCAAGATGCTCTTTTGCATTGGGTGCGTATGACCCAGTCTAGAGCGTTTGAACCGGAACTTAAGATTTTCCGTACCGGGACATCCAAATTAAAGGGACCCTTGGTGCGTTTGACTCCCTTTCTGGATGATAAGGGATTGTTGCGTGTAGGAGGCCGATTGAGGCACGCTAACTTGCCTTATAGATCACGTCATCCCCTGTTGCTCCCCAAGGACGGACCATTGGTGCGATTGTTGATCATTGATCGCCATGTGAAGAATGCTCATGCCGGATGTAATGCATTGACCGCGCTCCTCCAACGGGAGTTTTGGATTTTGTCAGCGCGAAGAATAATCCGATCTGTTATCTTTCGATGTCTGCCCTGCTATCGTTTACGCCCCAAGACGATGCAGCCCCAAATGGGTGATTTGCCTGCTGATCGTGTGAATGAATCAATGACCTTCTTAGGAGTTGGAACTGATTTCGCGGGACCGTTCACTATAAAAACGTCGCGACTCCGTAATGCTAAGACTGAAAAGGCTTATTTGTGTGTGTTTGTTTGTTTGGCCACTAAAGCCGTTCATTTGGAGGTGGTGAGTGCACTCACCATGGACGCTTTCTTAGCAGCGTTAGGCAGATTTGTTTCCCGCCGAGGACTTCCATCTCTAATTCAGTGTATATAACATCCACTTGCGCGTTTTTATCTAAGGCATTTAAAGCAAAGTCTGTGAAAACAATTATGTTCGTCTCGACAACACGACATTTGATAAAACCGTGTTGCCTTTCCGATATGTGGTGTCGAATAGCATAAAATATGACAATTGAGAAGTGACAATCTTTTCTAATATTTTTCCTAAAACACATAATTTAGATATTGGCCGGTATTGTGTAATTAGTTCTTTCTGGTTATGTTTAGGTATAGGGGTAATTAAGGCCTTTTTCCATAAACTAGGAAACATCCCAGAGGATAAAGATGTCTGGAAAATCATGGAGACGGGTTTAAGTAAACTTTCAGCACATTTTGATACTACTATCGGGTGAACACCATCAAAACCTGCCCCTTTGTGTATGTTAATACGCTTCATACTTTTCAACAGTGTGTCATTATCTAGTTTGATTTGACCCAAGTCAACTACATCATGTGTTCCGCAATATGTAAAGTCCAGCGCGGATTCTGTATCTGTACTAGGAACAAAATTTGACTGAAAATGTTTATTAAATGCTTTACATAATTATATCTGTTCCGTTAGATGAAGTATTGTTATTATAAATCATATTCAATGGTAAACCGCTGTTTCCTTGCTTAGATTTTATATATGACCAAAAATATTTTGGATTTTGCCTAATTTTTTTTCTCCAAAAAAACAATATATTTGTTGTAAGTATCATTTTCCAGCTTACGAAGACGTTTTCTCAGCAGTGAGAAAATTCTATAATCAGCAGTGCTCTTATAAGTCTTCCACTTTTTGTGGTATTTACGTTTCTCATTGGATAATTTTACTAATGGTCGTGTATACCAGGGCGGATATTTTTGACAGTCAAATTTCACACAAGTAGGTACAAATTTATTAATTAAAGAATTTAAATTGTCATTAAAGACTTCCAGCATAGAATCGACATCCTTGCAAGATGAGAAAACATCTTCCCAATCAACTGAGTCAAGTCACCGATTAATTGAGTCAAAATCAGCATTAAAGAACACTTTTCTTGGAATACTGTTGTCTTTTAAAACTAATGGTAAATCTATAGTTAATTTTATTTCAAGAGATTTATGATGTGGGTCTTCGGGGACCAGTGGTTGTTCATTCGCGTTAGTAGTACAAAATCGGTTACAGAAAATTAAATCGAGAATTCTATTATTGTGATTGAATTCCTTATTATATTGATTTAAATGAGACAAACTTACAAAATCCGCCGTTAAACAGGTCAAGTTATCGCTTGGGTTGTTTATTATCATACAGTTTAATTCATTACTATACTCCCAAATAGCATTAGTTACATTGAAATCTCCCAATAAGAGAAAAATATCGTCAGAATTATCATTAATTCTATCCGTTGAACATATATTGTTCTTCCACTATGCTGAACTGATTACGGATCTTTAAGGGGTAAGAGGTTACTTTTTAAAATATAATAGGCGAGTATATTTGACCCATAGTTGTATTTTTTCGAGTTGCTCCGATGAGCCGGTATTATATTCACTAAATTCACTATTCGCTAAAATATTACGCCCCAGAGGGGCGTAGTATTTTAGCAAAATGTTGGGTGAGGCACATAGGGTAAAAGGTTGGGAACCCCTGATCAAGTGTCACTGGTCTCAGGTAATTAAAATTGTCCTTAGACCCGTTAATGTGTCGATGCACCGTGGCTGCGCGTAATTGGTCATTTTTTTCTGTTTTAACTACAATAACTAGTGGAAAAAATAACCCTAATTCTGAATTAGAATAACATTTTCAAAATTCAATATTATTAACTTATTTATCGATAAATCTTTCATAAATGATCAATAAATACGGCCAGTAACACTTACATAAATCGGGTCAGTATATAACAAACATAAAAAAAGGGAAGAACTATGTATAACCAGTCATTTTCGCGCTATTGCATCTGGTTTCGCCTAGGATCTGCAATAAAATCTAAGTAAGTGGATGTCGTAAAGCTTATGAGTTCGCCGTGGGACGCAATATTACGGTACAAGACTCTTTGCCATTCATCTAGCGACATAGGAGATGTTATATCACCGTACATGCATGCTGAAGGGTTTAATATTTGCAGGCACAAGTGGCTGAGTGATGTAACTAGATACTGTTGACTGAAATATTTGTTCACTGCTACGGCGTATAATGGAAGAGGTTGCATTACAATGTTCTAAGTCGCGACAATTTCGTCAGTTATTTATATCTACACTTGCTTTCCGCTTGCGGCTTCGCCCGCGTTGTTATAGTTTTCCCGTGGGAATTTTGTATTTTACCGTAGGAAAAATAATGTTGTAGCCTAAGACGATTATTTATATTTAGGAGCTCGGATAATAAATTTCATACAAATTGGAGCAGTTTTTAAATATTTTCCATAGAAACTTTCAACCCCTATTTTGCACCCTAAGGGGGTGAATTCCAATAAACCATGAAACACGTATTCAATGAAATGTTTTTAAGAGTATGAATGTCAAGTTTTATCAAAATCGTTGCTAATTTAAAGATTTTTCCATACAAACTTGCAACCCCTATTTCATCTGTTCAGAATAATTTTTTTTAGTGTGCGTCCGCATTTTGAATTCAAACAACTGTCAAAATTTCACGTTCCTCCCATTAGCGGTTACGGCTGTGCGTGCGTCTATACATGGGAACTTCTCCTTTATTAGTTTTATTTATACCTAGTTTATTTATACCTTTATACCTAGATTAGCTTTGCCCGCGAACTACGTTTCGCCAGCAAAAATAATAATATCCCTATTAAAAAGTGAGGGTTGGTAGTAGAAGGTTAAAAATGTAGGGTTATAAGTATTTTTTGATGCCAAATTATAAAGAGTAAACAAAATTGTTCACAAAAAATCTGGAGAGGGCCACTCTTATCAACCAAGGGTAAAAAATAGCCTACAACCTATTCTCAGATCTACCAAAATATACACAAAAAAAATTCATAAAGACCGGTCAAGCCGTTTCGGAGGAGTTCGATATCAAACACGAGAATTTTGTATATCAGATATATTAGATTTTTAATGGACAATACAAGCAAACAAATTAGATAAAGCAAGTTTGTTAAGTTGATGTGTAAGCAGTGAATTTACTGGGGACTGTGGCTTGACATCTCGTATCACAAGTTGGTAGCGTATATTGGGGTTCTTGTAATTGTAATATTTTTAAATATACTTACTCATGTATTTATACTACATGAACAATAGGCGGCTGTAATCTTACTTCGACTTACCTTCAGGTGAACAATCTGCTTGTTTGCCAACTTTGGTGTATAAAAAAGTAGATATCATGCATATTTCATCCCCTTTCGCAAAGTGGAATTCCTGAAAAATTTTAAGTTGCAGATTTATAAAAAATAAATTTTGTGTTGTATCTTTGGAATCGCATTTTAATACTAAAATAAATTAAGAAATAAGTCATCTTCACCCTGATCTTAGTCAATGGACGTGTTCACCTCCACTTTTTCATATTACCTTTTAAATAGTACATTATTACCCTAGGGGTGAACCGTCTCGGGACTAAATAAGTAACTCTTAACACCGTGCTTTTTATTATGAATACAAGGAAAGTCAAAATAAAAACATGTTAGCTAGAGAAAAAAAATAGTGAATTTTATTTTACACTAGCTGTGCCCGCGAACTACGTTTCGCTATAATAATTGTCAAAAAAAATCACATAAAGGTATAAAAAATAGCCTACGACCTATTCTTAGACCTACCAAATATATACAAAAGAGAAAGTTCATTAAAACTAGTCAAGCCGTTTCGGAGGAGTTCGATAACAAACACTGTTACACGAGATTTAAATATTAGACAAATCAACAACTTCTGCATTAGCCTCTTCTCTTATGAAATCAGGCGTTATATCCATATCTGAATCAGTTGAAATATAGACAAAACTCTACAACTCGAAAAAACAAATGAAGATCGAATTGCCGCTTTCTCGCCTATTTTGTTTTTTTTTTCTTATGTGGCCGGCCAGCTATTCAGCCATTTTTTTTTTCATTTTCATCATTGAACAAATGGTAAATATTTTGCCCAAATCTATGTTATTTTAAAGAAATAGTTGAAAGTAAATTATAATAAACTCTTTAAAAAATATATATACTTTAATTAATTCTTAACTTTAAGTTATTTCAATTTTACATCGCGCTATGATTGAGTGGCTGTATGGAAAGTTGGAACATCAATAGAAATGTCAAAATACAACTAGTTTTTTATAATTTGACAGCTGTTAGTTGAAAGCTCCCTTGGGCTGAAAAGTATTACTTTCAACCCGCTCCGCAGGCGACTTTAGCATGAGTAATGAAAAAACTATTACAGACAGGGTCGTATCTACGGGCAGCTGATCGAGGCCTATTCGTTCCTACCGACCGGATCAAGACCTCCTCAGTCTGTTCCAGACTTCCAAAAGATCACGACGCCTGTTCCCGTCCACTCCGGAATACATCTGGCCTCCACCACGCGCTTCGGCTTCTGCCTCTTCTAGTCAGAGCGAAGCTACGAGTAAGTTTATCTTCGCATATCATACTGAGCGAAGTCCTAGTAATGAGGTCTAATAATAAACGCTTTACTTCACTTGCATTCATTTATTTATATATCTTCTGCACCCTGGTCGTGTTTCAGACGGCACCAGCGTGTAAGCTACATGGACTAAAGAGACGTCTTGTAGTCACCGGGGTCCTTAATTAGCAAATTTGTAAACCTGCTACACGACAAAGAGAGGTGGAAGATTAGACAATTGCATAGATTTGATTACAGGCGTGTCGCTGTCGAGCTCCATCGACAGGCCGCCTCGCTCACATCCAACATTTCGTTAATATTTCGTGGATAAGCTCTCGGTGTTAGCCATTTTAAACAAAACACGTTCCAGACAATGGCCGACCCTTTGTTCAGTAACAAAGGGAGTGCTTGAATATAAACTGAGTGTCTTATCGCGGAGCACTTATTTGTTTCTCAAATCACTTTCCTCAACTTTACATCATGTTGATGTTTGCTCAAGAGCCACCGTTTCTGATAATAACCGACAACATAGCTGCTCGATATAACGGATATATTCAAAAGCACCAGTTTCTTAGAAATTTATTAAGGTGAAGTAGACGTATCATAAAACTTCGCTTGGAATTTTCGAACGCCTCATTCATTCTTTGTTCTAAAAAATTTGTTTGTTTTAAATCAATAATTATTTATTTTTTTATAGTTATTTATTAAGTAAATTGAAACTGTTAATGAATTCAACAGACAATAATGATGAGACACTATAGTGCAATCTGTCACTTACACATTTTGACGTTATGTCATACTGTACCCGGAGTGAATTTGACGATGTCTAATTTGGTACTTTTTGGCAGAAAGCAATTATGGGTTTGACTCCTTTTTAACCGACTTTCAAATAGGAGGAGGTTCTGAATTCGACTATGTTTTATAAGGATGTTACCTCATTAGTCATAACATACCGGAGGGAGACTCTGTACCAAGGTCGTGTGCATGGGTACCTCCGATTTACCTATTTCTGTCGCAAAGCAGCAGTGCTTGCATTGCTGTGTTTCAGTTTGAAGGGTAAGATATGGCATTGAAATTACTGGGTACCGTGACTTTACATCTTAGTCACAAGTTGGCAACGTACCCACACTGTGGTTCTTGTGGGGTTTACAGTTTTACTGCGAATCTCACAGGAACCTCATATATCATCATAGGTGACTGTTACCACTTACCATCAGGTGGGCAGTTTGCTTGTTTGCCAACTTAAAGCAAATAATAAAAACTCTGCTATTTAGGTATTAACCGATTTAGAACATTTTTCTTTGTTTGAGAGGGACATTCCAACTGGTCTAATTGTCACCAAGTAAGGATCTGGTGACGGAAAATCGAGGCGAACCCATACATTTTACAGGCATTTCCAACGTGTTTCATGTTTTTTAAAAAGATATTCAGGAATTTGCGTGCGTTAGTCTTGAGCCGAGCTGATGATGGAAAGGATCGTTGATTTTAAGGAGCAAAAGGTAAGTTTTTTAAAACGAGGTCGTATTCCTTTAACTAACATCGGTGGGCTGGTATTTAAACTCACAAAAAAAATATTATGCAAGAAATTTAAACCGATTTCAAAAACACTCTATATCATAATTTATAGATACACCCAAAAATTTTATATTGAAATCAGAGACAAGCGATGATTTCCGGGAAAGTCTTTAATAGGCTAGATGACAAAAAATTTTTTTTTGCTTTAATAGAAGCTTATTCATATAATAAACAGAAAGAAAAAATCGGTTTTCGAATAACTATAAAAACAACCAAGATAGAAGGTATTAAAGATTTTTCTCCATCTCTTTCTAGCAAAATGTCAATTTACAAGGAGTTAATATGGCCGTACTCAACAATGACGTCACGGTTGATGTCGAATCTCTCTGTCTAATCGCCTTCAAATTAGCAACTTAAAATGCTTGTATCTAATGTATTTCTAAGCCGATTTTAATTCTAATTTCACAGGACTGCATCTTTTTCCACGGTATTTTAATATTTAATGACGAGACGTAAAAATTTGAATTCAGTCATCATCCCAATTATACATAATATATTTATCTTAAGTTATATGTAGGATTTATGTTATTTTTGAGTTTTTAGTGTTTTTCAAATCAGTTTTTATAAAATGGTGAATATATATTTTTTACACCACCTGCTCAAAAATAACATATTCTAGGTCATGTTAACCTTACAAAAAGTAACTCATTTCAATTACATTTCAATACATATTATTAAAAATCAAACAAACATTTAATCTCGCCATGTTTTTTTTTACTTTTGTAGTTTTTAGTTTTCCAACTTTAAAAAGCAAACAGATTCAAGCACATACATTCATTTCTGTAGGTGTAGTTTTTAAAACAGAAGATTCGTGACTTTTTCAACTTTTATAATAAGTTATGATTTATTATTAAATTAATATGGTTTATAAATGCTGTATTTCTTGCATATTTGTTTCCTTTTTTGGTGGTATGAAAGTAGAGTATTATCCTCGGGGATAAAGCAGTCTTAGTCTTGGATGAGCTTAAATTCCGTGACATAAGACACTGCTTTATTCCCTTTGTTAATAATCTACTATTAATTACAAAGACATAAACACCCTAACTTTTATGACATTACAATTCCTTAAAAATTATAAATAAATTGATAATTAATTAAATCAATACAAAAAATCACAGCTGGTAGGATTCAAGCCTGCGTCTGCAATCCAAAGTGTGAATGAGCACTTAGGCCACCGAGAAATTATCCAACCAGGTCAAAATTTTGACTGTTTAATCTCTTTTACTAATTAATTTTACAGATCATGAAAACAGACATACAGAATCGATGAAAAGGTTTTTCCGTCTAAAGTTCTGCCTGTGACGACTTTAAAATGTATTTTGGATCAACTTTTGCATCTAATCTAGCTACTCTGTCTCTCAAATCGTGAAATTGCAATTTATATCCACAGATTTTACGCCCAAGTTGTTTATCAAGGCCATTCAATTTCATCGCCTCCTCAAACTTGTCTCATCACCAGCGCTATGACAGAACAAAACCAATAGTTGGGATCGCAAATTCAACTTGCCGTTTGAACTTCAGTCATTTTGAATACAACTTTTCAATAGGAGCCCGATGTAATCTCACGGAGGCAATAAACACGGTACTAAGTTTCCAAACACTTTTAGCCAAATATAATTATAGCTTAAGCATAATACCTACCAAGGTTGTGAGGAAGGATAGATACCTAGATAGATTAATTCTTTATTGCACAACAAGACAGAAACAGCGATACGAAAAAAAATTATAACTAACGTAGGTAAAATGGATAGATAATATTCTATTTATATAAAAACCTCGTGTCACAATGTTTCTCCGGGGTGATCTCCGAAACTACTTAACTGATTTGGATGAAATTTGGATTATTGTATGTAATTTGGTGCAACTTAAAAGATAGGTTAGTTTTTATCTTTATTATTAGCCTCAGTATTTATTATTGAGAATTGTCTGTAAATATTTGATAGTTCTATAAATTTCTAACAGGCAGAGCGGTGCGGTGTGAGTTTATTTATCCACAATACGTACTGTAACCACGGCTAATCTGGACATGCGTCAAAATTTAGGCGTGTCCAGAATAACTATATCTAGTGACGCAATAAGATGACGAAATAATAAATGATACTTATTTTGAGTTTCACCAACTGGACACTTCTAAAATAAGCGAATGATAAAACTAAAAAAATATATGATGTACATTACCATGTAAACTTCCACCGAAAATTGGTTTGAATGAGATCTAGTAAGTAGTTTTTTTAATACGTCATAAATCGTACGGAACCCTTCATGGGCGAGTCTGACTCGCACTTGGTCTTTTTTACATATGTCATCTTTATTAGCTAAATTCACCACATGCCATATTTCGTAGACAGAATAATTTGTCGGAAGTCTCCATAATTATTACAAATGTCCTCGTTGACTGGACTAAAGACGCGAACGGCGTTCGTCAAGGATACCTCTAACGCCAAGGAAACTAAGTTGGCCCAAACAGTTCCAGCCTTTTTACTATGACGACAAATTTAATTAGAGTGGCGTTGTTTGCCATAATTAGGGCTAAAAAGTCCTACAATAGTTGTAGGTTTTAACAAAAAAAAGTGCCCATTGGCAATGAAACGCAGACTACCAGAACTGATGTACAAGATCACAGAAGGCGGATAAAATCTTTTGTGACGTCACGCATTTCCGTTGGATCTCTTTTCTTCCATCTTTCTAATACAAAAGGAAATTCCTAGTATCAGCGGCCAACAAAGGTTGGGTCATAATATTCTCATTTCCCTCCCGTAATTCAAACCGTACTTCATATTTTTTTCCATCGCTTAAGCGGTTTGCACACATCCCCTTTTGATCCCTCATTGTACTGATTTAAAATATGAATACGCACAATACTCCCGTTTGTAATAGCACCATGAGTAACTTTTCTTAGTGTCTAACAAAAGATAGGATAACATCACTTGCTTTGAAAATTTATATATGTTAAAATTACACATCTCTTTAATAACTCCTTATTCTTATCATATTATTATTGTAATTAATTGTACTCTATTCATGATTCTTTTCCAGATTATAACGTTGGAAACGATATCTGTTTCTTGAAAACCAATGATTAAGCATTCTCGTGTGTTGATGATGGATGTACCTCAATTATAGTGTGATTATTCTAGACGCGAATGACAATAAGCGCAATTCGATTTTTTTTGTTGTTGAAACAACTCTATGTTTAATGCTGAATGGTACAATATGAGTAAAATTATAGCTTATTTCAAAAATAACAATGTTGTCGATGATTTATTGCTTCCAACTAAGTATAACTATGCGTGATAAGCGTATGAAGAAAGAAAGATTTAAGTACCCATAATTTTAACGTAGTAATGTACCACAAAAATAACTGTCCCTTAATCATCTGCTTAACAAAACACTCATCATCATCCATGGCTCCATTTGAATATTTTTTGCAATTAAACAAAAAGAGTCAAACATATTTTGTAAGTCCCACTTCGTTCTCCACAAAAATGACATAATGACAGCTGTTCTTTATATTAGTTTTCTGTCGTCTTCACAGAGCTCCATTATTAATTCATGACTTTTTCCGGTCAGCCATAAGTTTTCGCGCGCGTACATAATCAAGAAAGAGCGCGCGGAGCAAGCAATTACTTTTCTCGGCGTTTTTCAATTCTCTTATTTTAGAGATGACAAAGCAATCTAGGTCATGAACTCATTGTCTTAAATAGATTTTTTTTCGTATAACATATATTTTAATATAAATTTAACACAATATAATATATCTACACAAAGGAGAAAAGATATCGTGGTGATTTGGAATGAAAAATAATTATCGTCATGCCCCAGTTGCTATCGCCAAGAAACAATCAAAGTCGGTTTATAATTACTGCCTTACCCTTTCAGTGCTTCTTTTTAAAACTGGGGCTTCATAAACACAGATAGATATCGGATATTTCAATATCTACATTTTCCAGCTACAAAAGACTGTGACTCTTAAAATCAAGTTTTTCTAATTAACTAGCGACCCGCCCCGGCTTCGCTCGGGTGAAATGTAAGATACCAATGTGAGGCAGTGTGGAGTGATTAATAGTATTATGATTATGATTGGTCTAACTACAGGATCTCAGGAGCGTCGGTGGCGCAGTGGACTCGGCACTTGCCTTCGAATCGGGGGGTCGGGGTTCGAGACCCGCCATGTACCAATGTGTTTTTCATTTCGAATTTCATATGTACATTTGTCTGACGCTCCTACGGTGAAGGAAAACATCGTGAGGCAACCTGCATACATCTGCGAAGAAATTCAATGATGGTGAATGAATGAATGATTGGATGTCCCGGTACGGAAAATCTTAAGTTCCGGTTCAAACGCTCTAGACTGGGTCATACGCACCCAATGCAAAAGAGCATCTTGGCGCTCCTGCGGTGAGAGGACCGGACACAAATCTTTGTCCTGAGGCAGTCGACAATTTCGTATAAATCTTCTTATCCAAGCGGTCACGCCGAGCAACTTGTCCAGAGAACTGTAGCGGTCTAATAAAAATTCCCGCTCTGGAGCCGCCATAGTCTCGACAGCGTGAACACGCAAGCCCGGATTTGGTGCCTTCACCACAGCTGGTGTGGAAGGCCAAGACGGCTGTAACAACCATTCGGGACCCCACCACAGAGTGTGGTCAATAAGCTGAGGGGCTTCGCTGCCACGTGACGCACAGTCAGCAGGGTTTATTTCACCTGGCACGTGGCGCCAAATCAACGGGGCCTTCGAGGCCTGTATTTGGGATACCCGATTAGCCACAAATACCTCCAGGGAGTGGACGGAGTTCTTAATCCAACACAGGACAACCTGACTGTCGGACCAAGCAAAGAGCGACTCAAAGTCCACACTACGTCCCAGGGTGTCAACAACGTGGTTCATCAAACGAACCAGAAGAGTAGCTCCAGACAATTCTAACTTCGGAATCGTTAACCAAGTCCGAAGTGGAGCAACCTTACTCTTAGCAATTAGCAAGTGGAGCTTAACAGCTCCTCTATCATCGACCGTCCGGATATATACGACGGCTGCGTATCCACTCTCAGACGCGTCACAAAAGCCATGAAGGCTGGCCGTAAACCGTCCCTTAGGCAGTATATGTCTAGGGATACTAACACGGTTAATGTCGGGGAGAGACGACATGAAGGACTCCCAACCTCGCAGCAAACGGCCCGAGAGGGGCTCATCCCACGACACTTCGGCTGACCAAAGTTCCTGTAGGAAGCACTTCATCCAAAACACTACGGGACTAATCCAGCCATTTGGGTCAAAGGTACGAGCTACTATAGACAAAACCAACCGTTTCGTCCAGACCTTGGGGCTTGGCAGCTCCAATCGATAGGTGAACGTGTCCTGGACAGGTCTATATTGCACTCCCAAAACAGACAGTAAATCTGTAGTGTTGGCATTCTCAAAAATATGAGGCTCCTGCTGGTGGTCGTCTGGCAAGTCACACAAAAGCTGAGGTGAGTTGGACATCCACTTCCTCAGTTCATAACCACCAGCCCCGTGAAGAGCAATTAGTTCATCTCGCAAAATCAAGGCTTCCTCGACACTTGAGGAGCCCGTACAAATATCATCAACAAATGCATCCTCCTTGAGAACCAAGGATGCGCGAGGGTATCGTAACCGCTCACGTTCAGCGAGTTCCACAAGTGAGCGAATTGCCACAAAGGGGCTCGAACGCAAACCGTATGTATTGGTGTTCAGCTCGTAGACCAGCATGGGATCTCTGGGATCCTCCCTCCATAATATGAGCTGATATCGTCTATCGTCCGGGTGAATCACAGTCTGCCGAAACATCATCCGGATATCGGTCACAAAGACGACGGCATGGCGACGGAAGTTGGTCAATACATCACCCACCTCGTGGTGCAACTTCGGTCCAGCATGCAGACATTGATTCAGCGAAACTCCGGTAGACGTGGGAGCAAACTCAACTGCCGGACCAGCCAGCTGGAGGCAATGCAACCCTGAGCTGTAATTTCAATTCAGTTGCAATACTTATTCGTGGCTCATTTATTTTAGTCAACACGCTAGGTATTCCATAATAAAGTTATCTCTATTATAAAATGCATACAGGCTAAAGCTTTAAGAAAAATATTCATAGCATCGTATTAATGTAATCAATATGAGTGCTTACAAAAATGAAACTAACAAGAAATTTAAAATTTAAACACTAATTGAAATATCGTGAATTTTGTGGGAGAACCATAAAATAGTCGTAGAATCAATCCTGTATGTATCTGTATATTCTTTTAGGATGGATGATATGATAGTATGAATTGTTCAAATTTTTTTAAATTTTTTGCTGACATGGATGTAACAGGGGAAAGGGCTAAAATGGGGTGGTTGAGACTATCTGGTTCTAAGCTGAATATCAGTGGTCCGATTCACAAAACAAAAGTTTTTCAGCAGTTTGGATGGTGTTAGGGCTTCCAAGCCGTCACGTAACAAGTTCATCGTCACAACGATGATCTAATAACCACACATGTATTCAGCTAGACAACGTAAATCACTACATCTGTATGAAACGTGTCAATATTTCTTTGCAGGATGTGATGTGAAAAGAGCACTTTAAATGTTAAAAGTAACCAACTAATACTTCGTTTTACTTTTAGTTTTGCAGCTCCATAGGCCTCAATTAGTTATTTCTTAAATTTTCCCGGAACTTATCACGGATGGAGCGCTGACTAAATCAAACGATTTAAAAAGATGATAATTTTCTTGCTTTCGGCACAACATTGATACGTTTTGAGAACACAGCGTACACATAGATATTATAGCACACACATAGCCAGTTCCACTCTCATTGAAGAGTCCAGAAAAAGCTGCCTCCATCTTCTACCTCATGGTCACTAACCATCGGGTGAAATTAATACCGAGAACTTCTCTATAGTCGACAACAAATGAGTTCATCAATACACATCCCAAGTAAAAGATTGGCGAAATACGAAAAACAATTAAAATCTTTCAAATAGTGTTCGCCGCAGAGAATCCAAGGTGGAAATACGGCCAGATAATTAACATGAGCTCGCAGAGGTAGTTATCGGCAAATAGTCGGCGCCGATCACCTGCCGACACCTTATCGTCAGCTAGTTAAGCGTTTCGCTGATTGCTGGATTGAGTTATAAATCTCTGACGGCACGCGATCTATACCCTCACAAGGATATAAAGTCTATGGAAAATTATCAACACTACATTTCGACTTTTTTACTGTTATCAAAACGATTTAAAATGTTTTGAAATAGGCTTATGAACGTATAAGGCTTATGAAGATATGGGTATCTTGTCACAATTTACAGTTTTACATTTGCATGTTGTGCAATCTGAGCACATTGGTATCAGCGAGCTGCTAGAAGACGTGTGTATATAAAAACTGTAAAAGTATATAAATCACTCTTTGAATAGTCGTACAGAATCATATTATTAATGTTATTCACCAGATTCATTGCATATAATTATGTAAAAATCACTTCCAGTTTTTTTTCATCATTGGATAAATCAGCTTCAATTACAGGATGAGTAGACTTTGATTCGTAAAAATCTCAGATAAAGGTAACAATGTCTATGTAAGCATAAATCGGAAATAGCGCGTTGATTATCTGAAAATGATTTGGAGATCAGTTTTTACCAAATTTGACCATCAGAATTACATTAAGCCCGCCTTTGTAAGCATATGTATAATGAATATATTTCTTAAATAAAGATAAATTTTAATTATTAAAATTATTTATTTATATGTACCTATAAACTTTCAACCTATGTACAAATATGTAAGTAAGCCTACAACCATTGACCAAACCAAGTGGCGTCGGCAAAAATAGCGGCAAAAGATACAATGAAACAACTTTTTACTATCTGTGATGTGATTATTCTTTATCTATATAGGCACTTACGTAAATAACAAACTATAGACCTTTCTTTTTTCAAGGAGCGTCGGTGGCGCTGTAGACTCGGCACTCGCCTTCTAATCGGGAGGTCCGGGGTTGGATCCTGCCATGTATGTTTTCTGTTTTCCGAATTTCATATGTACATACATTTGTCCGACGCTCGTACGGTGAAGGAAAACATCATGAGGCAACCTGCATACATCTGCGAAGAAAATTCAAAGGTGTATGTGAAGTCGAACAATCCGCACTGGGCAAGCGTGGTTGACTAGGCCTTTATAAGCCTACAAATAGACCTTTACTCTATTTATTATATCTTCCTGGTTTCGTTTGGGTTGACTAACGTATGTCCGCCGCAAAATCGTGTATCCACTACAGTAAGTGGTACCGCCAGCTTCGTCTACCTCAAATGTGACCAGTGTGCAATGTGTGCCGGCCATGAACGTTATTACAAGGGCGCCGCTCACTATACCTACCAAACGAACCGGTCAATCGAACGCCACCACCGAGTATTTGACGATATTCGATAAAATGCAGTGGCAGGCACTTCACAGGTATTGTGCTATAAGCCGGAACATTTATGTGACTACATTTTCGCGGAAATATTCCGAAAGCTCGCCATTTCACTCAAAGGGAACGTTATTGGATTTTTGCGGTTTTAAATTTCAGACACGAATAGGGTGCCACAAATGTGACTGATGCGGTGAAATGTGACAACATGCATATTATTTTAGCTATGTGCTATTGGAACAGGATTTTCTTTTACAAACCCAAGAATTTTAGAGCAATATATGAGTTGAAGGGTTAATAACAAAACATGGGAATAGGTTCTTTTCTCTAAGCCGAAACCGAAGATGAGGTTAAAAAACGAGTTAACATAATCTGGAATAAATTCTGTAGTAATAAAGAAACCCCTTAAATCACAACTTCCTCTAAAACTCAAGAAATAAGTAATGGATTCATGTTTACTACTTTGTCTTATATATGGCTGCAAAACATGAATAATATACAATACTGACACTAAAAACAAAATACAAGTATGCCAAAGAACGATGGAAAGGAGTAAACATACAAAGAAAACACAGAAATAAGAAAAACTACAAAAATAATACCTATAATAATATGTCCCATAGACTAGTACCATTGATGGTACAAGGGATACAACTTTGTAACCTTAGTACCATCAATAGTACCAATGACACTAGCTTAGGTTCAGTAGTACCATCATACTGTATCTGTTGTATTTTTATTTAAAAAAAACGTCGCCCCTCACTAGGATTTTCTTCTGTGTCGTGTTACAAACATAGAATATCACATGCACATACGCCCAGACCGGAACAAATTTCTGTAGGCCATACAAAACATTTGTCCCGTACGAGAATCGAACCCGCGACCCGTTGCGCAGTAGGTGATCACTCGACCTCTGCGCTAGACGTGTATTGATAGTACTAATATCATTAATTTTCTTTAATGGTACTTAAATGCTTTAGAACATTCTCAAAAATTAAAATGGCAATGGGCGGGTCATATTGCAAGTATGGATAAGGATAAATGGTAACAATGAGTAACCTAGCAACGACAAACAAACAAGAGGGAAAGAAAAGAGGGTAAGAGAGAGAAATGGGTTGATGAAATAGTAATATTTCATCAACACATTTCAACAGAAACCAACAACAATGTTGTTGATGAAATAGGTGAACAAATATGTTGATGAAATATTACTATTTCATCAACCCATTTCTCTCTCGGTCTAAAGCTGGTGAAAATTGGAACACAAACGCAAAGACATATAAACGTGGAACAAAATTAAGGAGGCCTTCACCCGTTGAAGGGTCCAATCCGAAGAAATATTTTTGTGGTTAGAAATTGCAAAACCTCGAAATTATTTTCGACTCAAGGTACCTTGATAAAAATGAAAACAAATCCATCGTTCCCTATACCCGGCGCACCGTTGTAGGTATAGCAAGGCCAAAGTATCATTCGGGAATCTGAAGCATCCTAAACATCTAAATGTATCGTCGCGACATCTTGGTCACACCTTTTTTTCATAGTAGTAGTATCTCTTCTTCAAATCCAAGAAACGGCAATACTTAAACCACCACCATTTTGCGAAATTCCCAAAAAAACTAGTCAACTCTATTTCTATGCCTATGTTAACAAAAAACCCTCTGACGGACGTACCGTACTGTGCAGGTAATCCTATAACTATGCAATGGATCACGGATTACATATACTAACTAGTACACTATACTTACTACGTAACATGGTAACTAGCCAGTCAAACTTGAAAGCAACTACTTTTAATCAGCTGCAAAATTTTGATTTCACAGAGAATTTAACCAGATAAACAGAGATATCTCAATAAGTATACGATCATAACTGAAAATATAATATTATTGGGCTATCACAAAACACCTCTTATGTAGTAGAAGGTAAAAACTTTGTAGAAGACTCAATCACTTCATACCTCACATACTTAGCTAAAATGGTAACTTAGTCTGTACATTTAATATGATTTGCTCTCTGCATTGTTTCATTACTACGATCATTTACATTCAGACCTTATGAAGTCACGTCCCATTAAAACGCTATACAACGATAGAACCCTGCAAATTGTTGTTACAAGACCAAGTTTAATACCAACTAAATAATGAGACTTAATCAAAGTTCAGTCGTGTATATACACGATGTATGGGTTTACAGAATAGTTTCAAACGGGTAGGTACAATTAAGTGCATGCTATTCCAACCTGTTTTACTTAAGACAAGATGAACAAAATATGTCTTATTCATACATAAGTGAGTAACGGTTTGCCCAAAACCAACTTAAGATGACACTCTAACAAGCAATCTAAATAGTGACAGCATAATTGCTTACTCATCCATCAGTTACATTTAGTTGCATTATTTTCATTTCCCTTCTTATTTTTAAAATACCTTGTTATTGCTCAATCCTTCATATAAAGAGCTAGTGTAAAAAAAACTAGCCAAGTGTATGTCAGGCCACACACCATGTAGAGTTTCGCAGTTTATTAAAAGGTTGTACGTTATTTAATCTATAGTAATATACCTACTAATATTATAAAGCTGAAGAGATTGTTTGTTTGTTTGAACGTGCTAATAATAACTAATATGCTAATAATTTTATAATAATAATAATTTGAATATGTTTACCTACTATTCGTTTTAAGGTACAACTTCATCGAAGTATTTTTCTAAGCATTATGTATTTTGTGCAAAATTTTCCAAGTAATTGATTTCATTTGATTTTCAATTACACATTTTATAAGTTGGATACTTAATTAATATCATCATCATTTTAATCTAAGTTTTCCAGGCCATAGTAGCTTCTAGGAAGGTGTCAGGTGACACTACCCCGCAAAAATGTTCAAAAGCGATCTAACAATACCCAACACAATTTTATTGCTTTGTCTGCGTGATTAACATACATACTTGCAAAATTACTGCAGTCTTCTAGTACTAATGCCGTATTTTAAGCAAAATTTATTTCCGCTATGATAAGGTCTAACACTAACCTGTGAAACCAGACAAAGATAATTACCGACATGATTTTTAGAGTTCCAAAGACCTTAAAAATATATAAATTTGCTAACAATACTAAAAGATGCAACTTAGTTAAAAATTTAAAAAAATACAACTATTATCTATAGCAATATTATTAAAGGTAAAAAGGCATGAAATATGTATGATTTTTAATGAACGGTATAATATCCGGGATCACAGATTTAGCCAAAAAATATTCCAAGATCAAATAACTCTTTCTCATATTGTGTACAAACCAAATGCCTGTATCAAAAGAACACAAACACCTCGTATACAAAATAATGTAATACCTACTTATTTATCATCCTTATCAGTCAGTACACGTCGCATTGCAGGGCAGAGGCCTTCCTTGATAGAGGAAACACATTGGAGGCCATTAACTCACCATGTAAGTCATTAGGCGCATTAGGGACGAAACATACCTACTAATCAACAGAAATCCGTATTTTGGTCATAAAATTGACTTTTATTCGACTTTTGTTATAACCATTAAAAAACCAGTTGGATTCGCGTACTGAGAGTTTTGTACATGCTTATCTCAGTAGGTATAATTATGAGAACCTAACTTATTTAAGGCTCACAACAAACTATAGTCACAAATAGGTAAACAGGGTAATCAATTCAAATGGGTTGGCCCAACCGACCCATTTGGATTGAAAGATAGCGATATATGTTCTTAGGAACCATGGGGTCGATTTAAGATTTAACAAAATGACATTAAATTTTTTTAAACTCTCATACATAACCGGAAATCGAAATAGTCGAAATTCTGTGAGTAATCGCATGTAGTAGGATTTGTTTGTATAGTTGATCCTGAAATCAAAAATCGACGCCATGGTTCCTAACAACAGATTTCGCTATCTCTCATAGTTTCTGACTTCTCCCTACTAACGAATTTGGATTGATAACCCGGTATACTTTGTACAAAAACGAAGGTCTAGCTAGACTATAACTCTTATATAACATTTAAGCACAGTATAATATATTACGCCTCCAATTTAGGTCACGAGAAAATAAGTCTATGAAATAATTGCATCGAGTAAAGACTATTCAGGCGAAAGCTTTGTGGCCACGACAAGTAGAAAAGTGGCAACATTAATCTGATCTCCGGCAGCAAATAGCCCTCGAATGCGGTGGACGAGTGTAATGCACCGTGTGAGAAGTAGTTGGGGCAGAAACTGAGCGGCAACAAATTGGCATATTCCACTTTAGACCTAAGTCCTCTATGAAATAACCAACAATAACCAATAACTTAAGGTATATAGAAAGGTAGCACACATACTCGTACGTTAATTATACACAGACTGAGAAGAAGAAAATCTAAGTCAAGATAAATCTTATGGTTCTCTAGGACACATATCCTAGCTATAATTTGATTATGGGTTATTGTTTCAAATATTTAAAAGAAATTATAACAAATGAAAAAATCTATATAGGCTATATATAAAAATCAATATTTGCATTTGGGAACAGGACACATATCTTGCCATACGATTCTGAACAACATGAAGATCTTTTGCCACTGTCACAACAGTTTATATACGTCCCAACCGAGGGGCTCGAGCCTACTTTAAGTAAGGGTGTTTAGACCTTTTTTTTTTTACAAGAGAGAAAATACAGTCTTTACGGTATTCGACAAGGGCATTCAGCTGACTAGGCCACCCCTTGGATATGAAGGACTCGGGTAGAAGACCCACTACCGGCTAAAAACTCTCTAGATACTTAGACCTCCGTGGGGACACAATCGGGATCGGCGTTGGCCATTCCCCGATTGTGCCCCCTGGAGGGTTGCCTGGTGCCAGGGCTTACTGTCGACCCCCTCCGTAGAGGTAAGGGTGTTTAGACCTAAGTCAACCACGCTGGCTCAGTTCGGATTGGTCGACTTCACATACACCGCACCGAATTTCTTTGCAGATGTATACCGTTTGCCTTACGATGTTTTCCTTCTCCGTAGGAGCGTCAGACAAATGTACTTTTGCGACTGGTGGCATTTATATTAGAGCCAGTTAGCATTTCTTCTTGTTTTTTTTATTGCAGCTAAGTTGGCAAACAAGCAAACTGCCCACCTGATGGTAAGTGGTAACGGTCACCTATAATACATGTGGCTCTTGTCTAATTCGCAGCAAAACTGCAACCCCCACAAGAACCACAGTGTAAGTTGCCAACTTGTGACATCAGATGTAAAGTCACGGTACCCAGTAATTTCACTGCCATAACTTACCCTTCAAACCGAAACACAGCAATGCAAGCACTGCTGCATTGCGGCAGAAATAGGTAAGACGGAGGTACCTAAGCAGGCGACCCTGGTACAGAGTCTTCCTCCAGTAACTTGTTGTTGTTGTGATAGCAAAAGAACTACCGGTATGTTTATTAGTCCTTGGACGCTGCGGCAGTCGATTATCTGGAATGCAAACTGACACTATGGCTTGCCCATATTATTATATCTGCAGTACGTCCCTACGTGCAGAGAACCGACATAAATATTTGAACATATTATGTCCAAATTATACATTTGACTTATTTGCTGTAGAATCAATGGGCCTCTAGCGACTCGAGGTTAAAAATTCGGCAATTAAGAATTGTCAGCACTATTGACGAAAGCCTCCGGTGAGCAGAAATCTGGCAATTTCTGTTAACGGATTAGTTTGTCTATCAATACTAACGTTACCAGAAAATACGTTTACGGTAGGCTTATTTAAGATTTAGTTTATAAATATTTTATGATCATTGTTTGGTCGTTATATTTAATTTAATATAGTGTTTTACTCTATGTGATTTATATATTTATATATTAAAGTTTTCATAAAGTAACCATTTACACTATAAATAACAATAGCGTATTGAATATGAAGTCAAATATGTTTTGAATTGTTATTTTAAAATATTACGCTGTTAACTAAATAATATAAATATAATCATTTTTTTTTGACATGAATTCGTTTCCCAGCAAGAACAGAAGACGTTTCTAAAATGTAACTATCTAGTCTTAGTTTTCATAAAAATCGCTTTCGACAAGCATTTGAATATTTTTCGCTACTGGGCCACCTATACATAGTAATTGAATAGCGACGTATTCAGAATACATGTCTCGTCGCTTCCTTCCTGTGCCGTAAAAGGCGACAAAGGGGATTTACCGCAGTTTTACCTTGAAACTCAGAACTCACCTACGAGTACACGTCTGGCCAGTGTGGAGTAGTAAGCAAATTTCTCCTCGTTTGAGGAGTAACAAGTTTGTAAGTATCCAACAGTGTAAAATACGGGTTGAAACGATTTTAAGCATACCTTTACTTTAAAATTTATCTCTGTACTAGTAACCTGTTGGGAAATGGTCTTAATTAAACGTTATCATAGATTTTTGGCGTAAGAAACGGGGGTGTCTTAGGATCCGGACACCCCCCATTGTAAATCAATTTACACTACAGAGAATTAAGTTTTAGTGTACCGGCAAATTAAAGTCTTCAATCTGGACACCTCCCTATCGAAAAGTTATCTACGTCTATGCTCTACTCAAATCTATCACCATGCAAAGCTTTTGTTGACTGATACACTTTTGGTTAAAGCTTATCGTGGACCTAAGTAGAATATAGCGCTCTGTGCGGGCGACTTATCTAAATCATACCACTATATACCAGACTTGGAGTTTGTTTGACAAGCTTGTGAACTTTGAGCGTAGGTATTTCAAGTTAAAGGATATTGCTTAAAATTTTAAAATACAAGTGGTTTATTTTTCAGTTATTTCCAGTAACAGACGAAACTATCCTGTTTCAGCGCAATTTTGGAATTGCATTGAATTTTTAGGATATGTGTAAGTAGAAATATTAGGAAATGCATGTATTTAAAAGTTCTCATATTTTTGGAGTGTTTTCATCTATTCCACAAAGTTCAAGTGGAAGTTCAACTAGTTGAACTAACTGGAATAACAATATCCCAATTATTTCAACTTTGTATTTTATTTTAAAAGTTAAACTTTCTGGACAAAATGTGCTCAAAGAAAATATAATATGCAAAAGAAATAATATTCTAAGATAAATAATATTCTAGGCAATAATCAGTCACAAAACTGTTGATTTCTGTTCACGTGCATATAGATTAATTAACGTAGTAAGTGTATTTTTGGAGAAAGACAGCGATTACAAACAATAAATTGGAGGGGGAGAAAATAAATAGGTATCATACAGTTACTAAAAGTGCTACCAAAAAATGTGAAATTATCCGAATTTAAGCAAGGAAAAATTGAAAGGCAACAGTCATTAAAAAAAAGAAGATAGAATACGTTATCTATGACGCTATCACAATGGACATGCAAATGTAGTTGATTAATGGCAAAAAACCCCTGTTTTTGAAAAATTGCGTCCGAGTCATTGATTTTGAATGGTGATATAGTTGAATCATTTATGTTTTTGTTAAAAGTAGAATAATATATTTTATTACTTTGTTTACTTTTGATTAAACTAATTTGAAAAAAAACAATTATTTCAACTTTGTATCTATTAGGAATGATTACAATAAAGTTTAAATAATTTGAATATTTTTGTCCAGTTAGTTCAACTAATTGAACTTCCAGTTGAACTTTGTGAAATAGAGCTTTTTCGTGAGCTTCGGCGTATTTTTTTAATAATCTATCAACGAACTCTACTTTAAGGTTCCGATGGAGGTCGTCATTTCTTACATACGAGGAGGCATTAGCAATGCCCCTCAGTACCTTATTCTGAAATTTTTGGATAGTACACCTGTTGCTGTGAGCAGTACAGTCCCAAAACTGTATTCCATAAGTCCACACTGGCATGAGGACTTGCCGATATAACAATAGTTTGTTAGCTACTGCTAAAGAGAAGTCTCTATTTTAATACACATTTTAAGACCACTTTTTAAATCCTAAATTTCTAGACACGTACGCTCACCATCGCGCTGCGAGGCCCAGAACTGGCGAAGAATCTCTAGCAAGAACGAATATCTAACTTTAATATTACAGCGGCTTGCGCAATAAATAAACAAGCCACCATCATTTTAGTTTATGTGCGGAAAAGTAAAAACAAAAATGTAAAATTTTATTTTATAAATTGATTGTATACCGCTGTAGGGGTTTAAAAATAACCCTGTATAAAGTATCCCCAAGCTGAAGGAGGAAATAGAAAGAAGGATTAAAAATCCTGATATCTCTCCTACGGGGACACGAGACACGAGATCTAAGCTGTTTAGCTGATTAATATCCATATTTTCGTTTCCAATCACTGTTGTGAGAGTGGCTTGTAATTATTCCCACGATTCAACAAGGGGCTGAAAGCTGACAAGGTCGCCCCAAGGATATGCCATTGGACTCGGGTATAAACCCCATACCTGGCTAAACCACCCTCCAGCAACGTCTACCTCCGTCCCGACACAATCGGGATCGGCGTTAGCCATTCCCCGAGTGCGCCCCCTGGAGGGTAGGCCCGACGGTGAGCCAGCTTAGCTGACCCAAGCGCCAGGTCTTACCTCAACGTGGGGGTCGACAATATTCCCACGTGCCTAGCGTATCTTTAACAACCACTAACCACAATAAAGAAAACACATCAAACGAACGACAGATCATGAACTTACTTGAACTACACTCCATTTAGACTTGAGTATGTAAGTCAAGTAAGGTTTGAATATTACACTGGTGTCATAATTGATAGCATTATTATTTTATAAAAAATATTGTTTATAATGTATGTATGAAGAAAGTCATAAATACACTTAACACGTATTTTGTAATTTTTCACAATTTTCATTCTTTTCTAGTCACTACCTTTAAATTGTAAATTAACTGTTGTGAACATCCTTGTATCAATGATCGCTCCCTTAGTTTACGGTTACTAGATCATTAACCGTAAAATTTCTGCATAGTAGTTCAATAACTTTAAAACTACAAAATATAAACCAAATCTCGTTATAAGATATATTTTTTATAAGCCTTTTGTAGCTTTATCCAAAAATGGCGGTGTTGTGCTAAAACTGGAAAACATAAACCAAATCTCATTTTATTCCCGCCGAAGAGATATTTTTCGCAAACCTTTTTGTATATCTAAATATGGTGGTGTTGCGATAGTGGATAAGCTGTCGGGCGAAGTGGATACGTTCCGTAACTCCCCACTTCCGTTCACGAGTCTGTGGAAATATTACGCGGAGGTGCAAACGGGCCCCGGTGAGGTCGTTATTGCTGTCGTAAGGTTAAAATTTTCTCCAGAACCGCAACGTAAACGTGCTATATAAACAGACATTTCAGCTGTTCGAAAACCTTTCTGAAATGAGCGTTGGTTAAATGATAAAAGTGATTGCGTTCGTTGATATTAACTTTTGTTAATAAGTTTAGTGAATAAATGAAAATAAACCACATCTTTACATGCAAGAACAAACATACGAAAAAGTCATTTGTACAACATAGGCGGCCTTATTGCTAATATGTAGTAATATCTAAAATAATAATATACTACATATACATTTCAAAGGTGAGAAGAATGCTAACGCGAAACTGTATGTTATCAACTATATAATATCTGATACAGTTTTGAATATGAGATTAATACATAAAATGTCTCCCTATCTTAATTCATTAAATATGACCCCAATTGCTTTTTATTAAGAAGATGAACCGAAGACAAATTCAATGACGATCACGACATAGTTTTAATTTAAATTAAAAAAACTGTTATCGTCGTGAGTTTGAGCCCCACGGTGGACACAAGAACTGTAATTTATATTATTAATGATAGTGAAATGTCAATAAGCCGGTGAACCCAACGTTAAATCAATCAGCATATTTAAAAAGCTATTAAATAGAGGCATACATTGTGAAAGGGTAGTGACGAGACTACACGAAATACGTGTATTCTCGTCACCCCCGCGACTAATTCCATTATTCATGATTATCTCATTTGCATCAAACAGAATTCAGACAGGTTTCACTGGAGAATAATTCATTTTCACCAACATTGTATGCCACCTACCGTGTTTATCTTTACTACTTTGTGCTATATTCCAACATAGTTGTGAAAACCAGCAAAATTTACATCGGGCCTAATCTATTTCTGTATCTATTCGTCAAGTTATAGGACAGCTTGTGATCTTCTTTCATTAAATACGATTGGCGTTGAACGTGTTATTAACATAATTTCGTCTTTGACAATAACCAAAAATATAACAATGGCTTGAACACTTTAAGTTGTTAAGCGTATTTATTTATTTTATTTTTTTATTTATAACCCTTTATGTACAATCTAGTATACAAAGGCGGACTTAATGCCTGAGGCATTATCTGCCAGTCAACCTTCAGGTGATGCAGAGAATAAAGAAGTAGATGTACAAGTGATAACGATAAATTTTAAACATGTTTAATATGTGTATATATATACCTATGTGTATTTGTATATATATTATATATATGTAAAAATTATAATAAATATATATATATAGATTATACAGGGTGTAACTGAACACCCCAATAACATTTAAGGGTATGTATCCATCAGAAGTAGAGATTCTGTAGGAAAAATATTAGGGCCAACAAACCTACTTTTTTCCCATACAAACTAAATAAATTATTTTTTGGTATTAAGTGCCGACAGCCCTACGTAAGTGTACGAGGAATACTACGCTCACGTCATACAAACTGAATAAATTATTTGTTGTTAACAAATACAGTCAATCCTACACAAACATTTGGGTATGAGAAAGCTGTGTTTTCTATGGATCCCACAGAATTTGACTAATGCTCAAAAAACATACCTAACTATAGCTAATAGCTAACCATAGGTCTTACCACAGCGGTGTAAAGCCAGAGAAGGTGACTAGGTTTCAGTCCCCACCTGGAGCTGGTTAGCCTACTGGTGGTAGTAGGGTGGAGATGAGTTTCTAGCCATGGCGCTAAGCACCCGTTGGGGATTTCCCCGAACTTCAGTTCACCCGAGCGGCAGTGAATCCAGTTGGATCTGCCGTCAGACAACCCGTTAAGGGGTTCCGAGACGGCACTTATTTGATCAAGCACTTATTTGCTTGATCAAGCAACGTGGTGCGCGTCAAGCCGCTTGAGCCAAGCTAAAGGCACTTTAATTCATTTCGCAACCGATCGACCGCTTAGGTGGTCGAGCAGGTACAAAGCGCTATTAGCTCTTACATCAACATTAGGTTTAAACAAAATGAAGAAAAAGAAACGTATTTGGTGTCAATTACTTTTATCATAGTAAAATGGTAATTTCACTTTCCAAAGTTCTGGCGCGTCTCGATACAATGATATCAATAATAATAGAAACTCTTTTTCGTTCTGTTGCTCGTTATTATTATTTTTTTGCTGTTGCCTGGCAAAGAGTCGTCCGCCATGATTGGTTGCTAACGCGCGACTGGCCTATGCTTGATCAAGCCAGTCGCGAACACTATCAACACGTAGTGTCAGCCGTCGCATCAAGCAAAAAATATAATGGCGCCTCTTCACAATGGCCCATGATGGCCAAGTATACACAATCACGATTGTGTAGAGGGCATGATTGTCTATGATCGGCCATCATCGCCGGTAATCGTGAGCAATCGGCGAATTGTCGGTACATCAAAGGAATTATGGCCCATGATGGCATACGCGTCCACACAATCGCCGATTACTCAGTACGTATTTGTCTCGAGTACAGTGTAGACTTCTCGGTAAATAAATTTTACTCATATGATGTTTCTTTTTTACGCAAATTAAGTAGATGATTATAAGGCTAAGTAAAAATATTGCCGCTGCCGCGATAATCTCTTCGATGTCCATTTTTAACCGACTTCAAAAAAGGAGGAGATTCTCAATTCGATGCTTATGTTTTTTTTGTGTGTATGTTACGCGATTACGCCGCTAATAATAGTGGACCGATTTTCAAAATTATTTTTGTATTCGATAGAGTATACTCCAAGGGTAGTCCCGTCACCAAAGTTAGGATCTGATGATGGGATCCCATGAAAATCGAGGAAAACCCTTAAATTTTAAGGTTTGTCCAACGTGTTTTGTGTGTATGTTACGCGATTACTCCGCCAATTGTGGACCGATTTACATTTTTTTTTGTATTTGATAGAGTATACTCCTGGGGTGGTTTCAAGGTCACTAAAATCAGGATCTGATGATGGGATCCCAAGAAAATCGAGGAAAACGCTAATTTACTTAAAATTAGCGTTTTCTTCGATTTTTTAAATTAGGGTTTCTTTCACTAAAAAGATTGCATTAAAATAAAAACCGACTTCAAAAACACTGAAAAGTTAAAAATAATATAAGAATAAGTACATACAAACAACATCACACTTCTATATTGAAGTCGGTGACAAATTTTAAGACTTTCTAGGAGATCATCGTTTGGCACCGACTTCAATATAGAATTGTGATGTTGTTTGTACCTATTCTTATATTATTTTTAACTTTTTAGTGTTTTTGAAGTCGGTTTTTAGTTTTTATAAAATATTTTTGATAGACGTCTTATCATAACAGTAAGCAGTTAGTAATGTTCACGATTGTGTGGAGAGTTGCCCGATCATGGCGGCATTGATGGACGATCATTTGATGGGCCATCATGGGCCATTGTGAAGAGGCGCCTTAAAATCACATCAAGCACGGGCAAGCACGTTAATGCTTGACTCAAGCATCAAGCAAGCTTTGTAAACGTTCAAGCATGCTTGCCTCAAGCAAAATTCTACGTGCTTGTTTCAAGCCGCTTGACCGTCTCGGAACCTCTTTACCCGCAGAGAGCGGGCCGGGCGCCCGGCGGCGCACTGAGCGTCGGGTCGCATGGAAGACAACCACAATAAACAACCAGTTTCGCGGTGTAACAGAGCCAAGCGGGGAGTCCGGCAACGGACATGTCACAGGCGGTGATCAGCGGGAATAAGGCCTAGCTGTTGTCCCCTTCCCCCTAGAAGCTACTGGGGGGATTTTTAGTGGGTAGGCCCGGGCCGTGTACTGGGGAGTTCCACATAAATGCATTTTCCTCCCTTCCTCAAGGAAAAGGTTTATTTACATAGCGGTTGCCCGACGCAATAGATAGCCAAGCCTTTTTAAAGCCGGTTTTTATCTTGTGTAAAACATTTTTTTATTTCAATCTTTTTAGTGAATTTAATACCGGCTTACAGAAGCAACTAGAAAGAATACAATTAAAAGTCAAAACAAACTAACCTCTTCTTTCTTAAAGTCAAGGATCCAACATCAGCATTGTGAAAGAATTCTTAAGATTATTGACTACTAGAAGCAAATACCTGAATAACTAGCTTCTGAAAAAACATGGAAACACGTTGAACGCACCAATGAAATTTATTATTTCCCTCGATTTTCCTGAGATCCCATCACCAGATTCTGACTTTCTGACAATGGGCGCCTCAGAAGTCTACAATTTTGAATACATAAAGAGTTTTGAAATCGGTTTAAAAACGACAGAGTTATACCTACATACTAATATTATAAAGAGGACGATTTTTATTTTTGTATGTTTGTATTGAATAGGCTCCGAAGCTACTGGACCTATTTCAAAAATTCACCATTAGAATGCTACATTATCCCTGATTAACATAGGCTATAAAATTATTTTAACTACGGGAAAATATAAATTTCCTGCGGGAAAATATAAATTTCCTACGGAAAAATATAAATTTCCTACGGAAAAATATAAAAACAGTAACGCGGGCGCAGCCGCGAGCGGTAAGCTATTTTTCATGCGGGAAAATATAAAATTCCCACGGTAAAACAAAAATAGCGCAGGTGAAGCCGCGAGCGGAAAACTAGTAAGGTAAACGTAAAGGTACGTAAACGTAGAGGTAAAACACACAAACGCGATGAATTGAGAAACTCATTTTTGAAAATCTTTTGTGATACTAGTTCTTGTTATACACAGCTTCATTATTTGTGTAGTTTTAGCTGTCACCGTTGTTGCCGAGCTCTACAAATTTTTGCTGAAAGATTCCTCGCTGCTTTCTTTTATCGTTACTTTTGGCAAAGTTTGACAAAGGGTTGGACGTCAGGCTATGGACACATACATACGATGATTTGACGAGGGTCTTATCGAAACATGATACGTATAGTTCGAATGCACACTACCTCAATGAACTTAAACGTCATCAATACATGATTCTCTTAAAACCGGAAACTGAAATCTATAGGTAGAATTGCTTCGATGTAATGAGGTGGCTCATAAACCCCAATGATTAAAAAAATCTGCTACAAACATATTCGGTGTAATTAGTAGATACGTGTTATAGTAGAATGGACAATAGACTAAATGTACTTAGGATCTCTGTGAGCGCGGAGATAGGAATTTCTGCCGCTATTTTGTGGTCGCGGTGCATATTGGATTAGCCGCTCCGTGACTGTCATGTATTGGTCGGGATTTCGTCCTTGCCTCAATAACTTGAATGTACCCCTTCATCGTGTTTGTATTCGATTGTATATGATCTTGTTTTACTTAATTGTAATAATCTAAAAATGTAAGTAAAAATGAGTAAGTAAAAGAACATGTTAGAATAGAATAGAATAGTCGCTTTAGTTCGGTATGTATACTCGTACATAATGTCAACATGCAAAATTTTCTAAGCCAACTTTTAAGATATTTCTAGGATTTTAGGATACGAAAACACGGGCCTTATATCATTTAAAGTATATTTTGACAAATCCATAGGCGTAGGTATAACTTTTCGATGGGGGTGGGGGTCCAGATTAATACTTCAATTTTATTTGTGTATACTGATACTTGGAAAGAAAAGCTCATTTAATCTAGCGTACTTATGTTGATTTTCAATGGGGGGTGTCCGGACCCAAGCCCATGATGTTGATTTTCAATGGGGGGTGTCCCCCCCCCATTACCCACGCCAATGGACAAATCACAAGACTCATTAGGCTACGTTCGAATACATCGAAATGGAGTAAAAATTAAATGCAGTAGAAGCGAATGATTTCCTTTAGGTATAGTTATGCTAAACCACGAGACAATACGATAGTGTTTTAAAGTAATATTTATAACGTATCGCTGTCAATTTCTGCAGCTTTTTATGCCCAATATCAACTTTCCACAATGTTTGAATTCAAAGCACGCGTGTATCTCGATGTTGCTATCAATGGATGAACACTACACGTTTCGTTGGCTTAGTCAGCGGGCTGAAAGCAAGCCGGGTCGTCACGTAGGGCGGTGTCAATTTATCAGCCATCAGACACTGTAGGCCTCTTAGATGTCTCGAGAATTTTTACTTCGCCGGACATGACCCTTATCTTCAACCTACAAGATTTCACGATATTAAAGGTTTAGATGGTTTGATATTCAGTGCACTGGTCGGAATATAACTTGAAAATACAGTTGTGACGATAAACTAAGAAAGGATCACAGAAAAAGACATAGATCGAGCTTGCAAATTATTGTCAAATAATTCACATGCCAAACGATTATCTCTTAGAAAGTCTTAAAGTTTGTCACCGACTTTAATATAGAAGTGTGATGCTGTCTGTACCTATTCTTATATTATTTTTAACTTTTCAGTCGGTCGTTTTTGAAGTCGGTTTTTAATTTTCGTAAAATATTTTTTTTATTTCGATTATACATCTTACTATTTATTATTGCCTTCAACTTTATTATGGCAAAATGTGTTGCGCGGGCATTACTAGTATTTAATATATAAAAATCTCGCGTCACCATGTTTGTCCGGGTTAAACTCCAAAACTACTTAACCTTTTTTGATGAAATGAAAAAAATTACCCTACATAATTATCCAGGGTAGTTTTTATCTCTATTATTGACCCCAATATTTACTATTGCAAATTAAATGGATTAAATTTAAGAAGCTTGGTGGCGCCTTGGCGCTTGCGCTCAGCAAATGATTGCTGATTTGAAATTTCCTGGCAGTCGACGATTCGAGTCGCTCTCCGTTGAATGCGGTCCAGTGGGAGAAGTTGGTATTGGGGTGCCCCAGCCCAAAGATGAGAACAGTATTCCATATGAGGCCGAACCTGCGCCTTGTAAAGCTGAAGGCGGTGCGCCGGAGTAAAATAGTCTCGATCTGTTGAGCACACCAAGCTTCTTAGAAGCTAATTTAGCTTTACCCTCTAAGTGACCACGGAACTGGACTTCGCTCGATATGTCGACACCAAGGATCCCAATATTGGTTGAGGCAGTTAGGGGAATGCCCTGAAAGCGAGGAGATACGACAAATGGCATTTTCTTTGCGGTGAACGCGCAGACCTGTGTCTTTGAGGGGTTGAAATGGAGTAAATTATGACGACCCCAGTTAGAATCTTTCTCTAATGAAGTTTCGATTTCAGACACAAGTTTATTCCGGCACTCAATGACGTTTTCCCGAGAAGAGTTCGCACGGCCGTTATAGAAGGTGTCTTTCGTGCTGTCGTCTGCATAACAATGAATGCTGCTGATTTGCAGCATATCATTGATATGCAGAAGGATATCAATGATATGCTGCAAATCAGCGTAGGCTTGATACCTTGGCGCTGCGTAGAGATGTCGCTTCGCTAAGCATCTTCTATCATATTTATTACAGGGAATGCTCCGAGGAATTGTTCGGACTTATACCTGCCGCCTCTTTCCGCCGTCGTTCCACGCGGCAAAAAATCCATGCCCATCACTTAGATGGTTGGCAGTCCACAACTGTTCGTTTCTCTCGAAGTTTCCTGCCTCGCACAGTCAAACTTTGGAACGAATTGTCGCCTGCGGTACTTCCGGACCGATACGACCTTCAAACTTTCAAAAAAAGAGCGTATTCCCACCTCAAAGGCCGGCAACGCACTTGTAACTCCTCTGGGGTTGCGGGTGTCCATGGGCGACGGTAATTACTTACCATCAGGTGATACGTCTGCTCGCTTGCCCCCTATCCCATAAAAAAAAATGATTGCTAAGGTTAAGCAACGTTGGCTGTGGTCAGCCCTGTGATGGGTGGCCGAAATACGAAAAATCTCGAGCTCCTCCACGTCATATGTGTTTATGTTTACGACATAACGGAGTTTCTTGAATGACTTTTGTATCGTTTGTTGATTTGACTACATTAGGAAGTTTAGTGTAACATTGATCTAACGTAGGTACTGTGACAACTGAGTCACAGCCACCGCGTGGCCGTACATTAAAAGAACTAATTCGCCTTCGATTTGAAGACAAATAGGTTAAAGGACAGGAAATACTAACAAGTTATAATTCTACACGTTTCACAGTTAAGTTGTTTTTAATAAAGAAAATGGAGCTGAAACGCGTGATTCTAGTTTTAGATATATCAGCCATGAATTGGTGACGCCTTCCCGAAGGCAATAAAAAAATAGCTCCAATAAAAAAGGGATAGGTGGAATCAGATCGTGTAGGTAGTTCACACGCACGTCGCACACTCTTTGGAATGCACACGATAATATGCCGACAAACTGGCAACTTTACGGCAGTGTTCCAGATCTTGAAGTTTTTCGTGAAAAAGAGCATATCGTGGTATTCGTGGTCTACTACACGGAAAAAAATGGTAGCTTATCAAGTTATAATTTTGCTTGTTTGAGTAAAATATTATAAAATTAATCATCAACATTTTTAAAACTACAAACCGCAAATGATTATGAAAATCAATTTGAAATGACTAAACATATTCAAATCAATAAACTTTCTTATTTAATTTTGGTGACGTCACCTTTGTAAACATTTATAATTGTTAATTTTAATAAGATAAAATGATTAATCATATCAAGCTTTGCGACTTGCCAAAAAAGTGATCAAGTTCTTAATAAAATCCACAAACATCATAGTGACATTAAATTTTTTTTTACAAAAAATAAAAACCGACTTCAAAAACGACCGACTGAAAAGTTAAAAATAATATAAGAATAGGTACAGACAGCATCACACTTCTATATTGAAGTCGGAGACAAACTTTAAGACTTTCTAGGAGATCATCGTCGGTGCCAAACGATGATCTCCAAGAAAGTGTTAAAATTTGTCACCGATTTCAAGATAGAAGTGTGATGTTGTCTGTACCTATTCTTTTATTATTTTTAACTTTTCAGTGTTTTTGAAGTCGGTTTTTATTTTTTGTAAAAAATTTTTTTTTTTAACTTTTTAGTGAATGAAATCTTTTTAGTGAAAGAAACCCTAATTTAAATTTGTGTTTTCTTCGATTTTCTACGGGATTCCATCATCAGATCCTGACTTTGGTGACCATGGGACCACCCTGGCAGTATACTCTATTAAGTACAAAAAGAATTTTGGAAATCGGTTTAAAAATGACGGAGTTATGAGGTAACAAACATAAAAAAAATGAAAATTACATCGTCCATGTCAACAAAAATGCTCATAAAATAAAAACAACTCGGCCAAACTAAATTAAATTTTTATAGAACCTGTTTACGCCACTTAACATCATCTATGGGACAGCAAAACATTATCTGTGGATCGCAACTGGCAACACTACCCTAGAAGGCGGAACTGGTCGTTCACTTCAAATTTAAACGTCTTCCGAGAAGCAACCAATACTTAACTCGACTGTAAAATTCTAAAACGATTGTAAACGGAGAAATAAATTAAATGTAATTTAGAAATTAAACGCTTCATTGAAAAGGAACCCTCCTGCCTAGACATTTGGTCCATCGAGACGGATTTTGAAGATTGAAGCAGCTAAGCGAAGATCACTTCATCACCGCAGTAACGGTCAGGTCTTTGTTCCTTTTCTTATCCTATCCTAAACGATTGTGTGCTAAAATCGTGTTAAATTTCAGTATCGTCTTGGATCGTGTTCGTGGTCGTGTTGCTGTGTCTGGAATATTCAAATTTCCAGCCAAAAAAGCCGTTACTTAAACGTGAGTACTCTTAACTTTTCTAAAAGACCGCTAAAATGATGGATAGTGATAGCATTAAAGTGTCTGTTCCTTCGCATTCTCCTAATAAGAGAAAGCCAGTAGATGATCTCAAGAAAGTGAGGGGTACTTTGAAGGGCAGATTAACTCAATTCAAAAAATACGTTGAGTCATTTTCGAGTGCTAATTTGACTAAAATTCAAATTGCGGAGATGAAACTACGTATACAGACAGCTAATGACGTGTTCCAGAGATTTCATTTAGTGCAAAGTGATATCGAACTTTATTCTTCGGAAAGCGATATAGCTTGTAATTTAGAATACGTAGAATCGGTTGAATCTGATTATTTCACTAGTATGGCCGTAGCAAATTGTCTTATTGCTAGCGAAAGCAATGATGAACCTGCTCAATATTTAAAAAATACCGTTACTTCAAACGTTAAACTGCCTGAAATTAAATTGCCAAGTTTTGACGGATCATTCGATCAATGGCTTGAATTTAAAAATTCATACGTTACAATGATTCACGAGCGATCCGACCTTAACAATATTCAAAAATTTCATTATCTTAGATCATCACTACACGGAAACGCTCGACAAGTAATTAGTGCTTTAGAGTTCACATCGGCTAATTACATTCATGCATGGGAGCTACTTGAGAATAGATATCATAACACTAGACTACTAATCGGTAACCACGTAAAAGCGTTATTTAATATTGTGCCAATAAAACAAGAATCACCTTTACTCATTAGAAAACTAATCGATACCATATTGCGTAATTTACGGGCGCTTAAAACGTTAGACGAACCTACTCAGTCATGGGACACTTTAGTTATTTATTTAATTGTCACTAAGCTAGACGCCGTAACGGAACGTGAGTGGGAAACGTACAAAGGATCGTTATCTATACAACAATCACACTCTAAAATTAAATTGGAAGATCTGCTTTCATTTCTCAAAAACAGAGCAGACATGCTAGAAATGATTAACGTATCTAGCACTAAGTCAAAAGATAGGCCAGTGTTTCACGAAAATAAAGGTCACAATTTGAACAAAACCACAAATAACGTTCATAGTTTTGTTTCTACAAATAACGAAGGTAACACTAAGTCGAAATCTTCCAATTTAAATAAGAGCGTACGCACTTGCACTTTATGTAATCACAATCACGCACTGTACACATGTATCAGTTTTCTTAATTTATCCGTGAGTGAAAGGCTGAAATTCGTTGAGAGTAAAGGATTGTGTAAAAATTGTTTACGCATAGGGCATGAAGCTAGTGTTTGTCTATTCGGGCCATGTAAACAATGTTCTCGCAAGCATAATAGTTTGCTTCATTTCTTCGATAAGACTGCGTGTACGCCGCCGCTGCCGGTCGAACCCGTAGCAAGTCCGAGTGGGGTGCACCAACCATATACGTCATCGCTGCATACGTTATCACTGTCTGCCAAAGCAAATAATTCTACTCGCGGAAACGAGACGTTCGGAGGGAACCGACCGCCGTCGCCCGTATTATTGTGTACTGCGTTAGTAGAGGTGGCAGACAATAAACATGAATACCACACAGCGCGGGCGCTGCTTGATTGCGGCAGCCAGCACTGTTTCGTTTCAAGCGAATTATGTAAACGTCTTAATACGTCTTTTATACAGTCCACTGTTTCTATATCGGGTGTAGGTCAAACTATAACCCAATCAAATCAATTATGCGAAATACTTATACGTTCTAAACATTGCAATTTTAATACGAAACTCGAATGTTTTGTTTTGCCGCGTATAACAAGCAGTTTACCGGCAGTGAACTTCGACGCGAAATTACTAAGCATTCCAGATAATATTGAACTCGCTGACCCTACTTTCAATGTCTTGTCTCAGATTGACTTGTTAATAGGTGCCGACAAATTCTGGGATCTTATAGATACGAATTTTATACGTTTGCCTTCGGGTCCTTATTTACGCGAATCTAAGTTAGGGTGGCTATTGTCGGGGCCTATTTACACAAAGAATTTGCGCATTAATAATCAAATTCAGTGTAATTTTTCCCAAAATATAGACTTAGACACTCAGCTTAGAAGGTTTTGGGAGCTAGAAAGCATTCCAAACCCAGTTCAAACAAATGTCTTAACAAAGGATGAGAGCTTTTGTGAGAATTTGTTTTTAAATACCACTAAACGTGAAAAAGATGGTAGATTTTCAGTTCGCATACCCTTAAAGGAGAATGAAAACTCACTTGGGGATTCTTATACGATGGCTAAAACTAGATTTCTATCACTTGAACGAAAATTTGATCGCTCACAAGAGTATAAACGAAAATATTGCGAATTTATGCAAGAGTACATAGATTTAGGGCATATGGTGAAAATCGAACCACCAATTCAGCCTCATTATTATCTTCCTCATCATGGCGTAGTGAGGGAAAGCAGCAGCACTACAAAATTGCGCGTAGTGTTCGATGCTAGTGCCAAAACGAGCTCAAATAAATCACTTAACGACATCCAGCTACCTGGTCCAGCGTTGCAAAACGACATTTTCTCAATTCTCTTGAGGTTTAGACAATACAAATATGTCGCTTGTGCGGACGTTGAGAAGATGTTTCGCCAAGTGAGCATACAACCTGATCAGAGAAAATTACAGTTGATACTTTGGCGCGATAATCCTACTAGTTCGTTAGACACGTATCAGTTAAAAACTGTCACCTACGGAACCGCATCAGCACCTTATTTAAGTATGCGGTGCTTACGTCAGCTAGCAGCTGAATGTGGAGACGACGTCATATCTCGCACCATCAACGATGACTTTTTCGTGGATGACCTGATAGCGGGCCATGACGATCAAGCCGCTTTGATCGAAATTTGCGAAAAAACATCAAAGGTTTTAAAAAGCGGTGGGTTTCCATTACGTAAGTGGACATTTAATTCGGATGTAGGTAACAGAAGTGATACGGAACAATACTTTATAGGCGAGCATACACAAAATAAAACGCTAGGTTTAGGTTGGTTGAGTGATTCGGATCAATGGTACTTTACTACCGAGGTAGAAAATAATTATAATACAAGTACGTTAACTAAACGTGTAATGCTTTCCGTAATATCACAAATCTATGACCCGTTAGGTCTCATTTCACCAGCGGTTATAATACCTAAAATATTATTACAAAAGCTGTGGATATGTAAAATAGATTGGGACACTACTGTGCCTCCAAGTATCGCTAAGGAATGGGATAGTTTTATAAAATCCTTACACGTATTGCCTACGTTGCGCATTCCCCGTGGAGTGTTGAGTGATAATCCAGAACAAATTGAACTTCATATATTCACTGACGCGTCGCAAACAGCCTACGGTGCCTGTGCATACGTTCGTACATATAATAGTAACGATATCAATAGCGTATCAGTGCATTTATTGTGTGCAAAAAGTAAAGTTGCGCCATTAAAGCCTACTAGTATTCCCCGCTTAGAACTTTGTGCAGCATTAGTTGGGGCAAAGCTATACGAAAAAATAAAAAAAACGTTACGTTTAAATTTTACAAAAACATTTTTCTGGTCAGATTCGACTATAGTTATCGGTTGGCTACGAATGTCACCTCATGCGCTCAAAACATTTGTACAGAACCGTGTGGTAGAAATTAATGAACTGACTGGTGACTCAGTTTGGTTACACGTTAGCAGTGAGAACAATCCAGCCGATTTAGTATCCCGCGGACAATATCTCGACTCGTTAATAAACAACAAGCTGTGGTGGCACGGTCCAACGTTTTTGCATAGTCTCGAATCATTAAATACGGAATTTACAATTCCAGATCAATTACCCGAATTAAAGTCAAATACAATTATTAATTTAACTAGTTCATGTACAGAAAATAATTTAATTCAATTCGATAAATATTCGTCATATAATAAATTATTAAGGACATTCGCATACGCTTTGCGTTTCATTCACAATGTGCGTACGCGCAACAAGCAAAGCTGGCAAACCGGTTCTTTATCAGTAAGTGAGCTCAACGCGGCGAAATGTTTGTTAGTACGGCATACGCAAATACAATCATTCCCGGATGTTTATGATTGCTTGAGTAAAGGTAACTCACTAAAAACAATTAAAAGTAAACGAATATCTGGACTAAACGTATTTATCGACTCTAATAATATTATAAGAGTTGGGGGACGATTGAAAAACTGCACAGAATTTTCATTTAATAAAAAACATCCAATACTTTTGTGTAGTAAGCATCCATTTACGAAGTTGTTGATCAGGCACGAACACCTACGTTTATTACACGCCAGCCCTCAGCTGCTTTTAGCTTCTATTCGTGAATGTTGGTGGCCGCTGAGCGCTCGAAATTTGGTAAGGAGGATCGTTCGTGAATGCGTAACGTGTACGCGAATGAGAGGTAAAACTCTCGTACCTATTATGGGAGATTTACCTAAGGATCGACTTGATGCTGGGTTCTCGTTTCAAAGAACCGGAGTCGACTATGCCGGTCCGGTATATATTTTAAATAAAAAGGGCAGAGGTTCTCGTCTAACTAAAGCCTACATATGTGTATTTATATGTTTTTTAACTAAAGCTGTGCACCTGGAACTCGTTACTAGTCTGTCTTCTAAAGATTACATATTAAGTTTAAAACGGTTTATAAGTCGAAGGGGTAAACCTGATATTATCTACTCAGATAATGGCAAAAATTTTGTTGGTGCGGAAAAATCATTCCACCATACTCTCCTCATTTTGGCGGACTTTGGGAAAGTGGGGTACGATCGTGTAAGTATCACCTTAGACGTATCGTTGGTAACGCTAGGTTAACCTACGAGGAATACAGCACGATCTTGGCACAAATCGAAGCCATACTAAATTCTCGTCCGCTTTCTCCCCTTTCCTCAGATCCCTCAGATCTTAATCCCTTGACACCGGCTCACTTCCTTATAGGCCGATCGATGACTGCACCTGCAAGTACTGATCTCACCACTGTCTCCGCTGCATCTTTATCACGCTACGACAGAATCGAGCAGCTGCGTCAGCACTTCTGGCAGCGTTGGTCTAAGGAGTATGTCGCAGAGCTTCAGACGAGAACAAAATGGAAGACGGAGGGAGAAGACATTGCTATTGATAGTCTTGTACTGGTCAAGGAGGACGGTGTACCACCATTCAAATGGAAGATGGGGCGTATAGTACGCGTTTATCCTGGGAGTGATGGAGTACGAAGAGTTGCAGATATACGCACTTCTACTGGAATCATTCGTCGGGCATTTTCTAAGATTTGTCCACTACTGCAGCAACAAGATTGAAGTAAGCGATTAACTCGTTGGAAGATGGATCTTCCAAGGCCGGGGCCATGTTTACGCCACTTAACATCATCTATGGGACAGCAAAACATTATCTGTGGATCGCAACTGGCAACACTACCCTAGAAGGCGGAACTGGTCGTTCACTTCAAATTTAAACGTCTTCCGAGAAGCAACCAATACTTAACTCGACTGTAAAATTCTAAAACGATTGTAAACGGAGAAATAAATTAATTGTAATTTAGAAATTAAACGCTTCATTGAAAAGGAACCCTCCTGCCTAGACAAACCAAATGGCAACTATTTTGCATTGGACAAAATAAGAATCACGTAAATCGGTTCAGAAATCTCGGCGTAATCGGTGTACATACATAAAAAAAACATACCGACCGAATTGAGAACCTCCTCCTTTGAAGTCGGTTAAAAAGTAATCTTATTACGGCCAACCAACTATACTTTATTACTATTATCATGCACCTTTGTGCGTTCGTATATAAATAAGTTGCATGAATGAAGGTAACAAATTCTTGATACATATTATCAATTTTTTTTCAGTGTATGAGCATCCTGTGTCGTTGTTTAATTGAGTTCAGTGCTTGCAGCAGACATTTAGTCTATCCATCTTAAAGGCAAAATTGTATGTACAGTAGGCTCCCATTCAAGCTTTACATTTACACTATTAACTATTTCGAGCGACACCAGAACAGTCCAAATGTCAATCAGTATAGGTTGACAGGGAGCTTACTGTACTTTGTAGTGGGTATACAGCTGCTCCAACATACGGGACGACCCCATTTTAGCCCTATATTGAAATAAATAAAGGATACAAAGTTATCGGTACAGACGCGTTTCTAAACATTAAATTATTATCAGGAACGTGCCAATAAACAATTAAATAAGTATTTTAACGGGAAGATGGTGTATCTCGGTCACGTGCTGCGACAAAAAAGTACAACTTGCTCCAATTAATAATGATGGGCAAAGTTGAAGGTAAACGGCGCGCGTGACGTAAAACAAAATCATGGCTACGTTACATCCGGGAGCGGACCAGTATTGTAGGCATCGAAGAGCTTTTTAGCATGGCGTAAAATCGGGAGAATTTCGCAGAGTTGACGGCCAACCAAACGGTAGTGGAGAAGCACCAGAGAATGAGAGAGAGAGAGAAGTGATTTAAAATATTGTTAGTTTTGTAAAGCAATTTATTTATATGCAAATTATAAAAATCATTCATAATGCCGATATGAATATATATTATGTAGACTGAACTCAACCTAGCGCAGGGGGTAAGTGAGCGCGCGCAAGTATGTACTAATCTAACTAATATTTTAAAGGCGAAGGTGTTTATTTGTCTGTTTGTTACACTTTCACGCCTAAACCACTAAACCGATTTAAAACATTCTTTCACCAATAGTAAGCAACATTATCAGCTAGTAACAAACGCAATGGCAACCCCAAGACGGATGTCGACGTCGGGGCAGGCCCAGAAAGCGTTGGCGTGACGACCTGGATGCTTTTCTTCCACAATGGCCGTAGAGTGCTAGGGATCGTGGTCTGTAGAGTGGATTAAGGGAGACCTTTGCCCAGCAGTAGGACAATATAGGATAATAAAAAAAACAAAGGCTATATTTTTTTTACAGATCCCTACGACATCAAAGTGAGCGAAGCCACGGGTAAAAGTTAATTAATAATAATTCCACAAATAAATTAGGTATATCTTATCAACTTTAATCAATAAAAATTCAACAATTGTTCGATTGTGGTGTTCTGATTACCTAGTCGAATGCAGTTTATTTCGTTCAGTCTGAGATTAATTATTTAATTCCTGTATGCACATCACATACAACCCAACCATAGTAAACTTTTTCTTCATTTTGCATGTTATTATACATTTTATAATAACATGCAAAATTAAGAAAAAGTTGACTCTTCACTGGTTTGGAAATTAGGACAGCATTATCATCAGGGCGCTTATGATCGCGGCTGTTTTTGTTATTACTTTGTTAATACTAAGTATCAATAATTTTCAGTTTTCACATTTAATCCTTTATAAAACACCTAAAAGTCTACCTTGATTCCAAATATCAAGCTTGTAGGTCATCTGAAAGTAGGTTAGGTTTTTGATCTATAAGTCAGTGAATCATAAAAAAGTCATAAAGAAGTCATAAAAATGCCGGTTTTTAAACGTTAATATATCAATTACTGTTTATGGAATTTTGGATTCTAGACAAGCTAAGGGCCTTTAATAAATATGTCAAATTTCATGTACATAGCTTTAAAAAAAATCAAGTTGCTAAGGGGCAAATGGAGCTCGAAATGGTTCGTGTTTCTTTGAAGTTGGCTGGACATGCTGCCGCGTGTCTAGAAACGTCTGCATTCAATAATCACAAAATATAATGCATGATATAAAATAGATAATGCATGATGTATTTTTAACAACGACAAAAATATACTACCTACATCTAAAAATAACTAACTGTCAAAAACAGTCTTATTACAATGGAGAGCGAAAAAGTTATTCGCTATTAAAATTGGGTTTAGCCTCCTTCCTGTTAAACTGATTTTTCTATGAGGATTGTATGGCGAATGTAACACGCCAAATTGGATCTCTGTATCTTACCAGCAATATACTCGTAAAACCATTATAACGTTTTTGTTTAAAAAATCCTAGAATAAGTCAAAGATTTTTTAGAAAAAAACTAGCTTCTCTGTAACTTTTGTGGAATAGGAAACCATTTGTCCTGTTACCCTTAAAACGTCTGTGAGTCGTGGTTTAAAAGATAAAAGTGACCTACGTGTATAACTAAAATGTCTCGCATGACACAGGGATGCTAATGATTATATGAATTATAATTTTTAATATTGATCATCATCACTTGTATATATTTATAATAATAGTCGTTTGGTTACGAACATCAAAGTTTGGATTTGTGTGCTTACTAATTTTAACTGGAACAAACAGCTGACAAGGGTCAGCAGAAAGGTTATACACTCTACGTGTGCTGTCTGTCCAGTGTCCAGTTTTGGGAGTACAGTATAAACGAGAAGATTAATATTTAAAAATTATAATTCACTTGAGTAAGTCACCTTTTTTTCAGATATAAGTCTACGTATTTTCGAGCTGTTAGAGGCATTTTTATGATATTTGTATCTTGCATTCTTTTCATGGGTTTATTAAAATTTTCGTTTAATTGGCCTTTTTTACATTTTGTTTACTTAGGTTATATTGTCAATAAATCATTTGAACTGAGTAATTTTTTGATTAAATAGTTTTATTCCCCATTACATAGAGAAAAAGTTATCATCCAGAGCTCTTTACTTTTACGCTACACTAGGTTCGGCAGAAGCTCTTGTTACGGATATCAGGAATAAATATTTAAAACAAGGTACGCTCGTTATGGCTTGTAAACTTACCTTTAATATTAAAATGTAGAAAAAACTGTATCAAAATTATAACAAAGGACGAAATACAGTTTTTTTATTATTATTTATTGTTTACTCCACAGACTCTTAGTTCGTGGCCTTATTTACATTAAGTATTTTATTATATTCTAACAATTATCACGTAGGTACTTATTTTTTTGGTAAATTTGCGCATCTTATAAATAAATTAAAATATATTATATATAAATAAATTAAATTATAATGGCACACTACTACGAGTATATTATACTATACAAACGCACACACGGCAACGCGTCAGACCCTACATTATTGACCATGAGACAGATCATAAGTTGCTCGTAATAGAGCAGGTTTTCTTAGTGCAAATGCAAAGCTTGACGTGACCGTACATTACACACACATGTACGAAATACAGTTCTATATATTGACGTTTGTTACAATTTAGGTTTTGTTTAGTCATGCATTATACTTTTGGATTATAATGTGAATGTAATTTCTGGATTACGCAGCAGTTTAGTGGTGATTGAAATCGCCAAGTAGTTCTAGATTTCATCACTTAAACATACTAAAATCAATTAACAAGTGAACATCAAACATACTCTTTCATATATTGAGATAGATTTGACTTTAATTCAATGAAGAAATCATAAGTTCCAATGGGGAAATTCCGAGCAGGCATACTTGGCACATGCCACCTCCACTGTATTTCTCAGTTATATCACCACACACTGTATTTCTCAGTTATATGATCTAAAAAGAAAACGCACATGAAATAAAATCTTCTGTCTTCATCACTTTAAAACTTATTCATCGCGACATATCGAAAGTACTCTAAAGCTTAGATTTAATTTCCTGAATACTGATTATATTTTTCAGTGATCACTGATAGCTGATCACAACATCAGCCAGCTACGTTCAGCTTTTGGCCTAGTTTCCGTTTAACGTCTGTGTCCCTGAGAATGCCATAGATACACCACGTAAGTTTGTAACACCACAATATAACGATATTCAAAAATATGTATTTTCAATCAACAAGAATGGCAATTAACCGATTCGTTGCTGATGGCACGACAGGCGTGTCATCAACTTCTATGGCGCTTGACACGCCATTCGTGTCATAGAAAATTTGTTCACAGCCATGGCGAAAAGTTTTCAAAAATGGGCGCCGCAACGAATCGGTTAAGCATACAGCCTAATGTTTAACGGTTTCTGAGCTGGTCAAGAGCTTACGCATCATAAATAAAAAAGAATCGGGATATTGGCAGGATCGTGTCTATCATTTTCAGAATCTCTAGCTCCTTTCTGGTGATTTCGGTAAAGGCGTAAGTGCTGTTTCGATGCAAGCACCGGTATTGATCTCAACTCACGGCTCCCTTGGGAGATCGGTATAACTTCCATGTTGAGGTAATAAAGTCAGCGCCAGGTGTGACGCAAGTTAAACTCTCGCTTCGTCTGAATTCCAAAGTGATGCACTTCAAATATTATTGACTTATACGTTATGACTGTGTGTTTCGTTGTTGTCGATGTTTGATGTATATTTTTGTAGGATATTTGCTTTACAATTGAAATCGTATGCTATATCTTTAAAATAATACTTTTGTTCTATAAAACTTTGATGATATACCAAGCAAAGAATAGAGCTGGAATATACATTTGTGTTACATGATATATATAAGAATATATAGGAAATAAGAAATGATTTTTCGAAATCCCCACAAAAAGCTGAGAAATCTCCATGCAAAAAATAAAGAAACTACAGAGCGTTGAGTTTTATTAAAGCGAAATGTAGTTCGCGGGCACAGCTAGTTGTATATAAAAAAAAATAAACATTTGCAATAAATATAAAAAATAACTAAATAATATATGGCGCTGTGGTCTCAGCACTGGCCTTCTAATCGGAAGATCTGGGGTTCTATCCTTCCATGTACCAGTGTTTTTTTCGTTTTTACAATTTCATAATTATGTACATTTATCTGATGCTCCTACGATGAAAGAAAATATCGTGAGGCAACGTGCATACACCTGCGGAGAAATTTAAAGGTGTACCTATGTGAAGTCGACTAATCCCTACTGGGCCAGCGTGGTTGACTAAGGCCTTTACACCTTAACTTAGGATTCGCTCGAGCCCCTCGATAGGGATGGTCCAAGCATAATATACTTAACAATATGCAAAATTTTCACTCCGCTGAATTTATATGATTATACAAAAAACGCGCATATTACACCTCTTAGATTTAGTCATTAAAGTCATTGATTTACTACTAAACGTTTGGTAATAAATCAATGATTAAAGTACACAATTGAGTTATTCACATTTTTATTCAGAATGACTGGGTGAATCTGAAAAACCCTGAGGGCCAGTTTTTTGATACTTGGTCAATTTTAAGTAATGTTTATGTAATGTTAGTGCGATTAAACTAGCCTAAAGACGTATATGAACTGTCAGTTCTAATATTATGTGGTTGAATTCCAATATCCATGCTGTAGTGATTGTTCTGAGATCCAATGTGACTAATCTGTCACTCAAAATCAGTTACAAAGTAGTTAAATAGAGTTAGAGTTAAATAGTTAAATGCACTGTCTCTTTCAAACTCTCTAAAACTTCATAAGACTCTACACTTTCACTCGTGCTGTCAGATGGTCTGTACTCTAAGTCTATGGTAGCGCGATTAGTTTATCTGTCGAATTGATATAATTAGTAGATATATTTATATGACTTCACAGCAACAAAATTACATTGCATAAGATTAAAGTTGACCATGTATCGAAAACCTAGCCCTAACTGAAAATTAGAAATGTCATATGAATAGAGGCAACACATTAGCAGCGATGTCTTCGTCGCTTAGCGGTGGTTACATGGAAAGTCAAATCATTAAAATCTATTATTCATAAGCAGCTTGTACTGATACCATAATATCCCTTAATGGTCCTAATGACGCTATCACAAACACATTTACAATGTCCCACTGTAAATTGGTTACTAGTTAACTGTTGTTGATACGCGCATGATGCCGATATTAATCACATGAAAATAAAAAGAAAGTAGCCATCAAATTGCGAACTTTTTCTATACGCTGCCTACCTATATTGCTAGAAAGTCGTAATATAGCACTCCCTTGGGAAATCTGTTCTATTGGCTGTTTGTTTCATCCAACTGACGACGGCTGGCTAGTTGAGTACAATGTGAAATTATTGCTCTCACATGTATTGTACGGTCATTATTATATCATATGCGAGAAAGTATATTTCCAGGTATTGCGAAAATAAATTACGTTTTTCTAGTTTCCAATTAGGAGAGGACTAACTAATGTAGTTACTTATAATTTGGCACCGATTTACCGACAATCATTTGTAGAGCATATTTCGCAGTCAACCAACATATACGCGTTTTAACGGAGGTGAATTCTCAAAAGCAGCGAGCTACTGAATTGCAGGGCACTCGTATTCAGACTGTTTCGAGAGCCCGTAACAATAAGATTGGTAGAGCCATTACATCAATGTATGTAAACGAGTAATTTAATTAGCGTGAAATGAAGAGTAATAGATTTCATGCTGTCGATAGACGAGTGATGAATTGGAAAGTCCGCTATTCTTCACAATGGCCCACTGTTACACAACACAAAATTCACTCGAACACATTTTAGAAATTGTTGAAATATTAAATTACGAGGTAACTCTATAAAGACCTGTACCTTCTTAATGAAAATATTAATTTCAATTATAATTTAACAAAAATGACAAGACACAGTTTTGTTTCTTGTTATAAATTCGTCACTTAGCGGCTCATAAAAAAAATATTCTGCGAGTATTCATTACGTAAACTGTAACGAGCTACATATAATAACATAAAGCATAACATAACAGCGTTGGTGACGCTGTGGACTAGACACGGCTTTCAAACCAGGAGGTCCGCAGTTCAATCCAGCCATCTACCAATATGTTTTTCGAATTTCATTATGTATATTTATCCGGCGCTGAGTGAGGGAAAACAACGTGAAGCAACCAGCATACATCTGCGAAGAAGATCGAAGGCACGGTAATAATATATATAACCATGTCGAAGGTGTATGTGAAGTTTACCAATCCGCACTGGGCCAGCATGATTGACTAAGGCCTAAACATCCTAACTTGAGTAGGCTCGAGCCCCTCGGTGGGGACGTATATGAGTTGTGATGGTGATGCCTTATTAAATAGGGATTTAAAATAGCTGGTTCTAAAAATGATTTGCTACCATAAGGAGTATTTTAGGAAAACCAAACAAGAAAATTTATTTATTCTGACGATGCCATCATCTGGTGCAGTACAAAATACGCACAATAGATCAAATGTCCCGAACTGTGTTTCTATAGTTAGAATTAGGTCACTTTCTCCACTCGATGAACATGTACTAATGTGCTGATGGGATTAGCACGTGTCATATTATGGAATTCACACAGATGTACCATGGGCCTAGCTCGAAGCTGCTATGTGTATATTCGTATAGCTTAGAAAAGAGCATAAAACTGCTGAACATTAAATATATAGAACAAAATAATTAAATCAACAGACAATCTTTGATCAACAAATTGCTGTCTCAATACTTCTGAGAGAGTAATTTACCTTAAGTACTTTCTTTTATTTAAATTGTATAGTAAAAATTCTCTAGAGATTTTGCTAACCATATTTAAAAAAATAACGTCAGGAAGAGCACTTAGACAATATCCCAGACACTAACATACCACACGCACTGTACCTAAAACACAAGTGAAAAATATAATGACTCTGTTCGAATTTCATGCCCTTTGTAACGTTTTTCTATGAAAGGAAATATTTTGCGGTCACCCTCTAAGATCCTTCTATAATCGGATCAGACATTATCGAGGTCGCGTCGACCGAAAGAAGAGTACCTACCTATCGAATAAATTGCACTCTTATACAGAATGGGCCAAGGTTTTTTCTTGTTTATTTTTTCCTGGAATAAAACAAGTTATTTCGTGTCAGAATCATTTCAATCTTAATACTCTTTTAACAATAGATTTGTAGACAAAGAAATGGAATTGTCCGCCTGGCAATATCGAGATTAATGATTTATGCTTAGGTTCAGAGCTTTTGTGATATCTTAAATTTATGAGAAATATCTGTGTTTAATAAAACACATAGTCAAATAGAATCATTTACAAAAACTTTCTATGCTTTTTTCAGCGTGGCAAGTTTGAGTCACGATGAGATAAGATTTTCATTTAAAATAATAAATAAATACTGCCTTGAAATGGCCAGGAGTGTTGGAGCAATTATTGTATATGACTTCAACACACACATCCCATCGGATATCTATTTAAGTGAGAAGGTAAAATAATAATATTTTAGCTATGTAGTAGGAAAATAATAATAACAATTACACAAAAATAAAACATTCCGTTTGACGTATTTGACAGAATTCCCGGCAATAATTTAAAAAAAAATATATAGAACTGTTATACTGACAATCACATGTGAGTAGTCCCGTAGTTCCTGTCCTCACCATTACCATAACATACAAATAATTTTAATAATTGCTGATTGTCTATAATAAGTAAGTAAAAAAAACATAAACAATCTTACGCCTAAGAAATAGCAAACTAATACTTTTAATAGACTTCATTATTTGATCAATATTGGCAATCAGACCGCCCGGTATTGTTCTACAGCAGGCCTATTTTCTAGCTTCAACTGCTAACTAGAACTGTCATTTTTGAATGAAACTTAATATCCATTACTGTTATAATGAACTAAAAATAAATAAAAATAAAAATAACAGTGGGGCAATCGCACTATTTAACAACGTTTGAACCAAAACGAAAACGTTACCGTTCCCATATGTTTTGACATCTGACTGCTGTCAAGATGTTGTCACAATGAAACGTTTCTGATTTGGTTGAAACGTTATAATTAGTGCGATTGCCCCTCATTCTAGTTACCAACCGTAGTTAGTAAAAACGCCTGCTGGTCCGGGATTAGATTCCCCATCAGTGCGGAAGTTTTTTTGTTTAGTTTAAGTGCTGATTGTACTTCTAAACTCGCACTAAATCCTGACAGCTGCTTGCTACCACCGTCTTACCTTGATTTGTTGCAATAATTATATGTAAATAACATTGTGTTGCGATAATAAGGGGTAAGATAGCCAGTTCCTCAGTTCTTGAGGATTCCTGGCGAAACCCCATTCCTTTTTCAGCCTTTTCATCACTTGCCCTGAGGTGAGACGTAGGCCGTGAGCTTCCTTTTTGTGTGTAAATAAAAATTGAAATATTGGTGATTTGCCGTCATTTACCTTTACTTGTTTATCAAATCAAAAACAAGTACAGTAAGCGCCACGACAATCTTTACATTTTCACTGCGGAAACCGCCCGCTACTACGAGTGACACAAGAGTGGTTCAAAGGTCAAACAGTATAGCTTGACAGCTTGACGTAGCGCTTACTGTATCTACCTAATATTAATAAATACGGGTTTGCAAATTAGTCAAAGAACCGACCATCATACTGATACTAGCCTCCCAAGACATAACTACAATATATTGAGGAAATCAATAGCGATTTGATACGATACCGTCCATAAGTGACTACATATAAGTACTCCTAGTTTATCCCCCTCACAAGAAGAAGGCTGAGTCAAAGCCCGGGTGTCAGTGACAGGCAACATGGCTTACTTATTGAAGTTACGCAAGAAAATGTATAACTCAATAAATCCGTCAAAATCGATCAAAAAAATACGTCGTGAACAGTGACGTTAAAGTATAGACATAATTATAAATATGTTTGATAGTGATAGAAAGACTTGCGGGCTATCTAGCGACATTGTTTAACTACATGTTACTGTATACAGGATGTCACATTTAGATCGGTCAGTATGGGCAAGTCTTTCTTTTCTTTTCTTTTTTTTTCTTTTTTTTTAAAAACGTCGCCCCACTCTAGGATTTTCTCCTGTGTCGTGGGTGCAGTTACAAACATAGAATATCACATGCACATACGCCCAGACCGGAACAAATTTCTGTAGGCCATACAAAACATTTGTCCCGTACGGGAATCGAACCCGCGACCCGTTGCGCAGTAGGTGATCACTCGACCTCTGCGCTAAACGTGTCGTCAAACTATAAGACATACAAAGATCTGTCTTAGGAACAATGTCATCGATTTAGTGATCGAGGGAAAAACTGCATACATACATAGATTAAAAAAGACTTGTAAGTACTTAGTTCGGGCGTCAAACGTGTTGAAAAATAAAACTTACATTACCTACTTATAATAATATGGATATTGATTGTGTAGGTCATGAATGTTATTATGAAACATGATATCTAAAATGAATAAAATGCATTGTATTTCACATCCTTTACTTAGATATTCGAAATGTTCACCATTTTTTTCAATGCAATATTCAACTTGTTTAGGCAACGATACGTTTGCTATTGCGTTTTGTATCTTTAGGTTATAAATTTGCATTAAAATTTTATAATTGTTATTAATTTATTGCGTTATATGATAATTGTTATTGATACGGGACTACTTATCACTACAGCTTAATTAAATATAGACCAATTTCATTAGGAAATTCTTAATTGAAGAAATTTCTATAAAATAAGTGAATAGTACGAATGTTACATAAGGGAGACTCTGTACCAGGGTTGCCTGTTTGGGTACCTCCGTCTTACCTATTTTAAAAAAAAACGTCGCCCCACACTAGGATTTTGCCCTGTGTCGTGGGTGCAGTTACAAACATAGAATATCACATGCACATACGCCCAGGCCGGAACAAATTTCTGTAGGCCATACAAAATATTTGTCCCGTACGGGAATCGAACCCGCGACCCGTTGCACAGTAGGCAATCACTCGACCTCTGCGCTAACTGTGTCGTCTTACTGCCGCAAAGTAGCAGTGCTTGCATTGCTGTGTTCCGGTTTGAAGGGTAAGATATGGCAGTAAAATTACTGGGTTGACTTTAGTAACGAACACTGTGGTTCTTGAAGGGGTTGCACATTTCATGAAGCAAATACAAAAAAACAAATTTGCTGCGAATCTCACAAAAACCACATGTGGTGACTGTTACCTTACCACTTACCGTCAGGTGCGCAGTATGCTTGTTTGCCAACTTAGTTGTTAAGAAATACTTCAAGATAAATAATAGGCATCGGCTAACTTCGTGTTTCCGAAGATGACCGACTACATTTTATACAACGGTATAATGATATAGAGCTACTCTTGTGATTGCAAATGATTTATAAGGCCAAACTACATTTTGTCAATTGTCTTTGATAAGTGAAACGATTCTTTCGATGCCCATTATTTACCTTGATGTACTGTAATCGAATCGATCGTACTTGCGATCGATCTCTTATTTTAGAAGTTACAGGGGGGGGGCACATTTTACCACTTTATTTTTTTTTTTTGTTAGACACATAACAGAATATAGTTACAAAAGCACAAACAGATGAATATAAATAGTTTTGTTCTAAACTATACTCCAAAACATGCATCCTAGATTTCAATTAAATTTCCTTTGAGTGTATTTTACCAGTAATTTGAAGGGAAATAACATCCCCGAGCACTTCTCCGCATGTCCTTAAACAGGTACACAGAAAAACGCCCGAAAATGTCAATCCCTCTTAACCTGAGTAAGTTTATATTTTTTTTAACATTATCACATTTACCTATACATAGCTACATTAATTTATATCTCGTAACCAACAAAATGATTTTTTGTATTTATTTAGGTATACAGAAATATAAAGAAAAACAAAATCATTTGAGTATTTTATGAATACACCTCTTGAAGGCACTTGGATTAGAATTAGCGACATCAATGTCTGGATGTTCTTGAGACAAATCATTGTAGAGGCGGCACATCCTCACCACTGGGTTGTAGTACGATGTATTATTACGGTATACTTGGAGTGAAAATAATTTAGGATTACAGTCTCGAGCCCTGTATCTGGTTGTTATATTAATTGAAGCTAGGAGAGATGGGGAGTCAATTTTAGAGTGGAGAATGTTGTGAAGATAAAGAAGCTCAGAGCATTAACGTCTGATTTCGAGAGAAGTCATATGAAATTTATTTAACCTGTCCATATAAGCAGTCAATTTACGGTGCAAGCCCTGACGAAACGAGAGGCTTCTCAAGAATTTGCGTTGAATACTTTCTATGTGGTTGGTATGAACAGCATAGAAAGGGGACCAAACTACAGCGCCATACTCCAATACACTACGTACAAGAGAATTATATAGGTATATATATATATATAACACTGTAAGCTTTTTTGAAATGTTTGGTGTTTCGGAGGATGAATCCCAACATTTTAGAACCTTTATTATGAATATGAGTGTAATGTTCACGAAAAGTTAATTTTTCATCAAACAAGACCCCCAAATCCTTAGCATGATCATGACGATTAAGCTTTTGTCCATTAAGTGTATAGTCATAACGAAATTTATTAATTTTTCTAGTGAAAGTAAGAACAAAACATTTGTTGATATTTAAGGAAATGAGGTTATCAGTACACCCACTAGCCACAGAATTAAGATCATGCTGTAAAATTTCAGTAGTGGCTATTTCAGTAAATATTTTTAAGTCATCCGCATAAAGCAAGCTGGGACATTTTAGTTTATGCACAAGATCATTAATAAATATAATAATAAATAAAGGTCATAGTATGGATCCTTGTGGGACTCCGGAAGAGAGAAAAACCGGCTCAGATAGTTCCCCCTTATAGGCTACTAGTTGACTTCTGCGGCTTAAATATGATTCTACCCATCGTAGCAAAGATCCATGCACACCCACTTCACAAAGCTTCCGACAAAGAAGATGATCGACCCTATCGAAAGCCTTCGAGAAGTCGGTGTAAATAGTGTCCACTTGCCTATTTGACGCGAAGGCACAACATAAGTAGTTTTTATACTCTAGCCAGTTGGTAATTGTAGATTTGTTTTTGACAAAACCATGTTGGTTCGGTGAAAGTACAGGCTTGACATGTGTATAAATAAACCCAGAAACTATTGACTCGAATAATTTAGCAGGAGTTGATAAAATACTAATAGGTCTGTAGTTCGCGCAGTCTGATCGATTACTACTTTAAAAAATGGGGACTATAAAAGCAGTCTTCCAACAATCAGGAAAAATGCCTGCTCTAAGTGAGTGATTAAAGAGAATGCAAAGTGGAACAGTAATTTTGTCTGCACACTGCTTAAAAAAGAAAGGTGGCAATGTGTCGGGTCCAGCGCCCTTAGTGGAGTCAAGTGTTTTAATATGTTTTTTACCTCTCCAACACGAAAAGGGTGCTTTTGGTGCGTCAAAACTCGCAGCAAAATCGCTTTTTGCTGCGAGCGAGAGGCAAAATGATTTGAATTTCGAACACCACCTTTTGGAATTTACTCGGCGCTGAAAAAAATAAACTAGGCGAGGTTCGTTCAGAAACTCAATTTGGCCAAGTGATTCAAGTCATTAATATTTGTTATTAATAATTATTTATTGAAATTTAAGTTAAAAAATTATACTATTACCTTTTTATAGACGTAATATTTAAAATAAATACCAGTGAACATTATATCGCTTAAAATCATGTTTGGTTTTTATAAAAATGTCAAGCAGTGCAATTTACGAACGCAACTTCTAAAAAAAATTATAAAACGAAATGGTGGAATTGGCAGCAAATCCAGTTCATTCAGTATAAGGTCGTTTGAATTAATTTAGTCGATTATACGAATAATGAGTGCGAATGCAATAATTTAGTGGATTAAACGAATAATGAGTTTGAACTAATTTAGTGGATTATACGAATTATTGAAAGTCCTCCAGTTTCACTAGGCCCTTCTGCAAACCCTCCGCAATGCACAAACGTAGAGACGGAAATATTACATAATACGCAAGTAAATAATGCGACAATCACAGTTCCGAACAAAACTTATTTTTAACTTGCATAATTGCAATAATTTTACTTTTAATTTTTAATAATTATTGTTATTTTTTGTGAGGGTTTTTAGTTATAAATAAAAAAAAATGTAAATATTGTCTTAGTGGTTTTCTTATCTATACTTTTCTCGCTGGTAGAGGTGAAAAGTTGTATGTTCAACACGAGAGCTATTTTTTTTTGTCGCGTGCCCTTAAATCCCTCACTGTGCTCAGTAGTCTATATTTGAATCACTCGCTACGCTCGTGATTCAATTCTAGACTACTTCGCTAGTTCGTGATTTAAAGTCAGCACTCGCAACAAGAAATAACTTTGCTCACTTGTTGTACAAATAACTATTGTGACTTCTTCAATAGTAATTGAGATAGTGGCAAGAGTATCGACTGCGGGAATGTTGACTGCGGACGTGGTTGTGTTCAAATTATTAGCGTGAGTTGTAAAGACAGAATTAAAATAGCTAGAAAAGAGTTCGCATATCCCCTTGTGGTCAGAGGCTTCCATATCGTTATATTTCAAAACAGGCGGTATTGAGCAACCCTTACCACGCTTATTTTTAACATACGACCAAAAAGGTTTATTATCTTTACAAAGATCGGACTCAATAAAAGAAGTAATATAATCATTATATAGCATTGTGATATTAGAACTTTACTACGGGCACGAAGCAAAAACTTTGGAGGTGTCTCTCGCGCAAGCTATTCAGTTTAGAAAAAAATGATATTTGAAACCTCAATATGATTTTTGAAGACCTATCCATAGATATCCCACACGTATGGGTTTGATGGAAAAAAAATGAGTTTCAGTTCTATGTATGGGGAACCCCCAAAATTTATTGCTTTTTTCTATTTTTGTGTGAAAATCTTAATGCGGTTCACAGAATATATCTACTTACCAAGTTTCAACAGTGTAGTTCTTATAGTTTCGGAGAAAAGTGGCTGTGACATACGGACGGACAGACAGACAGACAAACATGACGAATCTATAAGGGTTCCGTTTTTTGCCATTTGGCTACGGAACCCTAAAAAGCAAAACATAGAAACACAGAAAAAGCCTTGCTTTCATTTTTTACGTGTAATGTAATTAAATCGGTCAAATTTTCGCGGAGAAAACAGGTGACTACAAAACGTATATTTTGTGTACTTTTTATAGGTAGTTAGGTACCTATTTTCGGTCCGAGCTGCAGTTGTCCCTATCGCGCTCAGTTCAGTTGTTCGGGCACACAGCGCGACAGCAATACATTTTACAAATACCTATTTTTGAATTCTTTCGACCTTGGTTCCTCTTAAATCCTCACACGAGTACCTCGTTGAACCCGTCTTTTAATGCTGAATATGGAAACGCCAATTCTAGCACCCAGTGCCTCACTCTAAGGTCAATGACTCTTATTGTGCCGAAATTTGATAATTACCAATGTGATTTGTTGAACTAACCTTTTGAGAATTTAACATGTCGTTTTCCGAAATGAAATCGGTTAAAAAATCGACTGTCACTTTTAGGTGCGAGTTCGAGTTCCGTTTAAAATGAATTCAAGTTAATACCTTATATTTTACAATTTTTTTCATGAAAGTTCTATGACAATATTAAATACGTAATAAATTGTTAAATAATATAACGATATTATGAGCTAGTGAGAAATATTTATTCATGTTAAGGGCAGTCGTCGAGCCATCGTCTTTAGTGTAGGAATATAGGTCACAACAATGTCACGCGGCAACACACGTGTTATGAGTTTTAAAACATTTTTTAAAGCGCCTTTAAGATACTAATCTAATTTCAGCAACGGCGCGACATTATGACTAACGTATGAGTCTACCTTAATGATATCCGGCCATGACCCGACCCGGACTTGGACTTAACATCTTTTTCGGTCGGTATACACGCTAAATCACCAAAAGTTGAATGCATCAACACTTATGACTTAACTTTAAATGATATACATATATTCAACTTTTTTAAACAAAAAATATAATTAATAAATTTTATGTCATCGCCTGCAAAGCGAGACGGTTAAACGCTTGTTTCATTCAAGTACCTATTTGAATAATATTAATTCAAACAATGTCCAAAAATGTCAAAATCCGAAGCTTACACACAAATTGGTAATGGGAGTAGGAGATTACAGTACATATCTACACTCTAACTAAAAACTTGTTGACGAATATATCAACACAGCTCTCGTCTAGAAACTTGAATTGTTGACAATATCTATATGACAAGCTGTAACACGGCTTGAATGGGTAGTAGGTAGGACCTTTGTGAAATGGACCAATATACCTAATGTATCCACATTATATTGGCAATGCCCATTTCACAAAAGTATATAATCTATTCATGATATAAAGATAAGAGATATAAGAGCGATGTTTAATCGGAGGCACGGGAAAAAATATTCCCGCTCCTCCTACCAATCGGAGTTCCGATCGGAGGACAGGTGTTTACCCGTAATGTCATTCAACCCAAAATTTTCATGTATATCATAGAATCATCATCATGTCTATGATTTACATGAAAATGTTGGGTTGAATGACATTACGGGTAAACACAATTTATTAGTTTTAGATAACGATAAATTATTTATTGGTTATTATGAAACACCGTGTATATCTCTCTTTTATATCACTATATCATTTATATCTTTAGCTAGATCATTAACTCAGTGACTCAGTGTTTCTTTAATTTATCAGTGATATAATGAATGTGTGCTCTATGTCTAAATTTCTTAATTTAATTTTATTAACTTATTTATTATTTGGAGATTAGCATTCATAAAGAGATTTATAATTATTTTCTATTAATCTGTATTCATATATACTTCGAATAATTTTCTTAATACTATTGTGAATATGAAAAATCAATCACCTAATAAAATCCTGCCGATTGAAAGAGAAGAGTTACTGATTCAATGCGGTTTCAATGCTCTCGGACATGTCAGGCGACTGAAAGAGATACTGAGCTACTGATATATTTGAAACTGAAGTGATATACTGATATAATCACTCCTTGCGTCAGATATATATCTTTTGAATCAATCAATACATTTATCCGACACTGCTACGGTGAAGGTAAACATTGTAAGGCAACCTGCATTTGTAACACTTTTTTTTCAATACTAGCTAGTATGCACAAATTCTTAATTTCACTTTAATAATTTTCTATAATTCTGAAATAAAAACATTTAAATAATCAAATAGCATTCATCATTGTTATGACAGATCTAACATCTGATGTAGCTTTTTCTAGAAACTTTTTAATTCTATGAGCGTGCAAAGGGAGCTCCATTCAGCCTTCCCCTTGTTTCGTCTTGATATGAACATTTTAGTGAACTAAGATAATTGCAACTGAATTATATCCGATTTTATGTTAATATTTACTTACTTACTTAGTTAATAATAATTATATTCTCAAACGGACAAAACATCCAATTTGATTTCTTTGAGTGAACATCTGCTTTGGCTAATGTTGAGTCTATGGATAGGATATTGTTGTGTTCTGTTCATCTGTGGAGTTAGTTAGCGGTATTGATTTAGAAGAAATATCGTCTTATCGAGTAGGTGTATATCGATACCGCATTCTTATACTTAATAATGTTAATTTATTAATCTCTTTCATTTTACTTAATTAACTCGAGTTACCTATGCTTGTTTTGGAATGGTTTAAATTTCAAATTATTTTAGTATACTTCTTAGAGGATTAATTTAGTCTCTAGGCTTGTGGAAACCCCGCGGCGTCGCAGTGTGAATGCTGTTGGGCTTTGTGCTGGCATTAATTATAGCAGAGTAGGTCACCTTGCGGCTACCCTTCCGGGTTTAGTTCCGTGCCTCCCTTAAGGAGGTACCTTCAAAATGACTCCTCAGGAGCAGGAGATCATACTGATTTGATATCTGTTATTCGGATCGGATGAGGTAGTAGTATTGTTGTTCTGTGTATCGATAGTATTAACGGTGCATGAATTGCGGCCTAATTCCTTGGTTGACCCCTGTTGTTTCACTTTGACGTTGTCACTTGTCAATGTCAGGATGAGGTCGATTAAATCCGGCCCTTTCCCGTTTGGAAGCGTGGAAGAGCAGTCGCTCGATATGAGCTGACCTTAACTAATTTATTTTCTTAATTGAAACCCATCATGGACTGGGTTAATACTAACTCTTGACTTTTTATATAAAACCCATGGAGAACATGGTAAGTTGTAATTTTTATTGCAATTCTGCTTGTGGCGTAGGTCCGCCATTACATGACCACGTTCTAATAATTGTTATTTTGTTTTAGGGTTCTCTGCCTTAGTTTCTCTGCCTTAGTTCTCTGCCTTAGTTTTCGGCCTTAGTTTTCTGCCTTAGTTTTTTTTTATATTTCCCTACACTTTCCACAATTACAATAATTAAGGAGGGACTGCCGCTGTTTGCGAGTCTTCGGGCAACTATTTGTAACATCTAACCTCCGATTCATTCTCATACTTGTGATTATGTGGGCCTGAGGTAATACCTCTTATATTTTTTAACTCAGAAATTCATTTCAAAATTATTGTTTTACACAATCGGTAAAGTACCCCTAACGAACCTGTGGAAGGGTGCAGTCACCAGCTTTTTTGCCTTTGTGGATGAAGAAGATGATTCCCCCACTAGTGTAACTTACCAAGTTATTCCCTACCTGCACTTAAATGTACGATCCTTAGATTAAGCTAAGTAACTTTTTGTTATTTAATAAACCGCATGTTGTATCTAAATTGAGTATTTTATTAGATCCTTCCCACATCTGAAGTCTGCTTGCATCTGTATGGAGGCGCCCTTTAAAAATATATCCATACACTTCTCCAGGTAGGCTCATGAAAATTTTATAATAATTAACCCACGACCTGATGGTACTTACAATTCTCTCTCATGCTCACCGAAAATGGTTACATATTCACTTATGAAAAAATTCAAAGGTGCGACCAATCCGCACTGGGCCAGCATGGTTGACTAAGGCCTAAACTTACGTAGTAACTAGAATAGTTACTACGTAAGTTTAGGCCTTAGTCAACCATGCTGGCCTAACTAAGCACCCTAACTTAGGCTAGGCTCGAGAACTTCGGTGGGGACGTATATGAGCTGTGATGATACTATCCATTTGTAACTAGATACTTACATTACAAAAATAACTGAATCTGTCATCTTTTAACGGCTAACTATAACTAGTAACTACTATACCAAAGATACTATTCGGTATAAAATATTAAAATTTTACATGCGCACTTTAAATTGTCGCGACAGTAAAACTTCAATATATGAAACAGGGAATGGAACTTGTTTCAGAACCATGTTGTGGAAGTCGTGAGGTAAATCTGCTACGATATAAATTTTAAAGCACAGAATACCATAGGCTTAATGAGATGTCAGAACTATGTGAAATATATCTGAATCTGTAGACAAGAGCTCAACGGATTCGATGAACAAACTTTAAATCTCATTTCAAGTTGAGACTGCGCCTACCACATCGCGCGTTTGAGCTGAATGACGCCTCCGACATTATTAAATATTTCATCTGCAGAAGCCTCCTTGTCGGAACTTTTGTAATAATCTTTTGTATATTTAGTTAAATAAATTGACAGTGCGAATAGAAGTTTTCCGTTCACGAATTATTTGTCTGCGTAGACACTTATTCAAAAAAATATTACACACTCTAATAAGGCCCGTATTACAGAACGCAACTCAAGCAGCGTTTGAACTCCAATCACGCAAAGCTACTCGTAGTTTGAGTGGAGATCACTACTTGAGTGTTCATCTAATTGTGGCGTTTTAGGTGACGATCAGCTGAAACTAGATTCAAGATTTCGATTACGTTTGGTATTTTATTTTATAACGTCGTTTGTGCGGCCTCGGCATATTCGTCGGCTAACATAGCTGCTAGCTAGCACTTTTACTCAGCACCAGGCCACTGCTGGACAATCTTATCCAGCACCATCCCAGTGTTGGGAATCATGCCCAGCACCAGCCCACAGCTGAATAATCTTGCCCAGCACAAGTCCACTGCTGAACAATCTTGCCCAGCACAAGTCCACAGCTAGACAATCTTGTCCAGCACAATGCCACTGTTGGGAATCATGCCCAGCACCAGCCCACTGCTGAAAAATCTTACCCAGCACCAGCCCACTGCTGGACAATCTTGTCCATCACAATCCCACTGTTGGGAAACGTGCCCAGCACCAGCCCGCTGCTGAACAATCTTGCCCAGCAACAGCCCACTGCTGGACAATCTTGTCCAGCACCATCCCAGTGTTGGGAATCATGCCCAGCACCAACCCACAGCTGAATAATCTTGCCTAGCACAAGTCTACTGCTGAACAAACTTGCCCAGCACAAGTCCACTGCTGGACAATCTTATCCAGCACAATCCCACTGTTGGGAATCATGCCCAGCACGAGTCCACCGCTGGACCATCTTGTCCAGCGCCATCCCACTGCTAGGAATCGTGCCCAGCACCAGCCCACCGCTGGACAAACTTGTCCAGTACCATCCTACTGCAGGGTATCATGCCGAGCACCAGCCCACAGCTGAAAAATTTTGCCCAGCACAAATCCACTGCTGGGAATCTTGACCACCATCCCACTGCTGGACAATCTTGTCCAGCAACATCCCACTGCTGGAAATCTTCCCCAGCACCAGCCCCATTGATGGACACACTCATCCAGCACCAGCCTACAGCTGGACACTCGCCCAGCATCAGATTGTGGCGTAAATATCAACTTTATTTGGTAACATAATAATAATATGAATTTCTTTTCTCAAGAGTGGTTTCGACCTCACTTAATTAATCAAAGATCAAATCTTTACTTGAGCGTATAACGCACTTCTATAATAAGCAATTACTCAGATGAACAACGATCAATGAAACTCGTTTCAAGAAACATTCAAAAATTTAATCTCATCTTAAAACTAGTTTTAAAACTAGATTCATTACTGAGAATCGTTTTGTAATACGGGCCTTAAACTAAATAAGAATCCTTTTAAATGAAATGAACACCGTATTTATCAGTTTTGGCTAATAAAACAGACATTTTAATTGCGTCTAATAGTAATCCGGTTATAATGAATTATACAAGCATGTCCAAACTATCCATCTTTTAAATTTTTACGCAGCATATTTACTTAATACTCTAGTAGCCTTATTAATAAAAAATTTACTCTTTGGGTCATCCTCGGATTAGTTACTTTTGACATATGACAGCCGACATGTGCGGAAACAAGACAAAACACGCAGTAACTAATCCGAGGATGATCCAATGATCTATAGAGTAAAATTTTTATTAATAAGGCTGTAGCTGTACACATGACATCAAAACAAGAAAAGTACTAGCAAAATTTGCGGTCAACTAGAAAAAATATATTTTTACAGCAAAGATGTCTAAGCACGTTAAGAAAAGCTAATAAAAGAATGTATGGTCTTGAGTGAGGCTTTATACGACGCGTCGACGATTGTCCAACTTAGTCCCGAATTACGAATGACCGAATAACTATTGCTCGAATTTTTTTTAGATCGAATAATCTTTCATCGAATCTATTGTAAGTCCGAATAACGTTAGCACGAAGTTACTCATGGTCATAAAATGACTGATGTACTTTCTCTAATACGCCAGGTTTCTAGGGAGTTTTGGGATCTTGGTTCACAATTTCCGTATATCGCCCGTGGTGGAGTCCCGAACATTTTAGTGATAAACGGAAAATGTGATCAACTACCTGAATTAAAAAAAAAACAGTTTCTACTGGGGAGTACTAGGAGTACATGACACCAGAAGAGTTCTCAACTGAAATTTTATTCCATATAGGTAGTAGATTTTGTTTCATATTTTGGAAAAGGCATATCTTTATGGAAATCTGTTTTACTGTTATGCAGTTTTGTTATTTTCCCCTGATTATATCTCTCTATTTATTAAAAAAATGTAATAAGTAGGTACTTATGTAAAAAAAATTCTACCTCTATAAAAAATCTAAAAAAATTTATTAATTCAGGAAGTTGATCACATTTTCTTAAGAGAGATTTTTTTCATAGTGACTGCACTATCCGATCAGTAGGTGCAATGCCCATATACCTAATGTAAATTGTTTCTTGTTATAGTCCTACTGATAGGCCCACGGGCTAAATGAAATGCCAGTAGGACTACCGCAATAGGACCACGGCCGATAAACTGAAACGGTTGTGTACCAAGATCCCAGCACTCCCTAGAAACCTGGCGTAATAGAAAGTGTATATTAGTCATTTTATAACTATGAGTAACTTCGTGCTAACGTTATTCGGTCTTACGATAGATTCGATCAAAGATTATTCGATCTAAAAAAAATCGAGCAATAGTTATTCGGTCATTCGTAATTCGGGACTAAGATGGACAATCCGCGTCGACACTGGTCGCGTTACTAGGTCACATTGAGTCACCTTCTTCAAACAAAGAGTAGTTGTGTCTCCCCCTGCGTACAAAAATAAGTGAACAAAATCAAATGGCGATCCCTTTTGATACTACTGTTGGGATCAAACAGTAATACTCCAAAGAAAAAACTTGAATAGACATACAAACACCTGCAAAAAGCTACATACAAAAAGTTGCACCTGCGTTGTTGTTAGTGTTAGCGTCTGTATTGAACGCGTTATTAAACGCGTTAAAAATAACGCCTGAAACAGCGGCTTCATCTGTGACGTTTATTACAAAAGCTATTAACGTCTAACGCCACTAACAATGTCACATACCACAACGAGTAGGTATGCTGCTGGTCAATTTGTTTGTTTGTATTGAATAGGCTCCGAAACTACTGGACCGATTTGAAAAATTCACAAATAGAATGCTAAAATATCACTGAGTAATATAGGCTATTGAATATTTTCCTACGGGAAAATATGGAATTCCTACGGGCGCGGGCGAAGCTGCGAGCGGAAAGCTAGTGGATAAATAATTATTAAGAAAGCTTGAATCCGAACGAGATTACTATTTATCTTTTTAATTAAATACCTTTTATTTATGTCGTAGCCATATGGTTAAATTAGCCAGCTAAATTCTGAGGCTAAATTGGACGCCTAGGCCTTTCATTAAACGCTGACATCTAATTAAATGACTGATGCACAACTAGCCAAGTCACTGAACGCAACGTTTAACCAGGAGAGCTATTCTTGAATTACGAATGCGACTTCGAAATCACCGATGTGACTAATAATCACCGATTTTCAATAATTCTTATTTTTCAATATCACTTATGTGACTACCTGAGTCACGGATGTGATTTCATTACGAGTGCCCTCACCCACTCGTAAACAAGTCATAACTGTGGAAACGTTATCTGTGTTTTGTTGAGAGAACATATTGACAAGTTTGAAGTTGATGTGTGGTGATTTGGAGTTGGATTTAAAATTTTTAAAATTTCTCAAAATTAAATACGCGTGTAGCGAAGCATGCAGCGTTGCAGCTCTTAATCGCATACGTAATTCAAAAATAGGTCTCCAGATGGCTGAACGTCGTTAGTCATTTAAGCTAAGAGGTTGGCTGGAAGAGAACTCTATTAGAGATAAGTCCACCTTTGTGCTCTCTGTATTATGTTTCTATGTAATGTTTTATGTAGAAATAAAGAATAAATGATATTTTTTTTACAAAAAAAACATTTTACAAAAAATAAAAACCGACTTCAGAAACACTGAAAAGTTAAAAATAATATAAGAATAGGTACAGACAACATCACACTTCTATATTGAAGTCGGTGCCAAACGATGATCTCCTAGAAAGTCTTAAAATTTGTCACCGACTTCAATATAGAAGTGTGATGTTGTCTGTACCTATTCTTATATTATTTTTAAATTCTCAGTGTTTTTGAAGTCGGTTTTTATTTTTTGGAAAATATTTTTTATTTTTAACTTTTTAGTGAATGAAGTCTTTTTATTGAAAGAAACCCTAATATGTATAATAACAGCTCACCGAAGGTGTTATTAAATTAGGGTTTCCCTCGATTTTCATGGGATCCCATGATCAAATCCTGACTTTGGTGACTTTGAGACCACCCCAGGAGTATACTCTATCGAATACAAAAATAATTTTGAAAATCGGTCCACAAGTGGCGGAGTAATCGCGTAACATATACACAAAACACGTTGGACACACGTAAAAATTTAATGGTTTTCCTCGATTTTTATGGGATCCCATTATCAGATCGTAACTTTGGTGACCATGGGACCACCCTTGGAGTATCCTCTATCGAATACAAAGAATCATCAAAATCGGTTCATAAACGAAGAAGTTCTCCGCGAACAAACATAAAATAAAACAAAAAAAGCATATACTTATACGGTCGAATTGAGTAACCTCCTTTTTTCGAAGTCGGTTAAAAAACAAAACAGACTTCAAAAACACAAATCTCCATATATAATAAAATCGTAGGGGTACAAATGTTTGTCCGGAAAGATCTCCGAAACTACTGGACAGAATTTGATATGGCTTACACCACAATGCTTAAAATTTTCCGGAAGAACATTTAGGCATAATTTCATTTGCTTAAATTCACTTTTTATTTTTATTCAAAAAATACCATATAAAATTTTTGATGACAAGTATGTAGAAAATCAACATGGCGCACGTGAAATTATTTTGACAAGTCTGTTACATATTGCAAAAAAAAATCTTTTCTGTTATTGGCTGTGCCCATCTGAATTTTGCCAACCAAGAAGTTTAAATTGTATTTTTCTTATGTAGTACCGTGGTGGTAAGGAAAAAGGATCAAGCCATACAACCAATGTATATAGCATTTTTTATGACAATATCACGTCACAAATATAAAATTTGTAGGTTGGTTTAATTTTTGGCCAATTTTCACAAAATCGGTACAATATTTGAAATGTTGAAAAATGAAGATACCCTTTTCAAGGCATTTTGAAAGGTGTTATATTATGTTTTTACATTATGACTAAGAAATCAAACTCTTTCATCCATTTAAAACTATTAAAAGTATTACGCGTAGAGGGAGTACGGGACTCTTGATCCTAATGTAACATTGACGTAAATTCGCCGACATAGCTGATGCTAAAAAAAGGTGGATAAAAGTTCGTTTCCAAACCTAGCAATATAGGTATCGAGTGAAAGGCCTTGAAGCGTAGAACATTATGAACCTAGGAAAATCGCCTAAAATTCAACATGGCCGCCGCTCAAAAAAGGTGGATACAAGTTCGTTTCCAAACCCAGCAATATGGGTATCAAATGAAAGGCCTTGATGTGTAGAGCACTATGAACCTAGCAACATTGACATAAATTCAACATGGCCGCCGCTCAAAAAAGGTGGATACAAGATCGTTTCCAAACCTAGCAATATGGGTATCAAATGAAAGGCCTAGAAGAGTAAAGCATTATGAACTTAGGAAAAATGCCCTAAATTAAACATGGCCGCCGCTCAAAAAAATGGATAAAAGTTCGTTTTCAAACCCAGCAATATGGTTATCAAATGAAAGGCCTTGAAGAGTAAAGCATTAGGTATTTAGAAAAATTGACCTAAATTCAACATGGCCGCGGCTCCAAAAAAACGGATAAAAGTTCGTTTCCAAACCCAGCAATATGGGTATCAAATCAAAGGCTCTGATGAATAAAGCACTATGAACCTAGCAACATTGACATAAATTCAACATGACCGCCGCTCAAAAAAAGGTGGATACAAATTCTTTTCCAAACCTAGCAATATGGGTATCAAATGAAAAGCCTTGAAAAGTAGAGCATTAGGTACCAAGAAAAATTGTCCTAAAGGATAAAAGTTCGTAAAAAAAGGATAAAAGTTCGTTTTCATACCCAGCAATATGGGTATCAAATGAAAGGCGTTGACGAGTAAAGCACTATGAACCTAGCAATATTGACATAAATTCAACATAGCCGCTGCTCGAAAAAGGTGGATAAAAGTTCCTTTCCAAACCTAGCAATATGGGTATCAAATGAAAGGCATCAAAGAGTAGAACAATATGAACTTAGGAAAATTGGTCTAAATTAAACATGGCCACCGCTCAAAAAAAAAGGATAAAAGTTCGTTTTCAAACCCTGCAATATGGGTATCAAATCAAAAGCTTTGATGCATAAAGCACTATGAACCTAGCAACATTGACATAAATTCAACATGGCTGCCGCTCAAAAATGGTGGATGAAAGCCGCTGCTCAAAAAAGGTGGATAAAAATTCGTTTCCAAACATAGCAATATGGGTATCAAATGAAAGGCCTCAAAGAGTAGAGCATTATGAACTTAGGAAAATTGTCCTAAACAAAACATGGCCGCCGCTCAAAAAAAATGGATAAAAGTTCGTTTCCAAACCTAGCAATATGGGTATCAAATGAAAGGCCTTGAAGAGTAGAGCATTAGGTACCTAGAAAAATCGACCTTAATTCAACATGGCCGCCGCTAAAAAAGGATACAAGTTCGTTTTCGAACCCAGCAATATGGGTATCAAATGAAAGTAGTCCTTGATAAGTAAAGCACTATGAACCTAGAAACATTGACATAAATTCAACATAGCCGCTGCTCAAAAAAGGTGGATAAAAGTTCGTTTCCAAACCTAGCAATATGGGTATCAAATAAAAGGTCTCAAAGAGTAGCGCATTATGAACTTAGGAAAATTGACGTAAATTAAACATGGCCGCCGTTCAAAAAATGGATTAAAGATCGTTTTCAAACCCAGCAATATGGGTATTAAATGAAAGGCCCTGAAGAGTACCTAGAGCATTACGAACCTACGATAATTGTCTTAATTTGTTAATTTCCAAATGGCCGCTGCTCAAGAAAGGCAGAATAAAGTTGAATCATTATGGAATAAAATTGAGGAAAAATCTAAACACTGTTTTAAGCATTTTGATGGCGAAACGGAGTTCGCGGGCACAGCTAGTTCTTAAATAATACATATAAGAATACATGCAACATCACGGTTTTATGTTGAAGTTGGTAGCAAATTTTAACTAACTACATTAATTATTGTTCTTATATTTCTTAAGATTGTCCATGTGATCATTACTTGGCACCGACTTCAATATAAAACTGTAGTGTTGTATGTATTCTTATATTTATTTATATGACTTATTGGTGTTTTTGAAGTTGGTTTTATTTTTTGTAAAAAAAATATTTCAACCTTTTTAGTAAATTTAATACCATGCTTATTAGAATTTCACGAGTGAAACCACGGGACGCAACAAGTTTATAAAAAACTAGGGAACCGTCCGCGGCTCTGCCAGCGTGGATTTTTTTATGAAAGTACTGCCCGTACAAAAGCCGGGGCGAGTCGGGGCGGGGAAAAAATAATCACAATTTAATATAGCCTTTATCGCTCAGAAATAATGTAGCATTCTACTGGTGAAAGAATTTGCAATATCGGTTCAGTAGTTCCAGAGTTCACTTTCTTTAAATTCACAAACTTACAAATTTTCTTCTTATTTTTTCACAGCAACGACTAAAAAATTTATTTTTCTTCCTCGTTGCGTTTCGGCGCGATGACGTACGACGGAGTGCAAGAACGTGCGCTTGTTGCCTCGCACAAATACGTCACACATAATGTCTGTACGTAGTGTACGTACCGTACGCGCTGTAAGCAAATCTTTAGAACTGCTAACAATCTCAATTTTGAAATCCACCATACAAATGGTTGGGTTTGTGAAAAAAATATATGGGCAATAAGAAACTTAATTTTACAATTTCGAATTTTCTATGACGCTATAACTTATTACTTATATGATTATATTAACATGGATAAGTTGCGGCTTGTTAGCAGTATGTATCATACACCTTGTTATACTTTGCATATTATATTTCATTTCATTTTGCATTAGGTACTTATATAACGCAGGTGCTTCCCTGAACACGATTGCCGTATGGTCAACATGGCAATCGTGTTTAACGATCTGTAGGTATTAATAGCAGCAACGGCACGTCTTTAGGATTATAACGTGCTCAAAACCAGCGATCGGTTCATCATATCATATCAGCCAATAGACGCCCACTGTTGGACATAGGCCTCCCCCAAGGATATCCATACCGATCGGTCCTGCGCCTCCCTCATCCAGCAGCTTCCCGCGACCTTCACCAGATCGTCGGTCCACCTTGTGGGGGGCCTACCAACACTGCGTCTCCCGGTACGTGGCCGCCACTCGAGGACCTTTCCGCCCCAACGGCCGTCAGTCCTAAGAGCGATGTGTCCTGCCCACTGCCACTTAAGGTTTGCGATTCTTTGGGCTATGTCGGTAACTCTAGTTCTTCTACGGATCTCATCATTTCTGATGTGATCACGTAGAGAAACCCCGAGCATAGCCCGCTCCATTGCCCTTTGGGTGACTTTGAGCCTTCTGATGAGACCCATTGTAAGCGGCCACGTCTCAGTTCCGTATGTCATCACTGGCAACACGCACGAATTGAAGACTTTCGTCTTGAGACACTGCGGTAGATGGGCCGAGAAAATGCTGCGTAGCTTCCCGAACGCTGCCCAGCCGAGTTGGATTCGCCGATTTACCTCTTTCTGGAAGTTGGACTTACCGAGCTGGACTATTTGCCCCAGGTAAACATATTCGTCAACAACTTCCAGCGTAGAGCCTCCAACATTCACAGGAGTGGGTACTACACGGGAATTCGACATTATTTTAGTCTTGTCCATGTTCATTTTAAGACCCACTTGTTGGGAAACTCTACAGAGGTCTTCGAGCATTGTGCCTAGATCCTCCACGGTCTCAGCCATGACTACGATATCATCAGCAAAACGAAGGTGAGTCATATACTCGCCGTTTATGTTGATGCCGAGTCCCCTCCAGTCCAAAAGCTTAAATACATCCTCCAACGCAGCTGTGAACAGTTTCGGCGATATAACGTCACCCTGTCTCACACCACGCTGAAGTCGTACTGGTTTCGAGTTTTGGTCCTGAAGGCGGACTGACATGGTGGCGTTTTCGTACAATGACTGCAACACTTGGATGTACCGATAGTCTATTTGGCACCTCTGGAGTGATCTAAGTACGGCCCAGGTCTCGACAGAATCAAAAGCTTTCTCATAGTCCACAAACGCCAAGCATAGTGGCAGATTATACTCCTCGGTCTTCTGTATAACCTGCCGCAGCGTATGGATGTGGTCTATGGTACTATAGCCTTTTCGGAATCCGGCTTGTTCGGGAGGCTGGAAGTCGTCGAACCTGCGTGCGAGACGATTCGGATGACCCTCGAGAATAGCTTATAGACATGACTCAGGAGCGTGATGGGTCTATAGTTCTTCAACTGGGCCCTGTCGCCCTTTTTGAAGAAAAGTGCCACCACGCCCCTGTGCCATGCTTTAGGCGTTTTGCCCTCGAGTATGACGGAGTTGAATAGCCGCTGCAGCGCTTTCCGGACTGGTAGTCCACCCGCTTTTAAGAGTTCGGCTGTAACTCCATCATCACCCGGTGCCTTGTTGTTTAAGAGCCACACTAATCTCGTACAGGCTGACGTCCGGGATATCTTCGGTATAGTGCCGGGTCAATTTGGCTCTAGGGTCTGTAGCCGGAATAACAGGTGCCTGTGATGTTGCGTAAAGCTGTCCATAGAAGCGTTCGATCTCAGCCATAAGCTCAGGTCGGGATGTAATGACTCTGCCGTCCTCTGTCTTCAGCTTCGTCAGCAGACTCTGACCGAGTGACAGATCTCTTGCGAACACTTTGGAGCCCTTGTTCTGCTCAATGGCCTCTTTAATACGGTCCGTATTAAATCGGCGTATGTCGCGAGTCAGGCACTTAGAGATCTGTTTGTTGAGTCGCCGACGAGCATCTTCAGAAGACTGCCGACCCATTCCACGCCTTTCCTCCATCAGCTTAGCTGTCGGCTCCGAGATCTTACTTCGTTGCTTAGTACGGCTGGGTTTGCAAAACTTTGCACCCACCGTAAGGACAGCTTCCACAACCCTGTCATTATAAGTGTCCACATCCGTGCAGTCCTCCAGGCAATCGAAGCGATTTTGTAATTCGAGTTGAAAGCGCTCGGGGTTTTGGATCTGGATGGCTTCGGGACGGAGCGCAGACTTCACCAGTCGATACCTTATGTTAAGATTCAATGCGCCTCGTAACATTCGGTGATCGCTCCCCGTGTTAAACGAATTGATCACTGAGACGTCATTGAATATGCGGGTCTTAGTCGACATGATGAAGTCAATCTCATTTTTTGTCACGCCATCCGGACTTTTCCAGGTCCATTTTCGATGCAGCCGTTTTTTGAAGAAAGAGTTCATCATATAGAGTCCCTCTCTCTCCATGTAGTCGGCTAGCATTTGACCTCGAAAATTCCGAATTCCAGCTCCAAATTGCCCCATTTTCAACTCATTATCGCCCCGCTTACCTAGCCTTGCGTTGAAGTCTCCCATGACAACGGTGTAGTGAGCCTTGGAAGCATGTATTGCCCGAGAAATATCCTCATACATAGCTTCCACTTCCTCGTCGGGGTGGGTCGAGGTCGGGGCGTAGACCTGTATGACCTTCAGCGAATACCGTTCGGTGATTCTGAGTATAAGGTACGCCACCCTATTCGACACACTTCCGATCTGTACCACGTTGTTCACGAGAGACTTGTGGACTATAAACCCGACACCACCTTGGGACAGTTCTTCGCCCTCCCGGAAATAGAGCAGGTTGCCAGATTTAAGGACCATCGTATCCTCACCCTCTCTTCGGACTTCGGATAGTCCTACAATACTCCAACGGATCCTGCTCAGTTCCCTCTCCAGTTCCAGCAGCTTCTCCTCGGTCCGCAGTGTACGCGCGTTGTACGTTGCCAGGGCCAAGATGTTTTGACGGGGGGTTTTCGCCGCCCGGGGATTCTTCGCACCCCAGGTCCCAGCGCCGGGTCGACGACCGTCACCGCCGGCATGGCCTCCGGGACCGCCGGGCACTTGGGGCCTTTGGTTAGTTCGATTATTCATTTTGGGGGGGTTTTGGGCCTTCTCCCACCACGCTGGCCCAGTGCGGGTTGGTGGGGTGCGCCAGAGCCTCGTCTGTTGAACAGCAGGGTGCACCGCGTGCAGGTGAGGTTGACTTGGGTTCCGTTAGATAAAGTTCGGAACCCCTTACACCCCAGCGATCGGTTATATCACACAATACCTATCTATTGTCTTTAAAAAAATTCTCCTTCAAAATTGTAACAGAATCATACTGCCAAGTCTAACGTTATTCCAAAAGTTTTCCTAACAAAAATCAAAAGGCAGTGAACTGGGGGCCAAGTTTTAGATGAATACTTTCGAGACAGAAAATACAACAGCCCGCCCACTTCCGAGAGGGCAAGTACTCGATCTTCTCCATTATAAATAAAAGCATAAGTTTAAAAGTTTTATAACTAAAGTATAACAGTTTAGTCACCTAAAATAGATTGTTATTTTGCACCTTGTATTACAAAATCATCTCTATGCCGGAAAGTTTGAATAAATACATTATCAGCTGTAATATAAATCCTAACAATTTAAGTTATAACCTTTTGGTCACCACATCATTGTGGCCAGACGGGTGTGTTTTGAATTGTTTTGAATTTTCCAGCTTTTCGCAGATAACTGAGGTAAATTCCCTTTACCTTGTTCTTACTGCCATTAAATCGACTCATGAAATAAATGTCACCATACCGACACACACGGACTAAGGATTCTTGCATTGTGTGACTGAAATTAATATTTATGTGTCGTGATCTTTAAAATTTCGCAAAATAAAGCATTCTTCTACTAGATCGGACACGTCATTAAAGTTATAACAGCTTTTCTTGCAGCAATTTTGCTAAATCTCGATTTAACTAAAAATATATTTAGCACATACAAGAATGTAAATTTTTTTAATCTAGATTTAACATTTTGACATTTTTGTATGAGTTAAAACTAGTTTTAATTTCGATCGAGATCGAGATTTAGAAAAATTGCGGCAAGTGGACCTTACATCCGGCTTATACTAAGTCAAAATATCATAAAAAGAAATGGTTTGAGTGTGGTAAGAAACTAATTTACCAATATTGTTTTTTATCACCTGTAGCAAACTTTGTTAGTAGGTACGTTGCATACTTTTGCAATGAGGAAAAAGTACTGATGCATAATAATATATAATAACTGCAAGTTTATACCCATAAAATTCAACATCGATCACTCAAAAGTCAGCAAGGCTATATGTTTTATAATCGTCAAGTCACAGGTCATAGCGGTAATAAAAAATGCTAAAATTAGGAAAATGTAGAGCTAACAGTTCTACGCTTAATATACTCATAGTGAGTGCCATTATACTTTATTTTGTACGATTTTTGTACGACTAAAATACACTACTTTTAGTAAGGTTTAATTTAAAGTCACCTTTCTTCATGGAAATCCTTCATTCACACAAGTAATAAGTTACTCGAAGTTTAACGTTCTATTAATTAAAATATAATCAAACAAGTAGATCGCGGCTGTCCGCCCCAGTTTGCCGATTACTCCAGAGGCTGCTGTTTTAGGTGATACTTTATCTCACTCTAAGAAAGTTTCGTCAGCCAACAAGATTAAATGCAAAGTTTAAATTAATTGTAAGTTCCTATCCCGAAATTTTTGACGCTAACTAAAATTAAATGGTAAAACTGAAAATGGCTACGCTATAAAGAGGATTAAATTACAAAAGTAAACTTAACTGCAAATTGGGTAAATAGAAAGTTTAATGAAGCACTCTAAGATGGACCAAAAATGATGTTGTGTCTCCTTAATTAAGAGGAAATCATGGGCCGTTTTTTCATACAAACATAGCACCCTGTTTCCTTCCTAGATAATGACAATAGTGGCATTATTTACCCAAAAATATCTATGGCCACTACTAGCATGTTCCTATTTAAGAATATTTTTCTAAGTTAATAATTAGAAGCGGCTAAACCTTCCAAGAACTAAAAATTGACCAGACTTTCTGCTGCATTCAAACATCCAGCAAAAAAAATAACGAAAAAAAGCAAAACATAGACAACAAACTAAATCCTATCTTTATTTACCCTAATTTTTAAAATAGATTTAAATCGATCTAGTTCTTATAGTTCTTTTCATAGGTCCAAGATGCAGTTGGCTATTTTGAGTACTATTCATAGGTCCGAGATGCAGTTGGCTCTATCGCGCTCAATTCGGTTGTTCGGGCACAGTCGCGACAGCAATACATTTTACAAATACCTATTTTTAAATTCACTCGACCTTAGTGTTTCCTCTTAATATGTTCAAAACGTATACTGTTTGCTGATTAGGAAGATTTTTCCAACGTTTTAATGTGCTTCTAAAAATCTTTTGAAATATCGCAAAACTTATTGTCAAAAATTCGAGAACGGGTGTGCCACTTCCCGGTCGACGACACGATTAGCGCAGAGGTCGAGTGATCGCCTACAGTGCAACGGATCGCGGGTTCGATTCCCGCACGGGACAGATATTTTGTATGGCCTACAGAAATTTGTTCCAGTGTGGGCGTGTGTGCATGTGATGATATTCTATGTTTGTAACTGCACCCACGACACATATACGTAACAGGAGAAAATCCTAGTGTGGGGCGACGTTTTTATTAAAAAAAAACTTCGATTAATTCTTTTGTTTAGTATACAGAGATGTATACATATGAACATTATAGGGAGAAAAAAATACAAATACAAAAACACATTAATTAGATCCTAACTGTTCTATCTGTGCCATTACATCAAAAAAGTGAATCGAGCTTTTGAAGGCACCTGTTGGGACAGCTAGTTTTTAATATTTTCTTTACTTTTATATAGAACCTAAGCTACTCCGACAAACATCGTTATGTCAAAATGCGATTAACGTCGTAGCCCAGCAGAAACAGTTAAGAAATAATGTGTTTTTTTCTCTCCATAAACACCTAAGTAAGCAACGAATACAGAAAAAATCGAATCATTAAACCTCATCTCGAGTTTTGCGCTTAGCAACACATTTGGTGATTCATTTATCCTATGGCGCTTTTCATTGTAATATCTAATTCATGTTTTGACAAAAATTCACAGATTCATAGCCAAAATTAAGATATTATAAAACTGTTAATTTTCTCAAGCATTACAAAAATGTTGCTATTTTGACTATGAAACTATAAAATTTCTCAATATGCCCAGAAGTACATTTTTACCATTACATACTATGTTATTATTAAAATACACACTTTTAATCAACAACATCAATCGACTATGTTAATTATTATAAGTATTTATCATTGCAAATACAAAGTCATGGCCACTTACGACTTGATTTGCTTACTGCACATAGAATTTTGACGTATTTTGTATGAAGCTAACGTCAATAGCGCTAGTAACCAAATCCACGATAAATAAGAATATTTGAAACCGCGGCCGTAGGCTACCGACTACCGTGAACTTTTTCATCCCGAGCAAAATTTCAGTTGTTTTTTATATCTTTTTCCCCCTTATAGAGCCAAAGAAGACCTTATTCACGGTTAAGGTGAGGTTTCCAAGGAAATCTCGTGAAAAGACTCGTGCACGACGAGTACGGCGACTGCTTTATTGCAAGGAAATATATTTGATAATTCCATAGCTTCTTCTGTCGCTTACGCGCTGTGATCGATCGCAAACGTTACTTTTTACAACTTTTAATCGATTTTGGAAAACTGAAATACAAAATAAAAAATGTATTATTGCAATTTTCTAGACAATAAAAATCTTTTGAGTCCAAAGTGATATTTGGATTTTATTCTATCAAGTGAAATATTATTAATCATGTTTCTGCCTTTAGGGATACCTAGATAAAATGTTCAACAATATCATATATGAATTTATATATATATATATATATTTATATGAGCTATACGTTTTATATTTGCGGAGGTACAGTCAATGGAAAAGTAGCGTCTTAAGAACTACGCATTAACGTAGTTCTTAAGGCGCTACAACTTCTTCTTATGCGTTTTACAAATCAATGTTTAAAAAATGGCAAAATCACAAATAAATTAATAAAATGTATAAATAATTTTCTCTTAGTAATATTATTATTTGAAAGTTATCAAAAAGAACTTTAAAAGAAAATTGTAGCCCCTTTCTAATATAAATGTAACTGCGGTTCATTGAATCGAAACCTTTGCCGAGGTAATAATGTCTGTGATAAAAACCCGTTTGAAATAATCTCACTGGTTGGACACAGGAGAGGAAATTACACACAAATCGAGCTCACTGATATCTGACCCACTTTCCGTTTATAGTATCAGTTTAACGGGGGGGAAATTGATAAAGATGTCTAAACATTTTATTTGTTTCATACCAAACAAATGTTTTATCAGTTCAATGAATAAAAAGAGTTACGCAAACTAGATAAGTAGAAGAGAGATGCTTTTAGTGTCTTCGATCGACGAATGTTACCATTTCTTTTATATTTTCCACACAATATGCTAGTATCATAAAAAATTACTGTAAAATACAAGTATTGGGAATTGATTCAGTATTGTAGAATGAAACGAATAAAGCCGGTATATACCTAGATACTAGATATATATCATTTAGATTAGATATTTAGATATATATCATTAATAATAGGGGTTAAAGTATGAAATTACTGTTTGTTTGTTTTTATAACTCTATAACTTTTTTAATTTAAGAACTATGAAAATATTGTTTTTATAACTTTTTGACCCTATAGTGCACGTTTTGGTTATAATTTCAAAATCAGAATTAATTTAATAATACACTGACCTTCAAAAGTAAGTACTACACTTTAATTTTTTTTTTTCTAAACTATGAAATATAAAGGATTCAAACAAAAATCATTTTCAGCTCATTTCGTCAGGTTTCTCGGAAGTTATAGTTTTTTATACATTAGTCTTTTTAATACTTTTTATTTTGAAAATATATTTTGCCGACTTTAAAAGTTATTGCAATTTTAAAAGTGTGGTACTTACTTTTGAAGGCCAGTGTATATTAAAAAGTATCTCAAAAATTACCCCTATTTTTTTCGTCAGAATGTTGTACATTATTGACGATAACATTCTGAGAACTAATTTTCTCGTCTTCAATACTATGTTATTACTTAGTTTAAAGTTTATTGACCAGTCTCTAAAAGCTTCATAAAGTTTGCTTTATTGGTTTTTGAATAACTAAGAAAAACGTTAATATGAAATAAACAATGTTCTTATAAATCTTCATACAAAACGGCAATTTCATACTTTAACCCCTATTATTAGAGATTCTGATGCGAGTTGCATTATAACTATTCGTGTAGCAATCGAAGTAGAGAAGAACATCTAGTCAATTACCAACAGTTGCCAGTATTATGTGCGCAATTTGTTGAATTATATATAACATCTAGCAGTCGAAAAATACAAAGTCTTTTATCAGCCTTCAGCAGGCATTCTCGCGCCCCAGTGCATTTCCATATCTGGCGGATTTGCTGACATCCGTAATAATATCCCGATAAAATATTCATCACACCATCATTTGGCGTCCAATTTCGTAAATGTCTTTTTAAGACTATCTCATCAGATTTGAGATGTTTATTTGCTTGCTTCGTGACGAACAAATTTCGTTGTTACGAAACAAATATACATAAAGATTAGTAAGCACTCAGACTGCCAACCACCAACAAGATAGTGACTACATAACCATAGTCACTTTTTTTTACATACGGCAGGGAAGCTCTTGACATTCATCTCACCTGATGGTAAGAGACGATAAGGCTGAAGGTGGAAGCGAGCTTCACCTGGACTCCTCATCAACTGAGGAACTGGCTATCTTACCTCTAATTGTCGGAACACAACAATGTTAATAACATTGTTATTATGGCGACAAACTTAGGTAAAATGGTGGTAGCTAGCCAGGCGGGGTCAGAATCCCTACCACCAACCAAATCGAGCAGAAAAATGTCTGCCCCCATGGGGAATCGAACCCCGGACCTCCCGATCAACCACAACTTGGTGATATAAGCCACTAGACCACGAAGGCAGTTAATAGCACATTACGATATAAGTGCGTTATGGTGGTTACAACTCAGAGGCGGAATTTCAGCCCATCCGAGGGCGAGGGCGTATTAGAGCCGAGTATCTATAATCAATATACGCACGTTTATGTTACGACGTTTTTCAACACACTTTTAAGGAAAAATACTTTTTTAACTGAAATTTTTGATTAAATTAAAAAAACCAGTGTTAATTTGGACACAAAACTGAATAATGGTATGAAAATAAAGGTTTACTTATTATAATTTAAGTAATAGAGTTAATTTATTAACAAAAATATTTATATATCATAAATAGGGAGGGCGCTGTAAGCCGAAATACAGTATTTATTACTAGTTCGGCTGCAGATGACTCTGTATGCTTAATTTTTAAATTGTTGAATATTAATTTTAAGAAAACCTATTTTATTGTATTATATTAAGCAAAAGAAAAATTGTAATTGGTATAACAATAAAATTATTATTATCCATTTATTCAAAAATATCCTTAAATTTAAGTTTTTTACAATATATATATATATAAAACAAAATACTATAAAAAACTTAAACTTAGTATGCCGCCAACAGCGAGGCAAGGCCCAAGATGCCGGTGGTTAGGGCTGCAGAGAGAGGAATCTCCGGACAATACGTGCCGTGTCGAGAATCACTGCTTTCTGTATCCGACCCTTGATCCATTCCTCAAGCGAGAGCCTCTTAAGATGTCGGTCGAGACTCTTCGCTATCAAGCCATTCGCCGAAACAACTATCGGAACAATGATCGTCGAATCAACATTCCACATGGCGGTTACCTCGTGAGCTAAGTCAAGGTACTTGCTGACTTTGTCCTTCTCAGCTTTCACGAGATTCTCATCATGAGGGATAGTGATATCGACGAGCACTGCTCGGCGTTGGGACCGGTCGATCACCACGATATCAGGCTTATTGCAAACAATAGTCCTGTCCGTGATGATAGAGCGGTCCCAATAGAGCAACGCACGACCATTTTCAAGAACTGGCACTGGCGCGTACTTATAGTACGGCGTCTCAGATTCGACAAGGCCGTATCGAATGGCAAGTTGCTGGTGGATGATCCTGGCCACTAGGTTGTGCCTGTGCAAATACTCGCCGTTAGCAAGATGAGAACAACCAGAGATAATATGCCTGAGTGACTCTCCGGGACGGCGGCATGCCCGACAGATGTCAACCGTACCGTCCTTCAGGATATATTTTCTATAGTTGTTCGTCATCATTACTTCGTCTGCAATTGCACAGGCAAAGCCCTCAGTTTCCCCAAATAGGTCACCAAAGCGTAGCCAGTTCACCGTGCGGGTAGGTCTACATCAGGCCCAGTCAAGGCCCGATAAAACCTCCCATGTAGCTCCTTGCCCTTCCATACCTCTTTGCGATCTTCGACGCTAAGCACCGGTGGTTTGCGCCAGTTCTCGATTGCCATGGAGAGAGGGGTAAATCCTTTGTCAACTGCCACAACATCACGATGCATCCCACACTCGTTGTTAAGGAAGTAATTCCTAAGGCTGTACACTTCACGGTTGTGGAGATTCTTGGCATTTAGAAAGCCCCGTCCCCCACACTTCCGTGGAATGTACAGTCTCATAACAGACGAGCGAGGGTGGAGCATGCGATGTGTTGTGAGCAGTTGACGGACTCTCCTATCCAAGGCGTCCAGCTCAGTTTGAGTCCATCTCAGTATGCCAAAGGAGTACACCAATAGAGGCATCACCCAGCCATTGAAGGCACGCACCTTATTGCCGCCAGACAAAAGGCTGTTAAGTACCTTTGCTAGGCGACAGAAGAAACGTGCCTTCACCGACTGCTTGACGTCCTCCACAGATATTCCCAAAGACTCTGACATACCGAGATATTTATATGTGTCGGCTTCGGAGAGAGATCTGAGTGTCATTGTCTCGGAAAGTTGTACATTCGGTGAGTTTACAACTTTCCCCCGCTGCACATGCAAGATCGCACACTTGTCTACACCGAACTCCATCCTTATAGCGCTGCTAAAAATCTGTGTGATTTTCAGCAACTCTACCAGGTCTTGGTGTTTCGATGCAAACAACTTGAGATCGTCCATGTACAGCAGATGACTAATAACTTCACCCTGTCTCCGAAGTCGACAGCCCAGCCCTGAATCCTTCAGCAAAGTATTGAGAGGATTCAGTGCCAGACAAAACCATAAGGGGCTCAAACTGTCACCCTGGAAAATGCCTCTCTCTATTTTGATCAAGTCTTGCGGACCAGGAGGGCTGTCGCCGCCACATGGTTGACGAAGATCTGTGGTCCACTGCCGCATACAGTTACTAAGAAAGTATTTCAGAGTTGTATTTATTTTATACAACTCTAAAATCCTCTCCAGCCATGAGTGCGGCACCGAATCATAGGCCTTCTTGTAGTCAATCCATGCAGCAGAGAGGGATCCCCTATTCCGCCGGACTTGTTGGCTAATGGTCATGTCTATAAGGAGGAGCTCCTTGGTACCACGGGACCCAGCCTTACATCCATTCTGAGTAGAGGCCAAAATGTTATTTGAAACAACGTGTGTGTTAATTTTTGTGGTCAGAATGGATGTAAGGAGCTTGTAGATGGTGGGTAAGCATGTGATAGGTCTATAGTTCTTGGGGTCCATGGTACTTCCGGACTTGTGGAGCAAGAAGGTTGTCCCAGTGGTCATAAAAGTGGGAAGGGAACCGTGTTCTAGGGCTTCTTGGAATTGTGTAGCCAAACGGGCATGGGAACATCGGAACCACTTTATCCAGAAGTTGTGCAATCCGTCAGGCCCTGGGCATTTCCAATTGTGAGCCGAACGGATAGCACAACTTACGTCTAAGGGGTCTATGGTAATAGACCCCATGGGCTCGATGGATTCGCATTCCCGTTCGACCACACGTATCCAATCGCCCTCCGCATAATCGACAGGCAGCGACCAGATGTCACGCCAGAAACTGACCATGGCATTAGCATCAGGCAGCCGCCCGTCGACCACGCGGTGATCGGTTCCCTCCCACCTACGATACACCTTCTTCTGGTCACATTGAAAGAGGCGATTCTGAAAATATCTGTCCACACGTACTCTGTAGCGACGAATACGGTTCGCCCACGCATAAACTTTCTGCTTCAGATAATCTATGCGTTCCGTGACATTCACCATATAATCTATAGGCCGGATTCCGGTTCCGGCATAGGCCTGTGTCACGAAACGCATAACTCGAGGTCGGGTGTTACCCCGTCTGAAGCAGATAAGCTTGCCAATGAGAACCCTGAACGAGTTGATACGCTTTTCTATTCTAACTTGCCATGCTGGTACCGCAGGCCGCGGTGCTCGATCAGCGTCCAAGAACTTGACTCGGGCAACACGGCATGCGGTAGGGGCACCGCAGTACAGAATCGAATGCGTATCAACCAAATCTTCGCTAGTCCGTAGGTACGGAGCTAGCAAAGCATTCAGTGTTCCCAACAGCGCTAGATTGCGTTTATGTGTCGGCAAACGTGGTATTCGCGGCCTAGAGTTTGGTGCGTATCGATATTCACGAATCACGTCTTCCAAAGTGGCCTCCAGTTGCTCTCTCACTTGTATACTTACGTTCATACTGGCGCCATCCCCTTCATCAACTTCGGAGTCCGCCTGCGTCGCTATTGTCGCCTCCGAGTACAGCATTGCATCTGCATTCGGGGCAACGGGCGCGGCAGACGGGCCTCGCGCCGAAGAAGGGACGGCGGCAGTAGGAACCGTCTCCAAGCGGAGCCGATCAAGTGCAGATTGATCCAGCAGCTTACACCGGTGGATCGCCCGCACTTGATCCGATAATCGTTGGGCGGACACGGCAACGGTCGGTTCAAGGGTCTTTTTTTTTTTTTTTTTTTTTTAGAAAAACGTCGCCCCACACTAGGATTTTCTCCTGTGTCGTGGGTGCAGTTACAAACATAGAATATCACATGCACATACGCCCAGACCGGAACAAATTTCTGTAGGCCATACAAAATATCTGTCCCGAGCGGGAATCGAACCCGCGACCCGTTGCGCAGTAGGCGATCTCTCGACCTCTGCACTAACCGTGTCGTCCGTGTCGTTCAAGGGTCTGAAACATAAGCAGCATTCGATCACGATAGGATAAAAATTATTATTATTATTATTATTATATGCTTTTCGCTGTCTTAAAAAATATTACAATATAACTGCAAAGGATAGTAAACTGCATGGAATACTTTTCATATCTATCACAAAACAAGAAGACGCTACTACACCCTGAATACTGTTGGTGTTATAGAACAAAGCTGCTAGAACTCTAAATTCGATCAGAACTTCCTACTGATTTAATAAATATATTAACTTACTTAAAAATGTATGACCATAAATATGAGGTGCAAAGTTTTTGCTTATTGCAGTTAAAACCTGCTGTAGAACGTGCGGTATACGCAGACGTGTTCGTAACGACTTGACTACGTCGTAGTACATTTTCTCCCGTGAAATAGGATAATAGGGTTTTACCGGCGAACAGACAGTAACATTCTTTCATTATATTCTTCGGCTACTCGTATTAAGCAATTACCATCCACTGCAAAGGAATGCGCATTGCGAAAATATGTGTTGTAGTGGAACCTAAACTTGTTAGGTACCTTGATCATTATTTTCTAAAGATCACTAGTGTCATCAATAATAAATCATAGAATTTATAGGCACCATATATTTTTTGTGGGTAATGGAGTCGCAGTGTGGACCTTACCTAGCGCGCCCTTAAGGGCAGGGAGAACACCGGGGGGTTTTAGTGGGTAGGCCTGGCACTCTGCCAGGAGAGCCCCACAGACGCTTGTCGTCTAGCCAACGGCGGGTACAGTGCGGTTACGCAATTCCCCCCGAGAAAAAAAGGCACCTCATATTTTTGGCCATGTTTTATGCACAATGAACACTCAAGTATAAAAAGATCGATACTCTGTAAGTTACAAAAATATGTATACTCTACTAACTCTACCTTAATGTTTAGTAAATATAGTATAGTATAGTATGCTTTATATAGTATAGATAGTGAGTTTTTATAGTGAATAAAAAGTACTTTTAATCACTATTTTGGTGTTTGAATTTAGAACATACCGATATACTCGATCTCCATCTCAATGCTGTACAACCTACTTGTACAAAAATACTCGATATTAAATGTATATTCTCGCTTAAATCTTTCTTTTCTCGTAGTCACGGTATGAAGTATAGTATGCAACTCTTGAATAAAACGGAGTTATACCGAGGGCCATGAATGACTCGCGTCGCTCAGGATTCTAACACTTGAATCACGACCGAATCCTTTACTTGCTCGTGATGCATCTATAGCTCTCGCTTTAAATCCGGCCTTTATTTAGTTGCATCCGTCCTTTATTCAGGTTCTCAATTCGATGCGCATGCTTTTGTGTGTGAATGTTACGGGATTACGCTACCAATTGTGGACCGATATTCAACATTCTATTTGTATTCGATAGAGTATACTCCTGGGGTGGTTCCAAGGTCACCAAAGTCAGGATCTGATAATGTACGAAAATCGAGGGAAACTCTTAAATTTTATAGGGACGTCTAACGTGTTTCGTGTTTTTTTCCGAAGCTATTCATGTATTTGCGTCTGGTTGTCATGCAACGAGCTGATAATGAACGGATCCTTAACTTTTGGACTTGACATGACCTGACCAGACCTTGAACTTGAAAAAGATTTCATTCACTTAAAAGATAAAAATAAAAAATATTTACCTTGAAATAGATTTCATTCACTAACAAGATAAAAATAAAAATTATTTTACAACTCGAACTCAAAAAACCTTTACACTTACATATTAACGTCAAACAAATAAAAAATATTTTACAAAAAATAAAAACCGACTACAAAAAGACTGAAAAGTTGAAAATAATATAAGAATAGGTACAGACAACATCACACTTCTATATTGAAGTCGGTACCAAACGCTATCTCCTAGAAAGTCTTAAAATTTGTCACCGACTTCAATGTAGAAGTGTCATGTTGTCTGTACCTATTCTTATATTATTTTCAACTTTTCAGTGTTTTTGAAGTCGGTTATTATTTTTTGTAAAATATTTCTTATTTTTAACTTTTTAGTGAATGAAATCTTTTTAGTGAAAAAAAACCCTAACGGTGAGCTGGTATTTCATTAGCGTTTCCCTCAATTTTCATGAGATCCAATCATCAGATCCTGACTTTGGTGACCTTGGGACCACCCTAGGAGTATACTCTATTGAATACAAAAAGAATTTTGAAAATCGGTCTACAATTGCCGGAGTTTTCGCATAACATACGAGTACACACAAATCACGTTGGACACACCTTAAAATGTAAGGGTTTTCCTCGATTTTCATGGGATCCCATTATCAGATCCTGACTTTGGTGACCATGGGACCACCCTTGGAGTATACGTTATCGAATACAAAAAGAATTTTGAAAATCGGTCCACAATTGGTGGCGTAATCGCGTAACATACACACAAAAAAAACATACGCATCGAATTGAGAACCTCCTCCTTTTTTGAAGTCGGTTAAAAATAAAAAACCTTCGACAAAGAAATTAATTAACTAATTATTTAATCCTTGTATGTACACACGCCCCAGCCATTATTAAGAATTAAGATGTATGCAAATACAAGTACAATGAAAAAAAAATTGACTCTGCACCTGTTCGGAAATTGGGAGAACCTTGTCGAGAAGAACAGACAAGAAACTCGGAAGGTCTTTTATTTTTTTTGTGTCCTTTTTTAATTGCCACTATTACAAATATAATATTTCAGAAACATTTTTATTTTCAAAAATAATATAGAAATGCCCGACGGAGTGAGTGGAACATTGAAGTCAGTGCGTAATTTTAAGACTTTGTAGAGATCATCGTTTTGCACCGATTTCAATATAGAAGTGTGATGTTGTCTAAATCTATTCTTATATTATATTACTTTTCAGTGTTTTTGAAGTCGGTTTTTGTTAACTGACTTCAATCTCCTAGAAAGTCTTAAAATTTGGCACCAAGTTTAATATAGAAGTGTGACGTTGCTTGTACCTATTCCCTCGATTTTCATTATGGGATCCCATCATCAGATCCTTTTTTTACGGGGGGAATGCGTTTACGCACCGTCCAAACCCCCGCAGTGCCGAGGGTGTGTGGGACTCCGCAGCGAGCGACTACCCACTAAACCACTCGATATGCCCTCTTTGGCACCTGGCGCAACCACGCCCAAAAGACGCGCCGCTGCCGAACGAGATCGTGGGCACCTGTCTGTACGCAACCATAACCTCGTCGGCGGCGCCTGCCCACCAAAGGCGGGTCCCTCACGCCCTCTCCAAGATGGAGATGAGTTCCAGGGGCATACTTCGGGGGGTGATTTCTTACTGTGGTTTTCTTCCACGTGGCCCGAAGCTCAGTGCACCAGACCCCGGCCCCGCTCAGTGCGGGGTAAGCCCGTTACCTGCCCGACGGCAGAGCCCACCGGATCCACCGCTGCGCACGCGAGCCGAAACTCTGCAGCGCCAAAGCGCCAACCCACCGCAAAAAGCGGCCACGGTGGCCACACGAAGTGGCTCGCCGAGTAGCACTCGGCCATCCCACGCCCCCCTCATGGAGGCCGCAGAAGTGTGCCGAAGCCACACGGTGATCGGATCAGCCTCAGTCCTTGGAACAACGACACGCCTAAGCTCAACGAGCTTGCACCGACTCGGAACAACGACATGCCGAAGTTCAATAAGGACCCGCACCATTTCGACCAAAGGGGCAACGGCACAAGGAGCAACGCGCCATGACCCGCGAGCGGGTCCCCGGGCGACACACAATCCCAGCTGAAAAAATAAGGAGAGGTGACGCCCCACATGGCCACATGAAGTGGCCCGCCGGTTTAAACCCGGCCACATCACGCCCTCCTCCACGCGGGCAGCTGTCGGACTCTAAGCTCGCGGCAGAAAATCTGCCGGGTTGCCTAGGGTGCGCCACACCACGAGGAGGTGGTCTGACAATTTTCAAAATTGATCCACCACTGGCGGCGTAATCGCGTAACATACACAAAAAAAACCATACGCATCAAATTTCATAATTTTATCGAGTTCGACTCCCGGCTCAGACAGGCGATTATACCAAAATCTTTGAATACAGTTACAATTGATATTAAAATTAAAAAGGAAGTCTTCTTTCCGTAAAATTTTCCATCTACAGCATTTAAGGTACTTTCCGAATGCTCTATATAAGTATAAAAAATCATGTGAAATCAAAATCATAAAAAACCGACCCGCACTTGGCCGGTTTTTTAGTTAAATTCATTAAAATATGCAGGTTATACTAGTATATACTAGTTTAACCAATTTAACCAATTTAACGAAAAACCGTATGTTGCAATGATAAATCTCTCACGGTGATAAATTTGGAATTCCTCTCTAGAGAAAGTCAAGTGATTAAAAGTCAAAAACAATTTTCTACTTTACAGCTACTTTGCGTCTTAAATAGGTATTGTACTTTAATCTAATCAAGAAAATACGAAATACCGAAAAACCGGCCAAAATATATAAATATATATATTACATTTCATAAATTATGAAATGTAATATTTAAAAATGTAATGAAAGAAATAATGCATTATATTGAAAAAGGTGCTATTGTAGCTACAACGATAAAAATGCAACAATATGCAGTCGCCATTTTGTAACAGGAAATGCATATAGGCATATAGGTAAATCTTTATTTTTTTGCCGAAAAAACCGCAGCTAGAATCTGTTTTATATAACATTAAAAAATCATGTTTTGATTAAGTATACTTAAATAGAAATACCGCTTAATTGGTCATCGACATTGATACCTAGTGGGACAAAATCAGGCATCCTCCTTTGCAATTGTATTTTTAAAGTTCATACGTCATATTTTTTATGATCATATTTGAAATCCTATCACACAAAAACAGAGTACATTTATTTAAAAAAATATAATTATATTTATTTTGTGGTTTTAGTATAGATAAAACTACATAATAAACAATAATCCACAAGAAAGAATATAATAAATTTTTATTTCATGCGAAATTCACAATTCCAATATTACCTAAACAATTTTCAATGACGCCATATATATCCTTTATATGACTATATTAACGTGAGTAGGTTTCGGCTTAATAGGGTATTGACCAAACATCTTGTATATAAATAGACATCAACCCTTTCATATTAGGATGAAACACTCGTAATTTTGAAATCACACAGTAGTAACACACTAGCGAAGAAACCACATAATTAAGATGGCGTGAACAAACTCTAATTTTAATTAGAAATAAATTATGTCACGTGGAAAATAGCTAGACACCATCTAACTACAACGTAGAGTCGTCGTGGGTGTTGTTACGCAGCGGAGAGGTGTTCGGACCAAACGCAAACTGAAACGCAATTCCAATTGTAATTAAAAACCTTCTCTGAGTGCCCTAGAGGAGAACACACTTGGAGGTGAAGCAAAAGTAATAAGTATGTGTTTTATCTTTCTCTAATGTTGAAATAAATTGAGCAATAAAAAATCAACGAACTATTACACTAATATCTCGCGATGAACTTGGATACGTTTAATTGGATACGTGTATAAATCTATTGAATATGGAAATTAATATCTGTAGTGATTATGACAAAAGCTGCTATTTCTAGTTTGTGCGCTTCCTCCTGAGGCTTCCTCTAAGGTTGTAACAAAACCCTTCCCAAGCAATTCAGAAACACCACAATGAAGACACAATAAAAACGAGTCCTGGAAGTGTTTTTGTGTACCGTGCTAATTGAGCCCAGTAATGGTTGAATAAATTTGTTTGGACAATAAAGACGCTTAAACTGAACTATGTCCTATTGTTGGGGCTCCAAATTGCTAATTTGACCGCGGAGATTTAATTATGCACGCTGGCCTCGGAGAGGGGGTCATAAAGGCGGGGGGTCGTGGCCAGGGTTGTTTATAATGTAGCAAGTAATGCGCAATCTGACCCGCGCGCCGCCCGAGTATTAACTTTTTATTACGTTAAACCCAACTTTCGCGGTTACGCCGCCCGAGAGGCACGTCAAAATTCAAACTACCGATATATTAACACCGAAACTTATTACATGTTGCTTTGGGCGCTGTTCTCAAAGCTTATTCCAACTTTAAATAGTCTAAAAACTTAATTAATTTTAGCGAAGTTTATTAGCGTTTACAACATATCAGAAAAGGTCGTAATCTTATAATATTTTTATCGTCTAGTACTTAATATAAAACTTAGCTTATACATAGGTGCCTAATTCTCAGTATTATTTGCAATCACAAAACAGCAAGTTCTCTATCTTACCTATAAATAAAGTCATATGTTGATAATTTTTTGGTCATGGTAGGTACTTGGTAAAGATTACATAAAATATAGTATACATATTTTTTTTTCAATATAGTATCAGTGGTCGAATTGGACTTGCTCACGAACCGAAACGCATTTCCCTTCAAATCTTCCGATATTTCAATACTTTAAGGTAAATAAAACGAATGTAGAGAAACCTAACTATTAAGTATATGAAAGTTACGTCGTATATCAGTTATAGTTTTAGTCCATGTAACTATTCTAAACTGAGTAATATGTCTCCAACTTTAAAACACACAGATATTTCACAGTGAAAATAATTTTTGATCTGTAGAGAACTACTTAACAACGTAGAAATAAATATATTGCTCAAATATTAATAATTGGACACGTCAAAAGTTACGCAAAATCTTACCTCGAGGGTCCGAGAAACAAAAATGTCGAATAGCAAACGAACCATTTGCGAGCCATCGTTGGGCGACTGGCATTGGTCAATCTTGACTCAACGTGTTAGTACATTCCACACATAGGCAAATACAATGAACGGTGTTGAAGTTATATTGAATATTTTAATTGACCCCTGTTACTTTTGCCCCCGGTCTACCCTACCACTTACCATCAGGTGGGCAGTATGCTGTTTGCCAACTTTGTTTTATAAAAAAAAGATTATCAAAACTTCCTCTGGAAGTAATGACCCTTTTCCACTGCACTCACCAGAGCGCCGGAAACGGCACGTCGAGACAGCGACTGTCATACATATTTGGCGTAAAAGTTGCCGAACCGACGGCAGTTTGACAGTGGAAAAGCAGTCAATGATTCGAGTCACAAAGACACAACAGTTAAACTAGGCCAAAAAGCAGGCAATATTTTGAATGCTGCTATGTCTAGATGCTATGCTATGGCTAGAGTTTTATCCACCACTACTGGGAGCTTTTTTACATACAACGGGGAAGCTCCTGGTCTACATCTGGTGATTAGTGATGATAAGGCCGAAGATGAAAGCTCTAACTATCGGAACACAACAGGGTTATCAACATTGTTATAATGATATCAAACTTTGGTAAGACGATGGTAGCTAGCAAGGCGAGCTTGAAAAACTCCTACCACCAACCAACCAAGTAGTAAAGCTTGTACTGTTTCATTACAAAACCTTAGATAATAAAACGAGGAATCGTTTTCAATAATTGATAATGAAAACGAGTATTTCTACGTTCTAATGCATAACTAATTTTTATATTATATTCATCATCATCATCACAGCTCATATACGTCCCCACCGAGGGTTACGAGCCTACCCTAAGTAGTTAGGACGATTAGGCCTTAGTCAAACCACGCTGGCCCAGTGCGGATTGGTTGACTTCACATAAACCTTTGAATTACTTCGCAGGTGAATGCAGGTTTCCTCACGATGTTTTCTTTCACTGTAAGAGCGTCAGATAAAACTACATATGAAATTGGTGAAACGAAAAACACATGGTACATGGCAGGATCGACTCGGAGCACAGTCCAGTGCCGAGGCCACAGCGCCACCGACGCTCTTTTTGTTATATTATATTACAAATAACTAATATGAAAATGGTCCAGGTAACAGAATAATGAGCAAACATTTTTCTTTTTGCAAAACAAATTTAAAAATATAAACAAGCGGTGGCTAGTGCGGCGTTTAACATCTCTCCCGCACTAGATATCTTCGCATTTGAACTCTACTTCCACTTACCACCAGGTGGAATGGAGTCATTTGCTTGGCCTTCTATAAAAAAAACAAGCCAGGATTGTTATTATACTTTGTAATAACTTCCAGAATAAGACCTAAGCTCCCCATAATAATATTCCTAATTGCATATAAATTGAACGCAATGAAAATTGATTAACAGCTTACATTGCCGGCAAATGCAAAGTTTAATATTTATAAGTCTGCGAGAACTAAAACCGAGTTAATTAAGTTGGCTCTGGAGCCGGCGTAGCCCCGGGAGCCATCACCTGTCCAATAAAACGTTGACAATGGATCTTAATGAATTGTCCATCTGACAATCTGAGTTGGACTCCCAATTGGATAAATATTTGAAGAGGTGACGTATTCACTCGCAAATTGCAATTACATGAATGTAGCAAAACAGTAATTATCAAAGTTTGAATCCTAATAAAAGGAACGTAACAAATTAAAACAACTTCTTGTTTTGAGATCTTCACAAATCTTCACAAATATTCATGAATTCAAAGTGAACATTACAAAACCAACACTCAAAGTCAGATTAATACGATATCGGTACTGATATTATTAAACAAGGGGATAAAGCCACTGCTTTATCCGAGTATGTCACGGGTGTAAAGACTTTAATCACAAGCGCAACGAAGGACTATGCTTAACTCCCGAGCGCAGCGAGAGTGTTGAATAATGAAATCCATCCCCCTAACCATGATCACCCAAAACAATATTAAAACGCACTGAGAGCGTGATAGCGCTATACGCAGCAAGAGCGGTGTCTCTATTTCAATATTGTTTTAACCTTGCTGTAGGCGATCATGGTAAAGCCCTTGAGCGCAGCGAGGTATGAGTATTTAAGACTGAGTCCTGGGTGCAGCGAGGGATTTAAGCTTACTTACTTACTAGCTAGCTAGCTTACTTACTAATATTATAAAGCCGAAGAGTTTGTTTGTTTGAACGCGCTAATCTTAGGAACTACCGGTTCGAATTGAAAAATTATTTTTATGTTGGATAGTCCATTTATCGAGGAAGGCTATAAGCTATATTGTTATTTTCAGACATCCACGCAAACGAAGTCGCGGGCAAAGCAAGTTTAATAATAAAGGAAAACATAGGAATGTGCTAATAGTGGCCATTATTTTTTTGAAAAAATAGAGCAACCTATTGCCATTCTCCAGACTAGACTTCCAGTTGGTATGAAAAAGGACCCGTACGATTTACTCTCAATAGAAGATTTTTGTAACTCATCAAAGATAAACCATCCATTTACCGTTTTCACTAACATGAATAACACGAACTACTTATCTGAATTATAAACTATTGCCTATTACAATAACATAATCCCATCATATTAAATTGTCATTCTAATTTTGATTAATATTCCTTTAATCTTGCCAATTTTAGAATTCAAATGTCCACCACAATACTAACAATAAAAGCATTTCAAATCCATCTACGCTAACGGATGCAGAATGAAAAGCTTACAAATACACGATAGGTTTATTTAAACTCGTTCTCCATATGTAAACAGAGTTGGAGCTGGAGTACTGTTAAAATACTGACGATTTCAGTGACGACTGGGAACGATTTTTCCATAAGAACACCTTTATGTATTATGTATAGTCAGTGCCTTTACGAACGATCACAATAACGATCAGGTAATTTTTTGCAAAAGCGTTGCTATAATGTCAAATTGTGCGTCGGTGGCGCTGTGGACTCGGCACTTGCCTTCCAATCGGGAGGTCCGGGTTCGAGACCGCCATGTACCAATGTGTTTTTCGTTTTCGAATTTAATATGTATATTTGTCTGACGCTCCTACGGTGAAGGAAAACATCGTGAGGAAACCTGCATACATCTGCGAAGAAATTCAATGATGTATGTGAAGTCGACCAATCCGCACTGGGCCAGCGTGGTTGACTAAGGCCTAATCACCCTAATATAGGGTAGGCTCGAGCCCCTCGGTGGGGACGTATATGAACTGTGATGATGAATGTCAAATTAAAAAATAATAGAGGTGCGTCAAAAGATTATTTATATAAACTGTAGTTTTATACTCGTTATATAGATAATTTTCTTGGTAACACCGTAACACCTTAACGCCTTTACTTGCAATAATGTGAAATTATTTTACATGTAACTAATAATAAACGAATTCATTTCACCGATTTTTATTATAATATTATCAAAATAATTTTATTTGAATTTACACGTACACGTTCCTTACACATTGTTTCACTTTATTTATAGACACAAATTTTCTCCATTCCATCCAGCAAGATTCATAAGCGTAAAGGTCAAATACAGATATGATTAAAGTACCTTCCGATATACTACAGTACATCAAAACTTCCTCTGGAAGTAATGACCCTTTTCCACTGCACTCACCAGAGCGCCGGAAACGGCACGTCGAGACCGCGACTGTTTTACATTTTTGGCGTCAACGTTGCCGGACCGACGGCAGTTTGACAGTGGAAAAGCAGTCAATGATTCGAGTCACAAAGACACAACAGTTAAACTAGGCCAAAAAGCAGGCAATATTTTGAATGCTGCTATGTCGTCGCCATACATAAGAGTTTTATCCACCACTACTGGGAGCTTTTTTACATACAACGGGGAAGCTCCTGGTCTACATCTGGTGATTAGTGATGATAAGGCCGAAGATGAAAGCTCTAACTATCGGAACACAACAGGGTTATCAACATTGTTATAATGATATCAAACTTTGGTAAGACGATGGTAGCTAGCAAGGCGAGCTTGAAAAACTCCTACCACCAACCAACCAAGTAGTAAAGCTTGTACTGTTTCATTACAAAACCTTAGATAATAAAACGAGGAATCGTTTTCAATAATTGATAATGAAAACGAGTATTTCTACGTTCTAATGCATAACTAATTTTTATATTATATTCATCATCATCATCACAGCTCATATACGTACCCACCGAGGGTTACGAGCCTACCCTAACTAGTTAGGACGATTAGGCCTTAGTCAAACCACGCTGGCCCAGTGCGGATTGGTTGACTTCACATAAACCTTTGAATTACTTCGCAGGTGAATGCAGATTTCCTCACGATGTTTTCTTTCACTGTAAGAGCGTCAGATAAAACTACATATGAAATTGGTGAAAGGAAAAACACATGGTACATGGCAGGATCGACTCGGAGCACAGTCCAGTGCCGAGGCCACAGCGCCACCGACGCTCTTTTTGTTATATTATATTACAAATAACTAATATGAAAATGGTCCAGGTAACAGAATAATGAGCAAATTTTTTTCTTTTTGCGAAACAAATTTAAAAATATAAACAAGCGGTGGCTAGTGCGGCGTTTAACATCTCTCCCGCACTAGATATCTTCGCATTTGAACTCTACTTCCACTTATCACCAGGTGGAATGGAGTCATTTGCATGGCCTTCTGTAAAAAAAAACCAGCCAGGATTGTTATTATACTTTGTAATAACTTCCAGAATAAGACCTAAGCTCCCCATAATAATATTCCTAATTGCATATAAATTGAACGCAATGAAAATTGAATAACAGCTTACATTGCCGGCAAATGCAAAGTTTAATATTTATAAGTCTGCGAGAACTAAAACCGAGTTAATTAAGTTGGCTCTGGAGCCGGCGTAGCCCCGGGAGCCATCACCTGTCCAATAAAACGTTGACAATGGATCTTAATGAATTGTCCATCTGACAATCTGAGTTGGACTCCCAATTGGATAAATATTTGAAGAGGTGACGTATTCACTCGCAAATTGCAATTACATGAATGTAGCAAAACAGTAATTATCAAAGTTTGAATCCTAATAAAAGGAACGTAACAAATTAAAACAACTTCTTGTTTTGAGATCTTCACAAATCTTCACAAATATTCATGAATTCAAAGTGAACATTACAAAACCAACACTCAAAGTCAGATTAATACGATATCGGTACTGATATTATAAAACAAGGGGATAAAGCAGTGTCTTACGAGTATGTCACGGGTGTAAAGACTTAAATCACAAGCGCAACGAAGGACTATGCTTAGCTCCCGAGCGCAGCGAGGGTGTTGAATAATGAAATCCATGCCCCTAACCATGATCACCCAAAACAATATTAAAACGCACTGAGAGCGTGATAGCGCTATACGCAGCAAGAGCGGTATCTCTATTTCAATATTTTTTTAACCTTGCTGTAGGCGATCATGGTAAGGCCCTTGAGCGCAGCGAGGTACGAGTATTTAAGACTGAGTCCTAGGTGCAGCGAGGGATTTAAGCTCTTTCAAGACAAGACTGCTATACCCCCTTGGAAAATACTCTACTTTTCTCACCACCCGCGAGAATATAGACACAAATACCTAAAAATACAGCATTTATTCAAAATATTAAATCATAAATTATTATAATTCATATTAAATCATAATAATTATTTAAAAAGTCACGAAACTTCTTTATTCAAAAAACTATACAGAAGAAGTGGCTGTATGTGCTTAAATCCGTTTTGTTTTTGATCTTGGAAAACTAAAAGTGGTAAACAACAACATGGTAAGATTAATGATATTTGAGCAATAATTATATTGTCAATTCAGAATCTTTTTTTCCGCTTAACAATATAAGGTGGTAATTTCTGTCAAAATTTAGGTCCTTTGGTGTTCCAAGCACAAATCATTCCCAAGGAAAAGAAGGAAGTTCTGTACCTACAATATGCAATACTGTTTTTAAGATACTTTAAATGAGTTACTATAATAACATGACCACATGACACAGAATAGGTATGTCATTTAGAGCAGGTGGCACAAAAAAAATACGTTATTTTCACTTGTCTATGATTCTAAGCCCAGTTAGACAAGAAAAATAGTACATTGTTTACCGCGGGACGAAACTGACCGATTACTAGCGAGGGAGCAGCACAATACTCCCGAGCTAGGAATCGGACTTTCTCCCAAGTGCTACATAGTACTTTATACTACACCTGTGAGGAACATATAAAAACGTGTTTGATTGAAATTGTTTATAGAATTATATTAGTATGAAAATATTATTACATTTGTATGGGTGTCATCTCAATATCACTTCCGCTACTAGATTTTTTTTTTATAGTGGGTCTAGCAAATGACTCCATTCCACCTGATGGTAAGTGGAAGTGGGGTCCAAATGCGAAGATAGCTAGTGCAGCAGAGAGAATACACGCTGCACTAGCCACCCTCACCTTGCCGACCTGCAAGTCAAAAAATTACGATAAATAAATTCACAGATTTGATGAAGAATTCAGGCTTTTCTTTTTTTATGTTAATACAGAGATCTGAGATCATACAGCCACCTTGCAGCGCGAGTGCATTCCCCAGCCTCCACCCCGTGGAGGCTCTAACAGGTTAAAAATGGAATTTAGTATAACTTTTCCTGCCGCTAAAACACGATAGAAATAGATTTTCATATAACTTTTCCTCCCGCTTACTTTCTCTTTCACTTTTGAGGGAATAATGACTGCTGTTCCGATCAGGTGTAGTATAAAACACCTTTATATGCTCAGTCGTTTTTTTAATACAAGTTTCTAATTGAATAAGGAGATACGATGTACCTATTGGATTCAAATTGTAGTACTTACGCATTTCGAGAAACAATTGGACTCAAGTGTTAAATAATTATTTTCTATTTATCATTTGTTTCAAATTGGCAGAGACGTAACCGTGTAAATTCACAGATTTGATGAAGAATTCGGGCTTTTCTTTTTTTATGTTAATACAGAGATCTGAGATCATACAGCCACCTTGCAGCGCGAGTGCGTTCCCCAGCCTCCACCCCGTGGAGGCTCTAACAGGTTAGAAATGGAATTTGGTATAACTTTTCCTGCCGCTAAAACACGATAGAAATAGATTTTCATATAACTTTTTCTCCAGCTTACTTAGGTCGTAGAAAAGACTAACTTTCTCTTTCACTTTTGAGGGAATAATGACTGCTGTTCCGATCAGGTGTAGTATAAAACACCTTTATATGCTCAGTGGTTTTTTAATACAAGTTTCTAATTGAATTAGGAGATACGATGTACCTATTGGATTCGAATTGTAGTAGTTACGCATTTCGAGAAACAATTGGACTCAAGTGTTAAATAATTATTTTCTATTTATCATGTGTTTCAAATTGGCAGAGACGTAACCGTGTTTTAAACGGGTTTAGCGTTAAACGTATTTATTGAGTGTCGTGCAGCCACCAACACCAACCAAACAACCAGCACCAACTCTAATATAATTAATAAGATTTTCTAAGAGCCCTAAATAAATTATAAATGCCAAAGTAGCTGTATTTGTCTAATTGTTTCATTTTCAAGCCTAAGATCAAACAAAGTTCGCGGGCACAGCTATAGTAAATAATACATATTGAACTCAAATATTGAACTAGATAAGTAATTACAACTGCTTAAAATTGCCAACTGTTTTTAATATTTCACAGTGTGTAACATAAGCCCTGCGAACCCTTTTAGGGGCGTGTTCTCGATGTACGATGTTTTTTTATGTACCTACTTAATTTTTTTAAACTCTTCAATAAAAAAATCAATTACCCAGCACGTCCATAAGGGCGGGGAGACCACCGGGGGGTTTTAGTGAGTCGGCCTGGCACTCTGCCGGGAGGGCCCCACACACGCGCGCCGTCTAGCCAACGGCGGGTACCTACGGTGCGGTTACGCGCATTTCGCCCCGAGAAAGGAAAGGTGTATCAAGACTTAAATCACTTTTAATAATTATACTTACTAATATTTAATCTATACTTATACTTACTAATATTATAAAGCCGAAGAGTTTGTTTGTTCGAACGCGCTAATTTCAGGAACTACCGGTTCGAATTGAAAAATTCTTTTTATGTTGGATAGTCCATTTATCGAGGAAGGCTTTAACATCACGATATTGTTATTTTCGGACACCCATGCAAACGAAGTCGCGGGCACAGCAAGTTTAATAATAAAGGAAAACATAGGAATGTGCTAATAGTGGCCATTATTTTTTTGGAAAAATAGAGCAACCTATTGCCATTCTCCAGACTAGACTTCCAGTTGGTATGAAAAAGGACCCGTACGATTTACTCTCAATAGAATATTTTTGTAACTCATCAAAGATAAACCATTCATTTACCGTTTTCACTAGCATGAATAACACGAACTACTTATCTGAATAATAAACTATTGCCTATTACAATAACATAATCCCATCTTATTAAATTGTCATTCTAATTTTGATTAATATTCCTTTAATCTTGCCAATTTTAGAATTCAAATGTCCACCACAATACTAACAATAAAAGCTTTTCAAATCCATCTACGCTAACGGATGCAGAATGAAAAGCTTACAAATACACGATAGGTTTATTTAAACTCGTTCTCCATATGTAAACAGAGTTGGAGCTGGAGTACTGTTAAAATACTGGCGATTTGAAGTGACGACTGGGAACGATTTTTCCATAACAACACCTTTATGTGTTATGTATAGTCAGTGCCTTTACGAACGATCACAATAACGATCACGTAATTTTTTGCAAAAGCGTTGCTATAATGTCAAATTAAAAAATAATAGAGGTGCGTCGAAAGATTATTTATATAAACTGTAATTTTATACTCGTTATATAGATAATTTTCTTGGTAACACCGTAACACCTTAACGCCTTTACTTGCAATAATGTGAAATTATTTTACATGTAACTAATAATAAACGAATTCATTTCACCGATTTTTATTATAATATTATCAAAATAATTATATTTGAATTTACACGTAGGTACACGTTCCTTACACATTGTTTCACTTTATTTATCGTTTTATCACCAAATTTAGACACAAATTTTCTCCATTCCATCCAGCAAGATTCATAAGCGTAAAGGTCAAATACAGATATGATTAAAGTACCTTCCGATATACTACATTACATAGTATGAAATTCCGAGCAGTAGTTATGATAATATTCGCCCCTTTTTAACGAAATGTGCTCATAATGAAGTAATTATACAATTCCTATCAAAAAATCTTCATTATGAATATATGAATAGATAATTCCCATCGTTTACTATGACAAGAAACACAATAAAAATCGCATTTTAAAATCGTAGGTACATAATGAGCATTCGCATGTCGCCTTCTTTTGCGAGAGGGTAGTCTCCCAGAAGGGGACAGCAAAAAGCATCGGTTCACGACCCGCGAGCCGCTCCTCTCCAACGGCGTCAGCGGTTGGGCGGTCGAAGCGAGCCATTCCATTACAACCTGTGCGCTAATATGTCTCCTGCAGGCGCACATAACTGAATAGGTTGTCCTGTCCTGGATCACCCCAATTATGGGCATTTACTTCGAAATTAGTTAAATCAGGATGCTCTATATTCGGAAAGATTTCAACACATTCCTGTCGACTAGCCATAGCCTAGGCAGATACGGTGCATAACAGCATTCTACCTTGCATAAAAATAATGTAATAATAGGACCATATTAATTATTAAATAACTAGTCAGATTAAAGTTAAAAAATATCTCCTGTGTACGTTACGGTTTCGTTTACGGGTATTTAGTAACTAAGAATTCAAACTTAAATCCAAATATTAGCTATACCTACAGAAGAAGAAAAGCTTCATGCTATAATAATATTTATTCTAACCATCCACACTCTGAAATGGTTTAGCGATCATCACGTCATTATAAACTAAACAATACCATTAAAACGGCACAAGACTAGCTTAATTTAAAGTTAATATATTACAAATGTGCTTGCAATACTAACTTGCAAAAGGGGCTTACAGTCACCTGGAGATCCTCTCAGCGCACGCCGCAGTCACAACCGTAAGCTGATTATGATAGATGCGAGCCTCGCACCCCCCTTGTCTACCCACCCAAATGTTTTATAGGTACCTGCTCGCGAGCTCTCGTGAGCTACCGCGACCACATCAAACAAAACTCTTTCAACACAATTTCTCTGCGTCGGATGCTGCTTAATAGAGACAAGTTTTAAAATAAAGCCGATGAAAATGATAGGGGTTAGTCCAACTAGTTATACTAGTAGTTATACGACATAACAAAATGGACAAAAAAAAATCCAAACTGTTATACTGCTCAATATAACTATTTGGCTACGAATAAATTCGGTCTCATTGGTCCATCTAGTTATACAATTTTTTTTAAATTAAGATTATGTCACGCTAATATTATCAATAAAATTAAATATATTTATTCAAAGTTACGAACGAAAATTACTATTTTCTATTATTTTGATTATATTTATTACTAGCGATCCGCCAGCGGCTTTGCGAGTGTGAATAATTTTTATTAAACTATTACCCGTGCGAAGCGGGTCGCTACTTAGTTATAAATGTATAAACCTTCCACTTCAATGACTCTATCTATTGCTGAAAACTGCACTATAAAATCCGTTGGTTAGTTTTAAAGATCTAAGCGTACAGACAGCGGCGGTGACTTTGTTATAAACTATGTAAAGATTATGAACTATTATATTCTTCTATACAGAAATAGTAATTTTATCGATGATAATAATATCAATAAAATTAAAAATATAAACTGAAAATAATATCAACAGTGGATCCAGTTAGAGCACAGTTGGGGAACTCTTGTTTGAACATTTGTAATCATTTTGTTTATGACACAATTGTGTTTTAAATAGGCGCTACTCACGATGCAATTTCGCTAGCAATTTGTTCCTGCGATCTGTTGCAATGCAGCAGATTGCGACGTGAATAGGCAGGTTGCATGCAATTTATCGCAGGTCGCATCGCCTGCGCTAGCGACCGACTGATTGCTGCAACATATTGCGACGTGAATAGCGCGGTTGCATGCAACTTGGCTCAGTCGCATGTGTGCCGCTTACGGCCAAATACTCAAACGCTTCTTAAATAAAATCTTACTAAAGGTCTTCCTAATTTTAAGGAGGTCTTAGATTTAAATGAAATACTGAAACTGATTTTAATCGTTGGTAACGGCTGCTTTTGTAAGAGAGACTTATATATTTGTATATTGGTAACATTAATAAATTTTTTGCATATTCGATAGAAAACCATCTTATATTGTTAAGCGAAAAAAAATATTGATTCTGAATCGACAACATATGCTCAAAAATTCGTGAAGACATAAAATATAATAAAATCAAACAAAAATTAAATCTCGCCATATTTTTTACATTTGTAGATTTAAGTTTTCCAAGTTTAAGAAGCAAACGGATTTAAGCACATACAGCCATTTCTTCTGTATAGTTTTTAGTAACTTTTCAACTACATAATGTAATAATTTATGATTTAATATTAAATTAATATGGTTTTGAATAAATCTTTACCTATCTTTTGTTAACCGACTTCAAAAAAGGAGGAGGTTCTCAATTCGATGCGTATGTTTTTTTTGTGTGTATGTTACGCGATTACGCCGCCAGTTGTAGACCGATTTTAAAAATTATTTTTGTTTTCGATAGAGTATACTCCAAGGGTGGTCCCATGGTCACCAAAGTCAGGATCTGATGATGAGATCCTATGAAAATCGAGGAAAACCCTTAAATTTTAAGGTGTTTCCAACGTGTTTTGTGTGTATGTTACGCGATTACTCCGCCAATTGTGGACCGATTTTCAAAATTATTTTTGTATTCGATAGAGTATACTCCTAGGGTGGTCACAAGGTCACCAAAGTCAGGATCTGATGATAGGATCCCATGAAAATCGAGGGAAACGCTAATTTAATACCAGCTCTACTATTAAATTAGGGTTTCTTTCACTAAAAAGATTTCATTCACTAAAAAGTTAAAAATAAAAAATATTTTACAAAAAATAAAAACCGACTTCAAAAACACTGAAAAGTTGAAAATAATATAAGAATAGGTACAGACAACATGACACTTCTACATTGAAGTCGGTTTTTATTTTTTGTAAAATATTTTTTTGTTGGCACCAACTTCAATATAAAACTGTAATGAAAACGACACAACCCCATCGAGTTTGGCCTCGTTTGATTCGTTTTGTCGAGTACCTACTTTGATCCTAAATGGTAACCATCAGGGTCTGATGATGGAGCTGGAAGGTGGCCATAGGAACTCCGCAATAAAACTGCACAACCCCATCGAGTTTGAGCTCGTTTGATTCGTTGTGACCAGTACTTTGATCTTACATGGTAACCAGGGTCTGACGCTGGAGCTGGAAGGTGGCCATAGGAACTCTGCAATAAAACGACACAACCCCATCGAGTTTGGCTTCATTTGATTCGTATTGACGAGTACTTTAATCCTACATGGCAACCAGGGTCTGATGCTGGAGGTGGAAGGTACCTATAGGAACTCCGCAATAAAACAACACATCCCCATCTAGTTTGGGCTCGTTAGATTCGAAAATATAAAAGCTTGTCACAAGATTTTATAAAAACAAATGTTTTTTCTTAGAATTACCAATATCAAGTTCAAGTTGATTAAGTATTGTATTAATGTTATATTTTCATAAAAATTTTTACATGTCAACAATAAATTAAAGTGTTGCTTTATATTTTTGTAATAAAATATAATCAGGTTAACTGTAAACAATGTATTTATTTACTCACACTTGGTACAGACAATCAGCTTCACAGAACACACAACCATAAAGCAAAGGGTTGCCAGTAGAGTAAACATAACTTATGCCAACATCCCCCGCATATAAGAAAAGCAATTATAAATCTTATAAATCTAATCTTACAGGTTTTTTTTACTATCCTACCACTCCTTGTTACAGTTCGAGGTTTCTGTAAAGAGGTAGAAATGCTCGGTTCAACAATATTATCAGTTTCAGAAATTTCAGACTTTTCTGGAGTTAAAGTATATTTGTTTGAGTTGACCGGAGAACTAATAAACTTGCTAAGCCGAGCAGGAGTAATTTCTTTACTAGAACAAAGATACTTTCTATTTCTATTATATTGTTGACCCCTATCATCTTTAAGAATATAGGAACGAGGCTTATCTGACTTACAAACTATTTTAGCTGGATACCAATCTGAATCCAAATTCTTTTTAAACATTACATTTTGATTGTTACATAAGTTTTCTAATGATTTAGAGTATGTTTATCATAATATTTCTTCACCGATTCAACATGAGAATAATATCTTTTATCTAAAGATACTAATTTTGGTTTCAATTCTGTCATTGAAATAGGTAAGTTACAATTTAATGATCTTGAATACAATAACTGTGCAGGTGAAGGTATGTATCTTTTAGCTGTATTACGGTAATTTAATAAAGCCATATTTGGATCAGAATTGTCATCCTGACATTTCTTCAATATATTCTTAACAATCTTAACTGCACTCTCTGCCATATCATTCGACTGAGAATGCTTTGGGCTAGTAATAATATGTTTAAAATTATAGTTACATGCAAAATCTTTGAAACTGTCTGATGTAAACTGAGTACCAGCATCACTTACTATAATACTAGGAATACCATGGCGAGAAAAAATTGATTTACAACTAAGTATGACACAAGAACTTGTCAAGTTTTCTAATTTAGAAAGTTCAATAAACTTAGAATAATAGTCCACTATGACTAGGTAATTTATATTATTAAAAAAACAAATAGCCATGCCAACTTTATACCAAGGTAATTTTATAATCTCATGATTTAGCAAAGGTTCTTTTTGTTGATTCGGTTTAAACTTGGCACAGGTAGCACAAGAAGTAACTAAATCTTCTAAATCTTTATTAATTTCTGGCCAAAATACACACATGCGTGCTCTTGTTTTACATGTTGACAGACCAACATGTCCACTATGTAATTGTGCAAGCATTTCTTGTTGCATGACTTTAGGTATTAGAATTAAATTACCTTTCAGTAGAATACCATCCAAGCACATTAATTCATCACGGTAAGTCCAGAAACAACAAACTGGAGATTCACATTGATTTATGTCTTTTGGCCAGCCATTCTTACAGTATGAAATTAATATTTTATGAACATTATCATTAGCAGTGGCAACTTGCAATTTTTTTAATATAGCATCTGAAATAGGCAAGGAATTTCTGAGTGAACGAACATGACAAATAACATTCTCTTGTAACTCCTTCATTTTATTATTTACACTATCATCAGGACAGCTACGAGAAAGTGTATCAGCAATATACAACAAATTTTCTGGTTTGTATTTGACAATTAAGTTATAACCTTGGACGGCAAGCATCATCCTTTGAAGTCTAGCTGGGACTTTATACAATGGTTTTCTAAACAGGGTTTCCAATGGTTTGTGGTCTGTTTCAACCAGTACACGACGACCATACACACATTGGTGCATTTTATAGCAACCTAAAACTACAGCTAGCATTTCTTTCTCCAGTTGACAGTAATTCCTTTCAGCAGAGGCTAATGACCGAGATCCAATGGCTACAGGCTTGTTATTTTGTAAAACAACTGCACGTAGAGCTGCAGATGAACTATCTAACTAACTGACAAAGTGACATCTTGCTTAACATCAAAATAAGCTAAACACTGATTACTGCATATGGCATCTTTAAGGTCCTGGAATGACTTGTCTTGGTTGCTGTCCCACACAAATAGTTTGTCTTTCCTTAGAAGTTCTCTAAGAGGTTCTGCGATATGAGAATAATTTGGTATGAAGCGAGAAAGGTAATTGCACATACCAAGAAAACATTCAACAGCTTTTTTGTTTTTAGGGATTTCCATATTTCTTATTGAATGAACTTTGCTGGGATCCGGTTGTACACCGTTCTGAGTGAATAAATGACCTGCATAGACCATCTCAGTTAAAAAGAATTTACATTTATTTTCATTGAATTTAATGCCATTTTTAATTGCAATTTCACAAACAGTACGTAATCTCTCATACAGAGTATCTATATCAGAAGCCCACAAACAAATATCATCTAAATATGTGCATACCCCATTTAGATTTTCAAACATCTGTGCAATTATTCTGTGAAATTCTTCGGGAGCAGATGAAATGCCAAATGGAAGCCTATTGAATTTATATCTTCCAAAGGGTGTGATAAAAGTACAAATCTCAGAACTAGGTTCATCAAGTCTGCACATCCAGAAGCCGTTAGAAGCATCTAATAGGGCAAAGTATTTCGCACCTTGCATTTTAGTTTTAATTTCATCTAAAGTATTTAACTGATATTTGGGCTGAATTATGTATTTATTTACTTCCCTAGGGTCCATGCAAATTCTTAATTTTTTATTAGGTTTACGTACCAAAACAAGATTATGAACCCACTTGGCAGGCTTAGTAATTTTAGAAATTACACCCAGCTTTTCCATATTTTGTAATTGTTCTTGAAGTTCAGACATAAGTGAAAATGGTATACGTCTGGCCGCTTGTGCTACAGGTTTTGCATTTGCTTCCAGGTGAAGGGAGGCTATGTTGGGAACACAACCAAGCTTGCCATCAAAAAGATTTCTGTAATTGGATTTAAGGTTAGAAATTAAATCAGGAATTTGACTTAATGTTGCACTATGAACATTAACTAAGGTAGTGTTTACCATTAGGAAATTATTTTCCATACAGGATTTACATCCAAGCAAAGTTGTAACATTGCCATCAACAACAACAAATTCTATTTTGTATTTCCGTCCATTTGGATGTATTAAATCTACATGGCAGTTGCCTACTACCTGCAGCGCCTGTCCATCAAGCTGAAACAATCTTTTGTTACACTTTGTTATGGTTAAATTAGGAATCAATTTATTACACAGTTGCAAACTAATAACATTACAACCTGCACCAGTATCAAGTTTAATTAGAACATGTTGATTAGAAATTAAGAAATTTTGAGTAATTTGGGTACCTGAAATACTACATGAGCCTATAAAAAAGTTATCAGAGTTGTCTTCTATATCTGTGTCCTCTTGTGTTTGTTCCACAGTGTAAATTTTTGATGTACTCCTGCACATTTTTGTGAAGTGGTTGTCCTTTTTGCAACCATAGCATTTTTTTCCATAAACAGGGCATTTGTTGATGTAATGATTTTTACCACAATTTCGACATCCTTTTATAATTTTTTCACTTTGTTTTATGTTCTTGAATGTGTTTGAATAGGTATTTTTATTTTGATGTACTGCCAAAATGTGTTCAGAAGTTGAAATAGTGCTATTTTCCACATACAGATGAGAAACTTCTGCGTTTTTTAAATATTTTGTAACATATTCCAATTTTAGAGATGAGTCGTCTTCGTAGCAGACGTACATAGCAGACGTGTTTTACAATAATTAAAACGTAAATCTAACCCAGCTATGGTCTTACATACAGTGAGCTCTTCACGCAATGGTCCAAACTCGCATTTTAACCCCAAATTAATTATTTTGGTAAAGTAATCTTTGAGTGATTCACCGGAGTCTTGTTTTGCAATAAAAAATTCATTGCGGCTCATCGTGAGATTCTTTTTTGGAGAAAAATGATCCGAATTTTTTTTTATAACAAGTGCCAATTTTAAGTCACTTTCTGTCAAATTAAAGGAGTTATAAATTTCGAGGCCTTTGTCGCCAATGAAATTGAGTAAAATATTTCTTTTTCGCGAGTCTGTCGCCTGGTCGAGGCCGTTTGCAGATAAATAAATATTATATTTTTGAATCCAAAACTGGAAATTTTTATCTAAATTTCCTGAAAAATCCATTGGGTGGAGGGAATTTACCAATACCTGTTGCATTACTTGCATTTGAGCAGTTGGGGAGGTAGCCATTTTGTTCTTTGTTACGTTTTCCGTCGCTGGAATTTTCGACGACGACTTTGGTTCGGAAATTTAATTTTAACTTTAGCATGAATTCAGAAATATGACTTCACTTTAGATAAATAACACCTGACACCATGTTGCTTTATATTTTTGTAATAAAATATAATCAGGTTAACTGTAAACAATGTATTTATTTACTCACACTTGGTACAGACAATCAGCGTCACAGAACACACAACCATAAAGCAAAGGGTTGCCAGTAGAGTAAACATAACTTATGCCAACATAAAGTTTATTTTCCTCTTTTTAGGAAATCTTCATTAAAATAAAAGCTTGTTTTTAAAAATCTCTTTTTGCTATTAGTTTTATAATTATAAAAGTACATATTGATAGGAAGGTACGATCAACTTTCAGTTGCATTTACCAAATAGGTTTGTAAAACCATTAATTTTATTACTTTTAACATATTTAGAAAAATAGTAATGGTAACTATGTTTATGAAAATCTCAATCGCCAATCAATCTCAATCCTTACGCGCCACTTGAGCGACGTCCGATTAAATTAATTTCATTCCTTAAAATTAGAGCGACATTAATGCAGTTAATGTGGCATTAATCACATGTCAAATGATAATTGACGTTTGAGTATACGATTTTGGTTCATTTTTGTTGATAAAAAGACCTTAAGGTTAAGACCGTCTCAAAAATTAAGTAGCTGTTAATGTTTGTTTTGAGTATAAGTTAAGTTGCTCTCAACTATTTGAGGAGCTCATAAATATCTGTGTCGTTTGAGTATTTGGCCGTTAGTCAGCCACACCTCTGTAGTGTAGGTAGCGTTTAGAATTCAAAGTAATAAAAATGATCCGCAGAGAAAAATTGAGAAATCATCTGTTTCCAAATGAAACATAACGTTCATTTACGATATTTTATTTTGTAGCTGTAACCATTACCTGTTTACCCAAAACTGTTTTTTCTTTCTTCTCCTCGCAGGTGTTAAAATTGTAGAAGCAAGAGCTAATGCAAATGCTACTTTTTAGGGTTCCGATAGGGTACCAAAGAGTAAAAACGGGACCCTTTTAGTAAGACTCCGCTGTCCGTCTGTCTGTCCGTTCGTCCGCTTGTCTGTCACTAGGCTGTATCTCATGACCTAGCTAGACAGTTGAAATTTTACCAGATAATGTATTTCTGTCGTCGTAAAAATTTTAAGGGGAGCCCCATACATCAAATGTGATTTTTTTAGCCGTTTCTTGCTCGATATTAACAACGGCAACAGGTAGACGCATGAAATATTCACCGAATATTTAGTTGTATAAGTATTCACTTTAAAAATAAATAATAAAATTAAAATAAATATTTAAGGGGAGCCCCCATACAACAATCTTGATTAGGATTTGCCGTTTTTTGTATAGGTAATTGTAGAGAACCGCACTTGGCCGGTTTTTGAAATCTAGGTACGTAGGCGTGTACACGTTGTGACGTAAGGTTCGCAAAATGAAATTGCACGCGAAGTTGCATAGGTGAGTAGAGCACGTGCAACCGCGACTGCAACATGTTGCAGCAACAGATCGCAAGTTAGATTGCATCGTGAGTAGGGCCTGTTAAATAAACATTCACGTTGTTACTATGCAACGTTATCAAAAATTATTACGGTTTAAATATAATGCTGTTTCATTTTCGTTAATAAGTTAGATAAAGACAGCATTATGTTAAAACCGTGACTGACTTAAAACAACTGTTACAGTGTTTTGTAATAACACCATATGTTGTGGCAAGAAATAAAAGTCGTTTCCCAGTCTTTATGCTGATATACTTGAATAGAAATATACAGAGTTACGATATATATATGCTTAGTATGTACTGTAGGTAAGTATGTCCGCGTCATGCGACTGTAGTAATAGTAGGTATGTCATCCATCGCCCGATCGTGTAATTTGCGACATCGTGTCATAGGCACAGAAAACATAATACTGACTAGTATTAGTTATAGTTATAGGCATGTCATAAACCTCTGATATTTCTTGATTTGGCACAACATATTTTTCGATATTCCTTGATGATCGGCATATCGTCAAATAGCTGCATTTCTTGCCGCTAGTGGTGCTGTCATTTATGTTTACTGCGTGCACGTCATAAAAAAGTGAATTGTGTTGGGAGAAAAGAAAACCTATCAACATGAGCTCTATGAGTTTTTTTAAGTTCATTGTGCAGTTCATCACGTATCGAAGGGAGTACCTAGTGATTCTTCATCTTTAAAACACTACTCACTTGGGTACCTGATGCAAAGTATACGTATACAATAGTTTATTTTGTTTCCTTTTTTAATTAACACGTTGGATCTGAACGTTGGGCAACAAAGGAGACGGATGAAAGAAGAGTTCAAGAATCACGTGGCATAGTTGACAATGTTGATGAGGATAAATGTGTGGAGTGTGTAAAAGGCATACGATAAGGAATGAATAGGAAGTTTGAAATTAGTGATAGAGAAAATAAGAAGTAACAGGTTAGTGTGGTATGGGCATGTGATGAGGAGGGATGAGAGACAATTATAATAAGAAGACATGAATGTACCCCTTTATTTGATAGGGGTAAAAGAAGACCTAAGAATGTAATGGTTAATAATGAAAGATATGTAACTTTTTAAATTGCCTTTTCAAAAACAATCGCAATCTGAGGAAGCTATGTAAATGCACCTCTATTATTTGCTTATGTCGCAGTCGTTCTTCCTAACTTCCGGTTCAACTTTTGCTACGCGAGAACCAGATACGAATTTGAGTAAGAAAATCGAATGGCGACATGAAACCGTAGTGCCGTGATAGTTCGGACAATATTATTACAATTATAATAATTACTATTATCGTTCTCTTTAATCAACGCCACATAAGTAACGGAAAATAAAAAAATAACATTGATTTTAAATAGTGTATCAATAGATGATCTTATTTCATTGTTACTTAACTTTGTAGAGTATTTAGTAACAACAAATTTGTAGTCAAATTTTGGAGGTGGGCGACACAGTTCCAAACTAAAGCGGTCATTATCGCAGTGTTTTACTTTGTACATTTGTTCTACTGTTTCTAAATAAATATTATTATCAATAACAATAGTAACTGATAATAAAATACTAATAGAATTGTATTAATTTGTATACCAATTGATTAATTTCAATTCAAAATATGTACATTTATTAAGAAATATAAACAAATCTAGTTTATCCCATTTTGCTTAATTAATTTCAACTGGTATACTCGTAGGTACTGAACATAAAACGAATTGTCAAAATTATTTTCATAAAATTACTCAAGTTTTAAAGTTCACTCATCAAATGTGGAACAACAATTAAATCAAGAATGTAGTGAATTGCCAAATCCACAATTATGACTACACAATCACATAGGTACTGTAGAAGTGTACGTACTTACAAATAACTATAAATTAACATATGTTGAACATAAAATTACAATACGTAACATATATTTGCCCTATATATCAACATTATCAACTTACACGGATTCAATTATTTATTAAAATACAACTCATATCATGAACTGGCATAGATACTTAACATTTACAATTTTGTGCGATGAAGACTACAAAATTGAAATTGCGTCTAAATATTATGATTAAGCGCCATCAAGCCATATAGTGGGATATATATAAGCGTGAAGTTTAAATTACGCGGATTCAATTATTTATTTAAATACAACTCATATCATGAACTAGCATAGACACTTAACATTTACAATTTTGTGCGATGAAGACTACAAAATTGAAATTGTGTCTAAATATTTTGATTAAGCGCCATCAAGCCATATAGTAGGATATATATAAGCGTGAAGTTTAAATTAACTAGTTAGGGTGGGTCCTTGCCGACCAATACAATTTACAAACATTACCTTACCGCGTTCACATTGAACCCTTGCTTACAAATTGTGTAATCCCTACATAAAATTTTAAATAATGCTATGAATTAATTCGGTTGAGGGTGTAAGTACTAATAGTATTAATGTTACTAGAAATTTTTAGCTTGTTTTAACATTTTATACACGTGTAGGTACATTGCCGACGATCATCATGAATATCGGTTATAATGTTAGCTGGTAGTAGCATATTCATGTCAGACAAAAAGGGCTTACACAAGAAGCTTACACAAAAATTATAAATGAAGGGACGATAAAAAAAATATTTTAATCGTACGTTAATATCCTTCCAATATAATGTGATGTATTGAAGCAATAAATATCTACTCAATAAAAAAGAAATTGATGAAAATGTGTCTCGCGTAACATTACGCATATGTACGATGAACAGCGTCACCATATTGAAAGTAATTGAAAAGGAAACGGTGCTCTTTTATCAAAATTCTCCTCTCGAACTTAGGTGAGATGGAATTGGGGTGTCCCTTTCCGCAATATCGTATGGTCCTGATGTGGAGCTTAATAATAAATTCTTTTGCGGGGAAACAACATTTTAAATTCTCTCCTTGTCTTGGATATTCTTCAAGGAATTCCTTCGATGAAATTGCAGCTTTTTTATTATTATACGAAACAAAATCGAATGTGAACGTGAATGTGACAAATGAAACACTTGTGAATCTGTAGCTTTTGTGGAACTTAGAATTGACTGATTTTTTTGGTATGTGGTCGAAGTTACCCAAGAGTTCGTTCTTTGAATTTTTCGTTTTTGATAATAAAAAGCTGACGTGACGCTGGCAAAATGTTTTTGTGAAAAAACCTTTGCCATTAATTACATTAACTTAACTTGTTACTTGGTAGCTTCAGACTCAGCTACACTGAATCGCTGAAAGAACTTTATGTTAGCAATTACATAATTTGAATACTGCATGAAAAAAAAAATAATAATAATTTATTTTCATATAGTAACATTTTACAGTAATTATAAAAAACTTAGTTGCCTACACTAGGAAAACCTGTATTGTAGGCAAGTAAACCTTCCATTTGTTCTCTAATTTAAATAACTATTGCAGTGAAAACAACAAATAACAGTTACAATTAGGTACGACAAAAAAATACAAAGAATACTATATAATACTATATTATAGGTACTACTACAACTAACTTTTCTTTTTGTAATGATTTACACACATAGAACTAAGTCTTATTTTAAAATATACATCAATGATTCAGTTTTTACATAATCCAGTGACAGCAAATAATATCCCCGTTGACAAAAGTTGGAATATTAAAGAATTTAGATATTACTGTTTGCAGGTTTTGCGGTCAGCACAACCAGAACAGAACATTTCTACCATCCATACTGTAACAGTTTTTTTTTATACTTTTTATCTCATCAGTAAAAAAAACTTTATATTTTAGTGTGGTAAAGTGCAGTTTAGAGATTTATGATTTTTTCGTAATAACTAAACCTTGGCATTTTTTTTATTGCTACTAAGTTGGCAAACAATCCCCACAGGAACCACAGTATTCGTTGCCAACTAGTGACATAAGATGTAAAGTTACGGTACCCAGTAATTTCACTGCCATATCTTACCCTTCAAACCGGAACACAGCAATGCCAGCACTGCTGCTTGGCAGCAGAAATAGGTAAGATGGAGGTACCCATGCAGACTACCCTGGTACAGATTCTCCCCCTGTCTTTTAAATCATCCAAATCACTTCGTTTGATAGTTTTTCACATTCCTTATATAGTCATATGGTTTTAAGAGGGGATAAGATTAGTTTATATATACGCATTTTATATTAACGGTGTTGAGAAATAATCAAGTGAAAAGAAAATCTTTATATTTGTATATGTTACCGGAAATGTACGAAATCTAGGAATTGTATACAATTCCTAGGAAATATATATGTGCAGGGAAACTTCCCTTAGCATCAATCCGAAGAAAACTGTGATTATACCATTGACAAAAAAGAGGAAGCTCAACAGCATGAGAATTCTCAAATTGTACGGCACGGAAATTCCATGGTCCACGGAAGTGAAATATTTAGGAGTCACCCTAGATAAAGAACTTACGTGGATGTAGGGCTCACTATTGAGAAAGCCACAAGGGCCTTCAACATGTGCCGCTCTACCTTTGGTAAAACCTGGGGCCTCAAGCCCAAGATCCTCTATTGGATTTATAAAATAATGATACTGCCGATCGTTACCTACGGAAGTATAGTTTGGTGGCCCAGAACAAAGCTGGTCACGTGCAAGGAACTCCTACGAAGATTCCAGAGACTGGCCTGCATGGCTATAACGGGGGCGTTCAAATCCACTCCTACGGCGGCCCTAGAGAGATTTCTCAATCTCGAACCACTGCGTATTGCCATACACAGAGAGGCCTTGAGAGCACTACACAGGCTCAGCACTGTGGGACTGTGGAATGCGAACTGGCCACGGACAAGACACACGGAACCAAAACCTAAAGAAGAGATTCTGTTGCTGGGCATGACTAGCGACAGAATGACACCTAAATACATATTTAGGAGGCTCTTCGAGGTTTATATTCCAACAAGGGAAGAATGGGACAAAGGGCTGGAACCTCCTCGGGGGAACAGCATGATATGGTACACGGACGGATCAAAGATGAAGACCGGTACAGGAGCAGGCATATATTGCAACAAAATGGAAATTTCGGTTAGCATGGGCAAGTTGGCAACTGTGTTTCAAGCTGAAACATACGCCATTTTAGCCTGTGCACAAGAGAATCTAGACAGAGGTCGTAAAGGCTTAAACATTTACATTCTCAGTGACAGCCAAGCAACGCTGAAAGCGCTCTTGTCACACAAGGTAGAATCCAAACTAGTGTTGAATGCGATCGAAGTTCTAAATAAATTGGGTAAAGCAAACACGGTTCGCCTATTCTGGATACCAGGTCATAAAGGTTTCACTGGAAATGAAAAGGCTGACTACCTGGCAAGGAAGGGTTCGGAAACACTGGGTGGGACCGGAACCATTTGTCGGAATCACCCCAAAAACAGTCGAGACAGGCCTAAGAGCTGAATCACAAAGAAGGCACCAAGAAGAATGGGCCAACCATAAAGGAATGTCACACGCCAAGCTCTTCATGGGCATGGATAACTGGCTCAAATTCACACTGAGCTCAAGCAGATCCCAGACCCGTCTAATGGCAGGTGCCTTAACCGGCCATTTTAGCACTAGGATCATGCTTACCCGGATGGGACATACCAGTTCCAAAACTTGTAGGGCCTGCTAGGAAGAAGAGGAGAGCATGGAGCACCTTCTGTGCCATTGCGATGGCGGAAGCCCCCCGCAAGGAAAAATAAAGAGGAGTTATAGGATTAAACTGTAGGTTAGGTTAGGTTAGATATTGTGACCATACAGAGCGGAGCATCAAACTGCTTGAAAAAGAAATTCATTGGCTTAGACTGTAGGTTAGGTTAGGTTATTACAAGGGTTGGAGGCTGTCCCGAAGAGCAAATCCGAGTCAGTAAAGTCACTCGCGGGCTCTCGGGAATGGGAATGATTCACGCCAGTGTTCCCATCGCCGTCGCAAAGACGTTAGTGAAGGATAAGCAACTAGTGGTGGGGTGGTTTTCGGCTGGGGTGCGGCTTTTGCCCTCCAGACCGACACGCTGCTACAGGTGCTTTAAGGTGGGCCATATGGCCGCACTTTGTGTGGAGGAGGTCGACCGCAGCCGGGATTGTTTCCGGTGCAGAGAGACCGGGCATAAGGCGGCGACCTGCGTCGCCTCGCCCCACTGCGGCCCTTGCGCCGATGCCGGCAACCCGCCAGGTGGGTAGCCCCGAACAAGCGCGTTAGACGCTTCACGTACGTGAGGCCTCCGCGATTGAGGGAGGAGTTGCCGCCAGCGAACCTTGAGCTGCGGTCTGGGGATGGTCCGTAACTCACTATCTGGTTCCGGGGAGGCGGCGTGCGTTTCCGTATGCCTTTCTAGCGGTGATATGAGGGAGGCTTCGAGTCTACCCTCTACTCAAAGACGTAGCTGCCCAGAAGGTAGCTAACCGTATCTGGAGTCGAGCTCTGGACGATTCCATTCGGACTCCCGGAAGGCTCCCCTGGACTACGCGGTTGCAGGACGCTGTCGGGTAGTGGGTGCAATCCCCACATACCCCCGCTGCCGATCCCCCGGTACGCTGGAAGTGCGCCAGGCATTTTCCCGACAAAAAAAAAAAAAAAAAAGATTATTACAAGGTGATTTTAGGAATGACATACATTTCCTAGGAATTGTATACAATTCGTGATTACATACATTTCCGTTAACATAATACACAAATTTCTACAAAGAGCGCATTGTCCAATAATTTCGCTACCATCCTTTAGAACAAAACGCAGTACTCACTTCTGCTTTGTGCATAAATTGTTTAGTTAGAGACACCCACACACACACGACTCAGTTACATTCTCCCTCTGGAATATCCTTTCATGTAAATATTAAAGGATGTGCAACTAGTTTTGAAACAAGTTAAATGATATAAACAGGAGATACCATAATAATTTGATCACATGTTCCAATGTATTACATTAATAAATAAATAAAAGGGTTAAAGCCATACAACCAACCAAAATAAATAACTATATGTATATGTTTAAAATTGAAAAAGTATTCAGTATCAAGAGAAAATCGTAAAATGTATAGGCGAGCTACATTCTGGTTTTATGTATCCTACTCTACAAAGACCCAATTCGAAAACACTGTTGCAGTGCTAATTGTAAAGAATACGATAGGTACTAACATTGTATTTCAGTCATTTCCTCTTTTTCAAACATCTATCTTTATACGTTAGTGTTACAATGTTTGAAATTCGGTTTTGTAAAGAAAAGTTAAGAGTGAATTTAAAGTTCTTGCAAATTTTCTTCTAACAAAATCATCGTTTTTGTGAAAAGGGCAGACAAAATATGTTTTAATCACAGTCGAATACAGCCTATGTCGTTAAGGAATAATATAGCTTCCTACTGATGAATATATTTTTTTAAATCAGTTCAGTAGTTTAGATAACTTCCTGCAAACAAAGTTACAAAGTAACATACTTTACCTCGATTATACTGATACCCTACCTAATTCGAGTTCAGGAACACCAACAGTAGGTACCGTATGGTATATATGTTTTGAGGAACACCTACTGCTTCCATTTCCAGTATCAAACTTCGCTACAAAGATATCGTTAACTTGCTCGAGTGTCCACTCAGGGGATTACTCTAGCTAGGCCTACGAACGGAAGGCAGCGCTTAGACAAATCCTTGACGTACATAACTTAGGTAGCGTACTCCTATAATGTAGGTGAAATTCTGTCTCTAAATCATATATTAATTTGGGGACTGTATGTTTTGTGATTCTAGCGGTGCAGTTAATCGAAGTTGCTTGAAAACGGAATCATAAATAGCTTTATTCTAAAATGTAGTAATTAACTTAATTAAGATACTTATATGTATTTTAATTTGTCGATCTTAAGTTGGGTAAGACTTTACAAAATAATAATTATTTTAGATTTTGTTTCTCTTGTCCACGGTGTATTGTTTTTTCTTATTTTTTATGTTAACGTTTCTTGTACAGATATTTAAATCTCTGTTCTTGTATACATATCGATACCGGAAATTTCAGTTGTCGTAAAGAACATTTTGCCGCAAATGAGTCATATATCAGCGTCGCGAGCTCTATCGATTGATAACATAACCCTATCTTTAAAAAACCACTTACGATCTGGATTTTCAACAGCTCTAGCTCGTTTTTATTTACTATTTGGGATGTATTGTAAAACTAATTTTCAATAGGGAGCGTAAAGTCATGTTTTAATAATTTACGAGGTCGTAATCTCATTTTGGCATTAAACTGTTTATACGACATCATAAACAATAATTGACTTGTACTACCCATTGATGGTCAAGAATAGCCCTTTACGACACATATGACGACTGTAAAGTACTTCAGTTAAATTTTTGTGGACTGTAAAGGATGCTCATTTTCGCCAATAGTTAAGTTTGGTTTATTTAGTTAAATTGTAAGGATAGAACACGAAAAAATAGTTGGGAGTCTCTTTTGACATCTATACAAATAAATAAAATTGAAGTGTCTGTTTGTAATGTCAAAATAAAAAGTTTTTACTAAATGGGTATGAATGTATATCGGGTACCAATAACAAAAACACAATTTTTTAAAAATTGTCTGTCTGTCTGTCTGTGTGTTTGTTCCCGCTAATCTCCGGAACGGCTGGATAGATTTTGACGGGACTTTCACTAATAGATAGCTAATTATAAAAGGTATAACATAGGCTACTTTTTATCAAAATCGGTCCAGCTGTTACTATTCCACGCGGACGAAGTCGCGGGCACAGCTAGTCATAAATATAGCACTTTGTTCGACAAAGTTATTAGACAAAAACTTTTTTCGTATTTATTTTTTGGCTCTACTGAAAACTCGTGTTTTGTCCTTTACGACAATTGAAATTTCCGGTATCGATATAATATGTACCGTACTATCTTCCCCGCTCACCAACAGGCTCTGCCAGAATACCAACTTTGCTGCCATGCAATTTCGTTTCGCGACAACACAAGCTGAGGTGGGGTCCTGATTGACCTAATGTACCTAAATATGTTATTACTTTAAATGTTATCTATGTTTTTGTTACGTATGTAAATTGCCATCTGTCCATGTAATGTATTTGTACTTTGTCTTGGGCATGTCTTGGGTCAATAAATGTTTCTCTTTCTCACACAAATTTCACTTTCGTAACACGGATAATGCTTAGGAGGAGATTAAGAGAAAAGCTAGAATAGCCATTGCCAAAATAATTGAAAGTGCTTGTAAGAAATTCGAAAGTCAATTGTAGAAGGGGAGATTGACATGTTCTCTGGCTGACTGACTAGCTGATTTTGAGCATTAATTTGTAGTCATCATAAGATACTCTAGCTAGTTTAAAGAATAGGCATGATGGCAAGGTATGAAAAGGAAATCCTATTTCATCCATCAGTGGCTAATGAATAATGGTAAAAAAGCTTGTTTTTAAACAAGCTTTTATTTTAATGCTCTAAGGGCCAATTGATCAATCGTAAGATAACTTTTAACTGTAGCACAGTTAGTATAATACTACAGTACCACCAATTACATCCGTTCAGGGATTAATCAAAAAAATACATAAGTTATCACAAGGGTAACAGTTTCATTAAAATCGACTTAACGGTGAGAGATGTGATGTGGAAAGAAGAAAAGGTTTTTTTATTTATTACATGACACAATTTTTTATGAAAATATAAAAGTTTAACCTCCTCCGTGGTCTAGTGGTTGCGACCACCGTGTGTTAGTCGGGAGGTTTGGTTTTACCGGTAGGGCTCCTTAGACCACCTGGCTAGCTACTACCGTCTTACCTAAGTTTGTCGGCATAATAACAATGTTTATAGCATTGTTGTGTTGCGGCAATAAGAGGTAAGATAGCCAGGTTCTCAGTTTCTGAGGAGTCCAGGTGAAGCTCCCTTCCATCTTCGGCCTTACCCTCACTTACCATCAGGTGGGAGGAAGGCCAAGTGCTTCCCTGACATCATTAAAAAAGCTTGTAGAAGAAAAGCAGCGCGAGAATGTAGCGCCGACGTCACGCCGAGAGCGTGGTGTGTTTCGTGTGATGACTTCCATATATTTTCATATAATGCGTATATTTCCATATATTTTCATAAAATGGTGTTAAATTTTTTTGCTCTGCGACAAGGTATAATTTTTGTTCTGCAATTGGCCTATCCGATAGCCAATTAAGACGACACCTGTCTCTTGTTATGGCTGAGACTTAGATAATCTGGGTCGGATCTACAAGTCCGTAATTCGAGTTCCTTTGAGGGCAGCAATTTTTTCCGCTCGGCTTAATGTAAATCTCAGCAGCTTATTCTCAATGATACCTGATTATAAGTGTTGGCGATGAATTGAGGACCAGAAAGAAAATCACCCTTGCAGAACAAAAAAAAATACGCAATCTAAAGAAAATTATGCTATGTCATTCTTCAAAATACGTCACTTTGATCCATGCATAACTTACTAAACATAACACTCAGTTATCGTTTGATCACAAAACCAGATATTGTCGGGCAAGAAAATAAAACAAGAATCCCTTTTATAATAGAATTTGTATTAAATCAACTCGTATACATTTGATCATTCTAATACAAGCTACCAAAAAATAATCGAAATTTAATTCAAAAAATCATTTACTAATCAATTACAAGAAAAATTTGCATAAGAAGTATGTAACAAATATAAAAAGTGACTAAGTTTGTTTGTTTAATATTTTAAGATTTATTAAAAAATTTACGAGAACCACCGCAGGAATAAGTGCTGTTACCGTGACATTTTATTCCTCGAAGAAATAATATCTAACATGCTTGGTCGTCGGATCGAAGTATTCGTCATGAGGCAAGTCTATGGCAGAGAGAGTCGCCCCGAAGTAGTGCCGTGTGAAGTGCAGAGCGTCGCTGGGGCGCAGAAGCAGGATGGCTTGAAGATAATCCCTGATAGTGGCCGTCAAAGAACCACTCTCTGTCATGTAACGCGCACCTTCCGAGGATCTTGAGCTCTGTTTAAAGAGCAACATAGTTATAATTAAAATAGGCAAAATAGTTATTTGTCGTTGCCTCATTTTAAATGTCGTTTAATAATAATATTTCACCGCTCGCTGTTGCAAAGTTTATGAAAACAAGAACACTAATTTGTATTTAACTAATATATCCTATTTAATATTAATACACTTTACTATCTATTACACTGAATATTATAGGTGTAAAAAAGATCAGAAAAACATTAAGCAGGTATACCTTTTTTAACGAGGTGAAAAGCTATTGCGCACCGTAGATATCAATGACTCGTTATCCGTAGTGAACATACATTTTTACGCGGACGACAGTACGGGTGATGTGTGGTATACCGACCACCAGAATGTTCCTCGGACTTCGTTGCATGAAAGGCGATTGCAACTTGCGTCTGAAGTCGAAGACTCTCTAGGGCAAGTCTCCAGATGGAGTGCAAAGAACTTAATCAAGTTCAACCTCATGAAGACACAAGTCTGCGCATTCGCGGCGAAAGAAGGACCCATTTATTGTAGTGTATCAGTTCCAGGGAGCCACTCTTGGTATGTCCGATGATATTGGGAACCTCGTGGTGGAAATTTCTGATAAAGTGCAGTTTGGGAGTCATTTGGAGGACAAAGCCAAATTGGCGAGCAAAAACCTAGGTGTCCTGAACAGAGCAAAGTAGTACCTCACTCCTAGCCAGCAGCTAATGCTTTATTAAGTACAAATTCGGCCGCATATGGAGTACAGCCCTCGCCTCTGGGTAAGAGCTCCCAAATATCAGTCCGACCTTTTTGACTCCCTGCAAAAGTGTGCACTCCGCATCGTCAGTGATCCCAATATCACAGCTTCAATGGAGACGCTGTAGCACAGAAGGGACTTTAGTCCTCTCTGCGTGCTTTATCGGCTCTTTAACGGAAGTGCTCTGAGGAACTGTTCACAATGGTCTTCGTCACCTTGCAACCATCGCACCACCTGCCACCGCAGTAGAAAAAAAAAAAAAAAAACTTGGGTCCCTCCGTCTTACCTATTTCTGCCGCAAAGCATTTGAAGGGTATTGGGGTTCCGGTTTGTAGATATGGCAGTAAAGTTATTGGGTATCGTGACTCTACATCTGATGTCACAACAACATACGCACGTACGAGTATATCGTACGACCTTTATCAACACACTTATGAGGAAAATACTTAATAAACTGAATTTTTGGAATAAATAACACAAATCATTGCCAATTTGTAGACAAAACTAAAATAATGGTATGAAAATAATCGTTTGGAAAATTAAAAATTATATAGTTCGTTGATGTCTTTTATATTACCTTTATCTTTTTAAAAATATAGTACATTGCTGGCGCGGCTGGCAAGTGCAGCATTGCCGGACTCTGTGATGCGTGGCTCGGCTATAATACACGCGTGTTTTATGAGCTGCTTTATGTATCTAAATAACCGGTAAAATTAAATCCACTTTACGAGCAAGTGTGTTGATAACTATATTGAATTTGAATTTAAATCGTTACTCTGCCGATAATTAGGTAAGCCAGTGGTAGCTAGCCAAGAGGACTCAGAAGGCCTATCAACAAACAAACCAAGCAGAAAAACGTGGTCTAAATCATTAGAACACGGAGGCGATTAAGTTAATATACCGACTCATTTTTGACAAAGGCTATTTTATTTATCTTACATTATTAACCAAATATTTAATCAACTAATCAAAATCATGGCTATCGTTATCAATACATAGTTGGACCCAATGTCTCAATGATTGTACTGCATTCAGCATCACAAGATTGTTAATTCCGTTTACAGTACACTTGCTCTGAAAGTGTCCGATGACAAGGACCCACATAGGCACGTAAAGGGCTACTTATCGCATCCGTGCGGTAAAGTAGCTTTACAGTACACTTGCTCTGAAAGTGTCCGATGACAAGGACCCGCATAGGCACGTAAAGGGCTAGTTACCGCACATGTGCGGTAAAGTAGCTTTTTAATTTTCCGAATTCATGTCTGTGTGGTCCAAACTAAGACTTCCAGAAAATTATGTCACAATCATGTTTTTAATTGGCTCTGACTTTGATGAAATACTTATTAAATTAATGTAGAAGGTAAAAATGTCGTTTTAATATTAATTTCCATAATAATTTTATTAAACGATTTCGTTCAATTTACAACACTGTACCAACGTCAGTTTCCATTTTCATAAATAAATAATATTTAAAAAAAAAGTTTTTTTTATTTCCTCGCATCATGTACTGTAAAATGTTGTACAATACACGTGTAGTTTGGTCATTCCCAACTCGTGTCGGTGTAAAACACTCACTACGTTCGTGTTTTATCATTACCGCCACTCAATGGGAATAACCAACATACTACACTTGTATCGTAAATAACTATTAAAACATTTTCCCACGATCATTTCATCAATTTCATTATACGTGCACATGTAAAGTTCATTTTTGATCAGTCACAAATTAGCCATTTTCTTTAGCTGCAACATGTTATTACTTCACAGAATTTAGTCCTCATAATCGATCGTTAAAATAGAGGTGCGTTTTTTTCAAATTCAGCGGCTTCGATCTGCCGATGCAGTTTTAGTTTTCATCAAAATCGGTCGCGATATCTCTTTGAGTATTTTTGGCTATCTGTAATACTTTCTGATTTGGCCATCCACGTATACTTGAACGCTTCACCCATCATCAAAATATATATGTGTCCTAAATCAGGTAAACTAGAATAAATGTCGGCAGAACCTTTTAGCTCTCTCATTAAGTCACACTGTCCGTTTGGTTATTCAATATTATCCAGCGTACTAACTCAGTCAAAGGGATTATGCGCCCGTTTAGTATAGCTGGGATAATAATTAATGCCCCACTCCAACACTTAACTGTCAAAGCGACGACGCGTTTAGCGCAGAGGTCGAGTGATCACCTACTGCGCAACGGGTCGCGGGTTCGATTCCCGTACGGGACAAATGTTTTGTATGGCCTACAGAAATTTGTTCCGGTCTGGGCGTATGTGCATGTGAAATTCTATGTTTGTAACTGCACCCACGACACAGGAGAAAATCCTAGTGTGGGGCGAAGTTTTTTAAAAAAAAAATAAATAAAAAAAAAAAAAAAGCAACATTATGTATAAGGCAGCTAATACCATTGTGTTGAATAATTTACCTTCAGCCAACGCTTCTAATTAAATGCTCCTATTATTAAATCCACTGATGGCCGGATTCTTTTGTTTCGTCACTACTCTTACAATCCAAAGAGCTATTTTTGGATTATCAGTCTTAAGAAAAGGAAATCCCATTTTCTTCTTTGAATTATTAACTAAATACTGTATCGTCTCCAATCGTCCTAATGACCATGCGCTCATATAAATAGCTCATAGTAAAGTTGTCATGATATCAAACGTGGCAGTTCATGCCATCAAACGGAACCTCTTTCACTGTGGTATCAACTCTGACATGTTTTTCAATATCATCAGAACCAGTTAGAGCACCTGGATCCTGTTCGCCCTTATTGATATAAATTTTACTCCTTAGTTAGATCGTCCTCGCCCTTATTGATATAAATTTTACTCCTTAGTTAGATCGTCCTCGGATTAGTTACTCCGTGTTTTGTCTCACTTTGACATATGACAGACGATATGTGCGGAAATAAGACAAAACACGGAGTAACTAATCCGAGGATCATCCAAGGAGTAAAATTTTTATTAATAAGGTCGTATATGTATAGTTACGGAGTATCTTTTAATGTCTTCTGCGATATACGTAAAGGAGAGTTAAGTTGATGATAACATACATAGGAACAGTAAGCACTAAAGACAGAAAAGGTAAAAAGTGAACGCTTTGTGTTTTTGTTTTTTTCTGACTAGAGAATGTTAATAAAATGATATAATGAGGCCCTTTCAACAATATCTCTTACATAGTATTGCATGACAACATATGGAATATCGTATACTATATAACACCGTAATACAGTGTTCCTTTTTTTAATCACCCTGGACAATTTAAGGGATCTTTCAGGGCATGGTGTAGTAGAATGATTTAAATATTAATAAAAAATAACTCACCTATTTATTTTATATTCATTTTCCTAAATGTTCAATAAATACTGCAATTGTTTAGTGTAGTATTTTTAAAGTTTTTTTTTACAATAATGGATGTGTCCTACGTCCCTTAAATTTTTCTGGGTGATAAAAAAGTAAACCTGTATAAAAGGGATAATATATTAAAAAATACGTAATGTTTTTGGGAAACCCATCGTAAGCATCGCAACAGGCATTGGTAATAAAAAACTATTTAACAAAAAATAAAAACCCAATTCAAAAACACAAAAAATACAAAATAATATAAGAGTACAAATGGCTACATCTCATGATGTTATGTGATGTGAAATAAAGATAAAAAAACATACAGTTGAATTGATTAACCTCCTCCTTTTTGTGAAGTCGGTTAAAAAGTTATTTGTCATACATTCCTATTTCCTAAACGTCAACTATCAACTTTGGATGACTACCAAATCACTTAAAAACTTTAGTTTAAATTTTTTTAGTTTATACAGTTTGTCACTTTAATGCGTTTTTCAATTTTTTTTGTCAATTAACCAATGAGAAACCTACTTATAATTTTAGTTTATATAGTTTGTCACTTTAATGGGTTCTTCATATATATATTTTCTTGTCAAGTTACTATAACGAAACTCACTAAGATGTAACAAAATATAGCCGTAAATTTTCCTTACCTACGGAACTCAAGATACAGGCTATTGCCTAGTTTGGGTTCCACCAGTAAATAATGCACCAGTGTGCTATAACTAAGTTTTGTTTTAGAGCTCAATGCACGACTGTAATCAAGTGTTTGTTAATAAAGTTTATTATTATTATTAAATAGCCCAAAGCGAACTTTCGCTGAGATTCCAAATGCACGTAAACATTTATAATTAGGTCTTACCTTGAAATCCAAATAGTCTGAAAGCAGCTGGAGATCTTCGCGCCATCTTTCACGAAGCGGTGGATGAGCTTCGATTTCATCTTTTTCAGGTACCACACGAAGCAGTGGATTGATGTGCAGCAAATAGGCACTGTCGGCCCACTCGTGACTAACAGTATAGCCTACAGAAAAACGGTGTTACGTACTACAAAAAGTTTTTAAACGGTGTCATAGGTTAGACAATGTTTAAACATACTCGTAGTGCTATTTCTATCCATCCTTATGACAATAGTCCAAACAAATGAAACAGCATCATGTTCAACTTAAGACAGCGTTTTAAAACATTCTGAGTACTGAAAGTTATTATAGAAGACGGCCAGAGAACTTCCTTGGCCAACCGTACAAGCATCTTCGAGAGTAGATCAGGAATTGTGTTCGCTTTACTGATTTAAGATCACGAACGCTTTATTTTATTACTGCCAGTGTCGTGTGACAATCTCTATTTTCATCAGTTAGGCAACTTGACAGACATCCACAATAGGATTAGGAACTAGTTAAATATATGTTAGTTCTAATTCTCTTGTACACATTTATCCGAGTGGGTGTATGTTCTTTGCAAGTTCAAGAGTTATCAATCTGCTGACCTGTATGACTTTCAAACTGCTTTATGAGTTGAATTTCTTGTTTATAATCTGACGAAATTCATTTTGACTACTTTTTTACATATGATAGAGAAGCTCATTGCCTTCATCTTGCTTGATGGTAAGTGATGATACGGCCGAAGATGCATGCGAGCTTCACCTGGACTCCTCAACAACTGAGGAACAGAGGACCAATTCTGCTAATGAGTTACAGCCGAATCGAAACTAAACCGTTGAATGTTATGAAATTAAACCAGCTTGATAAGTCGATATGACAAGACCAATTTTATTTTTCTTTTTCTCCACCATAAACAAACTAAGTATACAACATCTCTCTCCTTCACAAATTTAACACAAATAAAATAACTTAAACACTACGAGTAGCCATAACGATCAGGAGGTCTAACTACCCTTCCTGATGAAGTCACTCTAAGGCCTTGATCATGTACCTGCGCACCGTGATGAGCAGGTGCGCAATATGCCGGTGACACATCTGGAGGAGTTGAAGAAGAGGCGGGTGGTGGATCATCAGGGATGTAGAATGGAACAAAGCTCAGAGGCTTTATATAAAATCTATTTCGAATGTAAAACTTATTGTCGGCAAGTATTTTGTACGATCTGTCATTTAGTTTGTCCCTTATTTCCCCTTCTCTCCAAACTTTACCGATTTTAAATAAATTTTTTTCACCTAGAGCCAATTGTCTTAAATCTTTCTTGTGTCTATTATAATAAAACTCACTCTCTACTTGCTTTTGTTTTAATAATTTACTCAAGTTACCGTGTATTTTGGGCTTAAAATTCTCCATACACATAGGTAAAATACCTCTTAACCGTCTATTAAAGAAATTCTTTGCAGGAGATGCTATCTCGTGTGAAATTGGTGTATTTCTAAATTCCAACATTACTAAATATGGATCTCTTTTTTCGTAAATAGCCTTCTTTAAAAGCTTTTTCACAGTTTGAATAGTTCTTTCCACCATTCCATTCGATTGTGGATATTCTGGACTTGAAAATATATGAGTTATATCCCATTCTTTGCAAAAACAAGAAAATTTTTCACTAGAAAATTGTGGACCACCGTCACTTACAAATGTTTTTGGGATGCCATTTCTACTGAAAATTCTTTTAAGGTTATTAATTACACATTCACTAGTCGTGCTAGAAAGTAAAGATATCTCAGGAAATTTAGAAAAGTAATCAACTACTAATAGATAATTTTTACCATTCAGTTCAAACAAGTCAGCAGCAATTTTTTCCCAAGTTAAATTAGGAATCTCATGAGAAACTAGAGTTTCTTTCGTATTGTTATTACTGTACAATTTGCAAGTTTGACAAGATGAAATTAAATTATATATATCATTGTGCATGCCAGGCCAATACATAGTACCCTGCGCCCTAAGTAAAGTTTTCGTGATTCCCAGATGTGGATAATGTAAGCGATAAAGCATTTCCCTCCGAAGCTTTCCGGGCACGAGAATAGCGTAATTTTTAAATATTAAATTTGATTTGTAAATCAAATCGTTCCTGAAAATCCAGTATTTCCTAATGGAATCAGGCAACAAACGTTTATGAGACGGCCAACCATTTACTAAATATTGTTTAACTAGCTTCAGTTCTTCGTCAGTATCAGTTAGGTTTTTAAAATTATTTAATTGTTTTTCGCTCACATTAATATTTTCAATTACATTATCAATTTGAGCTTCTATATCTTGAATCTCAAGATTTATTTCAGGTGAATCATTTTCATCAAAAGAACGCGATAGAGCGTCTGCTATATATAGTTCTTTGCCGCGCTTATATATTAGATTAAAATCATACTTCAGTAATTTTAATAACATTCTTTGGATTCGAGCAGTACAAGAATTGAGTGGTTTTTTAACAATGTTAACTAAAGGTGAATGGTCAGTTTCGATAGTAATCCTTCTGCCAAAGATGTATTGATAAAATTTTTCACATCCGAAAACGATAGCTAAAAGTTCTTTTTCAATTTGGGCATAATTTTTTTGACAGTCATTCAACGCCTTAGAAGCGTAAGCTACTGGTAAGTTATTTTGTAATAAAACGGCTCCCAGCCCATCTTTAGATGCATCAACTGACAATGGCGGGAAGTTCTTCATTAAAAAATTGCAGTACAGGATTTGATATTAACCTTTCTTTTAAATGCCGGAATATATTTTCGTGTTCAGGTAACCAATCAAATATGACGTCTTTTTTCATGAATTTACGAATTGGTGAATTGAGAATTGCAAAGTTGGGTATGAATTTTGAAACGTAGTTAATAACTCCTAAAAATCGTTCTAGATCTTTTTTATCTTTTGGACTTTTCATTTTAACAATTGATTGAATTCGACTGTTATCTAACTTTAGCCCCTCCTTACTAATAACATGCCCCAAATATGTAACTTGCGTTAAATTGAATTTACATTTGTCTTTGTTTAACTTAACATTTTGCTTTGCAAGTCTTTTTAGAACTAGTTTAAGCCTGTTGTCGTGTTCTGTCTGTGATCGACCCCAAATCAATACGTCATCAATGAATACTGCCGTACCCTCTAAGCCCTCTAGTATTTCTCGCATCTTTTGTTGAAAAACCTCTGAAGCACTACATATACCAAACGGCATTCTCAAAAACTTATATCTTCCAAACGGTGTATTAAAGCAACACAAATTAGAACTCGCTACAGACAACTTAATATTCCAAAAGCCATTCTTAACGTCCAATGTACTAAACACTGCTGCTTGTGACAATTTACTAGTAATTTCCTCAAAAGTAGGTAAACTAAAGTGTTGTCTCATAATTACTTCATTCAGATCTTTGGGATCCATACATAGCCTTAGATCACCCGTTAGGCTTGTATGCAATCACCAATGAATTTACCCAAGCAGTTGGATGAGTAACTTTAACAATGACGCCTAAATTTTCCATCTCATCTAATTTTTCTTTTAACCGTGACTGGACTGCTAATGGAACTTTTCTAGATGCATGAATAACAGGAGTAGCGTTTGATTTAAGCTTTATGTCGTACTCTCCGTCAACACATCCTAGTCCCTCAAACAAATTTTTATATTCACGAAAGATCTCCGTACTCTTTTCAATGGATTGCACAGGCGCAACCAATTTCAGATCGATAGCAGATTTCAAGCCCAAAATATTAGTAGAATGAGTACTTACAACAAAGAAATCCAGATCTAAAATTTTGCCATTGTATATACATGGAAGACTGCATTGGCCAAGACATGGGATTTGTTCACCTGTATATGTAGTAAGTTTGGTCTTAGTAGGTACAAGGTTGTGTGGATCTATTTGCAATGAGTCTAGTGTGACCGCATTCAAAATATTCGCCTGTCCACCTTAACCTGTAAAGGTAAGTTATTAATTCCTAACGTAACAGACCATTCTCTAACATGATTTATGGAGTGAACTAATGCCGCACCTAAATAAATAGTGTCCACTGCATCTACTTCTTGCACTTCTCGAATGGGAGCACTTCTGCATTTGCTAGCAAAGTGATTCATCTTGCTGCATTTGCTGCACGTTTTCCTAAACGCTGGACATCTATTTATATCGTGATCGTATCCGCAATTATTACAATCAACAATCCTTTTCATATATCTCGTATCATACTGTTGTTTGGAGTTAGAATATCGTTGTACATGTGACTTTGTCAAACGATTTCCCTTGTCACTTGAAGTGGATGGCACATTTCTTTCTATTTTGTTTACATCAACAACTTCTTGAATACACTCTGTTTCAAGCAAGTGCGAGTTCGACCCTGTACAAATCTCCTGGACCTGGTTTTTGGTTCTTTGTGAGGTAACACATATTTCTATAGCTGTAGAGAGTGTCAAATCTTTCACTCTGAGCAAACGATCTTTTATGGTGACATCTAGTATTCCGCAAACTAATTTGTCCTTAATGAGGCTTTCCGTTAACGTGCCAAAGTCACAACTAGCACTTAATTCTCTTAGTTGAGAAATGTAGTCTTCATACAATTCGCCGACCTTTTGGTTTCGTGTAAAAAATTTGAATCTTTCATACGTGATATTTTTTGCAGGGTTAAAATGCGAGTCGAATTTCAATACTACTTTTTCAAAATCATCTTTCTCATTTTCTTGTAAATCGAAAGTATTATACAACCTCAAAGCTCTATCTCCAATTGATGATAATAATAATGCAGTTTTTACCTTATTAGTTCTTAGCTCATTCCCCGATGCCAACATATAAATGTTGAATTTTTGTTTGAAAAATTGCCAATTGTCAGCCATGTTGCCCGACCAAGATATGTTCGACGGCAAAGCAATTTGTACAATATTTTGATCTTTAATTTGCACTACTTTTTCCTGGGACATTTTTTTTTAAATAATTTACTATTACCTTAAAAAAAATATTTTTGCGTAGGATTTATACCGACTGCGCCATGTTATATTATTAAATATGATATTTATGTTATGAAATTAAACCAGCTTGATAAGTTGATATGACAAGACCAATTTTATTTTTCTTTTTCTCCACCATAAACAAACTAAGTATACAACATCGACCAATGGGAGCGCGTTAATTGCCATTCAACTGTTCGATGCAGGATAATGTGGTGTTCTGATTGGTCGATCGCAAAGTCCAGTTTCGATTCGGCTGTAACTTATTAGTAGAACTAGGCCTCTGGCTATCTCACCTCTAATTCGGAACACAAAAATGATATTAACATAGTTATTATGGTGCTAAACTTAGGTAAGATGGTGGTAGCTAGCCAGGCGGGCTCGGAAGCCATACCACCAACCAAACCGAGCAGAAAAATGTCTGCCCCATGTGGAATCCAACCCCGGTCCTCCCGATTATTAATATAATATATTTGATGAGATGCGTTTAACCTAAAATATTGATTTATTCATTTCTAACCACAACCGTATAGCGCACTTTAGTAACACATAGAATTATATACCGTTTAAGATTGTTAGAGGCTGATGCCTGAACCTGCAGCCTATTACCGATCTTATGGTTTCAAATGATATCATGATGAAATCATAGTGCAAAACGACAAACAAGATTTTTGATCATTCATTCATTATATCATGATGACATCATTGTTATTATGCCATAGTGATGATATCATTGGAGATCGGTAATACCGAATGAAACATTTCATGACTCCCTTATCTCAAAATTTATACTAAATCATACGATGAAAGATCCATAATAGGCCTGCTGAACTAAGCGAAAGTCTATGTCTCAGTACACCAGCGCCCTCCTCCATAGAATATTAAAAATAAAAGGAATACTACCTCTCATAGTCAAAACCGTTAGCGTCTGATGAAGCCTGCCAGATGGCTCTATAATGTGGCGCTCCACTTTCACGACGAACAGTGGTTTACCATTTACAATAGCTTGACTGACTCCCAAGCAGACCTGTTGATATTAATTTCTTTTATTCGTCGATTTATGCAAGTGAGTCAAACCATTGGCCAAAGCAGAGGGAAGGTGTCCTAAATATTGAAATTGAAAATTTTGCTGATAGGAATCACAATATTATTTTTAGGGTTCCATACTTCAAAAGGAAAAAAACGGAACACTTTATAGGACTACTTCGTTATCCGTATGTCTGTCAAGACGGATATCAATCAAACCAAGGATGTTCGTCTATGATCAAACTGACATTTATATCGAACTAGCTGTGCCCGCGAACTACGTTTCGCCATAATAATTTTTTTCCGTTTTTGCAACATTTTTCATTGATGCTCAGCTCCTATTAGTCGTAGCGTGATGTTATATAGCCTAAAGATTTCCTCGATAAATGGACTATTCAACACAAAAAGAATTTTTCAATTTCATTCAGTAGTTCCTGAGATTTGCGCGTTCAACCAAACAAACTCTTCAGCTTGATAATATTAGTATAGTATAGATATTCGGGTCTACGGTCTCTTTCGGCTGTGAAAAGTGAAAAATCCTATTGCAAAAAATTCGATATCCATTGAGGTTGCCTCATGCATCGAACGCAAACGAAGGTCATGCTCACTAATTAGGTAGTAGGAGAAGGAAATCTAAAAAAAACGAATTAGTTACGATAGTATAAATGAGTAAAAAAAATAAATCAAATTTAATTTTTTCCCTACATGTCTCAAATAATAATTATTACTTAATCCTTTGGAAATCGGAGTAAAGTGCATCATCTTTATCCCATTAACTGTTCATCCATTTTTTATTGTCTTCGTCAAACTGTAGAGGTAATGTTGATAAAAATGATTTGTTGCTGCTGAGTGACCATAATATATCGAATGGTATCAACAAAATACAGAATGCTTATTTACAACATTACATGGGTTCGATTCTCGGCTCTACCAACTAACTTGATATTGTTTCGAATACTTCCTTCCCGCGCGCCGGGCGCGCCCTCTTTTTAGTATAAAAAGAAACGCGATGACAGTCGAGTTCAGTTGTTTGCCTTCCCGACGCAAGACTTGTACAATTATATTGTTTGATAATTCCCCTTACAGATATTATGGACAATTACCCCCCATGGGCATTGGTTTGTCTCAACCTGTAGGTATGTACATGCGATCTTACTTTGTGACATATTTTCATTTTTAATTAGGGAAACAACAAGCTTGCCTTGGTTAACATTTAATATTGAGCATGACTGTGATCAAATTGTACTTCTAGATATTTAGATTATTGTTACCGAAATTCACGTATACCATTGACAGACAGAGATACATTTAATTTCGATGAAAACCGCGACCTGCCCCCTAACTATGATCGCTCAAAACAATATTAAAACCGCACTAAGAGCGGGATGGCGCTATACGCAACAAGAGCGGTGTCTCCGTTTTAATATTGTTTTAACCTTGCTATAAGTGATCATGGTACGACCCCTGATCAAGTCGGAGACGAGTCTTAACTCAAGCACATCGTGCCGATATGTATTCCGGCACGTAACAATAATGTAGAAACGAGGAGGTTGGTAATACATAGTTATAAATGTTCAACAAGAAAACAAAATTTATTTTTGCTATTAATAGTAGAGTTGCGAGGTACTGAGCGTAGTGAGTGACCTAAAAAAATTATCTCGTATGAAAGATACAAGTTTTAACCTTGACAAGCGAGAATAACGATATTGTAGGTAGCATAACAATAGGGAATATTCCCTTCCAATGGAAATGATATTATAATTTTACTGCTAACACATCATACTAAGTACAGTCAACAGCACATCAGGCTACCACAAATTTAGAGTTAAATAGTTTAAGGTTCAGAATGAATCAGATAAATTTGACTATTTTGTATAGCCTGACGTACTGTTGGCTATACATTAGAAACCTTAAAAAACTGTAAAGAAACTGTCTTCACTACATATGTAGTATAAAACAAAGTCGCTTTCCGCTGTCTGTCTGTCCCTATGTATGATTTAATCTTTAAAACTGCGTATAGTTTGATACGGTTTTTTTAATAGATAGAGTAATTCACGAGGAAGGTTTAAATGTATAATACATGCATAATATACTAGTAGAGAAACACTGATAATTTTAGAAGTTTCTAATGTGATGTCGAAAATAAACACATTTTTTGTCCTTACATTGCAAACGCTGGCTGAACCCTACGAGATAGATCAAAATAATGTACTACAGTATTGTACACCTTCTAAGGGCTACAAAAAATATGTCTATCTCTTAGGGATAACCCACAATAACCATTTTTCATCCTTTACTTTTTACTAGAAAAAATGGCTTATTTACGAAGCGATTTTAAGCAATGCAGCCAATTAAGTACCTTAAATACATTGTGCGTTGAACATAAATCAATACGGCCCTTCACAGCATGTAATTTAAATGAATATTTTCGAAGATATTACAGATTTTGATTTTTGGTATATTTTTTCTTGTAGCATTATTATTGTTTTGTTGGATTTAGTGTACACACCGCGGCTGTTTTTTTTATTTTTGATAATTTTCCTACTGTAGGTTGGCTGGAAGACATTTCGCAAGAGATAAGCCAAACCTTTTTGTACTCATATGTATGTTGTTTGTGTTTTCTTTTTTTTGTAATTTTTGTGTGTGTGTGTGTGTGTGTTTTTTTTTGTGTTATTATTGTGAAATAAAATAAATACATAATAACAAAAAATAAACATTGTACAATGAAAATTAACGAAGATATAGGTTTTTAGGGTTGCGTAGCCAAATGGCAAAAAACGGAACCCTTATAGATTCGTCATGGCTGTCTGTCTGTCTGTATGTCCGTCCGTATGTCCGTATGGGATAAATAAATGCGAGAAAACATGCGTTAGTGTTTTCAAAAACTTAATTCGACCAGCGACTATTTATATAAGTATGTTGAAATTTACAGTAAGTTGTAATATGGCTGTTAGTAAATTGTGAGTCTTACATAAATACTTTCGCATATAGTGCCGTCCATCAATACAGTCTCAGTTTTAACTGTTCCTTTATGCCGGCGCAGGCCAAAGAATCGCAACAAAATAATATTAGCCCCTTCCAGAAGAAAGCTTCGAGCTTCGTCAAAGGAATGGTATATTCTCTTCACAACGTCACGATCACCACAAACACGTGTCACTTTGTTATAATAACCATTATCACAAATAGTCATATAACTTCGTCGTTCTGTGAAGTCGTCATTTTTAGTAATGTATCTGAAATTTTGAATATTATAAAATGGGTGATTCTCTAATCATGACCGTAATACTGAGGTCTTTTCTCACCTTTTAGTGAGTTACGTTAGTTGAAAGCGTCTATCACCCGTATTCACCAATCACAGAGGATGTTTTTGTATTAGCTGTACCTACTTCTCGAATACAACAAAACTTTTAACGTTGTTGTTACAATTGACTTAGTTGATATAGTGAGTTGATATTTTATACTTAGCAGCTAGTGAACTTAGGAAAGACTTTGCAAGTGACATCTCAGATCTTTAATCAAGGACTCAACTTCCTAGCGTAGATCAGCTTGGCTTAGTAGAATCAATAAGGCAGCAAACTATACCATTTAAAAACACGACCATACAAAGTACATGAATTTGTGATTTCCTTACTCCGTTCGGTTCTCCTCCATAGTGTGCAATTGACAATCCAATATGCTTACAAGTTTTGAACCTGTTTTAGCGCCTTCTTTAGATGAATGAGATACTACTTGCACAAGAAATTTATCTTTATCTTCACCAAGAGTTTCTACGTTTATACTTATACCTAAAATATTTCCAGCCAGTTACATTTTTAGTCAAAGTTATTATTTTTTCATAGTTTTTGTTCTCACACAGATAGTATATAAATAAAGTATAAAAGTAAGAAAAAATATGACGAGTTATAATTCTTCTTACTTACAGTACAGTATTTAATTTCAAGTATCAAAAATTGAAAAGAGGTACCTCCAACAGCACTGCAACAATCTAAAGTTGGTTTTCGTTGTTTCTTTTTATAGAGCGGTATTGTTGTACCATGTATTGGACAGGTATCTACTTGTTCAAATTTTTCATCACCAAGACCTAATATTTTAAGTTTTTCTTGTTCTTGAAATTTAAATGATATTTTATCGTGCCTGCCATAAGCGTAATCGAAATAAGTATGTCGAGGATCTACCTCGTGACACCATCGATATCCATGTTTTCCAGATCTCATCCGTTTTAACTTCAATGCATTTTTGTCGAATTTATTAGGTGATCCACTGGTTAATTGTTTCGCTTTGTCTAAACAAATACACTCATCGTCTTCTAATTTTGATGCACTTGAGTAGGTACCTTGACGATCACATTCTGTGAAACATTTGCATTTTTCAGGATAAATACTACTGCACTGTTTCATTGGAAAGCACTTACACTCTGAAGGGATTGCTGTATCGTATTCACATTCAATAGGTATATGGCAATTGCAGACTGACTCTTCATTTTTGCATTTAAATTCTTCACTGTCTCCAGAGTCACCCCATACGCAAGATTTTTGCACTTCGCAAATACAAGAACTTTTGTTACAGATGCATTCTCTTCCATTAACACAACGACAAATGGGTTTCGGTTCTGGCTTTTGACAGTGGCATGACTGTTGTTCAGTAAAATATTGAAACTCTCCCAATTCTTCGCAATCTTCTTCCACGTCATTTGATGAAGACATTACACTTATATTTTGATTTTGTGGCTTGTTCTTACATATACATATAGGACTGGGATATTTGTCTCGATGACAAGTACAAGGTTTTTCTATCATATCACATGTGCATTTTACACGGATCTTACCATCAGGATGACACAAACAAGCGTCACTACTTATACAAGAGCATTCGGGCCGAGGTTCTGATTTGTTACAAATACAAATATTCTCCAATTTCGAACAATTACACTCAATTTCAGTTTTGGCCCCACATTTACATGGAAGTTTGATAAAACATTCACATTGTCCTTTTTTATTCTTTACACAAGTACATGACTTGGGTAATTTTGCGCTTGGATTTACCTTTGGGAAACCGTCTTCTAAAACGAGACTTGTTTTACTGTCTTGTTTCGGCAATGGCTTATTACAATCGGGAAAAAAGAAAAAGTGAAAGTCATCTTCTTCTTCAGAGCTTTCTTCAGATTCCTTAGCAGATTCTTTCTCGACTTGGTCCTTTATTTCAAACGGGATATTTTCCTCTTTTACTTGTTCTGATACGATCAACTCAGTAGATTCGTGACATGACCATTCTGATGCCGATAACTCATCTTCTGAAAATCCTTCATAATGTCCACAGCTTATAATTAGCGTCTCCCCAAAACAAATTTCTTTTTTTATTTCGTTATCTACAAACAAAAATAAAATTTTAAAATAAAATACCTAGCAGTACCTATATTTTATTCAGGAAAAAAATATGGCACACTAAGTGATGTTCGAACTGATATTAATCATTCTATTAGTTTACTTTTTGATTTCTGTCAATACCTTTCACGATTAGAGTTACCTAATCCAAGGTACCAGTTAATCCAGCAACTACCGGCTACCTGGGCTTCAGGTAACAAAAGACCGCTTGTTGCCCGTAGTGCCACCAGTATTGTTATCAGTAGCACCACGGGCATAAAAAATTACCGTTGTGTCACCAAGCCATCCAGTAGCACCACGGGAAAAAAATTCCCGTGGTGCCCTAACATTATTAATAATAAATTAAGACATTTTTAGTACTTACATAAAGTTTTATTCATAATAACATCTATCACAGAAATCGACGTAAAACAAATTATGTAGTTAATTTACATAAAAAATGTCTTAATTTATTATTAAAAAATTAAGACATTTGAGCGTCGGTGGCGCTGTGGCCTCGGCACTGGACTGTGCCCCGAGTAGACTAGAGCCCCGCGATTGATCCTGCCATGTACCAATGTGTTTTTCGTTTCACGAATTTCATATGTACATTTATTTGACGCTCCTACGGTGAAGGAAAACATCGTGAGGAAACCTGCATATGTGCGAAGTAATTCAAAGGTGTACGTGAAGTCAACCAAATCGCACTGGGCCTGGGTGGTTTGACTAAGGTCTAATCGCGCTAACATAACTAGTTAGGGTAGGTTTGTGCCCCACGGTGGGGACGTATATGAGCTGTGATGATGATGATTATTATTAATAATGTTAGGGCACCACGTCTAAAAACAAATTTCCCGTGATGCTACTAGATGGCTTGGTAGCACAACGGTAATTTTTACGCCCGCGGTGCTACTGGTAGCAATACTGGTGGTACCACGAGCAACAAACGTAAATTGTTAATACAAACGTAATATTAATCTGCACTTTTTTTGTTTTTTGACAACTTACTTCGGAGCTTATTCATTAACTTTGTCATAGGTCATAGCGGTTGTTAAGTCAGAATTGCCATATTTTACACGCTACCTCACGCTATCAGAACAATAATTGTTCTGATCACGCAACAATTAAAATTATAGCTAACTAGGTACGATTATATGATTAAAAAATTGTTCAATAAATTCAGCTTTGTCTTGCAATAATGCACATCCCTCCACATCATTCACCATCATGATCATTGTTAATCTGCACTTGATTGCAGTGATTCAAAAATATGTTCTTTTCTCGCTGCCTACTTCGGAGCTTATTCAATAGCTTCGGTTGCTAAGTCCGAATTGTCATATTTTACACACAACAGAGAAGCTCTTCTGTTTCATGGGAAATCGAAGCCCAGTCCCCCAAATCAATACCGTGCTCAACCACTTAGATGATGGAGGCGGTTTAATAAAGGGGGGGAGGCATTGTGTAACAAGCAGTCTATCATGATCTCCTATGATTTAGCAGTTATTACGGCATCCATACCCAGGCTCTGTGCTGACTGCCTTTAATAAAGCGGTTATGAACGTATGCATATCAAAATTGAGAGCGATTTTAACGAGTTAGTTATCACACATCACACTGTTCTTTACTGTCTGACTTAGGTAGCACAGATAGACATACGAAGAGAAACTCAACTAAAATTCAAGACCAGCCGATATTTTTAGCTACCTCTGATAATTGTCAAAATTCACACTCCAATGCTATTGATATATGCATTACAAATATAAAAATTGTTTAGCAAAACTCAAAGCTCCTGTTGAAGCTGATCTAGGTAAAGCTATCATTTTTATTTAAAAAAGCAAGTCTTTCTAGTTATAAACTAACGATGATGGGTAGTCAAGGTATAAAGAGCTATCGGTTTTATAAGATAGACGTCAATTTTCAAATTATCATAATTTCAATTTTCATTAGTCATTAATGATAATTATTTTTTAAGTATTTCTTCAATCTTCAGCTATTTCAGCGGTCCACGATAAATCAAATTATCGAACTTTGGACTAGCTATTGGTCCACAAGGACCACGGGTGGTTTTTAAGTTTGTGATCGATACTGAATACCAACGCCACGGTAATAGTTATAATTTTACCCTGTGAGTAACATTCACGATTGGGCATTTAATTGTGTAACTCCAAATCTATCTCGATTGCTTTCAATTTTAGGGCAATTGCGTCCATCATCATCATCCTGCTGAGTTAGCGTATTACTAGTCATTTTCCGTATTTGTCAGTTTCGCTATTTTGCCAGTTTACTTATTCGACAGTTTCTTGATTCGCTAATTACCTTACTTGCCAGTTGCACAAGTTGTCTGTTCCTTTAGTAAGTCAATTTCTTTCTTTGTTCGTAAGTTGCCTTACTCGTCAGTTATTTTAGGTTGTCAACTTTGGTACTTTGTCATGCTCTCAACACGTTAGTATCGTTATACGTCAATTTGATAATTTAAACCACTATTGAATCAAGTACTATACTGGGAAGACTTAGTCTTATTGATTATGGATGTATTACAAAAAAAATATTGACCTAAAGGTCTCCAAACGGGCGAATTTGGAAACCGAAAAACTAATAATGAGGATAACCTAGACAAATCAAAGAATAAGTAAACTAGCACACAAGGAAACTGACGAATTTACGAAATTGCCAGCCTACAAGAACTAGTGAATGAGGAAACTGACGAATCAGGAATATGACAAACTAGAGAAAATGTCAACCTATCGAGACTGACGAATAAGTAAAGTGTCAAATTAGGGAAACTGATAAATTAGGAAAATGACCAGTGATACGCTAACTCATCATAATAAAAATTAGGGCAGCATTCAAAGAGTCGGGGTAATCCAGCAAGGGTCGAAACTCTTTGACACTTAGGCCATTCGTACATAGCTTGACGCATATCTACGATTCGCGATAATTTTAGTCTTCAAGGGGCTACATACTGCAATACAATCGACTTATGAATAAAAAGTGAATGACACACGCCTGTGTGCTATGAATTTGTAATGCGGCAATAGCTTGGAAACTAAAATCGCCGGATATCGTAGATTTGTATAGCATTGTACGAACGGCATTAAACTGCGATGTCTTCGATTGCCGGTACCTGCCGGCCAAAGGATTTTAGTAGAACTTGTTCTGGATGGCGCTCATAAAGGCCAAGTCACACTTGACCTTTATGAACGCCATCCAGTACAATCTCGTGATCTCATGAGACATTCGCGAGACTCGCGAGAACTATAGGGGCGACCGAGTATGACCGAGAAAACGATAACAGTAGTGAAGGCTTTTTGTCTAAAAAAAATATCACGATCGCTTTGAATTTGCCAGTCATTGCAGCGTTATAAAAGAAAGTGATGGATGCACTTTGACTCAAAATTAAAGCCGCTCACGCCACGACAGATTTTTTTGTTCCACATTCAAGGGGCTGGTGCCATTCCTGCGCCGAAGCATTTAACAGCCGGCGGCCCTCATTCGCTGTCGTTTTATCTCTCGTTTATGACGTCCTCTTGTAATTTACCGCCTATCATAGCAAACTCCGTGTTTAAACGATAGCGAGTGCCTCTCTATCGCCATCGCACATCGCTATGGATTAGGCGGTAAGGCTACCGGTCGGTTGTTGTCGATAAATCGATGTGCACTCGAGTGCACTCAGCAGTCACACACCCTGCGGTCCGAAATAGATAACCGCGCTCACAGTACTAACGATCATAATCACCAGGTACAGTGTCATTTCATTTTGAGCCGAAAACATAATTATTAAATGTCAGTTTTGCAGTTCGCTTAGAGATTTCGTTCGTAAAGGGCTCGGTGTGATCGTACGACGATCCAGAATAGCCGTTCGATAACATCGCTCGACGACGCACCGGTCGCCCTGTGAAATAGGTGGGTGAAAAATCGCACTGACGTTTATTTGACGGATACTATTCCCGCCTTTTTAGGGTTCCCTGTAACTTCTAAAATAAGAGAATGATAAAACTAAAAAAATATATATATGATGTACATTACCATGCAAACTTCCACCGAAAATTGGTCTGAACGAGATCTAGTAAGTAGTTTTTTTAATACGTCATAAATCCTACGGAACCTTCATGGGCGAGTCCGACTCGCGCTTGGCCGGTTTTTGTATTAATTTGTAAGCAAGTTTATTTTGTATTATAGTACATATATGTATAATCACTCGTCTGTTTTGTAATTTATTAGATGGAGACAATGAAAATAGTAACAGAAAATGAATACATAATTATGGATGAAGATGGCATAGTCCATTTTTAAGATGGATATTTGCTTAATAATTTCTATGAGCGATGTGCGAACAGACCAAATCAAGTTGATAAAACGTTAAAAAAACTTTTTAAAAAACACGCTTTTACCAAAAAGACTAAAAACCAAAAAGTTGAAAATGCCAAAATATTGGATTGTCACCGGGAATACATACGTAGAAAAAATTTGAGCTCAATTGGAGCAATAGAAGTGGTCGAAAAATCGATTGCAAGATTTGATCGTGACAAAGAAACCAACAGACAGAGCAACTCAATAAAAAGCGTGTAAAAACTGAAGCAAAGTTTATCAATGTTAGGTTATTTTAACATGAAAATGACAGTTAACGTGTGGCTGACTCCAACCACAGATTAGATAATAGTTACTACGTAGCCCAGCTGAACCACAAAAAAACTGTGGAAAATAGATTGTTTGAGTATGCTGCTATAATGGCTCTGTTCCCAGTAGTTACATTCTGAGTTACATCAATGTAACTACTTAGATGGACAGTTTTAGTCCTAGTAGTTACATTATTCGGGAAATTAGATTTAATTTAACTAATGGGAGTTTTTTATTCCAAGTATTTACATTGTATATCAATACAATACACTTTACTTTTTTATTATTTTTTTACATTTGTGAACTTTCATGACTGAGAATACGGTAAAATTTTATCAAGAAAATGATTAACAGTTATTGCGCCCGACAATATCTGCATACTCGTCTTAATAAAAAAAGTCTCTATATCTCTATCACATTTCTTTCTTTTTGGTTGTGAACTTGCGTTGCCTTTTCTAATTTATTTTTCCTGGAAGAGGACAGAGTCATCGTAGTCCTGTAACAACTTTCTTCTGTTCTCTTGCTAACTGTGGCGTCAACATACACGTACGCATAGTATACTGACGACTGGAACGCACTGCGAAGGATCGCGTCACAAATTGTTATTTATTGTCTTAGCATTTTTAGTTGTAGGTAGATTACTTCATTGGGCTTTGTCAAACGTATTTGTAAGGATTTTAAAAATGTCCAGACCCTCAACACTATATACAACGCCCTGGTTCGTAGTGCTTTGGAATACGCCTCAGTCGTTTGGAATCCTTCATATAAAATCCACATATAATATATAGAATAGAACGTATTCAAAAAAACTTCACACGTCATCTTGTCTACAGAATGCGAGATTGTCCTAATGACTCAGACTATAAAACTCGCCTTTCCTATCTTAAAATGACTTCATTGGAGAACCGACGGAAACTCCTAGATCTTATGGCATTGCATAAACTACTTAAGGGTAGCTTAAGTTCAACTAGTTTATTGAGCCAAGTCGAATTTGCAGTCCCTTGTCGTATACCCAGATACCCGATAACTAATACTTTTAATATCCCTATTAGTAGGACCAATTTAGGTAGATTCTCACCGTTAAAAAGATGCATGAGAACTTACAATGGCCTGAACACCCATGACATTGACGTCCTAAATGACCCTGAACGCTTATTTAGAAAGAAGTGTGTAGAACTGATAACCTTACTAGGTTAATTTTGCATGTAAGTGAGCTAATCATTTTTTAAAAATCTTTTTAATAATTTTATGTTGTTATAGTTGTTCTATTATATCAATGTTGTATACACCTGTAGCGATATATATTGTATAACTAAGTCTAATTCAATGTTTCCTATTTTTATGATGTACCTAATCAATATTGTCGATGGTGTATCATTACAAATAAATAAAAAAAATAAAAATAATTACTGTAAATATTTTTAGTTGATGGTATGGTATTTGTAAATACGATTATTTTAATGTAAGGTACTTATGTGATATTTGTTTATGTTTATGTACCGTCTAAATATGTGAATATTTATGTCGGCTGAAATAGCAATATGTTTGTCTCGTTCGTGTCATTGTCTAAAAATGTATATAAGAAATGTGGTGTGTCCAAATAAATGTCGATTATTCTCTGAAGTCTTATTTGCAACAAACGCCACAGAACCAAGCCCTCCTACACTAACCAAAGTATTCATTTTATAATTACCCCTTCAACTAATTGTTCGTTCGATGTTGTTCACCAAAATTATTAATTACTTACCAACTTTTCTTTGAGTAAAAAATTTTCGAAATAGGTTTTAAATTGCTCTAGTTGTGTTTGATCGTCTTCGAGAAACATTTCTTTTCTTAACATTTCTTAAAATCCCAACCTAGAGCAATGTTATGGTTCGATAAATATGCAATATTACTGTACAACATACTCTCATTACATACCTAAAACCCAACAGTTTGCTTTACATCTTAAATGCTTCTCGAATACGATCAAACACAACTGGAGCAATTTTAAAACTATTTTAAAAGTTTTTGACTAAAAGAAAAACTGATCTAGATGTGGTGTAATTTTGGTGAACAACATCGAACGAACAAAGTGGTGAGGGTGGAATTAATTATAAAATAAAAACTTTGGTTAACAAGAACAGAGTCATTTTGTTACAGGTACTACATTATTTAATCAATAACGTAAGTATCCGCTTTCCGAAAAAAAAACACAACGTTGACAAACAAAATATTTCATCATCAACTCAGTTTATGCCTACCAGACGCAAATACATACCTTAATAGCTTCGGAAAAAAATGAAACACGGTGGACGAACCTATAAAATCTAATTCTTTCCCTAGACTTTAATATACCTACAAAATAAATTTTGAAAATCGGTCTACATTTAGCGGAGTAATCGCGTAACATACACATCGGATTGCGAACGCCATCCTTTTTTGAAGTCGGTAAAAAAGAAGGTAATGCGATAGAGAAAAGATTTTAATGAGGACGCGTATGCATTTGTCAGAGGAAATAACTGTTAATTCTCAGTAATGATAGTCTATAAATGTAAATAAATAATAAAAAAGTAAAGTGTATTTTTGTATTGTATTGATAAACAATATGAATAAGTACTTGGAATAAAAAACTCCCATTAGTTACATTAAATCTAATTTCCCAAATAATGTAACTACTAGGACTAAAACTGTCCATCTAGTTACATCAATGTAACTCAGAATGTAACTACTGGGAACAGAGCCTATAATGTCCAGATTTTTACAGAGTTCATCGGCAAGTTTCCGAGTTTATCGCTTGCGCGTTTCAGAGATATTCATTTTTACTGGTTGACTGGTAGAGAATGCCTCAGGCATTAAGTTCGCCTTTTGTACATTTTTTGTTTTATGTACGATAAAGATTAAATAAATAAATATGTGTGGCTCAGCTGGGGTAACGTTACCCCAGTCAACTGTGCCACACGGATCTCAAAAACGAAACGTCATAGCGAAAATCTGTTTGCTGATACAGATAAACGCGTGACTTAGCAGCTTTCGGACCGCAATCATAGTCTTGTACTGGACTGTTAGCTAAAATGGATAGTTATAAAGAGTCACAGAATAAATCCCAAAACAATATTTTAAGCTAAATATCTGCAATGCGCTAGCTATGACTTAAATTCATACAGCTTACTTTAGTGCTAGTTTGTGTAGATTCCTCTAGAAACTCTAGCTTATCGAAATCATTACCAACGTTCAAAGCCTAAGGCGTCCTATCATTTTACTACCACAAAAGTTTTGTTCTATCTATGGGAAGACGAAGATAAATGCCAGATTTTGTCTTAAACATGGATTTAATAATAAGTCAATGCATGGTCTAAAATGAGTTGTTAAAAAATATATATATCTACTGTCAGCCTACCATACATATCATATGTAGTTAGCTTGGATGAGCAAGAGACTAACGACACTAATGGCGTGGACTCGTCGTTTACTCGGCAGGTCGCTAGTTCTGTTTTGACTTCATTCGCGTTATCTTAGCATTATCAGTAGAAAAATACGTCTTCCGCAGTTCATCTCTATAACAATTTGGAGGACATATTTGATCCAATGGTTGCTACTGTGAGCCGGCACAGCGCCGACATTACTGTAATCACGTTGTACCGCGGCACGGCGCGGCGCCCCGTACCTTTTCCACAGTGATGACACCTCGTTCGTGGCGATGAGTCCACGCCCTTCCATGCGAGTATCTTTCATACTAATTTATTACTACTTACTATCATATTTAATTCAGTGATAATAACAGATCATAAGTGGCTCTTACCTATTTGAAATGGTAATTGTTGCGATAAATCAATTAGTGATATATGTCGATCAAAAGACATTATTTGCAGGAATTAAATCACCGACATATTTGTGATTCATTATTATTTCAAAACTGACATTTTACTGTCAATTATTTGATTTGAAGTAGGTACGGAGCGCGTTCAGAGCCTTCGCGCGAAGTACAACTTTTCGCTCTAACCCAGAAAAGGTTCGTATTAACACGTATTAATAAACGCGTCTCAAAGTTGAGAGCGATCTTAAGTTGCAGTTTTGACGTTTAATATATGGAACATCTGTCAAAAACCTTGTCAAAAACAGTATCTTAAGATCGAACTCATACTTAAGATGCAATTAAATACGATCAAATACGATGGTTGTCAAAAGCTCTGACGTTCATCACTGACATACTCGTAAGTGATTGGATGATATTGTGGCCTTTATCTATTGTGGCATCTGCTAGAAAGAGAGAGAAATGAAAAATTCATATGAAAGAGTGGGATAAAAGACATTATTTCTGCAACGCATTCAACACCTCAGAGTGAGTTGAAAAACAACCGAACAACTACACTCCGAGGCTACGATTTAAAATATTTTGACGACTTTATAGACACGCGCAAACTTCACCGCATTTTTACCTGCGCACGCGCACTTGGCCCTTGACCATGATCGCTTATAGCAAGGTTTATATTGACACCGCTCTTGCTGCGTATAGCGCCATTCCCTTCTCAGTGCGGTATTAATATTGTGTGCGGATCTGTGTCGCGATGTCCGTGTGTTTTTTTATGAGAAGCTCGAGCAACCAAAAGTGTGGTGAAGCTTGCACGTCTGTTAGGTCCGTTAATGTCAACCGAGGCGTCGTTGCATATTAGCTTCAAGCATGGCTCCAGGGCTGAGGTTGGAGCATCGGTGGCGTTGTGGACTCGGCCCTTACCTTCCAATCGGGTCGGGAGGTGCGGGGCTCGAGACCGCCATTATACCAATGTGTATCTCGTTTTCCGAATTTAATAATTGTACATTTGTCTGACGCTCCTACGGTGAAGGAAAATATCGTGAGGGAGCCTGTAAACATCTGCGAAGAAATTTAGAGTGGTTGACTAAGGCCTAAACATCCTAACTTAGGGTAGGCTCAAGCCCCTCAGTGGGGACCTAATGAGCTGTTATGATGATGGGTGACTTCAGGCCAGGCTTCAATCCCAAGAAGTAAAATAGGTATTCCAAAATCTTTGCTTCAACCATGCTTTAACAGCGAAATCGGTACCCATGCGGACGTGCAGGTATGATACAACGCTACTGATATGTAGCATTGTTGTGTTCCGACAATTAGAGATAACCAGTTCCTCAGTTATCGAGGGGTCCAGGTGAAGCTCGCTTGCACCTTCGGCCTTATCGTCACTTACCATCAGGTGAGATGAAGGTCAAGAGCTTCCCTGTTATTGAAGTTAAACTTTTTATCACCTTATTTGTAGGGCAGCCTGTTGTATGTAAAAAAGATGTCTTAAAGAGTATGCGTGAATTGAAGAACCAAATAAAGCGAAAAATAATAAAACATAACAGAAACAAACACAAATGGCGGCCTTATTGCTAAAATAGTGATTTCTGCCAGACAACCTTAGGGTAAAGGAAAATATATAAAAGTGTCTTAGAGTAATAACGGATAGAAGGACAGCCCGGTAAAGAGCGCGATGATTAAAGTGAAGCAAAAATGACACCACTGTGTGCAGTCGCTTACGCGCGAAACACGCACACTACGAAAAAAACTGTGGAGCTGCCGGCGTAGTGAGCCATATATGGCTCACATTTAGTTGCATCAAATTGTGCGCGCCGGTTGGGTTTCTATGCGTTATTATTCTAAGAAAAGTGTATTGTGGAGCGGGAAGTGCATAATACACATACTTCAAACAAATAAGCAAAATATAATTAACACGAGTAAACAAATTGGTTTCATGGACTTGATTATTTTGTCTTACCACGGTAAAGATATTATAAAAATTAATTATGCAATAAATTTGTCAGAAGTTTTACGCCCTCCATATTGTTTTACTTCATTGGCTTCGTCAGTTTTCTGATTTTTTTGGGTAGGGTAGGGCAAAAATTCCAATAGAGACAGAGAAATTTTAATGATAGGAGTGAAATTCTACGTTGAATAAATTACGCTGCCCTTTTCGCTTTACGATAATTTCAACGATACCTCAATAGGTGTCGTTGAAATGTTCGTAAATTTTCCGAATGTTCGTCTGTCAAATGTATCAACGTTTACCTCTACCATGAGTTGCCATCGATTGCACACTGTAGTTAACTACAGTCGCTAACGTGTTAACGCAGACGATATCGTTTTCGATAGTCACCGTACCATGAGTTACTTTTGCATTTACCTGACTTCGTAACGTTAACTCGATAGTATAGTAAACGATACAAAGGATACAGACTACTTACAGGTAATTATTTGTTGTCGTCATGTTGGTAATACGCTATAATCCGTCCTCGCAAAAAGGTAGCTCAATTCGGTTTCTTACCATATTGTTATGAAAGATTTAATTTAGTCGGCTTATACGTCAACTTCAAATTATTTCATAGGTTATATTTTTAATCATTGTTTGATTACATTCATGAAAACTTATTAGTTTTATGTTAAAGAATAAGTTTTTATTAAATGTAGGCCATGTATTGATTTAATAATGATATAGACAAGCGCTCCATGGTTCCAGTTAATGGTGCAATTCATAAGAATATATAGTAATTATAGTTTAATTGTAAGTATTAACATTGTTGTGGTAAACATTGTAACAATTTTCCATTAAAAATAATCATTTTCTATGCTTCTATGGGTTTGTTTTTTAGTACCCATCTATTTAAAGACGTGGCTACACAAAGAGACCTATTGGATTGATAATTTAAATGTAAATAGTGCAATCCGTTATAATTGAAGGATTTTCCATTATAGCTAAATAATTTAACCAATTAATTTTTTCTTTCAGGCTTTAGATCACCATTATCTCAATTGTTCTCGACGGCCCACAGGAAAATATATATATAATATTTCTTTAATTCAATAGAGTTGACAAATATGCTGAAAATTGATACCTGCCAAATGTAGTATTACAGGAGATATACAACTGCATAAGTGAGTGGGTGAATGAATAAAACTAAAAATGTTACTCCTTTACAGTATGAGTAATTATGATGAAGCATTTTATATAAAACTTAAAAAAAAACTGATGACGTCTGACTTCGGCCAATATTCATATAAAATACTTTAATTTTAGAATATTATCTATTATGGCTTTATGTGATGTTTAATGATATGTCTGTTGTTGCAGAAGTTTAAGTTCCAAAATTTACCTGGAATTACAGTCAAATGTCCAACCATAGAAATTACTGCACAAGAAAGAACCGGTACTACTGTTATTTATTATCATTCAATAATTATCATATTTTAGCAAACTTAATAGATGAAGAAATTTGTTTAATCGACACTATTATATTATTAAAATATATTCTATTGGCATTTTACTTATTTTGTATGATTACAAGTCAGTAAAATTATATTGCTGCCAAAATCTTAATGACAGTATGAAAGTATGCAGAGTCACAGCTACAAACTCACTGGATACTTTAGCAAACTGCATATTATTATGAGGTAAAATTAGGCTAAATGATCTAAGGGTAAAATACAGTGGGAAGTTAGTCTGAAAAATACATTGTTTGTATTATTATTTTATCATAACAGCAATGGTAGGGAAGCAATTAAAGAATATTACTATAAATGCATTGACTGAAAAACAGTGAATTATTGTGTTCACATTACGACTCTTACATGGTTTTTGGGTTGGGCAATATATATCACCAACAAACCTGTTTTTTCATACCATCCACCTATTTGACATATGAATCAGAATAAATTCAAATATACAGAAGATTGTTTGTTTTATTTCATATTGTTTATATTCATTGAACAGCTCACAGGAAGTTATATTTATTAAGCACTTTGATACTGAATCATGCCCATATTCTTTTACGTAAGGTAATAACTTCTTTTACATAAGATGTAAAAGTAAAAATATAGTTTTATAGGAATGTTCATGACTGACCAGTCTTATAAAAAATGGACAATCTCCATTGAAAGATACTGTTTTTGATGCAAATTCTTAATGTTTATGTTAAATAACCAGAGGTACTAGGTCTTCTGTGTTATTGCAAAGCAGCAATGCTTTTCTGTTTTATATTGAAGGATACGAAATTTCAGGCTACTGTAACTACATTCATAAGATAAAAACCTACACCTTGTACACTTTGGTCATTAGAAGACTATAGTTGACTATGATCATCTAAGTAGTAGACTATTTGCTTGTTTGCCAACATTCTTGTGTAAAATATGCACAAATACAACAATTCTGTTGTTCTTTATATTAGATTCAGTATGAAATATAGACCTAGAATTTTATTGAAAATTAATATTTTTTGCTTTGTCAAAACAAGGAAATCCTACTTAGGTAAATAAATTAAAGAGTGGGCTCATGTAATTTATTTATTTTTGGTGTAAAAAATGTGTTAACATCTTTTTATTAATCTACCAATAAAAAAAATCATCAACCAATTTTTCCTTTTTAATGCAATCCAAACTATTGTGACACTGTAAAATCCAACTGCAGCTGTGGCAATAAATCAGTCCAAAAAATGAAATGCTAAAACCGAAGGTCTTGGCTGCACCATTCTGTATTATCATCAATGCCACTCAATCAAATCATCCTCCGCCACTCATCCAAAATAAATGTAGCTGTAAAAAATAAAATCTTATAATATATGCACCTTTTTAAGTTTTAACTGACTTCAAAAAACGAGATGTGTTGACTGAATCATTTTTTTAAAATATTATGTTCACTGATTACTCCGCCAATTGTGGACCGATTTTCAAAATTCTTTCTTTTTATCGATAGAGGGATCCTGGAATAATGGAAGGAAATACTTAAATTACAGAGGCACATCCAACATATTTAATTTTTTTCTGACGATATTTAGGTAAGTAGGTACCTATTTGCATCTGATAGTCATCATATCATGTTACTGAGCTGATGATGATGGAAGGTTTCTGGTAGGTGACGAGTTTGGGAATTTTACTAAAAATATTGAAATATATTTTTTTTTCAAAAAAAATTTAACCTGCTCCAAAACACCAAAAGTCTTAATTAAATACAAGAATACATACAATTATTATCACATTTTTATATTGAAGTTGGTGCCAAACTTTTCAGGTGATATTGCTTGGCACCGACTTCAATATAAAAATGTGATATTGTATGTATTCTTATATTATTTATGACTTTTTGGTGTTTTTGAAGTCAGTGTTATTCTTTGTAAAAAAATTAGGTATACCAATAGCTTTTTATTAGAGAAACAACTCTAAGAAGTTATTTAAAAAAGTTATTAAGGTTTATAATATAGAAAATAAAATGCAATTCTTTACATTTGAGGGTGTAAGAATGTTTTACCTCTCTACACAGTGACAATGATTTTTAACCACAATTCTTTTTCCATTTGACTGGCTGTTATATCCAGCTAATTCTTTGCTTCTTCATTGGACTTGTTGCACGCAAGTATGGATGTGGCATCAACAGTCCCATTTATGGATAATCTGCAAGAAATGTTTTGTAAATAAAATGTTATAGAATAGGTATTTTAACACTTTGATATAGACTATTTTTAATTTCTTATCAGCTTGTCAAACAATTCCTTAACTTCTGGGATGCCTTGTAGTTTATTGAATGTGTTATTTTGCCATACATAAGGATGACATTTTGTTTTGTTATTTCCAAAAATCCAAGTTTTGCATTTACCTACTGAAGGGGTCATACGAAGACAATCGGAATTATTACCCATATATTCACTTCAGTTGTCATAAAACAGTATTATACACTTAAGATACCTCTATGATCATAAAGCTATTAAGATCAAAACAAAATTGTATGTAACTTTTTAAAAATGATAATTTGATTTTGAGGTTACTTACATAAACTCTGTATAGCTTTCAGTTTCAAGTCTGTATTTGCTTTTAAACACCAATGCTGAAATGCTTATTTATAATACTATAATTGGCACAAATAGTTGTAATCACTCTTTTGAACTTTTTCTCACGACTGCTCTCGTATTTTAATTGTTTTCGTGTCATTGACGTATATATTATGTATGTGTTATTATTCTTGAACTCAGCCGTGGTTGGCATATTCCATGCAAAAAAAAATCACAACTTATTAACTAATTTAACTCACTTATTATTCCAAACTTGCTTAGATTATCTATCGAATCGAGTCTCACGCTTGAAAATGTAAGTGAGTAACGTAACTACAGAGTTATCGTTTTGTACGTTATCGTCTATCGAGTAGCTGTCAAATCATGAACTCATGGTACCAATTTCCATACAATATGCACAAAACGATTGTCGATAGCGAGCGCGTTTTCGATAGGTTCGCGACGTATCGTAAACTATTGCACTCATGGTACCGATTTTAGTTCACCACGTTACCGCTAGGGGCGCTGTACAAAGGTCCATACAAAAATTTACGCAGTCGATATCGACTCCAAACGAATGCAAACTCATGGTAGAGCTAGATAGACGAACCTTCGATTTTAAGAGTAGGGTTATGACGCTCGCTTATGTCAATCGTTCGTTCGGTCGTTCCGTCGAGCGACAGAAGCGAAACAAAACATGCGAGTTAGAGGAGCAAACGACACGATGAAGCGCCGTTATATCGTAAGTTCGATTTTAAGAGTACGGCCCCAGGCTTGGTAGGATTGTCAATATCGATGTCGCTCTTTTAAAATTCCTTGGCAAAAGTTTTGTTTATATTTATCAAGGATTAAGTTTAAACGATTGATGTTTGTTACATTAAATTGTACGAAACTGTTATTAATTTTAATCTCTATATATAATAAAATCGTAGGGGTACAAAATTCTGTAATTGCGAAATATTAAGAAAAAAAATACACAGGTCGCCTTAAAATCATTAGCAGAACTCGATAGAATAGTTTTAAAAAAAATGTTTGTTTGTTTATTTGTTTGTTTGTTTGTCTGTTTGTCCGGAAAGATCTCCGAATCTACTGGACAAAATTTGATATGGCTTACACCACAATGCATAGAATTTTCCGGAAGAACATTTAGGCATAATTTCATTTGTTTAAATTCACTTTTTATTTTTAGTGAAAAAATACCATATAAAAATTTCGAACAATGCTTATGTAGAAAATCAACACGGCGCACGTGAAATTATTTTGACAAGTCTGCAAAAAAAATCTTTTCTGTTATTGGCTGTCCCCACCTGGTTGATTCCTCTGCAACTCCATGATCAACCCTAGAAAGTCGGTGAAAAAGTCGGCCTACAAAAAGTCGGCAGCGTATGTTCGCGCTAAATGAAACAAACTTTCCATATTTAACTCGAGTATGTTAATGCAGAAACCTCAAGATAAATAAAATATTTCAAGTCTAATACTTACTTCGGAGTGGCTTTTCGGACCCGGGTCCCTATAGACGTCAATTGCTATTGGGATCCGATAGCAGATAGCAGCGAATAGAAATAGTACTTGTGATACAGTTGTGGATAATAGTAAAAAAAAAACAATAAAAACAAATAAAAAATATTTGGTACAAATATTATACAGTATGTAACTGAACACCCCAATAACATTTAACGGTATGTATCTTAAATAAAGAATGAATAGATAGGACGTGACCGTACACCCGTAAGGGACAGACATAGATGACGTCATACCTGCCTAAAGTAGATGGGTATACCAGTGTTGCTTTAAGTTTTACCCTACTTTATGTTTATAGTGGCTTTTACCACTATAAACATAAAGTAGGGTTGATTGATCTACGTATTTTTTTGAGATATTTTAATGAGCGCCCCTCGCTCAATAATATGTCTCAAAAAATAAAAGTGGGAGGAAGTTGCGATTTTTTTTATTGAATTCTTCATTCAACCTTCGCCGCAGTCTAAAGTTATTTACACTTTTAAATAAAACTACACTTTTCGGATTTACTCGAGTATATTTCGTTTTAAAACATTTTACTATTATTTATTTAAGCTATTATGTAAACATCTTTACAAATATAAGAAAAAATATTAGGAATCATCATCCACACGCGTCCACTGCTCTCACATAGGCCTCTCCAAGTGCTCGCCACTGAGCACGATCCGCGACCATTCGCTTCCAGCTTTTGCCAGCTAGGTACCTTGCGAAGATCGTCGCTCGATTAAGAATACAGCGGGCAATAATCATTGTTTTTTTTTTTATCTCTGCAGTTTATTTAAAATCCAATATTTACACATTTACTAAATATTTGTGAAGATTTAGAAAATGTATAATATTAAATTTTAAATAAACATTTTCTAAAATTAGATTTCAATAGCACCGTTATTGTCATCGAATAAAGGACTTCGGCTTACAGAGATAAAATTAACTACAATACAGGTAAAAATTCACTTGGGCTGGGTAAGTTCAAGAATTGAACTACTGATACCGCACTCAATATGGTGCTAAAAGCCCAAAGTTGGTAAGCTTGCTCACAATGTGGAAAAAAGATCTTGCAAATAAGGCAAGATGCCGATGTAGATAGCTGGTTATTCTTAGTTGCCCGTGTTGCCACCCCCAACCTCGCCCCCGCTGGCGGCAACTTGGAAATAGCGCAGGACAAGACCAATTTGTAGATCTCTGAGGAAGATTATGTTCTGTCAAGTACCTATATAATTAATTAGAAACACCTGTTCGGTGCATAGAGCTATATCTACATCCTATGTGTTCTTGTTAAATATTCAGACAAAGTAGAGATATGACTTATTTCATTTGGATTAAGCCAGATTACTAGCTATGGCACAAAATTGCTAATAAATCACAAACATTTTCTAGAGGCTGTCTACTCCTCGCCACTCACCAGCTGTTTTTGGGTGTGGTAAATACGTATTAAATTGCTTACGTACAAACTCATATGCCTTTGAACTTAAAAAGTGTAAGCACAGCACGAATTTCCTTAAAGGTTCAGAATACTTTCTTTTGTCAACTCCTAAAAATCTTTTCAGAAAATCTCTATTGGTTCCTCCTACAGTATCTAAAATGTCCAACTACTAATTTTGCATCATTAACTTACACTTCAAATCACTTTACACATTTTCAAGTATGACTACTTTTTTTCCCAATCGTCTAAGCGATTGACGCACTGGCCGTAGTTTTTTATTTGATGACCTCGCTGATTGTTTCAAACCCAGCATTTGAAGCCGCATTTTTCTCTTTCGGGGCGTATTCAAATTTGAACCGAAATCCAACACCGATGCGTCCTGAAACAATATGTATACAGGTTAAAAATAAAAGGAGGTTCCCCGAAGGAAATCTGTTAAATACAGACAAACAAGCAAATGGAAAGTCTCACTTCAAAAGAATTACCCTTGTTATCTAAAATGCTCAAAATTTTATACTTAAATATGTCAATATTAACGTAACACAGAAACTAATATGTGAGTTCCCTTTCACGTAACAAATTACCTACGAATCAAGGAAAAATAGTCGTAGCGTAACTGGTATCATTATAACCCGGCAAAATGTTATACGCGTTGGCTGTATACGTGGCCATATTGTATGGCGACATTCCTAGCTTGTTAGGTTAACAATAACCTTACTACTTAGTTTGAAATTTCATGTTTAATCCCATAATATGATTGAGAACCATAGTAGAAGGATAAAATATTGCAATATAACTTGTATTTATAATTTAAAAAATAGTTTTGGCGCTTTTTATTGACGCAATTTAGGTCTTACCTGTAAAAGGTTATATTTTCCTGTTTTCTAGCACTATCACTATTACAAACTAAAACGGAGCAGTGCACCATGATTTAAATGTTCAAATAGTTCACAATTACACTAATTAAAGTGTTAAATAATTACACAGTAAGCTATAATTCACAGAACAAATTTCTTCCACGTATTTGTTTAGCACCAGACGCTGGTGATAAACAATCCCCACTACCAGTTTCACCTATATACGGTAACAAGGACAAAAAAAAATGATGCCATCTTCTTCTTTCCTTTGGCAATGTGTATAAGTTTATCTCTTTTCCTCATGTTTGACGGCTTTTATAGCCCATCTATTTCATTCTACATCTATGGTATGTATCCATCAGAAGTAGAGATTCTGTAGTAAAAATATTAGGGCTAACAAACCTACTTTTTTTCCATACAAACTAAATAAATTATTTTTTGGTATTAAGTGCCGACAACCTTACGTAAGCGTACGAGGAATACTACGCTCACGTCTGTCACGTGTCATTTTGTGTTTAAATTCCTTTTGTGGATTATGGTTGTCACTTGAAAGTTTTTGCTTTCAGTTTAAAATTAAATAACTCTGAAAGTATTCGGGTTCCAGGTCTCAGACAAGCACCGAAGGCCCATTTAATATATAACCTAGATGCCCCTTAAATGTTATTGGGGTGTTCAGTTACATCCGGTATATAATAATTGTTGGCTACAAATAAATTATTATTATTATTATAAAAAATTGTAAACATTTAAAAATAGTAATTATAAATAAAATGAAATAGTATAAATACAAATAAAATATGTAAAAAAAAAAGTATAAAATAAAACAAAAAAAATAAAAAGCAACACAGTAACAAAAAACAATAAAGGTAAGAATAGTAAAAAAACAAATACCTAAAAAAATTAAAATAAATAAAAAACAGATTAAGAATAAAAAAATGAAAAAAAGAAATTGATGGTAACAAATAAAAAAATGAGAAAAAAACCAACAAAGGAAAATAGTTGAAAAAAACAAAAAAATATTAAAAACATATCACAAAAATTTTATAAAACAAATAAAAAAATTAAAAACTGTCCAGTTGCAAAAACACACTATTTTCTGAAAATTGTAATTTGTTGTGTATTACATATTCTTACGGAAATGTATGTAATCTAGGAATTGTATACAATTCCTAGGAAATGTATGTTATTCCTAAAATCGCCCGGAAATGTGTGAAATAAATTATATTAGACATATTTCCTAGGAAATTTATACATTTCCTAAATAGCAATCGGAAATGTAATAACATAACCTAACCTACAGTTTTAGCCAATAAACAATGAACGTAGAATTTACCCCTTTTGTTAAATGAACGTAGAATTTACCCCTCTATAGAATACTAGCTGTGCCCGCGAACTACGTTTCGCTTTTTCCGACATCTTCAACAAATATCATTAATGTACACAGAAATAAATACAAAAACTTAACAAATTATATACTAAAACCTTCCTCGAGAATCACGCTATCGAGTGGTGAAAACCGCTTGAAAATCGGTGTAGTAGTTTTTGAGTTTATCGCGAACAGACACACAGACAGACGCGGCGGGGGACTTTGTTTTAAATATGAGACACCGCGTTTACACATTCGCGCGAATCGCGAGGCGAATAGCGAGGCGAATAACGAACTAGCTGTTTACACATGCGTGTTCGTTATTCGCCTCGCTATTCGCCTAGCAATTCGCCTCGAGATTCGCGCGAAATAGCGCGTTTACACATTCGCGCGAATTGCGAGGCGAATAATGAACACGCATGTGTAAACAGTAAGTTCGCTATTCGCCTCGCCATTCGCCTCGCGATTCGTGAGTTCGCGTCGGGAGCGGTTTTTTGGACGCGAATCAAAGGGCACGAATGGCGAACACGAACTTACTGTTTACACATTCGCATGCATTTAGTTGACTGCTAGCGCCCGACCCAACCGAACGTGTAGACAAATTAGAGTGGAGTAAAGTGCGAATTTTAGAATTCCTAGAACTTTATTATAGAGAAGAGCTCATTTGGAACCCAAAACATCGCAATCATAATTACACATAAAAAATATTTTACAAAAAATAAAAACCGACTTGAAAAACACTGAAAAGTTAAAAATAATATAAGAAATATGTACAGACAACATCACACTTCTATATTGAAGTCGGTGCCAAACGATATCTCCTCGAAAGTCTTAAAATTTGTCACCGACTTCAATATAGAAGTGTGATGTTGTCTGTACCTATTCTTATATTATTTTAAACTTTTCAGCGTTTTTGAAGTCGGTTTTTATTTTTTGTAAAATATTTTTTATTTTTAACTTTTTAGTGAATGAAATCTTTTTAGTAAAAACAAAAACCCTAATTTAATACCAGCTCATCAGTGAGCTGGTATTTCATTAGCGTTTCCATCGATTTTCATGAGATCCCATTATCAGAGAATACAAAAAGAATGTTGAAAATCAGTCCACAATTGGCGGCGTAATCGCATAACATACACACAAAAAAAACATTCGCATCGAATTAAGAACCTCCTCCCTTTTTGAAGTCGGTTAAAAATAAAAACCGACTTCAAAAACACTGAAAAGGTAAAAATAATATAAGAATAGGTACTGACAACATCACACTTCTATTTTGAAGTCGGTGTCAATTTTAAGACTTTATAAGAGACCATCGTTTCGTACCGACTTCAATATCATCATCATCATCATCATCACAGCCCATATACGTCCCCACCGAGGGGCTCGAGCCTACCCTATATTAGGGTGATTAGGCCTTAGTCAACCACGCTGGCCCAGTGCGGATTGGTGGACTTCACATACATCATTGAACTTCTTCGCAGATGTATGCAGGTTGCCTCACGATGTTTTCCTTCACCGTAGAAGCGTCAGACAAATGAAATTCGAAACGAAAAACACATTGGTACATGGCGGGTCTCGAACCCCGACCCCCCGATTGGAAGGCAAGTGCCGAGTCCACTGCGCCACCGACGCTCTGTCGCGCGCTGTATATGCAAGTATGTATGTGTATATATAAACACATTCATACACATTACTTACATAACACTTACACACACACATATACAATATGTATATGTGAGTGTTATGTGCGTGTATGTATGTTTTTTTCTTAATATCATATTATTTGAATATAACAATTATTGTCATTTATTACATTTATTTTCTTATGCCGTCATTTACTTTCTCTCCTTAGCCTAATGGTTGACTGGTAGAGAGCGATGTTTATCGCTAAGTCCGCCATATGTTTGTAACATTAAAGCTTAAATTATTAAAAACTAAAATGTAGCACGCATGCCGCCATTATTTTCACGTCCTCCGTGTTCGTGTGCTAATATCAAAATGAATCACCCGCGAATGTGTGAACAGTAGTTCGCGGTGGCACTCGTAGGTACGAATGTTTCGTCGAATGACGAGGCGAATAGCGAACACGAATGTGTAAACGCCACACGAATGTTTCGTCGAATGTTTCGTCGAATGGCGAACACGCATGTGTAAATGCGACATAAGGATTACGTATTTCAAAAGTTATAGGCATTTAACTTTGTTAAAGTACGGTCAAGGTCACATGGCATTATATAATGCCCGCGGTCGCTAATAATTTATTAAAGGTGGCAGAAAATTTTAAAGAATTAAAGATCTTCGAAGTTTTGTATAAAATACACCTACCCATTGTACTTTCACGATCCATGTCAAGAAAGCAGTCTTACAAGGGCATTACCATCCTTCTGAAAAACGAAAACTGAGCAAAAATCTCGATTCTGGGGAAATCCAAAAGGGAAACACCACCAAACAAAAAAGAATTTTAGAAAAAGACCAATCGTGTTCTAAAATACAGATGTTTTGTTTGCATTTTTTTTTAAACAATCGATAGAAAAGTGTGTCGGCAGTTTATTGTGTTGATTCTTCATTGTACAAAGTGTTTGCAAGTAATTTACATCGTGCTTTGTACAGCGATAAGAACTAAGAATATCTACCTATTACTTCCAGAGATTTCTCTGATTACTTCTGAATGAAATCAACTCGAATTTTATCTGGGTTCGTCAATGTTATGTTTGCATGACTTGGAAAACGTCTGGTAAAATACATATAACCAGTATATAGGTTTTAATAAGTCTGCACAAGCGAGAAGTGGAAAAAGATATGGAAAACATTGCACAATTTATGTTTAGTAAATGAATAATAATTATGATGTTACTCTTCAACACCCACCAGCTTTAGTCATCTCATTACCATGAATACTGAAAAGCAATCCATATGTGGGGCTAAATTATTGAAATGGTTAAAACCAAATAGGTATATGCGAATAAATCCAAAAAGTGTAAATTAATTTGAATGTGTAGTACTCATGCGAATAAAAGACAGTTATTGTGAAGAAATAAATCTTTTATTATAAGTTGAATCTTAAAAACCTGAATTTTGTTTGCTTTATTGAAGAAACTCACTCAGAGACAGCTAAATTTGAAGAAGTACCTATATTTGTCATAGGATATCTGGTGAACAACCCAGAAGCGAACAACAAATTTCATTTTTGGCTGCTGCTCATGTCTGCCACAATAGATGGATCTTGCGCTGCAGTAGACGTTTGCTTAAATGCTTCTTGGATTAATCAAGATTAGCTTCATTGCATAGTGTGAAATAAAAGGCGAAAATCTGGACCAAGAAAGATTGGGAATAACCTGAAATGATTGTTTTATTTTAAGACTAACATTGTAGTATTTTTTTGTTTCTTGTGTTTGATTTCATTGTTTTGACCCTAACTTTTTATTATATTTTGGAAAATGTTATTCGTTTTATTTTTACCAATAATAATAAAGCTTTATTATCTAGTGTATTTAAATTTTCTAAATGAGAGGATGATTTGTCCAAGTAAATGATTTGTGATTAGACCCTAGATGATTTGCATCAACACATACATTGTTGTGATGTTGCAGTTAAGCATTTTTTTGCCTGAGTATTTCTCACGAGTTAATTTCTTTCTCTCAGTCGATCATCAGTTGACGCTGGTGAGGTTAACTGATGATCAACAAGACTGTAAGCACACACCCTTGTAGGTAGCATAAGAAACCTAATAAGTGTTATGGTGAAATGATATATCCACTTTCAAGAATTGAAAGCTTAATTTCACTGAATGCCCTCCTTTCTATGTCTTATTGAGTGTGAACATTATATGCTAACAACAATGTGCATATACTTAGATCTGTCTGCAATGCACATCTGAAATATTTTTTTTTTTAATATATTGTTTTTTCTATGTAATACATATAGAAAGCTATCACTTCAAGTTTTATATTATTTATATCATTTCCCATAGCACAAAAATTGTTGAGAAGGTATTAATGAACCGTCATATTAATTATTTTGTAAACTGAGTTTTAACCATTTATTACTATTTTTCAACTTTAGGAAGTAGTTGGTACAATTATTTTTTTTGCCACAAAATTAAATTCACATCTGCAGAAAGAAATTCTGTTTGTGGAACAAGAAGTGCCTTTATGCCTCAAACTCACTTTCGCATTTATAATATTAGTTAGGATGGTAAGATATTATGTGTAGGTTTGGTAAAAGCTATAGAAGCATTTTGCAAAGTTAATGCTTATCCTTAATAATTTGGTGTAATGCCACCACCACTTCAATTGACCGCTGGGCACAGGTTTCTCCACAGATGAGGAGGAATGAACCTACTACACCATTATGAGAACATAGTAGGTAAGGTAGTAAGTTCACAATTTGAATCGTATTAGCCTTTATTATACACACCTTAACTCATACACATTACATTCTTTTAGCATATTTTTGGAAACCACATTTATTTCTTATTTGCACATTGTTAATGGCATCAATTTCTTGTGATAAAACAGGAAACCTGTCTGTTGAGCAACATTTTGGGGTTCCCCAGTTGAATTTTGGTATGATCCATGTGCATAAAGATAAACAGCTGTTAAAACCCTGTAACAGAAAAGGTTGTTTTTGATAAGCTGTGAATTAAAGGTTGCTACAAAAAATGATCTGAAGTGACATTTGTTTCTAAATTTTAGTCATTTGAACTTAATTTTCACTATCGGTTGAAAGTATAGTAAAAATTCCTAACCAACTCTGGAGGTAACCAAATATGGTTAGAATGAAAAATGTTACCTACATTATGCTTAACATTAGATAAAGTAGAACAAAATAAAATTAATGTAAATAAAGGCAAGGGTTTTTAATATAATCAATAAACAACTAACATCTATCTATTATAATATAGGGTTGCCAATCCGAAATTTAAAAAACTAGGATTTGAAGTTGGAAAAACCAGGACAATTCAGTGTCAAAACAGGACGCAGTAATAGAGTTGCAATAGTTAAATTAATAATCATATTATGTTGTGAAAATAGGTGAATTGAAATTCAAGATATTAAAATAATCATATACTAAGTATTTTAATAAAAGTATTTGAATAAAATTATACGAATTTAAAACTAGTTATCAAAAACCAACTTCAAAAACACTAAAAAGTTAAAAATAATATAAAAATAGGTACAGACAACATCGCACTTCTATATTGAAGTCGGTGCCAAACGATGATCACCTAGAAAGTCTTAAAATTTGTCACCGACTTCAATATAGAAGTGTGATGTTGTCTGTACCTATTCTTATATTATTTTTAAATTTTCAGTGTTTTTGAAGTCGGTTTTTATTTTTTGTAAAATATTTTGTATTTTTTATTTTTTAGTGAAATAAACCCTAATATAATAACAGCTCACCGAAGGTGAGCTGTTTTTAAATTAGGGTTTCCCTCGATTTTCATGGGATGCCATTATCAGATCCTGACTTTGGTGACCCAGGAGTATACTCTATCGAATACCAAAAGAATTTTCAAAATCGGTCAAGAATTAGCGGAGTAAACGCGTAACATATACACAAAACACGTTGGACACACCTAAAAATTTGAGGGTTTTCTTCGATTTTTAGGGGATCCTATCATTAGATCCCAACTTTAGTAACCATGGGACTACCCTTGGAGTATACTCTATCGAATACAAAAAGAATTTTGAAAATCGGTCCACAACTGGCCTCGTAAGCGCATAAAATACACACAAAAAAAAACATACGCATCGAATTGAGAACCTCCTCCTTTTTTGAAGTCGGTTAAAAATATAAAGCAAGTACTTTAGTTTGTATCATTTTTTTTAAACTAAGGTTAGTTATAGTACCTATCTAATATTAACTACAAACTTATTAATTTTTACTATACCTACTTTTCAACCCCAACAATTTCCTTCAGTATCTATGGTTGAGTTAACAAATAATCCTAAAATTGCGAATTTTAAAATTAAATATCCCAGGACGCTGCTTAGAAACTATTCAGGACATCCCAGGACACTACAAAAACTAGGACATGTCCTGGGAAAACAGGACGGTTGGCAACTCTATTATAATATAGTATAATAACACAAAGTTGCTCTCTCTGTTTGTACGCTTAAATCTTTAACCTACGCAAAGGATTTCAATGCAGTTTTCAGCAATAGATCACCCTACCCTACCCTAATATTATTAATCACTCCAAACTGCCCCACATTAGTATCTACATTGCACCCGTGCGAAGCCGGGGCGGGTCGCTAGTTGCTTAATAAATTCATTTTCACAGAGTAGGTACTTTTTTATACTGAAATTCATTTTCCTCTGAATCAAAGGTAGGTTTGATTGTTCTGAGGATATCATTAGCTTCTCTCGATGTCACTTGTTTTAACTCCGTGCGGTGTTCACTCTCCAAAAATTCAAATATTTCATTATCGTCACATCACATCTCAAGCAATATCTCAACTTTCAAGAGTAATAAACACTGAAAACTATATAAAAATTAAAAACACTCGGCGTGACTCGGCTATGAATTATACGAAAATTAGGGAGTTAAAATTAGAGAAAAAGTCACTACAGCCGTTTGAAAACATCTTAAATAAAGTTAGTTTTAACAATTATCTTATGAAAATTCCACCAAATTGGGCTAAATCCAATCCACTTAACAATCTTGTTACAGCGAGGCGCGTTCAGCGCCTCTGGGTGTAGTTGTCCGGTTGTTTTTTAACTCGCTCAAAGGCGTTGAACGGATTGCAGCAACCAAATCTTTTATCTCCCTCTTTCACATGATGTTTTATTTCTCTCTCTTTCTAGTAGATGACATTATAGAATATGGCCGCCAATATCATCCAATCACGTAAGAGTATTTCAGTCATAAACGTCAGAGCGTTTTACAACCATCAAATTCGATGGTTGTTCGGTTGTAACTCGCGCCGACACTCAAAGGTCTTGAACGGGCCGGTTGTTTCACCCGGTTGTCACGCTCGAAGGCATTGAACGGGGTTAGAGCGAAAAGTTGTACTTCGCGCGAAGGCCCTGAGGCGCGTTCAGAGCCTCTGGGTGTAGTTGTCCGGTTGTTTTTTAACTCGCTCAAAGGCGTTGAACGCGTTGCAGCAACCAAATCTTTTATCTCCCTCTTTCACATTAATTTTTATTTCTCTCTTTTTCTATCAGATGACATTTTAGATAATGGCCGCCAATATCATCCAATCACGTAAGAGTATTTCAGTCATAAACGTCAGAGCGTTTTACAACCATCAAATTCGATGGTTGTTCGGTTGTAACTCGCGCCGACGCTCAAAGGTCTTGAACGGGCCGGTTGTTTCACCCGGTTGTCACGCTCGAAGGCATTGAACGGGGTTAGAGCGAAAAGTTGTACTTCGCGCGAAGGCCCTGAACGCGCCTCTGAACGCGCCTCCGCTGAAGAGCAACTTTTTAAAGATTGCTTTATTTGACATTTAGGACGTTCAAAAGCAGTTTTCAAACTGTCAAATGGGCGGTCATGGTACAGTCAGCAACGAAAGTCCATGAACACATCCAAATTTTCAAAATACCTGCACACTATAAAGGTTCATATGTATCTGAACAGGCTGTTGGACAAATTCCTGTAGACATTTGGGAATACCAAAAGTCGATGTACATTATTTTTACAAAAGTTGCTGAACATGTTTAAGTACATAATTAGCCTGATCTGTAAAATATCAAAATTTGCTGAACAAGTCTGACTACATAAATCCACTGATATGTATACTACTCAAAACTTGCTGGACATATTTAATTACATAATTAGCCTGATCTGTAAAATAACAAAATTTGCTGAACATGACTGACTATATAAATCCGCTGATATGTTTATAAATTTGTCGCCGGACCGGGGTCCAAAAGAAATGTTCTGAGAAACTTAAACAGGAGGTCGAGTTAATGTTTATTAGTATTTCTGTTTTTTTTCTATAAAACAAAAAAAAAGGGACTGCCGAGACCACCTACCACCAGGCAGTATACTGGAGAAGGAAACATCATTTTCTGGGAGACCTCATCCATCCGAGCGGGTGCTGATAGAATATGAATATGTAGAGGATACATCCGTAGAGACCATACAGAAGCACAAAATCCACGACCCACAAACATACACAGATGGCAGTAAAATTGATGAGGGGGTTGGAGCCGCCGTCTCGTGGTGGGTAGAGGGAAAAGAAACCGCCAGTTACACATTTAGTCTCGATCCCGCCTGTACGGTCTTCCAGTCTGAACTGTATGCTCTGCATAGGGCGATAGAGATGGTCCGGAGAGAAGGTGTCACCTCAGCAACAATACTGAGTGACTCCAGATACTCATTAGAGATCATCACGAACCCCAAAGCAGGCTATCAGCTAGTGCAGAGGATACATGAAGACATCAGAAGGAACGGTGGAGAGGTCAAACTGTTCTGGCTGAGAGCACACGTAGGCACAGCGGGAAACGAAAGAGCAGATGAATTAGCCAAAAAAGCAGCGCGGGTGGTAGACGTAACGCGGGACTACTGTGAGATCCCCGTGTCGTTCGTGAAGAATAAGATAAGGGAGGAGACGATCCGAAAATGGCAGGATAGGTACGTTACTTCCTCTACAGGAGGAGTGACCAAATGGTTATTTCCAGATCAGGCGAAAGCCTATAGCTGGGTCAGAAAAGAAAAACCATCACCTCGTCTGATACAAGTCTTCACGGGGCACGGGGGGTTCGCAGAATATCTGTACCGATTCAAACTCAAGGACAATCCATATTGTGAATGTGATCCCGGGGAGATTGAATCGGTATGGCATGTGATTCTGGACTGTCCCAGATTTGCCAGTGCCCGCCATGACTTAGAACATAGATTAGGCAAAATAGTGATAAGAAAAGAGAATATCCATGCGCTACTGATGGATATAAAGGCAAAACCACCCTTAGTGAAGTTTATAGAAATAGCAGTCGATCTGGCGACACAGCGTAACAAGAACTGTACTCCACCAGCGCAGGTTGATGATGAGTCGGTAAATATGGCGCCACGAATGCAGGAATCTTACGTGGCCCCAACGATAACGCAAATGCAGTGATTGAGCGACGGAGAAAAAGGAACAGTAGGTCTCCTCACAAGGGCTGTGGCGTTGTTCATGGACAGTGCAGGAGAAAGGATTGGCATTGGTTTCTGTATGTCCAGAACAAGGAAGCACGTTGCCATCACCTGGCTTAGCAGTCCTGCTAAAAGGCAGCACTACCAGGGCGACCATTAAAAGAAAAGTGTTTGATGCAATGCCTGAGGTGATGCTCGCAGGGCAAAAATGCCGGATTGTACGTTTCAGGAATAAGTCGATCCTACTCCTGAACTGGCACATTGACATGTCGTCCTTTACTATAGCGGAGGAACTGCTGTTGAACATGGACGGAGACCCAAGAGTCATCAGCGTGGATGTCATGAAGGTAGATCTCGAGAAAGGGAAAGTGTCCGATTACACTCCCTTATTGGAGGCCTCCCAAAAACACAAAATTATCGTGTACGAGGGAAGAGGCCAAAACCTCGACTTTCTGCTCAAAGACCACGAGCAGACTCCACGCAATGAACCAGCAGAAAGTGGCTCAGCCCAGGCACAAAGGCATATCTGTTGCCCTGGGCCACGCTCGTCCTCGAGAACAGGCAGTAAGACAGTACCGGACGTGGTCCCCAAACATAGAACGATCTCCTCACCCAAAACCGCGAGACCGCCATCGAGAATAGTCACTGACCGGGACGGAGATGACCTAGTCAACGCCTATCTAGAGTACCTGGAGGCACTGCAGGCGACGCCGCAGATAAAACACACCACCTGCAGCAAGATACTTGAGGCATTTCAGATAAATGCCCGCATGTTACTACGAGAACTCCTGGACGGGGCGAGGGCGGTGGTCTATAACAACGACACCGGGACTGTGGTGGCGGGAACTCGCCCTATAGACAAAAAGCAGATGGCGGCGTACAATGGCACGTCTATCATGGTGCTGGTGGATCATGAAGCAACTGAGGAAAGGGAAGCACTCACATTCTGCGCACCGATCGAGGACCTAATAGTGGTAATTGCCAAGTGCACCCGCTTCATGCTGGAGGACCGAATTCTAAAAACGGCGGAATCTGTGAGTGGAACTTGGATCTCCGAACCATGGGGTAAACTAGCAATCAGATGGGTTGACGGTGTGCCGGGGTGCGGGAAGACCACGTGGCTCCTCAACAACTTCCAAATGAAGGAAGATATGATCATCAGTAGCACACTCGAGACGGCAAAAGAACTGTCGGACAAAGTGACGACTCGATTCGGGGCGGTCGCGAGGGGGAAAATAAGAACCATTGCCTCAGTCCTCATCAATGGTGTGGAAGCATTAAAACGCCTTTTGGTGGACGAAGCTCTCCTAGTCCATTTTTGAGCTATCATGATGGCAGCAAGGCCGACCGGGGCAAGAGAATTGGTAGTAATGACCGATACAAATCAGATCCCCTTCATAGATAGAGACAACCTGTTCGAGATGCGTTACGGAAGCCCCGCCGCCATCACGTCGGTAACAGAAAAGCTCCTCTGCACACACTGAAGTCCGATGGATATGGTGTATGCCCTCAAAAACATCTAGAAGGGTATTTACACATCACGGCAAGTGCTGAGGTCCATGACATGCAGAATGGCATCGGTGGCGGTGTTACGAAGGGGCAAGCCAAATACTCTCTTCCTTACCTTTACTCAAGACGAGAAAGAAGCAAATGGGAGGAAAGGGTTCGGCACCGGAGAACAATCCAGACTGCTGACGATCCACGAAGCACAGGGACTAACGTACGATCACGTGGTTGTGCTCAGAGGAGCAGAAAGGAAGAACCCTGTCCACGATAGTGTCCCTCATGCGGTGGTTGCCATTACCAGACACACGGTATCCTGCACCTACTTCTACCGGGAGCTGAAGGAGGACGACGCAATTAGACGTCTCACTGCCCTTCCCAGCATAGCAACAGATGAAGTGGTCATGGAGTACAATAAAAAAATGGTGCTCAGGGCCCTATCAAGTGGAGCGACCTTGGTGTAACTAAAAAATAATAATAAAAAAAAACAGGCGTAACATATGCCAAATATATTAACTGACCAAATCATGTTAGGAGTACTGGCATAATAATTATAATGATGCAAAAATTGTGAAATAGTCTATAGATAAAGAAAAATATATAATATTATTAAGATGTACACGGTGTTTCATAATAACCAATAAATAATCAATGCGTTATCTAAAACTAATTATTAAATTGTGTTTACCCTGATGTCATTCAACCCAAAATTTTCATGTAAATCGTAGACATGATGATGATACTAAGATGATGATGATATGGATACGTATTTCTGAGAATACGATATCTAGGAAATAAAATAAAAAAACTTTTGAAATTATGTTATAGACGTAAGTAGGTGGAAAGATTGAAGTCAGTCGTGTTGTTATCAAATATTTCAGTGATTGTCATCAGTCTTAATTCGAAAACTAGTCCGGTCATGATCTAACAAATCACTTTTAAACGATACTACGTCCAGCAACTTTTGGAAGTTTACTGTCCAGCCACTTTTGAAAATATAATGTCCGGCCACTTTTGGAAATAGACTGTCCAGCAACTTTTGGAAGAGTACTATCCAGACACTTTTTGGAAATATACTGTATAGCTACTTTTGGTAATTTATAATGTAAATGGAATTTTGTTTGTAACTATGATCAGTAACTTATGTACAATTCATGTGTCTAGTATCTTTTGTAACGTTATTTTGTTCGGCAAGTTTCGTTGCTGACTGTACGAAAGTTCATACATAAAAAAAGGTGAACGGTTTCGTGACGTCATTTTAAGCAGGCCTGCAAACGCGCTGCTTTAAGCCGGTCATGGTACGGAAATAGACAGCAATACTGTTTAAGGCCTGCGATAAGAGCTCATGGTAAGGCCCCTGACCGGAACAAATTTCTGTAGACCATACAAAATATTTGTCCCGTACGGGAATCAAACCCACGACCCGTTGCGCAGTAGGCGATCACTCGACCTCTGCGCTAACCGCGTCGTCAAGTTCTTAGCCTGGGACTAGGTTAGATTGGACATTGTTGTGACCACATACAGCATGTTTCATGCACAAACTGCATGTTTCAAGCTCCGCTAGCAAAAATCAATAATTAAAGTAAAATCCACCTTGTCGCCATTTTTTCTCGCTCGGGTCCGAATGGCAATCGGACCCGCGATCCTACCGCCTATCTCAAAAATATAGCGAGTGATAGCTATGAGATAGGCAGTAGGGCAGCCGCATCCCTATAGAAGCCGATTGCTATATCGAAAAAAACTTATAGCAAACTGAAAACTATAGGTTAGGGCCTTAGGTTTTTTTTTGGTCAGGCTTTAATTAACAAGATAGAAAATAACTCAAGGGCATGACACTATAGGTTGAATTCCTTTGCTTTTCCGTCAATTGAGATGAGAATGAATTAAAAAGTTGCAAACGAACGACTTTGACAGATGATGTGGCCTAACTTGTAAATTATATTTTAGCAATACACGCTTAAAAAATGCAATAATGATTAACAAATGTATTATATTTATGCTATTCATAAGCCTTTACGATTGTCGTTTGCCTGACAAAGTATACTGTGTGAATGAACAGTGTACAGGTATGTAATTAACAATCTATTTTCATACATTTATACTTGGTTTCTTTCTTAATAATTATGCATTTTTGCGGTTCTATTACAGATGCTATTTCTAAAGGCAAAACGCTTTTAAACTATGTTAGTAGTGATCCAGATCTTATCTCCTTTCGTGGAAATGCGGATGCTTTAATATATATGAAATCAGCTGGTAGTAACCCAGATCTTTGGTATGTCGGTATTGATAATAAATATTATGGGTTAGTGAACTCAAAATTTTTGAAAGAAAGTAAGATATTGAAGAAAAAAGAGCAGTTAACGATTATGCCCTTTAAACCTAAAAATGTACAATCCCAAGTGCAACCGCATAAGGTGCAGCAAGCTCATGAAGTGTTTGAAGGTACTACAATATTTACCTCAGAAACTGACAAGTCTCAAGAAGCTGTAACAGATATGCCAACAGCATTTGACCAGATTGCCACAGAATCATTAAATGAAGTTGTTGTGAATAAGACTGTTGACATTTCTAGTGATAAAATTGAACTAAATGAGAATTTAGGTCAAAATACCCAACAAAATATGGAACAAGTGCCTCAAGAAAATATAGCTCAACAATCATACTCTGATAAAAATGTTCCTAGTGAAATGCAAGAACTACCTCCGATTCAACCTGTTATATCTACAGTTAGTGGTGACATAACTTCACCTGTAAATCTTGTGGATGTTTCCGCTGATAAACAAAATCAAGGTAGTGAAATCAATGAAGTGAATATGTCTACAGGCTCTAATTCTTTAGGTGATCCTGTAAATACTCAGGAAATTCTTAGAAAAATTGAAATCAACAATGTCCGTCCTACAGAAACTATCAACACAAAAGATAATTTAGATATTGTTAACGGTGGTAATATTGTAAGTGATAATCCAAAACCTCAAGAATCTCTAACAATGAATATCCCTGCAGTGGACAAGTTAAAAGTAACAAACAATCCACAAACAACTCCAACTTATGATGAAAAAGTTGCACCTGAACAGAGATTAGAATTAAATCAACAAAATACTTTATCTGTAACTAAAAATGTTGATACAATCATTGAGACAATTGAACCAAAACAAACACAACAATTTTTGCCAGCAAATCAACCCATTTCTGAACAAATTCAGCAAATATCTGAACCGACCCAACAGGTTTCTGAATCCATTCAACTAATTCCTGACACAATCAAACAAATACCTGATAACGATCAACAACTTACTGAACCAAATCAACAAGTTCCTCTAAGTAAACAACAAATTCCAGAGCCCAATCAACAAGTTCCTGAAATTAATAAACAGATTTTTGAACCCAATCAACAAGTTCTTGAAAGTAAACAACAAATTCCTGAAACCAATCAACAAGTTCCTAAAAGTAATAAACAAATTCCTGAACCCAATCAACAAGTTCCTGAAAGTAAACAACAAACTCCTGAAACCAATCAACAAATTCCTGTAAACAATCTACAAATAATTCCAGCAACTGATCAACAACATCCTAAATTAAATCAACAAGCATTACCACAGGTTATCCAAATAAATGTAGAACCCAAACAAACTCTTGAACCAGTTCAACAAATTTCTGAACCCATCCAAAAAGTGCCTAACTCAGTCGAACAATCCTCTGAACGAGAAATCAAACCAACTCATCACACTGAAACAACAACAATACCAAATGTTGTTACTAGTTTTAATCAAAACAATAATGCCCCTCAATCAATGCAGTCTCTACAACCAAATGATATTCCTAGTGAATCTTCATCAAAACAGGATAACAAACTTAATATAAATGAACCCACTGCTTCATTTAACACTTATGATTCTACTCACACAGCAACTGTATCCTCCATTGTAATTGAAAACAAAGTCAATTCAGACACAGCCAGCAAATCAGATCCCATTATTAAGTCTGTAGACAGTCAATCCTCAAAAACTATTATAGAAACATCTACTATAAGCCCTGACTATAGTCAACCCATAGAAGATATACTTAAAGATATTGAAAGTCCATCTGGTGAGACAAAAGGTACTGAAGCAACTGAAACCAATGAAGAAGACAGCAGTAATATTTTTTCTGACATATATTCAACTATATTAGATCTCTGGTCCAGTTATACAGAGCCCTTGAATACAGAAAGTCTGTTCAAAGATGATTTAAATCAAAAAAGTCCAGTGTCTGATAAACATATGGTAGATGAAACATTCTCATTTGCAAAGTTCATAATGAGTCCATTCATTGGCCCATCAGAAGAATCCAAAGCAATATTTGCTTCTGTTGGTAAGTGCTTTAGATTTCCTTTTAAGTAAAAATATATTTTTTGATCTTATTTTTAAAGAGGCTTTTGTGCACTCTGGGTGATTATGCCAGCCTCATAGGGAAAATAAAAACCTAGAATTCAATAACGCTCATTGCAAGAGTGTTTTGTGAAGATGAATACTTGTTTAGCGTGGCTTGAGTGGTTGCTGCAAAATTAATACCCCCATTATACAAATTTACTGACCTGAGATATTTAATTCCATTCTGCAACATTGTTTCACATACCACCAAAAAATGATAAACGTCTTCTATTATATTACAATTATCATACAATGGAGTTGAAATAATATGTATCATGTGTAAAAATTTATTTAGTGGAATGTGACCCGAACATACTATAAATACAGAAACTAGCAATTTCCTGGAGAGGCTGGCGCAATCAAACCAGGGTGTTTAAAAAATTTTGTTACTAATGGAATAAATAAAATAAAATAGCCTTTATTACAGAAATAACAAATAGGTGCATATTAAATACTACGTTTTTTCATTTAAATAATGTCGCGGATTTCTGTGTGCCTCCTGGCAAAGGCCTCCTCCAACTGTCTCCATTGGGGTCTATCCAGCGCCACTACTAATGGAATAGTATTCCTTTAATTTTTTATATTTGATTGAATAATATTTGCCACTTCTTTTGCAATTGCTGCCTTGTCGTGGACATCAGGCATAGGGTTTACAATTAAATTCCTCCCCACTATATTTAAATTTTGAATATGGGAATTAAATATCTTCCTGCTATAACACAACATATACACGGTTATTTTTTTATCACCCTGGAAAATTTAAGGGACGCTTCACGGCATGGTATTAGAATAATTTAAATATAAATTAAAAACATAACCCCCCTCCTTAATTTAATATAATTTTTTTTTTAAATACAAAAATGCTGCACTAGTTGAGAGCAGCATTTTTAGAGATTTTTTTTTTTTTTTTTTTAATTTTTTATTTCATTTTTTTTTTTTTTATATAATATTGGATGTGTCCTGAGGCGTCCCTAAAATTTTCCAGGGTGATAAAAAAATAACCGTGTATATATTACATTACCAACCAATTAAACATTCTCCCTCGATAAACTACAAACATATGCAAGTATTGCCATTTAATATCTTTTGGTAATTTAAACAATTATAATTTATATTTATTTTTCCTCCTTTTATTTAGACACCTGTAAACACAACAATATCTATCATACAGATTATAAAATCTTTGAGAAATCATTGTTAATTAATTAAGTGTGATGCAGCTGGCATGCGAGCCAAGCAGCAACCTTCTATTCTGCCATACACTGGTGTGGCCGGGTGCGATGGCCAAACATACTAAACTGTGGAGTGTAACCCCCCTGGTTGGGGCAAATGCCTTATTATAATGGATTTGTTGATAAAATTGATTATATTGCTGAGCCTTAATGGGTCAGACACTGGGACCCAGACATACTGTGTACATAAGTTGCATCCCATATTTTGCCTTTTAGGGTTAGAATTTTAAAATCTTATAACAGTTCAGCAATGAATGCTGAATGATGTTCAGCATGATGTCCCCATATGAAGTTTTAAATATATTTATAAAAAATAATATTTATTTATCAGTATTGAGACTGGCCCAGTGCAGATTGGTTGACTTCACTAATTCATTCCATTCCCCTCTCCAGTCTCAATCATAACAGCTCATATACAGCCCCTCGGTGGGGATGTATATGAGCTGTTATGATTGAGACTAAAGCCTACAAATATTTCTTTTTAAGGTGCAACATGCTATTCAGGAGACTTCTGTGATGGGACTTCCAATGATAAATACAATAAATTTCTAATGTTTATTGTAACCACTGCCTGTTCAGTTCTTTTATTCACACTTGGCTACTACTACATTGACAAAAGGCGCCAGGATGGAAAACATATTGCTACAATAAATTCTCTGCAAAGAGATTTGCTTTTTACAACCAAGGTAAAGTATACTGATGCTATGTGGTAGGCTTTTGGTTCTTGCGAGCTAAAGTTACTTGCCACAACTTGTCTACTTTCACAATAAATTTTTATATTATATTCCTAGAAAATCATCAGCTGTAGATGTAAAGAAACATGTATGTGTTTGAAAGCTAGCCATTTTATAGAGTAACACGTTACTATCTCTGTTGCAGAGTAGAGATTTAAATAATGCTTACAAAATTATTGTACCCACACTATCTTGACCTTATTTGTATGAATCGTTTTTGTAAACAGGAGTGTGAGATCCTTAAAGAGGAGCTTACAACTACTAAGACGAAGCTTGCCGGCATTGAAGACAGTTCTTTTGGTATGGATGATATGGTACAGTCTCTAAAAGAAGAAATTGATGAAATGAAAGCGCAAAATGAAAGACTACGAAACTCTTTAGATGATAATGAAAAATTACTCAGAGTGTCAGAAAACACTGCTGGGGAACTGCAAAATACTCTGAGTGAGGTTGAAAATACACTTAGTGAACTCTTAGCTGAGAGGGCCTCATCTGAAGAACAAATTGCTGAGCTCAATGGTATTCATTTACTCCAAAGCTTAATTTGATAAACTATGAGGCTTTGAGATTTTGTTATTAATTTTTTTTCCATTTCGTACAAACAGGTAAAGTGCAAGCCTTTGAAGAGGAATTGATTTCTGTAAGTCGCGACAGAGACAGCTTTCAATTAAAATTTGTCTCTGCTGAGTCTGGCTTAGAAGAGGCAAAGAAACAGATTCTCCGCCTTGAAGAGACCACAAAAAAATTGTCAGAGGCCAATAACACTATTGAACTCCATAAACATGAAATTACTGCACTGAAGGTATTAATTTTATTTTCAGATATATGATTTTTGTTTGAAAAGTGAAGTACAAACTATTATAACTGTACAATTATTGATAGTAAATATACCTTATATTATCTACTAGCTGTGCCCGCGAACTATGTTTCGCCATAATAATTTTTCCCGTTTTTGTAGCGTGATGTTATATAGCCTATAGCCTTCCTCGATAAATAGACTATCCAACACAAAAAGAATTTTTCAATTTTATTCAGTAGTTCCTGAGATTAGCGAGTTCAACCAAACAAACAAACAAACTCTTCAGCTTTATAATATTAGTATAGATATATTGTTTACTTGCAGGACGTTATCAAAGAATTGAAAAGTGGAGCGCCCTCTGATGTAGATGTAACGTCTTTGATTGATCACACAGAAATTAAGGCAAAACTTTCTAAAGTTTCACAAGAGAAGGAATTGTATGAAAAGAAGTATGAGGTAAATATACACAAATTATTTGTGCGAGTCTTGAGTTATTTCTTCACATTCACCAAAAAATGTTTGTATTGTTAGTGTGCTCAATGCAATGTAGTCAAATGTTCTTGTGTAGTACATAATCTTGAGTATTACATAACATACAAATGTACTATTTATGATAGGAAAAACAATTAGGTATTTCTTTGGCTAATTTTAGTTTCTTTATTATGCAACAGACAAATTTAAATGTACTTATATGATAATAATATGAGATAAATGCCCTTTTGTACACAATAATAATATTATTATCTCACATGCAGATGACTACTACTACACTTGGTGTAAATGCCCACCGTGATGGAGAATTATTTTATTATTATGTTTGAACTTAGGTGGAGCACAAGGAACGTAAACGGCTTTCTGAACAACTTCAAGTAACCCAAGAAAATCTACAAACTAGCAGCCAACAAGCCACTGAAGCACTCACCAGGCTCGACGTTCTTGGCAAGTACTTCCAAGACAGAGAAGCTGAACTGATGAAGTAAGTAATAATTAAATAAGTATAACATATATATATTATTATGCCGATATTGGTACCTGATACTTAATTTTATAATGGTCTAGGAATACTGTATTCCATCGGGTAATGCTGTAACATAAAACTCCACATTTGATGGAAGTTGTGTTCTTAACGCAAATGTGAACAGTGTGATATATGCAGCAAAATGTACAAATATGTACAGCATTCTGCAGCGAAAGATCAGTGACTTAAATCATGACACATATTTTCCATCTACCCTACTGAAAATTATACACGTAGGTAGATTGACACCGCAGTGGAGTATGAAGTAATATTTCTTCACTTATCAATAACTAGCTGTGCCCGCGAACTACGTTTCGCCATATATTCTTTCCCCGTTTTTGCAACATTTTTCATTGATGCTCAGCTCCTATTAGTTGTAGCGTGATGTTACATAGCCTAAAGCCTTCCTCGTTAAATGGAATATGCAACACAAAAAGAATTTCTCTTTTTGAATCAGTAATTCCTGAGATTAGCGCGTTCAAACAAACAAACAAGCTCTTCAGCTTTATAATATTAGTAAGTATAGATAACATGTGCCTATAGCACATCATATACATCTCTGTAATCCATAAAATAATATAAATCACATGTAACAATTGCTTTCTCTTTTCTAAACAACAGGGATGCTCTTGGCTTTCATCTCACGTGATGGTAAGTGACGATAAGGCCGAAGGTGGAATCGGGCTTCACCTGAACTCCTCAGCAGCTGAGGAAATGGCTCTCTTACCTCTTATTGACGTAACACAACAAAGTTATTATTACATTTACTATTACATTACTACATTTACTATTACATTATTATTATGGCGACAAACTAAGATTAGACGTTGGTAACTAGCCACATGGACACGGAAGCCCTACCCCATTGGGAGGCGAATGGCATTAAATGAATCACGGGTGAGCTTAACCATTATACCATGGAGGGAGGCGAAGGGAGGCATAATCGGCTTAAGAAAACCGATTATGCAAATATAGGACAATATTTGTATCCATTAATACTATCTTCAGACATATATACATATATCTAATCTATTCTCGTCCCTCTCCATAACTGATATTGCTATTAAAGATATCTAAAATATTGAGAGATTGTGTCACACTTATCATGCAAATATTGTCACAGATGTCATCAATCACAACTCCTGTTAAAATATTATTATGTACATCTAAATATTTTCCTGTCATAGCAGTGTAAGTCTCAGAGACACAAGTGATATTATTAGGTTATTTATTATTTTGGTTCATTCAATGCATCACAGCTTGGTTATCCTATGATATCCATGTGTTCTGAAATACTGATTGAAGTATTTAACTATCCCAGAGGGCTTACCGCCTATCTCATAGCGATCCCTCGTTATCGCTTTCGTGACATTAGAACAAAGGTTCTAATGTCACCTGTGACGTTAAAACTATTGTTCTAATCTAATGTCACGAAAGCGATAGATTGTTTTGAGATAGGCGGAAGGGCCGCAGATTAGTAATTGTGTATGAATGGTGACATTTTTTGAATGAAACATTTAAAACTTATATTTTGTGTAAGTTCAGATCATCATCACAGCTCATATACGTCCCCACCGAGGGGCTCGAACCTACACTAAGTCAACAGCGCTGGCCCAGTGCGGATTGGTCGACTTTACATACACCTTTGAATTTCTTCGCAGATGTATGCAGGTTGCCTCTCGATGTTTTCCTTCACCATAGGAGCGCCAGACAAAATGTACATATGAAATTCGAAAAAGAAAACACATTGGTACATGGCTGGATCGAACCCCGGACCTCCCGATAAGAAGGCCAGTGCCGATTCCACAGCGCCACCAGCGCCGCCTAAGTTCAGATATTTTCATATTATTATTATCCTTTCAGAGAACTAAGCACAAAAGAGTCGCTATGGTTGAGCAAACAAGGGGAGTCAACAAGCACTGTGGAAAAAATAGAACTATTGCAGCAAGAAATTCAACGACATAAGTAAGTTCACCTTTTTAATGTAAACACATGCTGAAATCGTGATTACACAGAATATACACTTCGCAAAATACTCATGCCAAATTTTCCGTAGGAACTTCGCAAAAATTAAATTTCTTGAATTTAACTAGACGGCATAAGATCTGATTTTATTCTAAACCAATACTAATAAAAATATATATTGTACAGTAAACTCCTATTCAACCCTTACATTTACACTGCGAAAATCGCCGCTATTACGAGCGACATAAGAATGGTCCAAAGGTCAAACAGTATAGTTTGACGAGGAGCCTGTTACCACCTAACACCTATTTTTACCTACCCGATTATTTGATTAGTCATATTGCGAATTATTTGCTATTTCTTAACTTTTGCAAACTTCTTGTTATACACGGTGTTTCATAATAACCAATAAATAATCAATTCTTTATCAAAAACGAATTATTAAAATGTGTTTACCCATAATGTCATTCAACCCAAAATTTTCATGTAAATCATAGACATGATGATGATACTATGATATACATGAAAGTTTTGGGTTGAATGACATTATGTGTAAACACATTTTAATAATTAGTTTTTGATAAAGAATTGATTATTTATTGGTTATTATGAAACACCGTGTATAATTACACCATCATACACACCCGACGGCATTTATCATCAATTTTAGTTTATAAATTATTTATTATAATATTGGTGGGCAAATAAAGTAGCTAACGCAGTCACATCAATCGCATCCATCTTGTAGTAGACGTAGCGGGCAACTGAATACATCGAAATCGAGAGTGTGGATGGCTAGTGCTTCTGCAGCCTCCACATGCCAAGACTTGTGCCGAGAGCCTCTAGGAGGCGCCTCGCGAGAGTGCCGATGGGGCATTACATATTATGTGGCAGTACTATTGTGTCTGTTCCTTGCGGCGCAGGCACACCCCAGACACTCCTTACAACGTTCGCAAATCAATTACCTATTACTACTACTTAAGCCAATGACGTTTGTACACGCGCAAATGTGTGCGTGGAATCTAGTAGGGCTGAGTGCGTGGTTATCAATCGAAATGACGCGGGAAGTGCAGCGATTGCCTTCTCTTTTACCCGCATAGCGCTGTCTCTGTTATCGGCCGGCGCTCGCGTCTACTCGCGCGCACCCTTGTTTATGTGTCAGTGATGTCTACAACGAAGTGCGGGGTGGGATGAGGTATTTGCAAAGAGTGCGGGGAGGTGAGCGGCCGCTCTGTATGGAGTACTATTATATATTCTGCGGCGCAGGGAGAAGTGCGAGGCGCTCGAGCTGGAGGTGGCGGAGCAGGAGGCGGTGCGGCGCGCGGCGGTGGGCGGCGTGGAGGCGCGCGCGCACCAGGCGTGGCTGGAGGCGCGCGCGGCGCGGCGCGAGGCGGACGCGGCGCGCGACGAGGCCGCCGCGCTGCGCCGCAAGCTGGCCGCCCTGGCCGCCGCCGACGGCGCCGCCTCGCCGCACCGCAGTGAGTACTGTACATCGGCAACATACGGCTGCACAGAGGAAAGCGACCTAGAGCCGATTGAATACGAGTGGCGACACCGTCAAAATATAGAGTTTAGTGCGTGCGTTAAGAGGGAACACCAAGGTCGAGAGAATTTAAAAATAATAAAAATATTTGTATAATCTATTGCTGTCGCGCTGTGGCCCCGAACAACTGCGCTGAGCGCGATCGGAACAACTGCAGCTCGAACCGAAAATACCTATTAAAAGTACACAAAATATACGTTTCGTAGTCCCCGGTTTTCTCCGCGATAAATTGACCGATTTAATTACTTTTTGCCTTAAAAATTAAAGCAAGGCTTTTTCTGTGTTTCTATGTTTTGCTTTTTTCATATAATCTTTTTCAATTTGTTTGCTGGACGTTTGAATACAGCAGATAATTAGGTCGATTTTTTAGGTTTTTGTAGGTTTAAAATGTTTTTTAATAATTAAATTAATAAAAAATGGAAAACATAGGGACATGCTTATAGTGGCCATTGATTTTATTAGAAAAAATAGAGGAACTAGTGCCATCATCCAGCAAGGAAACAGGGAACTACATTTGTATGGAAAAACGAACTGTACGATTTCCTCTTAAGATTTCAAGTCACCAAAATCAGAATATCATTGTATCTCACTCAGAATCAAAAAATTCCTGCGCACCTTCTGCGCAGGTGCATCAGTGTAACTTATAAACATAGTACTACTATACATTGCTTGGTGCTCGGGCGAAGAAGACGGCAACGGAGAAGTGTCACAATGTTGAATAGTAGATTTTCAAACAAGCGGATAACGTAGTGTCTTGTGTCGGGATATGAGCTCACCCGTATCATAGAACGATTCTCAGTGATGATTTAATTTTAAAACTAGTTTTGAGATCAAATTTTCATCCCTTGAAACGTTGGTTGCATCTTCCATTTTCGATAAACTAATCCCATATCCTAACTATCCTATACTGCCACAGGTCTTGATAAGTCTTGATAATAAATTACAAGATATTACATTGAATTATGAGTATCACACGTTTCATTGTAATAAAAACGAACAGCATCTAATAAATCGTAAAGAGCTTTATGGCAGTGAAACCTGGAGCGCGTTCAGAGCCTTCGCGCGAAGTACAACTTTTCGCTCTAACCCCGTTCAATGCCTTCGAGCGTCTCGCGCGGGTGAAACAAACGGCCGTTCAAGACCTTAGAGTGTCAGAGCGAGTTACAACCGAACAACCGTCGAATTTGATGGTTGTAAAACGCTCTGACGTTTATATCTGAAATACTTTTACGTGATTGGATGATATTGAAGGCCATAATCTAAAATGTCATCTTATAGAAAGAGAAAGAAGTAAAAATTCATGTGAAAGAGGGAGATAAAAGATTTGGTTGCTGCAATCCGTTCAACGCCTCTGAGCGAGTTAAAAAACAACCGGACAACTACACCCAGAGGCTCTGAACGCGCTCCTGCTGTTGGATGAAATTGCACATTTGACATTGACATTGTCACTTAATAGTAACTTCAAATCCTCCTTAACTTACGTGTATAATGATGATTTAAAATTGAATTAAAATAACAGTAAACAACAATAAACTTTAATCTTGTCAATTTATTATATCGTTCGTTCATTACCTATAATTGTGTTGCTCGCAGAGGTGGCGTCCCCGCTAGAGGGCGTGGAGGGCGCATTGCCGCCGCCGCTGCCGCCGATGTTCTTGCCGCCGCCGCTCCTGCCGCCGCTGCCGCCGCTGCCGAGGCCGCCGCCGCTGGGCAGGCTACCTTCACCCCACCCTCCGAGGTAACACCTTTTATTTATCTTGCTCGGCCTTAGATCATTTAACCTATGGATGCGGTACGCAACAAATCGCAGTATAAATTTTTCTGCCACTTTTCGCGGGAGGCGAGGTAAACACGCTACGCACACTACGAAAATGTTTACGAACACACACTATGAAAATATTACCCTACAATGAAGAAACACACACACATCGACAAATTAACGTGTATCTACGCAATCCCCACCACAAAGAATTAATGTCCCTAGTGATGTGACACAAAGAATGAGTAACTATTTGGGTCGTCGTGAGTGAATGATTGAAATGTTACAATAAATTGTATTTTTATTACTATACCCTGTTCGGCTAGAGTTAATAAAAATACAATGAAGACAGGGTTTTTTAAATTAGTACAAAGCGAGGCCTGCTAATTATTATTAAAATGCTTTAATTAGTTTTTTGTGTCAAATACAGCAATTTCACTTGCTATTTAGCTGATCGACTGAAATAAATATATATTTTCAGTCATAGGCGTAGGTATAATGTTTTGATGGGGAGGGGGGGGGGACGAATTTATATTTTCAGTTAAAGAAAGACAAAACACAGTAAGCGCTCCGATGCGTAATCATAATTTTCATCAGCTGTCGGGGATGTTATGTTTGATGACTATCGACCCAAGATGGCCGCCGCCACAAAATGGTGGATTATGTATTTTTTCACAACTCTCTTAATAGGGGTATCAAATGAAAGGGCTTGACTAGTAGAATACCACACACTATGATAAATGTAACTGGTTTATTTACATTAAAATACATCAAGTAATTAGTCATGGTCAAAGTAAAATAAAGGTACCATGAAAAGTCAGTAAACAAATAACAGAACGACACTCCGGAGTGCGATCAAAGCAATGACTAGTGTGACTTGACTTGCGCCACGCTTCTATCTGAACCCGTCGAAACAAGTTAGCGCGGGGTGCAGTGGGGGGATACCGGGAACGTCTTAGATGTTTTACGTGAGAATTGTTACTACCAAGAACTAATTTCTGATTTTATTATATATCTACCTACATAGTTATAAACATGTTAAATAGGTAGGCACTTTTTCGTTTAGCTTTGCTCGTATGGTAGAAATTTGCTATCTCGTGCAAGTAAAAAGCACGAGATAGCAACTTACTGCCATACAAACAAAATTAGTGTTTTAGAAAACCTTTCATTTGTGATAGGGCCCAACGTGTTATAACGCTTGGGACGATATCGGGCATTTTCCTTTAAGTTGCACCAAAAAATGTGAGTTAAAGTAAACATAAAATTCCTTGCTACACGTATGTGGCATTAATTCTACCATTTTAGCTTAGTAGATGTTTACTACTATGAAAGTTTTTATTTACATATAGTAAGACATGTTATATGTTATTCATTTGTCATAACGTGACGTTGAAAGTGTGTTTGTTTACATTGCCCGTACAAACTTCAAAGCCACTAAAATAAGAAGAAAAAGCTTTATTGCGTGATTTTAATAATGATGTTGCATTATTAAAATTTTCTCTGACGATGACGATGACGACAATCACTTGCTTTGTGCTCTTTACTGATGTCCCCAACAACTTGCTGCATAAAGCAGGTGGCATGAAATCGCAATGCAACGCGGAAACGAAATTAAAACGCGGTTAACGGTGACCGCAAACAATAGTTTTTCTATTTTGTATGCTGTCTGGCAGTCAACGTGTAAAATTCAATAGAAGTACAGTTGAATAAAATATACTTGAAAGTTTATGAACATTTTGCATCTTTTCAGCCTTTTAAACAAAAAACTAAAAGTACAAAAAATAATTCATTTTTTTTGTACTTATGACCTCAACTACAACAAAAAATTTAAAGGACGTTATTGACATTTTTCTATCTGGAGTAAACTTACATTGCATTTTGTAAAATACCAATATAGATTATTTAATAGGCTTAAAATCAAGTGAGATGCAGTCGAAAAATTGTTTAGAGTAAGTATGTATATTGTATGGCCGACTTAACCATGAGGTCATTAAATAAAGAAAAAAAAGTTTATTGTATAGAAAAATATTTTTTAAACTACAAAGCAAAGTTGAGCAATATAATAGGTAATAATATAATATTTTCTTGATATTTTTTTATTCTATTATATTACACGTGAATTTCTATTTTAATCTTATATCTGGTTAAACAAACTTCGGAGTGAATGAATGATAAATAAAAATATGAATCAGCATCATTCACTCAAGTTGTCCCAGCACTAAGCAATAATGCCCGTGTCACAGATAATATAATGCCCGTGTATTGTGTTGAGCTACCATCGTACCATTGTATTTTTCTATCGTAACGGCATAAAAAATACTTCAAAAATGTTAACAAATGAAACACGGTAATGTATATTTTATACTTAAATGTGATAGGAAACGTCATAATCTCGAAGATTTGAGTAGCTGGATCACCTTTTGCAAGAGGAAACTACACAATTAACCATTTTTTGGAGCTCTTAGTGCGACACGAAAACGACACCTAATGGCAGCGGCCGCGCGTCAACTAGTTTTATATAACGTGTATGGTCATATGGTCAGCGTAAATTGGCAGAGGGGTTCGCCCAGCCTTGCCGTCTCCCGTATCAATGCTCTAAGTACTCGGCAAATAATGCATATCGAGCTTCGCGAGACCGTAGAGCGTTGTGTGACCACCTGAGCGTCTCAACTATAAAAGTCCACTGCTGGAATTGTCCCATTGCAGACTGGTTAGAAGATCGAGAGAAACTTTAAGTCTAGAACACACTCCGGGAAACCTAAATCGAGCCACCTTGCACTTTTGGATTATATCGTTCAAAACTTTAAAGAGTATTTGAACAACCAAAAAGTTTTTATGCAATTTTGTAGCTGACATATTCATGTTTAATCTGATGTGCTGATTATTATGAATATACCAGCTATAAAATTGTACAACACTTTTCGGTCAACCAAACAAATTTTTTTAAGTTATGGACGATATAATCCAAAAGTGAAAGGTGGCTCGATTTAGGTGTCCCGGAGTGTATTTTACGATATCATAAATTTCATCCTAAATTGATTACAAAATTTTTAGCCCTGTTAGTTACAATAGACTTGTCGAAGTGTGGGCGTTTATGCACATTTTTTCCGCGAGAACAGTCGTGACGATGATTTTGAGAATAAAACATTCGCTTCTTTTCCAGGTACAGCGAACGCCGCTATTCACCGGACAGCCGGTACTCGCCAGAGAGCAGATATTCGCCGGAAAGCCGATACTCGCCAGAGACTGTCCGGTATTCGCCCGACAGCCGGTATTCTCCTAGGATGCGTCGGTCACCTTACTCGCCAAGATCAAGACGGCGATCGAGAGACAGGTAAAGAATGTAGTGCTTTTTCTTGCTAAATTGTAGAAATATAGGGAAATCTTAAAGTTAAAGAAAAAAAACAAACTTATTCCTTTAGTCCGATACAAAATGAAAAGCTTTATTCTGGTAGGTACATGGTTGTAATTCACTTATGCATAATGTTACTGAAGTTAACAAAATCCCTCAATGCAAAGCACTTAACTAAATTTTTAATTAATACAAGCCAAGGGCAGGATGGTTCAGGTTTGTTTGATCAATCTCGGTAAGTTCTTGCTAAATTAACTGGGTACAAAAGTCATAATACAACCGGGGTAATAAAATACACAAACAAATAGTTTTCTTTCTTTTTCAAAAAAAATTAGATTAGGTACCTTCGATTGTAACTTCTTGCGATCACGGGTCAGAGATAGGATATTCCTGTTTTATATTAATATATTTAGCTCAACAGAATTCCTCCTTGATAATAGGTTAGTTCATCTGGCTCTAAAGTCAAGCAGCGGAGCCCTACGGCCTCCGGGAACTGCCCTGGAGATTCATAGCACAGTGTTAGGTTAAAAATATAATTAAATATGCCTATGATCTTGAGGTCAGTGGGTCTAACACTGAGTTCTGAAGGAATCCCAGTCAATACATCTGAATTTCATGTAATAAACATTGCAAGTTAATTCCAAACATAATTTTCAATGAATTGTCAAAGTTTCTTATTGGGTAGTTAATAAAAAGGACATATGGAGGGGAGAGCACCTATTTTGTGTATAATTACTGCTATTAATAAAAAGAAAACAGCTTAATCTGTGAGTTATTTGCCAAAGAAGGAGGTGAAACTTAATATTGTGAAAATTTAGAATTTAACAGGAAATTCGCAAGTGTTACTCAATATATGCCTTAATCCCACTAAGATGCCGCTTACTATCAGGTTTTTTTAATGAAATAGGGGATGAAAAAGGCGAATTTTGGAAATGTTATATGTTTGATTTAATAATCAATTTACCCACAAATAAAAATAAAATTAACAAAATCTGTTTTAAATCATGAAATATAATAAGTTAATTAGATACCTTATTGTGGGCGGAGTATTATCTATTGATAGAATTTATTTATTCAACTAATTCAATGAATCGCGCGCCGGCGATTATAAATATGATTGAGCTTTACTCTTCAAGCTGAAAACAAAAATAACTGACTTTGTCAAATTCACTGTTTTTGCTTTTCAAATTAAATTCACACGGAAAACGAGAGAAATACCTATGGATTCTCTTCGCAGAAATGAATATAATACTTTATGATCTTCGAATCAATAACAAATTCCTTCGGTCGATGTCTCACAGACCACTCATCACATAGACGATAGACGCGTTCTAAAAACCAACGCTCCACCTGCGCACAGATTTGCGTTTATGTGGAAGCGACGGAGCCGAGGTCCGTTTGCTGAATGTTAAGCGCCGTATTGGCGATGGAACCTCTCCTAAAACCAAATTCATTTCATAACACTCGTAAGACTCTTAACTTGCTTCAAGATGTGTCAAGTCAACATACGGATCTTTCGAAATTCTACAATATGCAATAAGTATTTCCAGCTAAAGTTATAAGTTTGGTTGAAAAACAAAACGTAATGAAAAATTAACCATAAACAAATTGTGAATGCTTTCCAAATTCTATTCGACGAAACCATAATTATATGATCTGTGGCTTTAAGTGTATTTTATTATGATATGTCTCTAAAAATGATCAAAACAAACGGTCTAAATGTCAAATTCCGAATTTTGAGAAAATCAACCCACCTAAAGGTAAGCACGGGATTTTGGGCGAAAAAAAACTATCTTTGTAAATAAGGCCAGGATAAACGCGAGATTTATTTTGTTTATGCAAAAATTGAATAATGACCAAAGATAATTGCAAATGTCACTGACGTGACGTGAAACGACGTTGACGTTGACACTTGACGTTGATATTGTGAAATTAATTGACAAAGTTGTTGTAATTATGATTTTAGTTGTGCAATTTATGTTAAAACTACAGTGAAACCAAAGTGTTTTTGCAAAATTAGTGTTTTATGAAATTTTAAGAAAAAACGGTGTTACAAGAACAATGGCAGAATAATAATATCCGAAAGAATCATTAAGTCTCCGCAAATTCCATCATTACAAATGTGCTTAAAATGATTTCTTGTGATTTATCCAATCAACACAAACGCGATAGATAGATAGAAAAGTAAAATTTTTATGTACGACAAATGACAAAAAGATAGGAGTTCCTTCGACAATCACCGTGGTCCGATTTGCCGATTACCTGTCGATGCCGGCTCGAATTAGTATTGTGCTAAGTGTAGGTAGTGTCACAGATCTGTCATGTCAGCGCTATTCGACGATTACGCGTTAAAGCAATATCACTGTACGTGGAAAATTATTATTGGCGATAACTTAAGTCACAGCTAGCGTGAGCGAGCTCACAATTGATCCGAGATGCGAACTATCAATTCGGACCGCATTGTCTATTTGACATGTCTCATTTTTTCTTACATAGATTTTTGGGCTAGAGTCCCTACAAAGACCCTACCAAAGTTTCATCACAATCTGATCAATAGTATAAGAACAGATAGAAAACAGTATAACAGTAAGTCACTGTGGTTCTTAGTCGTCCTGAATTCGCGAATGGCTGCACAAATCTCAAAGGAGATGGCTTAACGACTGCCCTTAACATGATAAATATTTCTTAGTAGCTCGTAACATCCTTATATTATTTCATAATTTATTGCGTGTTTAATATTATTATAGAACTTTTATTTAAAAAAATGTTAAATTTAAGTTGTAAGTTTCATGCAAAATAATAAGTTTCAACTATTCAGCATTAGATGTGACTAGGTGAAATATTTATTCATTGTTAGGACAGTCGCCCATACCTACTGTATTTAGCCATCTCCTTTAAGAACAAAGTGGCGACGAGCTAGTTTCTTGTCGACGACTTTCATTCGTAAATGCACAGACCTGTCATGCTTGTCCGACCAAAAACTTCGGCCGTACTGTAATTATTTTAAAAAATCTATTTTACCTTTAGGCATTGTCTAATAAAAATGGTTTTAAAAAATGTATTTGGACATAAACTATAGGCTTATCCATGTTTTTATGCCAATCACGGGATTCTTTTCAGAATCATCTCTAATTTATTTTGGTCATACTACAATAAGCGCTTTATTTGTTTTATATGTAGCTACAACGGAAGAGGATCTCGCAGCCGGAACGTTCCCGCCGATACAGAGACTGAATACCACTCAGACAGTCCGACGAGAGAGTCGCGCCGCCGGCGTAGGTACTCCAAGAACTCCGGTAAATAATATTTTACATCAGTACTCACTGCCTGGCCATAGCTTTGCATAGAATATAGAGAATATGTGCAAAAGCCCTTGCAAAAGCCTCGTCTCTAGTAATCTCGTCACGTAAGTATAGGATTCTAAATCAACCTGACGCAGAAATCAGTTCACTGTCTGCAAAGAGACGTTTATTACCATTGATATTGTTCCCCAACATGAAGCTACAATCCGAGAATGTACTAAAAAGATTCATTCGAATGCCATTCTAATAGATGCAAGTCCTCCCTCAAATTGGTTTTTAGGTCCAAATTTCAATACCTAGTAAGATATCCGCGTAAGTGATACCTTAAAAGAAAGAACGATAATCAAGCATGTTTTCAGAAAAGTTTGAACAAAAAAAAAAACAATTTCCGTTTTTTTAATGAGTTTAAAAACTGTATCTTTAAATTTTGTTTCATGAACTTCAAACGTCTGTAAAAAAATCTAATAACACAGATGCTTCGAACACGTTTTGCTAGATTGCTTACACATTACTTTAATAAAATAAAATAAAAAGAATACATTTATCACTTAATTTGTCCATAAATAGCCTTTGTTCGCATAAGGACAGATTCTCATATGGACAGATTCTCAAAAAGACAAAAGTACATGTAAATAGAAAAGAAAAACAAAGATTTTTTCGGATCGTAGGCATTTAACTGAAAATTTTCGGAAAATCATTCGATTTAGGGTTTAAAATCGCATTTTTATTTTTAAATTAAATCTTTTCATTCTGAAAAAAAATTTATAAATAAATAACAATAATGAATAACAAAACAAAAAGTAATAAAAAAAATAAAATAACAAATTTGTAAAAAGTAAATCACGTTTTTTATCCCAATTTATGATTTTTCTTCTGAAAAGATAATTATAAAAAAGAATAACTCATAAAAAACAAAAACAATGAAAAAACAAATTTATGAAAAAATAACGCTCTACACCAGGAGCGAACCACTGCCACACAGATTTAAAGTCGAAAATGTAACACATAGACCAATCCTGACCTATATAAAGTAGGGAAATTAAAGTTCTCATGTTTTTATCTAATTCGACATTTGTGATAGATTGACGGAGAAATTTGAGGCGATGTAAAAAATAGTTTCACTTTAAAAATATTTTAATAATTACAAGTTTATCAGAGATGTTCGGAAGCGCGATCAAACACACAAAATATATTTTTTAGAGCACATAGATCATATTTTACTTTTATGAAAAGGAAACTTAAGTTTTAATAAGAAATTCAATAAAAGTCCTTGGGCAATATAATATTAATCAATGTATTACGGTAAAAGTACATATTGCTACAGGGAATAAATGGAATAATTGCCAATAAATGCGAAATATATAGATTTATGTATTTTTTTTGTGAAAAAACCATTCAATCAAATATTTTTATGTAAAAATCTAACATTTGCTTCACAAATATGAAGATATTGAATAAAGAAATGCTGAAAACAGCAAATGTCTAAAGTTTCAATAAACTCTCTCCACATGACAAAACAGGCCTTCTTTCATATAATAAGTCAATTATTTTGCCTATCTGTAACTGCAAGCATAACTACTCGTACCTTAAACCCGAACATATTGCTGGAAAGCTTTTCCAAAATTCCCCTTTTTAAAGCACTTGCACAAAATGGGCTGATTGATGGGTACACACACTTTCATAGGTTGATCCTTTAATCAATTAATAAAAACAAATATCCCTAATTTCAATTGTGTGAGGGTGTGTGCAACTGTACCATTTCTGTCTTTTTGAGAATCTGACCATATGAGAATCTGTCTTTTTGAGAATCTGCACTTATGCGAATAATCCATAAATAGCTGTAAACTCTAAATCTTGGGAAAATTCACAAAAAAAAAACGAAAAAAAATCAGACTTTGTCTAAGACAACCATGGCTTAAATGGTTCTAAATTGTCTATACTTACTTCGCCTTAAAGCTTTGCACCCATCTTCCAATCATCCTGTATTTCTTAAAATTATAACCCTATTACTATACAATTTTATGAGTTATCCTTATTTTCTACTTGACTTTACATCTTATGTCACAAGTTGGCAACATACACTGTGGTTCTTGTGGGGGTTGCAGATTTGCTGCGAATCTCACAAGAGCTACATGTACTATAGGTTACTGTTACCACTTACCATCAGGTGGGCAGTATGCTTTTTTGACAACTAAGTTGTACAGAAAAAAGATGGAGATCAAAATTTATTTCCATATTATAATAATTTACATTTTTTTTACATTAGAAATAAATAAATAAACAAATAACAATTATTTAAAAAAAAGTGAAACGATACTGAATCAAATCATGTCGGATCAAATCAAACTATTTCAGAAAAAAATATTTTTTCCTTTCGCACAATTTGTATCTAACGTCTGTATAATATCCACAATACAACTTGCAACTTTATTATTGTATTATTGTGAATATACAAACTTTAAAGCACACCTACCTTTTTAGAAGTCAGTGGACCTTACTTTTTTATTGACCACGGAACTGGAGTACAGCAGGCGGAGCATGGACTGCCAAGAAACTCAGTCACACGTATCGCTTGACAAACGTCAAGAAATTTTTATCACGTCGTCACACTAATATAAGGCTGCGGTCCGAAAATCAGTAAAAGTTACTATCAGCGCTATTAGCGCGCTCAAACGTGTCCTGACATATTTGATAAATGGGTTTTCGGATCAAAATGACTGTACCTGTTCTACATGAGCAGCGGGGAAACAATGTTGTAATTAAAAATCCACAAAACAATCCAAGTACTGAGAAGCTATCAAAAACAAAATTACCTACTTTAACCAAATTTTAACTGAACATTTGGTTTGACAAATTGATACGCTAAAACCCCGGATCGAAATCGTCAGCATGCTGTTAGCGCTGTTAGCACTTTTAGTATGCTTTACGGACCGTACGATTATAATCGTGAGCACGTGAGCGCTGTTATCTGTTTCGGACCGCAGCCTAAATACCCACCGCCGTGCTACTATTAAGACATAGAGAATATGTAACTGAAATTGTGAGATAATGCGTGACTAAAGTCCCGTCTTGGCAGCCCGTGCTCCGTCTGCTGTACAGCCAAAGTTATAGACTATACAACATAAGAAGGTTCCCGTGACAGGTCGAAGTTTTCCGTTTCATGCATATTACTTTGTGATTAGAAATATTATTTTTTTTAAATTTTAATTAACTTATCTCCTTAGGTTACTTTTATCATTAATGCAATAATTAATTTCACATTAAATAAAAACAGGAATATCAGTCCAGTTAAATAAAATTATATTTCTGAAATAGTACATTATGATACGAGCGCGCTATGTTGGTTATTGCGCACGAGGCGATATTGTGCGCGAGCCGCAGGCGAGCCCGACAAGAAAGCAGAGTACGTAATGACCAATGCAATGCAATCTTAAACAAATTAGAATTTGTCGTGTTAAGATTACTGCACTTGTGCGATTATGTAAAGTGAAAAGCACTCGTGTTTAATATACTGAATAACGGGTCTAAATGTAAGGTAATAAGACCCACTTTACGAGCAAGTGTGTTGAAAAAAATGTTATTTAAATTATGTACTTGAATCGTTCCGATTCACGATTCAAATACATACCTTATTAAACAAATATTTTTTTAGAATTACATATAAATAATTTTTCAACACACTTGCTCGTAAAGTGGGTCTTATTACCTTGCATTTAGACCCGTTATTCAGTATATTAAACACGAGTGCTTTTCACTTTACATAATCGCACAAGTGCGGTAATCTTAACACGACAAATTCTAATTTGATCAAGATTGCAAAGTAAATGTATGTCCAGTACACATTCTTAAATTTGTCGCTTAATACACTTATTTTTAACACGACTTTATGCGGCTGCCAATTGGAAACAAATGAACAGCCTACTACTGGTTACATAAATATTAAATTAACAACGACATTTAAAAAAACAATAATTAATAACTATAACTAATATAAGTTATTAAAAATTCCCACAAACTTGTTTTAACTAAAATATTCGGTTTATTTAGTTTTGAATTTTGGCTGTTTGGCCCTTTTTTGTTGGCTGTATGAAGAGTTTAGCCATGTCCGGGCAGCGCGCGAAAAAAAAGACGCGCGGCATTTTCCCGCTATTTAAATTTTTTGCCTTTTTGTTGTAATTGATAATTGATTATCTACAAATATGTCGAGTCCAAGTGAAGAAGAATCCATATTATTAACTCCGCCGGAAATAATTATGGAGGCGAAAAGCGCGAGTAATAGTTTGTTGCCGCCAAAATCAAAGGATAAATACTTGGCGGAATACGATACTTTCATGCAGTGGAAGATTGATAAAAAGCGCAGTAATTTTCAGAAAAATATTAATACCACAAGATCTTTTATTTTCCTCACAAGTGTGTTGAAAAACGTTGTATGATACACGCGCGCATTGGTCATTACGTACTCTGCTTTCTTGTCGCGCTCGCCTGCGGCTCGCGCACAATATCGCCTCGTGCGCGATACCGACATAGCGCGCTCGTATCATAATGTACTAATATTTAACTGGACTGATATTCTTGTTTCTATTTAATGTGGAATTAATTACATAACCGAAAGAGATGTTATATTTTTAAAACATAATGTTTTTAATCATGGAAACTATAGTATGCATAAAATAGAAAACTTCGACCTGTAAACCGAAACCTTCTTATCTTGAATAGACTACTTATAGTACATACATGAGAAGAACATTCACTTAATTTCGATTTTATTTCCAGGTCCCAGCTCTGGGTCCGGCTGCTCATCTGAATCAGACAAATGAAATCAAATAGTGCGTATTGTGTTACTTTATTGTTATGGTTCAAATAAATTATTGCGGCCAAAATACGTTTGTTGGTGAGTAGCGCTAATTAATCGAAATGAAATGGTTATTGTGAAAATGTTTAATTGATAATGCTGCCGAGGGCAGGAATTGATTTGTTCGCTTGTCACATAAAAAAAATTGCGGTCAGCCCGACATTAGTAAATTAGAAAATACATTATTTATAACTATACTCCACTACTGCAAGACTGGTTTGACTGTGGCGATGCTATAATTATAATACCATTTATAAATTAGAAAACGATTAGAATTTAATTATAACAACTGATAAGCATACACCAAATGTTAAATGCTTTAATATTAGAAAAAAAACTTATAAATGAGTTGTTATGTAAATATGTATTTAAAGCAAAATTACATTATTCCGCGAATGAAACTATCAGAAAATGTTATTATTAAATGGTTCATTAATAAAATGTTACACATTTATGCGAATTCCGTGTTCACCGGAATCCGTGCATCTTTACATAATTATGTATCATATGTTTTGATAATTGGCTCTATACATTCTCACTGCCATTATAATGAAAAAAAAATAAACAAGCAGATATTCATGTATTTTTATTTATTTACATAATTTTAATTTAAAAAAATATTTATTTCAATGCCACTGTATACATCAATGTGACTTAATAATTAATAAGTATTTAAAAACAAATTATATGTATTTGCTCAGTATATTCTTTGTTAAGCCTTGTACTCACCTTCCAAAAAATTCTTATATTATTAATTTTATCTTCATAGATTATTTAACAAAAACACCTTAGATTTTACTAGGTACAGTGGGCGCCACGTTAAGCCATACACTTAAACCTTTGAACAGCTCTTTTTTCGCTCGTTATAGCAGCGTTTTCCGTAGTGTAATTGTTAAGCTTCACGCAAGGGCGGATCTAACCAAGGGCTTTTTGGACTTCAGCCCAGGGCCCCGTGGATACAAAGGGCCCCCAGGTTTTAATAAAATCAATGGACGATACATATTTTTAAGTAAACAAAAATATGTAAAATGAAAAAAAAACAATCATAAGTTTGGCAACCCAGAACGCTCAACCCGTGTGCATGGCTCTCAAACGAAACCGGGAACTTTCGTGACAGGGGTGCCACGAAAATTCCCGGTTTCGTTTGATAGTCGTGTCACGAAAATTTACAGCACGAAAATGCAGAAAGGTTGATTTATAATAATGTCGTTGAATTTGTTTGACATAAACACGAACTCTTATTAAATATTGTTTGAATTGCCGTATACCTACATCACATCTCACTATAGAAAACAGTTACTTGACAAAATGACAATTAGTTGAATAATTAATGGGCCCCTGAGTAGCCCGGGGCCCCACAAATTCACGATCCGCCCCTGGCTTAATGTGACGCCCACTGTACTATAGAATGTCATCAGCGGCCATTAAACAAACATTTTTTTTTTATTATAATCTGAATTTTGTGAATAGTTCCTAATTTATTTATAGCATAATTATATCTTCTACACTTATTTATATTACAATTATGTAACAAGTATTCTAGTAGTATTTATAAGTTAATATTTTATATGTTTAATATGACTTTTTTGAAATATTGACTCTTTTCTTCTGCTTCTTTCAATTGTTGGCTGCTTTTCTTCTGTGCGACCCGGAAAAAAATTGAGTTTCGTGGCGTTACAGGTGCCGGCGAATGAAAAGAGTTTAAATATAATTTCATAGAATTAAAAATTCGTCCTCCTGGGGCAGTGAAAAAGCGGCCAATCCCTCTTTAAAGCATTTTTGACTGTAATGCTTGGTAAACTTATTAAGTGACAAAATAAAATGCAATATCGTATCTTAACGTAAAGTGAGAAGTAATGCGCTTATGAGCCAATGTTTCATTTCTAGACACACAGGAATAATTAGTAATGGCACATCAAGAATTAAAATCGAATTGAAATGTTAATGTGTTTATTTTATTAACAAAACTAGTTGATACTAGTCTTCCAGTCAATACACCACCATACTTAATTATTAAAATAATTCACAATGTTAAATATTATTCAGTGTAAATATAATTTGTTGCAATGGTCTTAAATCTTCTTCTTGCTCTACAAATATTCAGTATCGATGTTAAAATGAAAACGAACGCAATCTTAAATTCCTGAAGCGAGCAATAATACCACGTTCCAAGACCCGAACCGTGATCAATTAATTTATTGAACATTGTTATTAGTCACTTAGTGTAATATATTAAATATGATTTTAAATAAATAATTTTATCTATGAACTTGTGTCTTCTTGGTTGTTTTTAGGGTTCCGTACCCCGAAAGGAAAAAACGGAACCCTTATAGGATCACTTTCTTGTCCGTCCGTCCGTCCGTCTGTCTGTCTGTCTGTCTGTCAAAACCCTTTTTCTTCCTCAGGAAGGCGTGGAGGTATCAAGCTGAAATTTATATCAAATACTCAGGTCTACTGTCCCTTGGAGCTGTGAAAAAAGCAAAAGATACAGCCGTTTATGCCGCGAATTTCCGTAAATTTTCGACACCCAAGGGAATAAAAACCTATAGGGTACTTCTCGTGAACTCAGACTCTTGAAATTTGGTACGAAGTAACATCTTATAGCACAGATAAAGGAAAAATTGCCAACAAGAAAAAACATCATATAATAAATATTCTTAATAATTTTAAAGAAAACTTCATTTTGATTTTAAAAACAATTCAAACTGCATTCAGATTATTAAATAACCACATGTTTGAGCCGTGAATCGAACCCGCCAAATGTAGAATATTATGTAACAAAAAATTATGTAATGTTTTTATGACACCGATTGATAGAGTTGATCACGGGAATTCAAGACGGATTTTATAGGCTTCGACTCCCGGTTCAGACAGGCAATTTTAAAAAAATCATAGAATTCAGTTTGAATTGTTTTTAAAATTAAAATGAAGCCTTTCAGAAAAATATCATTTATATAATTTAACTATACATTTTGAAAAATAGAAGACCATAATTTTAACATAAAGAAGACGGATTTTATGGACCTTTTGACCATAAAAAATCTTATAAAAAATATATTCCCTGAATATACATATTTTTATTTACGCTGGATTATTATGTTATTAAAAAATTGTGTTCAAATCAAATTATACAAAGCAACATAATAAATGCACTGTATGGGTACAGTCAGCAAAATAAATTATTGGAGTATGAAATATTCATAAAAACTTCTCAAACAAACTGAACGTTTCGACCGTACAAAGTGCATTTTAGCACTAATTTACAATAATAAACGAGTTCACGTAAACGCACGTGCCTTACTAGACGTGTACTCATTTATGTATTTTTTATCATATTATCAGTAGCAGTTCATATAAACTTAACCATCTTTTGATGATTATCATCTACTTATAACAAACAGGGGTGGCCAACAGGTCGATTGCGGCTGTTAGTCGATCATGACGAGGAAAAAACATCAAGTTTAATATACCTATTTACCTAATAATCATATTCATTTATATTTTATATGTAAATTAGTGCAATTAGTGCGCGTATTATTTTTCAAGAAATTTTATTTTAAAATTAGAAGATAATTGTATGCTGAACTATACCGTTTCTGTTAAAATTCGAAGAAGTATGTATTACTAGATCCACAGTTTTTTTTCTAGGTATATTCTATGAGTCGCTGAGATCGCTTTCTTTCGGGGTTTCATTAGAAAACAGTAGGTATATCTTGAATCTAATTAAGTTGGCCACCCCTGATCTATGATATGACACGGTAATAGTATATACAGTATGTCGACTCGGCTCCTTTTTGAAATTTCATACCTACGGCCGCTCGGCATCGCTTGGTGCGTGGCCCGCGATAGGGCTGCTCGCGACCGTTTGACTCATGCATATGACCTGTGGCGAACTGTATTCGTGACTGCCCTTGTAGCTATGCGATCCTGGGGGTTATTGTGTAAGAAAAAATCTATCGCGATCGCTTACAATTTGACAGCCGCAGTCCATCCATTACTCCTTTATAAAAGGAAGTCGGCACAGAGTCTTATGTTCACCGCGCAATGACTACCAAATTATAAGCGATCATGATAGATTTTTTCTTAGACAATAACCCACCCGAGTGCGATCACAAATCGAGGCGCGTAGGCATAGCGCGTGTTTCGACCACGAAGCAAATGGTTTTGCTTCGTAGTTTCGACCGTTTCTATGAAGTCGGTCTACTGTACATACTATTACCGTGGATATGATGTGTTGAACTTGAAACTGAAATTATCTAACAATAATAGAAATACTTATTCGAAAGATTAGAAAGTTCGAGTACTTAGTAGTACATAATATGTATATGGTTGGGTATTGAAAATAAGTACATTCAACCTGTGCTTTCATTTTTTTTATTATATTATAAACAGTCTATTATCCAGTTCAGCGCTGCATGAAAATAGAGGTATTTACTCCATTGACTGTCAACACCCATTAGTAATCAATGGCACAGACTTAATATTCTAACAGTTATACATCAACATCCATTACTATTAGCTCTATTCATTACCGGCATGTAAAAACTTTTTTTTGACTGTACAATACATATAGTGAGAAATCGTAAATACTTTTGATTATTCTAGTATCATGGCACAACATTCCACGGCGTGAAGCTGTTCGGGTCTGGTCGATCAAGCTGAAATTCAAAATCATCCATTATCATACCGTCTTATATCACTTATATGTACTAAATATAATAAATCGGTGGTCAAATTACTGAGACTGCAAATTATAATGAAATTTAAATATTGCTCAACAATTAAATACCTAATATCCCGAAAGTACAATTTTATTGTCGTCGCCAACTTTGCTGAAGAGGTGATGACAAGGAAAGAGGCTCACGAACGTGACCGCGAGCAAGACCCGCTCGCGAGCGCCAGAAGGCGACGGAGGGGCTATAATGCTTTGATTCCGCCGTCCTAGTGGGGGTCGGCGGGCGACGCGGATGAGTATCGTGTCGCCTGCATTGCACTCGACCCCTGCGATGGTGGGGGCAGCTAGGGGACACTAGCTGCTTCCATGCTTCCAGCAGCGAGGTGTGTCCGTATCGTGTTTCGGTGTATGGGCCCGGCCGAGCGACCCACGCGAGCTCAGCGCTCTGCGCATGCTTGTGGTCGCTCACCATGGCCAGTGAGGTGTTCCCGTGGGGTTTAGTGGGTAGTTGCGGCACTCTGCCGTGGAGTCCCACACACCCTTGCCCCTGCCCGGGGGCTTGGACGGTGCGTAAAAGCATTCAACACGCAAAAAAAAAAAGTGCGGATTGGTTGTCCGTGTGCAGTTTCCAGTCTGCCATCGGACGTGTCCCCGGGTTGCGGATAGGGGAACGCCCCCCAGATATGGGGGGTACCAGGGGATCACCGACCCCCCCAACCCGGGGGGGTGAGAGGGACTCGCCTTGGGCGAGTGCGCGCCGACGAGGTTGTGGTAGTTTCCGAAAGGGTTCTCATGACCTCGTCCGGCAGCGGGACGACTCCCGTCGCCGGATCCCCTTCGTCTGATGACGATGAGGATGTGGCGGCGGTTGTCGCGCTCGCGCCAAGGCCAATGTGAGGGGCATAGTTGGGTTTTAGTCGGTAGGCCGCGGCATTGCACTCCCTGGTGGACATACCATCCCGTCTGCCAGGGGCCGCGTAGAGTCCGACATAACCTCGCGCCTCCCAAGCGCGAGGTATGCGTAACGCATTTTCCAACTATAAAAAAAAGTGCGGATTGGTTGGTGCCTACATATGAAATTCGTGAAAAGAAAAACACATTGGTACATGGCAGGATCGATCGCGGGCCTCCCGATTCCTACTCGGAGCACAGTCCAGTGCCGAGGCCACAGCGCCACCGACGATCAATGAAGTACATTAACAAAATTTACCTTTTGAGTTATATGATCCTCACAAGCCATCCGTATCCGCGCAGAAGTAGCAGGAGAATCGAGTTGGAAATCTAGAGATACGCCAGCATCCGCTCTAGCGGCGCGAATTGCCTCCTTTATTGCGAAGAACACTGTGCTCGCTAGAAACAGTGGCGGCTCACCAACTGCCTGCAAATAACGAAATTATGTTCTTGCAGACAAATTAAATAGTTGGGCTATGGTACCAAATCGTGCAAGAAAATATGCGATTACAAAATAAAAGAACCTAAGACCCCGAGGGCATAACTAGGTGGCCTTAACCACTATCTAAACTAGAATAGACAATAAGACATTACAAGATTTAAGTATTATACTAGTTTATTTATGTATACTTTACCTTTGATGAATAAACAGCTCTTGGATTCGGTGCTCCTTTTAACAAAGAAACGTTAAATTCTTGAGGAATATCCCCGAAACCAGGTATTTTATAAGCCCCTGGCCCCCTTGAGTACAACGTTCCAGTTGCTGAGTAAATTAACTCCTCGATCGTGAACAATCCGTAGCCCTGAATGAAAGCTCCCTCTATCTGGCCAATGTCTATAGCTGGATTTAGACTTTCTCCCAAATCCATCACAATGTCTGTTCTAATTACTTGATGATCACCACTGAGACAGTCTATCTCTACTTCTGAGCAAGCAACGCCATATGTGAAGTAATTAAATGGCTTCCCAGTATTCGTTTTGAAATTATATCCAATATCAGGTGTGGCGTGGAAGCCGGTTGCGGATAAGCTCACGCGATCAAGGTACGCCGCTAAAATCCAATCCTCCCATTTTCCGTTGGGATTTTTTTCCTTGTACGGCTTTATACGTTCAACTAAGATTTTACAGGCGTCTAGTACTGCCATTCCGTTTAGATCAGAACCAGCACTGGCTGCTGTAGCTGATGTATTAGGTACTTTATCGGTAGCAGTTTCACAAATATGAATTTTTGATAAATCAACGCCTAAAATTCGCGAAGCTACTTGCAGCATCTTAGTATGTAGACCCTGTCCCATTTCCGTGCCGCCATGAGAAATCAATACTGAACCATCTACATAAATAAGAACCAAAGCGCCAGCTTGATTAAGCAACTTTTCTGTGAACGCAATGCCGAACTTTGTCGGTATGACTGCAATTCCGCGTTTTCTCCATCTGTGTTGCCTGTAAACAAAAAAGAAAATAATAATTTTAAAGCGAATTTACTTATTAGGTACGACAAAGATAATCAGTTTCGATACTAAGGTAGGTTACATTATCGATTTAATTTATTGTAAAAAATATAACTCACTTGTTGAAAACTTCGACTTCCTTTTTTCTCTTAGAAAAATTACTCTTTTCAATGCATTCATCCCAGCATTTTTGCAGTGTACAGTGTATTAAGACTTGTCCATAATGAGTAACAGAATTTTCAGAGTATAAGTTAAGTTTGCTAAGTTCTTCTGGACATTTGCCTAGAACCGTTGCAACGTGTCGCAACATATTTTCTGCTGCAAACATGCCTTGGGGTCCTCCAAATCCTCTAAATGCCGTATTGGATGGCAAATTGGTCTTACAAATATGACCAGTCACTTCTACGTTGGGTATGTAGTAGGAATTTTCAAAGTGAAACATGGCTCTTTCAACCACCTACAAAATAATTATTTATGTTTAATCACGGTAAACAGAGAATTTTTATTTTAATGTTTATGCTTACTTACCGGTCCAGACAAATCTATTGAATAACCTGCATTACTATATATATTCACTATTGCTCCCATTAGCTTTCCTTCTTTTGTAGCTGCTACTTTGTATTTGACCAAAAACGGATGTCTAGTGCCAGTCAGCAGCATGTCTTCGTCGCGATCCAACATACATCTAACAGGCCTCTGGAGTTTATGAGCTGCTAGAGCTACGGGTAAAGCAGTTAAAATGCCTCGTGACTCTTTTCCACCAAATCCTCCTCCTAATCGCTTTACTCTAGCGACTATTCTATTCATAGGCACATGAAGAATATGACTCGTTAGTTTCTAGAAAAAGACATTAAAAATGTTTTAAGAAAAAGATTTTATTAAACATAATTTTGAAAACTCCTGAAATGTGCTATGAGTTGGCACATTTTAGAGTTTTATATATTTTTATATTATTATTATTATTTATTATATGTTAAGCCAGGCTAGTTCACCAAAACTGACGAAAATACATAATGATGTTTGGGCTTTCAGTGTGAAGAAATGTTGTTTTATGATGAATTAAATTTATGATGAAGAGTTAAATTTAAATTCGTAAACCAAAATCGTAAACTTTTAAAAGAAAAAGAAGCAAAGAGACACAATAACGGCAAAAATATTAAAAATCTTTTAAAATTATCATAATTATCCCAAAAATAATCTTCCACGTTTAGGTCTTCACAATTTTAATCGACAATGATATGTTATGATTTTTTTAAAAAGGATAGCTTTTTATCATTTTAACACGATAATCGCTTAGATTTTAGATAATTTTTCCAAAAATCATTTAAAATATACACTCGATCCCTTTCACTGACCACTATTTCAGAAGGATGTTGTGATGAGCAAAATATTTCCAACTCATCATCTTCTTTTTTCGGAATCGCAAACGCCACATGAGTTTCAAAATAAAAATGTTCTTGACCGCCCATTCGACACTGTCCCTCGATTATAATATTATTTTTGTCCTCAAAAACCGCATTAACATCTCCTTTTCGTATAGTTTTTGGATATTGTGGATAAAATGAGTTATGTTTAATTGCATCTTCAATTGTAATAATTATTGGATTTAGCTCTTCATATTCAATTTTGACTTTTCGAGCCGCAGATTGGGCTGTAGCTTGATCAACCGCTAAAATTACTCCAATCGTCTGACCTTGACTAGTTACTTTTTTACTTATGAAAAGTTCCTCGTCATGAATAATAGGGCCAATTGTATTTTGCTCTGGTGTTAAATCTTTTGCAGAGAAAAAAGCTACTACACCTGGCTGCTTTAAAGCTTCTTGTGGATCTACAGATATAAGATTAGCATGAGCCTTTGTGCTTGAAACAAAAGCCAAATACAGTTCATTTTCAGCAATTGGCATATCGTCACAATATATAGCCTCCCCTGTAGCTTGTTTAAAAGACGACATGTGCTGCACTGGTCTGCCAACCATATCTGTTTTCACTTGACTGTCACCGATAAGCTCAAAGTATTGTGAACTTTTTGGCATACTGCCATGAAATTGCTCAGCGCCACTAGTATGACGAGGTTGAAGAAGATCAGCATTTATAAAATCTTTACTAATTTCCTTAGCAATAACTAAGAAAGCCTTAAAAAATAAACTCATCGTTAAGGCCCTCCTGTACTGTATATTACCACCAGGTGCTGACGGATCGAGAGGTAACTCATCTAACATATAAGAGTATGCCTTTTCTAACATTTGCTCATTCCATTGAAGTCCTTTGAGCGAGTGACTTGTTTTAGTCGCTAATTTGGTAACGGGTGCCATTCCGCCGAAAGCAATATTAATATATTTAATAATGTTTGACCTGTCTTCAAAATCAACGTTAATCGCTGCTGTAACAATGGAAATATCGTCTTCTCGACGTTTTGCTTGTTTGAATGCTTTGACATATTGATATTTTTTCGTAAGTGGTATTTCTATGGATAACAATATCTCATCAGGCTTTACCACGTTTTTCCTGTAGCCGGTAAAGAATTTCTCATCCATTAATACGGATCGGTAACCATTCTTTTTACTAAGAAGATTTAACTTAACTTTCAAAGACATCAAAATAGGATTTAAATCTGAAATAGGACTACCCGTCATTATGTTTCCACCAATAGCTGCTACATTCCTTATTTGTTTTCCAGCAAACCAATTCAGCATATTAATAATTGTTACCAATGCGCGAGTTTTATATGTAGGTAGCTGTTCAATATATTCTCTAAATTTTTTTTCCATATCCATTAAAGTTACAGCAGCACCAACAATCAAATGATGTTCATTTGCAACAATATCGTTCATTTCTGCAATAAGGTTTGGCATTATGATAGTTGGGTAAATGAAATGTTTAAATTTTACTTCAACGCCTACTTCAGTATTACCAACAACAATTTTTGCATCGGGATGTAGTTCTTTCAATTTTAATACAGTGGTCACATCTGTAGGTCGATGCCACGTAACATTTTTTCCCCTAAACACTAAATATTGTTCGTCATAAATGGGTGATAACTTTAATTCTGGAGGAAATATTGGTTCCTGACTCGGATCATATGGCAAAAAGGATGACCTATCAAATATATGATTCGTTTCACTTTGGTCCTCATTTTCTTCAGTCTTATATTTACAACAGTCTTTTCCCATCGCACATCCTTCATTTTGGTCAGTCACTTCTACAAGTCGCCGACTTTCCCAATCTTCTATAAATGTTTTATAGCCTTCTATGATTGCCCGGTATCCTGTGCATCGGCATAGATTTCCTTGAAACGCTACCTCTATGTCTGAATATTTTATATTTTTACATGACCTTATTAGACTATACATGGACATCACAATACCCGGTGTACAGAAACCACATTGCGAGCCATGGGCTTTAGCAATTCTTTCTTGAACTGGATGGAGCTTAGTCTTTGTTGAACCAATTCCTTCGACAGTAGTGACAGCAAGACCATGCATAGCGCAAACTGGAGCTAGGCACGCATTCACTGCCAAATGACTGATTTATTGGTTAAGAACATTTTACTGAAATACTCGTAACTAGAAGTACTTCGTCGTTTCCTAAAATGCAGCATACTCGTACAAGTAAGTTTTCTAAAATATGTGAAATAAGCACAAAAAATTATGACTTTTAGCTAAATGTGTGTTTCTCATCAACCTTTTTTAGATAAGTAAGGTTTTTTCAGAAGTAGCCGTCATGCATTTAGTTTATGAAATAGGTGATAAATGTTTGATTGGACTAAATTTGGTCATCCCGTTATTATTCATCTAGATATATATAACTTTAAGTGTTTGATATAATAGTTAGGTAATAATGAATAAGTTTTAGGAATTTGGTTTTAAAATTTGTGTTTAAAATTCTACCCGCTATGACGAAAAACTAGTTTAATAATTAATATTATGTCTTGATTTCTTGAATATTGGGTTACTTATACACCAATGTCCTGAGTTGGAGGCTGGAACGGTAAAAAACGAGACTAGTTATTCAAGATAGAATAGTGTTGAGATACTCTAGGTACGGTTTAGCGTGTAAACTTAGCATCAACTTATATTGTACTTACGTATTTGCCTAGAAATTAAGCTAACGAAGAATCACTAGCTTATTAAATCTAACTTGCTATCCTGCAAAAATTTACCTGTTTCTATCTAATCAGCAGTGGCATAACTATAAAGCCGCAGAACTGGAAAAATACCACGGGCTCCCGACCTGAGGCCCTAGACAAATGCTACACGCTAACTTTTCCGCAGTCGTTCCGCAGAAAAAATGTATGGAAATGACATTAGCTTATGACAACCTCACGCTATTTTTTCCGCAGCTAATGTTATCTCCATACATTTTTTCTGAGGAACGACTGCGGAAAAGTTGGCGTGTGGCATTTGTCTAGGGGGGCTGAGAGGGCCTCGGCCCAAGAGGCCGCGAGCTCAAAAATAACCTAACATTTTTAACAACATTTTGTACATAGGTAGGTACTTTAAAATTATATTTTTATGTACTACTTAAAATCGATCAAAGCGAGACAAATAAAGACCATATCAAATTCAAGTAATCATTTAGATTTCAACACATTCAAAACTATAAACATCGCTAAATTTTACTGGGAGGGCTTTACCATCCAAAGAATTTGCCACGGGCTGCAGACTGCAGATGATTATAGTTATGCCACTGCTAATCAGTACTAGGTAGATTTGTTATTTGTTCAGTTAATATTATCATTCACTTGCGCAATTTCAAGCAACAGTGTATTACATAATTATGTCAAGGATACACAATTTCCTTCTGTTTTCTGTTGTATCGTGACACCATGACGGTGCATGCCCCACAGCCGCCCTCTGCGCAGCCTAGTTTGGAACCCGTTAATCGCAGTTTCTTCCGCAGGTACCAAAGTAGAGTCCATTCTGGATCCGGGTTCAGGTCAACTACCTTAAAAAATCGTAATATATAAAAATAAATATGATTACATTATAAACGAATGCGTTCCAGAATGCAAATAGCGGACGTCAATGAGAATACATCTTTGCCGAAATGGGATTGGGCGGGGCATGTCGAGCAAATGCATCCTGATAGGTGAGCTCCAACAGTCTCGCAATAACAGCCCCGAGACGGACGTCGACGTCGGAGCATGCTCAGAAAGCATTTAGACGTGACGACTTAGAGTGGATGCCTTAATTAATTCCTTGAACAATGGCCGAAGAGTGCTAGGGATCGTGATATGTGGAGTGGATTGAGAGAGACCATCGCCCAGAAGTGGGATAATATAAGTTATTACCACACCAGTGTGACTATGGTTAATTTTATTTATCCGTTGTCACATCGGTGTGACTATGGATAATTTTACTCGATCTATAGTCACCTTGACCAAACTGTCTTTAATTTTGGGTACATATTTCTCTTTATTTTCCCGTGCTACCTATATGTATAGTTGTGGATTAAGTTAAAAAAATAAAAACTGTCAGCTTCCGTATTGTGTCTTATTGAGCAAAAACAAAAAGGAGATCTAAATACCTAATAGCATTTTTGAAAAAATTACTAATGTCGAGAGAATTCAAAATTTTTTCTCACAAAAATAAAACTTCTTAAAAACATTTTGTTGTTTTAAAATAAAAAATATCCTCATAACTGTCATTTATTAACAGACTTGGAAATTATTTTTTTTTATTTAAGACGGGATTACTTTCCGATTAGTCCCATTGTCACAAAGTCAGGATCTGATGATGGGATCCTAGGATAATCGTAGGAAACCCTTAAATTTTATAGGCACGTCCACGTCCAACGTGATTCATCTCTTTTTCTGAAGCTATTCAGATGTTTGCTGATGATGGAAGGATCATTGACTTTTAGGAGTTAGAGGTTAGTCTTTTAAATACAATCGGCACTTACTGACCTTAAGTTGTTTTTTTTTCAAGTTATTTATTTATTATTTATTTAACAAATTATGTACATACATACAACAAAAACATACTCATGGAAACACTACAAAGGTACTGCTTATTTCTTAGCAAAATGTCTTGCAGCAGCCCTGTCACTAATAGAAATAGTATTTAATATGGTAGTTGAGTGTGTAACAAGGTAACAAGGTAATAATAATATTTAAAAAAGAATGCCTACAATTAATTAAATAAAATACAATATACTAATACTCGTATATATGGATATACAATAAACTAATTTGGTGTCTTTCAGCCATATTGGTAACTGATTGTTTGATTACTGGTTACTTAAAATATAACTTTGGGTATAACTTGGTTTATATAACTTTGGGTTATAAATAAGTAATAGAAAAATCTCCAAGAAGTGAAGCAGCCAACAAGTTCAATTCGTATTGCGATCGATTTTGGTTACATGACAAACAATGTATTAAAATGTGATATTGCCAAGAAGAAGCAATACAGAATACAAACCATTTAGAAGGTTGGCATTCTCGAATAAACCGCTTTGTAGGAAATAAAAACCCATCAATCGCTAAAGTTCTATTCTGTATATTTTGGTGAAGGAAATAAAGATAAAAACTACAGGGAAGAAATCAAGCAAAAACTGAGATTATGAAGAAATGGACAATGAGATCTCTCTAGCAATAGAGGAATTAAAAAAAAAGAAATTACTGTAGGTTTTTACAAACTATGTTTTTTTAATTCCGGCAGTTCTACAGTCCGGATGATGTGTAGGTACATCCGAAATCATAGAACAGGGTACTCCGAAGCACTGAGACAAAAGTCTCATCAGTTCGGTCAACCGGACTAATAACCGAACTATTGATCAAAGGCTTTATAACTTATCTCTCCATTAGGACAATTTATGATGCCTGTTAAGCACTTACATTTTCTTGAAAATGTATAAAAAAAGTCTCTTTTTGAAGCTGGTTAAATTTACATTAGTTAAGAATGTGGAAAAGTTTTTAAATAACTAGTTACGAAGAGGCGCATGACCGATCGGTTTGGAGATCCCTGGGGGAGGCCTGTGCCCAACAGTGGGCGTCTCTTGGCTGAAATGATGATGAACTAGTTACAAAACAGTGAAAAAATTTTTTTTCACGTAACCAGTTATTAACAAACAGTTACCAATATGGCTGAAGGGACTTCGGTGAGCTGGTATAATAGATCCATCATACACTCTTTTGTTTCTAAACATCACATCACACACTATTAATATTTTGAAATATCAATTGTCAGCCAGTGATGTATCCTTGTACTTTATGTTCGCTAGACTGGACAAAACCGATTCCTAGCGCGTAAATAGACCGAATCAATGCGCCAGTCAGTGCATGCGCTACGATCTGTAAAAGTTCCCTTCACAGTTTCAACCAAAGAACTAATGTAAAATCTTTCGAAATGAGATTGCGTTTTAATCATTCAATACGATAACTGACGCCAAACCACCTCATTGGCTGCCCTGCCATTAATAATAATTCTTCAATTAGTTCTCTGCATTTTACCAAAGTATAAATATGACAATGTCTTAAAACAAATTTTTCGACCAAGGTAAGATGAATATAAAGGCGGAATAGCCGGTATAGGTAAGTAATAACTCTGAAAAATTTGATATCGGCGCTAGCTTAGGCGACAATTTTTTAACCATTAAATTCAACAAATTATTAAGGAATATTGTTTATAGGTACTGGAATGAAGTTAAATTAAAAATACAGTCTTATTTGAAAAGAATAACCCTCGAGTCAAGAAGGTACCTATGTATGAAACCTACGAAATGTTTATTTTCATTTGATTCAAATAAAGTTACATAATACAATATAACAATTATGACCTCAAACCGTATAACCGTGTTTACGTTTCACCCATACGACCCGAGATAAAAATTAATCGCATCACGTGAAAAAATCAAAAAACATTCACGGAACAGAAAAAAAAATTAATAACATATATTCAAAAAAAAGCTAATTGGTTTAATTCAAAATGCGGACGAACACTAGGGAGGGATTTTAAAAAAAATTACCCTGAAGGGATTAAATAGGGGTTGCAAGTTTGTATGGATTTTAATTAAATTAGCAACGATTTTGATAAACATTGAGTCATGCCATGCTCTTAAAACATTTCATTGAACACATGTTTAATGGTTTATTGGAATTCACCCCCTTAGAGTGCAAAATAGAGGGACTGAACGTTTTTATGAAAAATATTTAAAATCTGCTCCAATTTTTATGAAATTTATTATTCGAGCTCCTACATATAAATATCGGTCCTGCGCCTGCCGCATCCTGGTGAAGGTCGCGAGAAGTTTTCTATATAATCGGCTGAAATTATTTTACGTGAAAATATAAAATTCCCACTGGGAAACAATAATAACGCGGGCAAAGTCGCGAGCGGAAAGCTAAGTACCTACTTATATTATAATTTGAGCCAAGGCAAATACCAGAATAACTTAAAATAAGTAAAACATCTTTGGTACTAAACAGTTTCGAAAGAATTATTCTTGAACTCCTAATCTAGCAGAAACCTTCCATCATCAGCTCAGTAACATGACATTATGACTACCAGACGCAAATACCTGAATATCTTAAAAAGAAGCATGAAACACGTTGGAGGTGCCTATGAAATTCAAGGGTTTCCCTCGATTTTCATGAGATCCCACCATCAGACCATGACATGGTGATAATGGGACTACCTTAGAAGTATACTCTTTTTATTACAAAAAGAATATTGAAAATCGGTCCACAAATGGCGAATCGATTACGATGAACATACATAAAAAAATAGATACAGCCGAACATAGAACCTCCTCCTTTTCCGAAGGCGGTTAAAATATCTCGAACAATCTCAATGTACTGATATTCATAATATTTATGTTATGAGCTGTAAAACCAACTTTAGTTCCTGTCTTCGCCATATTTATTAAAATGATTTAATAGTTTTAATTGTCTATGTAATTAAAATAGAAATGACATAATAGTAAGTATATTACGTTACGATATAAGTGCGCTATGGTGGTTATAATTCACAAGGCGAGTCGAAGGCGAGGGCGTTATAAAGCCGAGTGTGTTTAACTAATATATGCACCCTACGACGTTTTCCAACACACTTGTGAGGAAAAACACCTAATACACTGATTTTTTTTATAAAATAACAAATTATTATTAATTCTAAAAAAGTGGACAAAACTAAATAATGGTATGAAAATAAACATTTATTTATTATACTAGCTGTGCCCGCGAACTACGTTTCGCCATAATAATTGTCAAAAAAACCCTTACCACCTAGGGGTATAAAAATAGATTACGACCTATTCTCAGACCTATTTTTAACCGACTTCAAAAAAGGAGGAGGTTCTCAATTCGATGCGTATTGTTTTTTTTTGTGTGTATGTTACGCGATTACGCCGCCAATTGTGGACCGATTTTCAAAATTCTTTTTGTATTCGATAGAGTATACTCCTGAGGTGGTTCCAAGGTCACCAAACTCAGGATCTCATGAAAATCGAGGAAAACGCTAATTTAATACCAGCTGCTGGTATTAAATTAGGGTTTTTTTCACTAAAAAGATTTCATAAAGTAAAAATAAATAATATTTTACAAAAAATAAAAACTGACTTCAAAAACACTAAAAAGTTAAAAATAATATAAGAATAGGTACAAACAACATCACACTTCTATATTGAAGTCGGTGACAAATTTTAAGACTTTCTAGGAGATCATCGTTTGGCACCGACTTCAATATAGAAGTGTGATGTTGTTTGTACCTATTCTTATATTATTTTTAACGTTTCAGTGTTTTTGAAGTCGGTTTTTATTTTTTGGAAAATATTTTTTTCTGTTCCCCGTTAAGTTAGAATATGTTTGCGGCAAAATACTTATAATCATGCAACGCATAGAAAATGCAACCGACTTCAAAAAAGGAGGTAGTTATTCACCCCATTAAATTATTACTTCTCGAAATACTTAAAAGGAATTTGGCCGTGTGTTAACCACATTAAGCTCGATTGACATTAATAAACACAAATAAAACTACGTAGGTAGGTACTAAGTGGAATTGTTGTCAATGTGTGACCTAGAAGACTATTGATAACCCTTACTTGACGTTATTGAAGCTAGTAGCATAGTAATTATACAATGTCGTGTCACATGTCATTAGACTCGTACATATAGAAAATACTTGCGAATTTCGTCATGCATTATGATAAAGTATTGGATTTCAGATGATGCTAACCGTGTAAGCGCATGAATTGCGAAATGCATTCGTATTACTTATAAATTACAACAACTATAGAAAGAACTTTTGACATCAATGGCATTTGGCAAAGTTGTCCTCACCAGCAAACTTTCCTGCAATCTGCTATTCAAAACGTTTTGGCTGTCAATTGAGGTTAATTGAATGCTTTTATTCTTTATAAACAATCCCCGTTCATTGTCATATCAACATATCAATCAATAGTAATCATTAGAAATGTTTCGGTTTTAAGTGACATTTCCACATGACATAATTCTAAGATGATGAAAGATTCTGAATGATGTTAGATTTAAAAAAGAAATAGTACTTATCTATCGACTATCCTATTCCGTGAACTACGGATCGTTATCTCCGGATTGTCACGTCTGGAAACCATCGCTAGCAAACAAGTAATTTATATTTTGTTTACATGAAAGAATTCAAGAAAGTTGTTATATTGGTAAAATGTTATTTAGCTAAAAAGCACTATTCTATCTATTACCCTGCCTAACTAAGTATATGCCGTAGTCACACAATGAAAGGGTCTATAAATAAATCTGGCAGTGAAAAGTCAACTTGCAATTACCTAGTTTTTTTTCACTTCCTTCCTATATAATGTGGAGACAGTATGCAAATAAAATCGGATGAATAAAATGACTCATAATAGAACATATTTAAATGTATTAGCAAATTAATAATTTATTTCCCATCTTTAAAAAACGCCCAAATAAATAGTACATTAACTTAGTCCGCACAAAAAAATACGTCACTGAAAAATTTGTTTTTCATCACAATAATGTAAGTATTTACGTATATTCACGTCATTTGGTTCTTATTTTTAAACTTACCTTTTTTCCATTGACATAAAATACAAGCTCTGTGCTTATACTACCCTCTTCCTCTATATTCAACTGCCCCATGCTTAAGTAATAATGCACGCACGTCCGTACGTCCGTCGAAGACTAAGCATCCACAAACACTAATTACCTACCACCGCTGCGCCCGCGCAGTCGTTATCCAGTTAAAAGACAAATATATATTACTGTTCAAAGTGGGAACATTAATTATTCAACTAAGTTATCTGCTCTTAATTTCATAGTTAGATAATATTTAGAGTTTATCATCACAGTAGATAAACCGTATTCGAAATAGCTTGAGGCCACAAAACTCTACTAAGTTAACTCATAGGATACCCTACGATATACATACTTGAAATACCAGTTTCGAATAATAACCAGTTGGAGTAATTTCACAAGAGCTCAACAATTACACAAGACTTTTATTAGCTTACAACTTGCAGTTAAGTATCTAATATCAAATACCTATATAAATTGCCGTCGCTGTTACAACTTTCCGCTCTGAAGCGAGATAATTTTTGAGTCTGAAGGCTTACTCTTGAAAACCAATTCCAAACAATCGTTTGATAACTTAGATACTCTAAATTTGATAATGATACTTTCTGTCCTGAAATTGTAACACTCCGATCCTCGGATCCCATTTAGCGCTAGTGTTGGATCTCAAGAATTGGGATGATGACTGAATTCTAATTTTCACATCTCGACATAAAATATTAAAATAGCGTAGAAAATGATGCAATCATGTGAAATTAGAATTAAAATCGGCTTAGAAATACATAAGATACAAGCATTTTAAGCTGTTAATTTTGAAGCGATTAGACAAAAAGATCCGACATCAACCGTGACGTCATAGTTGAGTACGGCCATATAAACTCCTTGTAAATTGCCGTTTTTCTAGAAAGAGATGGAGAAAAATCTTTAATACCTTATATCTTGGTTGTTTTTATAGTTATTCGAAAATCGATTTTTTTCTTTTTGTTTATTATATGAATGAGCTTCTATTAAAGCAAAAAATTTTTTAGTAATCTAGCCTTAGAATAATGCGTTATTATTCTAAGCATCTAGCCTATTATGTTGATCGATGCCTACTGCAGCCCCCTTTATAAGACAAAAGCCACAGGCTTATTAATCCGCAGTCGTTGCGAATATATATATGTATGAAAATGACATTAGTTGCGAAAAAATAGCGTGAGGTTGTCAGAACCTAATTTCCACACAGTTTTTCCTGCATAACACCTATGCAATACTTACCTAATAAGGGAGTTGACATGACATTTCTTAGGTGTATCTAATATATCTACTTATAATTTATTGTAACAAATTAATGTTTTACATTCATTACTATCGAATAATTATTATTGTCAAAAACTCAAAATTCATTATAATTACTGTAATTTCAGTGGCTTGGACTTTGGGCATTATTATAGATGAGAACCTCAATTTTAAAGAACATGTAGCGGCGACGTCGTCTAGGGTTCGCAAACTGATACACACGATGAAATTGTTGAGGGAGCTTACGGATCGCAGCATCTTAAAGTCAGTGTACTCGTATATATCTCGCACTTTGTCAGTCTGTACTTAACTACTGTATTCTGGTTTGGGGTGGCGCAGCATCTTCCACGCTTATCGTGTTGGAAAAAGCTCAGAGGGCGGTTTTGAAGGTGACTTTGGGGAAGCCAAGACGTTATAATACAATCTATACAAAGAGGCACAAGTTTTGAGCGTCCGAAGACTGTATTTGATGAGTCTTTATGTTTATGCAGAAGGTAGCTCTCAAGATGCCGACATATAATACTTCAGTGAATAAAAGAGTTTTTTCAGTTTCCTCAACTTCAGTGAGAACGGTCTTCGCTCATCATTTCAAAGTATACTTATTTCCTCGCATTTACAACAAACTTGTCAATATATGTGACTTCAAACAGTTCCATCTTCACGAGGCCAAAATGAAAATAATGAGTCTATTATTAATCGTGGAATATGAGCAATCCGAAGAGATCATACAGGTCGTTACATAGGTCTTCAACAGGCTGGATACAGCTTTATCACCCAATGCCAAGAGCCTGATAGTGGGGCTTATAAAACCCAAACTTACCTGTATCCCATCTTTAGCCTTTTACATTTTTTTTTTCAAACATGCACACATTTATTTTCACCTATTAATACATGTGAGTACAAACACACATGCTTTTTATCTCTCCCATTTGTACACACACACATAAATACTGGAGCGCTTTGATTTGAATTATATTGTTTTGTTTTTAATTTGATTCCCACAAGACAGGCATAGCTTAGTGTGGGAGTCATAGATCTAGTACCTTACGCTGTGTTTTTTAGTGAAATAAAAGATTTATTCATTTATTATTATCTAAATATAATAAAAATTTCTCAACAAATTAAAAAAAATCATATTTAGACTATTGCACGGATCCCAGATAACCCTGAAACTATTTACCATCACGGATTTTGATAATATTTCAGTATGTTGCTATTTATAGTTCTAAAGTTACGAGAAAAATCATGAAAAAAATCAGTGACACCTGGGAAAGTCGGAAAATGGGTGGTGTTAATGGGTGGTGGATGGTGTTAATGGGTAGGAGAATGCACTACTATAGTATGTACTGAGGGATAGGAAAAGATTGGATTTTAAAAAAGCAAATGGAATAAGCTGTTTTTATTTATTCTGACAATATTTAAATTTAAATAGGAGTATGATACACCAGAGAACAATTTTTAGAATGTAAATAAACAACACACTTCTTATAAAGGAAAATAAGTTTTATTTTTGCAGACTTTACAAGTAAACTGCATTTCTTTTTGTTTAATGATATAGTCCAATCTGTTAATCTTGAACTTTCTCTATGAGTAGAAGTGGGAAAAGGTACACGCTTATCATTTTTCTTGTGGTCTCTTCTTTTGCTGTCGAGAAAAACGTTTTGCTTTATGCATTATCATCATTCATCGACTGTATGTACATACATTGGGCGTTACGCCCATGGATATGCGTTATGAAACTGAATTTACAGCATAGCAGTGTATACCAAAGGAAAATCAGTGTCTGAAGACTTCTCCCAATAAATTGTTTTACGAGGCACTGCAATACAATATATTAGGTTGGGGAAAAAGTCTTTTCGCATTATAGTATGTATAAACTTGTAATAAAATCTCTTTGGCTATACTATTTGTATCTGGCTGGTTTTGGTATCATTGAAAGTTTAAATTTTAAAGAACATAATTCCAAATTCAAATTAGGAAAATGTGTGATTTTCATTTGTTTTTCGTACCGCCAAGATGAGTGAATCTAATGAAGAAATTCGATACATTTTAAAATTTTATTACAAAAAAGGTAAAAATGCAACGCAAGCCGCGAAAAAAATTTGCGATGTTTATGGACCTAGTGCAGTGTCTGTGAGAGTAGCACAAATTTGGTTTAAGCGTTTTCAATCCGGAAATTTTGATGTCAAAGATGCACGTCGCTCTGGTCGCCCTATTACAGATAAAATGGATGCCATTTTTGAAAAAGTGGAGCAAGATCGGCATGTCAGTAGTTACGACGTAGCTGAAGAACTGGGAATTGACCACAAAACAGTTTTGGCGCATTTGAAAAAAACTGGGTACACAAAAAAGCTCGACATTTGGGTACCTCACGAGCTCACTGAAAGAAACCTAATGAACCGTGTACTCATTTGTGATTCTTTATTACGACGTAATGAAACCGAACCATTTTTGAAGAAGCTGATAACTGGTGATGAAAAGTGGATCACGTACGACAAGAACGTGCGAAAAAGGTCGTGGTCAAAGGCCGGTCAGGCTTCACAGACTGTGGCGAAACCCGGGTTAACTCGCAACAAGGTGATGCTGTGTGTGTGGTGGGATTGGAAGGGCATTATTCATTATGAGCTGTTACCACCAGGCAGGACCATCGATTCTGAACTCTACTGCGAACAACTGATGAGATTAAAGCAAGAAGTTGAGAGAAAGCGGCCGGAATTAATCAACAGAAGGGGTGTGGTTTTTCATCATGATAACGCTAGACCTCACACATCTTTAGCCACTCAGCAAAAATTAAGAGAGTTTGGCTGGGAGGTGTTAATGCATCCGCCGTATAGTCCTGACCTTGCACCTTCAGATTTCCACCTGTTTCGGTCTCTTCAGAATTCTTTAGGCAGTGTCAGGTTAACATCACGAGAGGACTGCCAAAACCACTTGTCGCGGTATTTTGACCAGAAGTCCCAAAATTTCTATAGCAATGGGATTATGTCCCTACCTACAAGATGGCAAAAAGTTATCGAACAAAATGGTACCTACATACTTTAGTTAAATGTAAATAAACTATATTAAAAAATGTTTTGAATTTTCTTAAAAAATGCGAAGAAACTTTTTCCCCAACCTATTATTATAAACAATATGCCAAGAAAAAATGTTACCTCTGCTTGAGTTAATATTACCAGCCTTATTGTTTTTTGCTGAGCATATTTATTTGTGTAGTGTACAAGCAAATCAATGATTTCATTGTTCACCAAAACTTCGATATAATGCATCGGCTACTGTAAATATTTAGGGGCCTGATCATATATCTGCCATTTCGAAAATACTTTCGGATTGTGCCGATTCCGTCAAGTATAATATTGATTTTACCAGTGCTGATGTTCCTGCTACAGCAGTAGTGGCAACATTAGTTTCTTGAGCGACTGGCTTACTGCGCCTTTTTAGGGTTTCGTAGCCAAATGGAAAAAAACGGAACCCTTATAGATTCGTCATGTCTGTCCGTCTGTCTGTCCGTCCGTATGTCACAGCCACTTTTCTCCGAAACTATAAGAACTACACTGTTGAAACTTGGTAAGTAGATGTATTCTGTGAACCGCATTAAGATTTTCAAACAAAAATAGAAAAAAGCAATAAATTTTGGGGGTTCCCCAATCCCCATACATAGAACTGAAACTCAAATTTTTTTTCATCAAACCCATCGTGTGGGGTATCTATGGACAGATCTTCTAAAATCATATTGAGGTTTCTAATATATATTTTTTCTAAACTGATTAGTTTGCGCAAGAGACACGTCCAAAGTGGTAAAATGTGTGTCCCCCCCCTGTAACTTCTAAAATAAGAGAATGATAAAACTAAAAAAAATATATGATGTACATTACCATGCAAACTTCCACCGAAAATTGGTTTAAACGAGATCTAGTATGTACTTTTTTTAATACGTCATAAACCCTACGGAACCCTTCATGGGCCAGTCCGACTCGCGCTTGGCCGGTTTTTTTAAGCTAAATGTAATGCAACAATTTAAAATTATCATTTGAAGAAGACTCACTATAACCTCAGCTTCGAACCAGAAGATTTCACGATGGTTTCGCTAACCGAATTAGCATCAGTTAGGGGAAACCGGGGCAAGATGGGATACTTAAGAGAAGAAACGTCATAATATAAAAATCAAACCGTTTATTAAAAATCTCTTACAACAATAGCAAAGCAACACTTACAGTTTTAATTAACATAATACTAATAATCTTTTATGGCGCTTATTCACATATTTTTTTTGCAAATGGCAACTAAATGGCACATGTCAAATATCCCGTCTTGCCCCATGATTGGGGCAAAATGGGAACAGCTATGGGGCATGATGAGCACACATTTTAATCTGGTTGGCAATGTTCACATATATGTGCCTCTTCATTGTCATCGTCTACATCTGCGCATGAATTATGGGCCCAGCCATGGCAGCCGCTACAAATAACCCATCCTTCAGTGGACTGTATGTATAAGTACCCACAATGCATGCAAGAACAATCATTTTCATCTTCTTCAGATGAACTAGTATCAGTGTCACTTTCTTTTTTGCGTCTTTTGTTTTTATTCTTTTTTCCCCCAGCTTATTTTTTCAGGTATGTTGTCGACCGTACTTTGTGGAATACGGTATTCTAACATTGACATCCCTATACATCTTGGAGATTTGTAACTTTGTGAAAAGCCACTTTGAGATGTTTACGCAAACGAAGGATAGCTATACACGACCGATAAATTTAAGGCAAAAAGATAGACTCGCTCTTATACAAACCAACTTAAAGATGGTAGGATCGGGGCCTTATTCTATGTGTGCTAGAATATTTAATAAGATACCTAACAGTATACGCACCGAGAAGGAAAAACCTTCATTTAAGCAAAAGTTAAAAACATATTTAAAGCAAAAACCGTATTACACGCTGCAGGAGTTTTTCGAGGACAAGAATTAGTGTGTAGGGAAATTAATGACATCTAGTAAAATATTAATTAATAGAACATTTCACAAATTACAAAATTATTATTTATTGAAAAAGTAGTTGTTATCAATTCAGTTGAACATTTCAATAAGGTAATTTATTTATTAATGATTGAGAACAAAATTTATATAAATTTGATAAAATTACAATTCATTTAAAATCTGTTTACATCAGTTAATATATATTATTAAGTAGACAATATTATATTATATGAGTAGATAAAATAACATATTATTTATTGAATGAATATTTTATTATTGACTAATTTTGGTATTTCAATTGAATTTCATTTGTTAATAATTAATATATAGTTAACATTTAAATTTAATAAGATTCTTGGAAAAAATGTAACAATAATCATTTTAAGTATTAGGAGATTTATTGTATGAGAATCTACATATAATTGCAGTGCCCTTGCAGGGTTCCATGTAAAAACTTTGAAATATGTTAACACCTTAAAATGTACAACATGGAAGCAATTGATAATAAAATAAAGAAATAAAGGTATTTTTATTGTCAAGTTTCTTTTTGTAAGTCATCTTATTTATTTTTTGTTTTTTATTTATATCTCTAATGAGATCACTCTTGAACGGAAAAGCTGTAAGTATTGCAATTTTACCGCGTTTTCTTATTTTCCTTTAGTGGGATCATACTTCCTTGGGTATAGCTATGATATTTTCTGGGGTCACGGAAAACGATAATTTTGCTGGCAGTATTTGCCTCTTGACGGTCTTTTGTTTATCTATCTTAAACAGAAAACTTTGTTTGTCTGTCTTTAATATTCTGTGCAGAAGTTGAAAGCTGAGGCAAGAACTCAGCACTCAATGGTTCTACAGATACAGAATCAGCAGAAATATCTTTTTGTGTTAGAATGCATGGTCCATCTTGGGTTACTTACGATATGATATAAAACTGTTTTGTAGCGACCTTATTTCTTTTCCCATAGTCATTATTTGAATTAGTTTCATCTTCACACTTCGAGCCCTCCTCATTCGTCGTTCCAAAATCGTTTTAAATACGTTTTATGTAGCTAAGGCTTGAAGAAATCCCATTGCCTCAAAAACCACAGCTTTAGCCTGTATCTGTTTTATATTTATAATTTTGTACCCTTTTACGGCAAACAAAAAATAAATTTATTATTAAATAGGTATGAACTATTTATCTGCCTACACATATGGGGCAAAACAGGATAGTACCCCATTATGCCCCGACCATTTTGCCCCAACAGACACATTTGTCAAAAGTAACAACAGTTCTAAAATGCAAAATCTTTCTGCTAAAAAGCAATCCGAAATCGTTAGTTTTACACTACTTCAACAAGCATGTAATAAATTTTTACAATAGCACTGATACCTACCATAGAGCCCATCGATTAAAAACAGGAAATTTCGTAATAATCCTCTAAAAAAACTCTTTTTTCTCGCCGCGCAGCCAAAACACGCAACGACACGCACATGCGCTAGGACTCATATGACGCGACTAAACATCCCCCGAATGGCGTTATGTTAGGCTCTATTATATTCACCAGTCACGCACACAAGCACATTTCCCGTCCCGCCCCGAGTTTCGTTTTGCCCCGGTTTCCCCTAGATCTGCATTTGTATTATCAGCAGGCCTATTCTGTAACTTCGGTTGCTAACTAGAACTGTCATTTTTGAAAGGAACTTAACATCCATTACTGCTATCATGAACGCTGCCGTAACACATAAGATCACTAAACCAGTAATGTATATAAAGTGTCTTTCAAAAATGACAGTTCTAGTTACCAACCGTAGTTAGCACTTGGCAAAGTTGTCTTCTAATCCGCTTTCAAAAATTCCTCTATTATTTCGTTAAGTTTTAAGGCCTTTCTCGAATGTAATATAAATTTTAATATAAAAAGATGTTAGACGTTGATTCTACTACCAGGTGTTATAACACCGGACCGATTTAAAAAGCTGTAAAAGATGTAATACCATACTCAAATCATTTGTATTTGGGTTACTAACAGAAAAATTAAATGTAAAAAAACCTTTTTAAAAACAAGCTTTTATTTAAATGCGCTAAAAAGAAAAAATAAACCTTTACACAAAAATTTTACTTATAACGTTATTTCACATTTAACACAATTTATATGACATAAAAGATTGTCGCGAGATTTACTTATGTGTAAATTATTTAATTTACTTGTTTATCTACAAAAGTGTGAACAATTACATCCAGTCCATATTTGCAATTGTTTTTGGAAGTTTTATTAAAAAAAAATGTGTGATGTCAGTGTGTCCTATCATATTAGCAATCTAGTGATAACTATCAAGGGCCGTACTATTAGTACCGAAGATAGATTTGCATGCGCACGCGATGCGAATCAATTCGCAAATTCTTGCGATGCATCGTCGTGCGAGCTCGTAGATTTTTACGGTGCAACGATGCATAGCAGTTTTGTGTAGTTAATTAATACACCAGTCTCAATTAATGCGGTTAAAGCTTTACGCAGCTTTAACATTATTTTATCAAAAATTGTTTTTTTGATGCGAAATAATTTTGAAAATGTTTAATACTCCATAATTGATACCAATAAACTTTTTTATCATTCAAATATTTTTTAACGAAATCAAAAAGGGGCAGATTTTTATGTTGTACATGTGTACCTACATAATCACATGGAAGGAGAGGAAGATTCGTTTTGAACTGTATTTATCACTCTTATATGTTCACCGATTTGTTCGCCATTTGTAGACTGATTTTTAATATTCTCTTCCTGTTCAAAAATAACATTTTCGAGATGGTCCCAGGGCCTTTTGCTTGGGTGGGTATCTTTGTCTTATCTATTTCTGTCGCAAAGCAGCAGTGCTTGCACTACTGTGTTCCGGTTTGAAGGGTAAGACGGCTCCAACGTAATTCATCGAAACTCAAAATTTAATTATTTTTGTAACGTTTTCTGTAGAGCTATATTTTACGGGTCCACTTGGATCCCCTATTTCAATACCCTAGGGGATCGAAATACACTTGCTATTCCACATCGATCCCCTAATCAAGGGTATCGAAGAGGAATAATATATTTTCGAGAGCACTAAACATAACAATGTTTATCCTATTAGCTTCTTACGGAGACTATAATTGTCACCCTACAAAATTGTCACCCTCCCATATATCTATCTGCACTTTTGTTTCTCAGTTTGTACAGAGCACTTTTCAAAGATTTGAATGGTGGTACATTTGTCACCATATTAAGTCCTTTTTTTCCCAATGGGTCAAAACATTCTTTATAAATAGTCGGTATTGGACGAAAATCTTCTTCTACCACTTTTGATCTGCATTCTTGTTCTGCCAAGTATATATCAGTTTTGGCCAAATCGGATTTGCATGTTAACGATGCATGTGGAGTTCTGCGTATGATGTCGCAATCCTTTTTTTTTTTTTTTTTGTCGGGGGGAAATGCGTAAGCGCACCGTACCCGCCGTTGGCTAGACGGCAGGCGTGTGTGGGGCTGGCCCGGCGAAGTTCCAGGCCGACCCACTAAAACACCCCGGTGTTCTCCCTGCCCTTGTGGGCGCGCATGGTAAGGTCCACACTGCGACTACCACTACCAGCGCGCCCGGGCAAGCCCGACCACCGGTCGGGCTATCGCCGAGGGGGGATTGCCCGAGAACACCAGAGCAATCCCCAGACGGAGGGCCTTACGGCGGCGTGCACGGGGCCAACCATGCACGCAGGCCTCCACAGCAGGGTCATTAGACGGGCATTGCTTGCGCGAATGCCCGCCTTCGCCTGCCTATCCGTCTGCGGCGGAGGGGAGCGGCTTGGGGATCTTCCTCCCGCTCCCTCTCCGCAGCCTCCTTCTGCGAAATTACTTCTTCGCAGAAGGAGGCCACAGCCTCCCATTCCGCCTCGCCGCGGAGCATGGCCACGACCATGCTCGGCAGCGAGAGGTCTCCGCCTCCCAGCGCAGCGTTAAGTTCGCTGCGCTGGGGTCGCCAGGCCGGGCACACCAACAAGGTGTGCTCGGCAGTATCGTCGGGAGCGTCGCAGTGGTGACACCGCGGCGTTTCCTCCCGACGCGCGATTCGGTGCAGGTAGTGACCGAAGCAGCCATGCCCGTTCAGTACCTGCACCATGCGGAACGTGAGGCTGCCCTGCCGGCGCCCAACCCACTCCTCCAACACCGGACGGATCGCGTCGATCGTCCGGTGGCCGGCAGCTGGGGAGGCGAGTGCCACACCCCACTGACGCAGAGCCTCCCTCTGCGCCAGGGTACGAATCCGCTCCACTTCCTGTGGAGCGGATCGTCCCCCCCGTTCACGAGTAGCAACCCGATGTCGATACACCTCCGCGAGGACGCGTGCATCGACATGCCACGGCGTTTGGCGCGCTAGAACGCAGGCCGCGCCGTGACTGACCGCTATGACCCTCTGCGGACGTCGCAAGAGGGCCACCGTTCGGGAGGAGAGGCACTCTGCCCATACCGGGGCTCCATAGAGTGCCATCGACCGTATTACCCCGTGATACAGTCGACGGCACGCCGATCCTGGACCTCCCACATTAGGGAGGACCCGTCCAAGTGCGGCTGCAGCGGCGCACAGCCGTGGAGCGAGGAGCTTGAAATGCTCCTCGAAACTCCATCGGGGGTCCAGAACCAGGCCGAGGTACTTAAAGTGCGCCTCGACCGGTATACGGACCCCCTCCACTCGGACGCGGAGCCCCGGTGGGATCCTGCGACGGGGGGCGTGGAATAACATGGCCTTCGTTTTGTCGAGGGCCACGTCCAGGCCCAGGAGGCGGATGCGTCGGACGACCAGTGAGGCGCCGACCGATGCAAGGTGGGCCGCCTCCTCCCCCGTTTTTGCTCTCGCCGCGACGAGCGTGTCGTCGGCGAAGCAGACGACCTTCGTTCGTGGCAGAAGGTCGCCTCGCAGAACCCAGTTGTACCCCAGGTTCCATAACAGAGGACCTAGTACGGAACCCTGGGGCACACCCGCCGCCATTGTCCACGTGTGGACGCGCCCATCCGACCCCTCGTAGAGAATGGACTGCCTTGCAGGTAATCCTCCACGAGGGCGCGGAGGTACGGAGGCACCCGGTGGAAGCGGAGTGCCTCCTTTATGCACTCGTGGGGCAGGCTGTTGAATGCGTTGCGGATGTCAAGAGACACCACAACAACAGTGTCCCCACGAGCTGTGGCCTCCTCACTCCACCCCTTGAGGAGGGCCACCGCATCCACCGATGATGTCGCAATCCTGCAAATATACCTTCTTAAATATGCAAATAATCGGAATAGTTTAAGGGGATAATATGGCCCAATGCACGGGTTAGGTAAAACCTAAGTCTAAGTCTAGCCTAAGTCCTCGGGCCAGGATAAACGCTTCCATACGCTTACGGCGATGCGTGACGTCTGGCCCGCGTCCGACATACTTGTACCTACTGCCGCGGTTCATAGTACCACATCAGCGAGTGCGCGTTAGTCAGCCCTATAATCACTCTTCCCACGAAGGGAATCGAGGACAACGCCGAGATGTTGAAGGTGAAAGTCTTATGTCGTCGCTGTACTGAAATACACGGACACCATATACATGCCTTCTTCTTCGCGAAGTACATAACACACATTACAACAGATGTTCTAAAAAGGCACATGGAAGGTCCATGCGACGAAGATAGGTCATTTTGATGTTAGTATAATGCGGAGTTCATTATAAGGAAACTGTAGGAACATTACCTTGACGGTCAAATAGCCTCCACATTTGTTTTTTTTCCAACCGCTGCATCGCCACAAAATAGCATTATTCTTGTATTGTTTCTTTTTGTGATATTTTTATTTATTATTGCAGAAAGTTGGCAAACAAGCAAACTGCCCACCTGATGGTAAGTGGTAACAGTCGCCTATAATACATGTAGCTCCTGTGAGATTCGCAGCAAAACTGCAACCCCCACAAGAACCACAGTGTACGTTGCCAACTTGTGACACCAGATGTAAAGTCACAGTACCCAGTAATTTCACTGCCATATCTTACCCTTCAAACTTATACCCTTTTTGCAGAAGAATAATACCTTTTCGGTCAATAATTTTAAAATTATCGTCGTTGTCACTGGCAGACATTTTTCGTATGAGTGATTTATAATAATTATATTATAATAATATGTTATCAGCAGCTGAATTAATAAATTAATTGCATTTATTTGAAATTAATATCTCATGTCGCAACAATGTCACTGACATAATTCATATATGCCGGAATGAATCATATAAATAGACCTTTATGTGTAAAAAGGTTGTCATTGCCGTAGGGGATCCTAAAGGCTCCGGACGTCTATGTCCAGAGTGTCAAACGGACTACAGTATCAAAAGGACTACTGTCCCATTTCGACTAGTCTCAATATGACTAGCGTGCCCCGTGGACTAGTGTCTAATTATCTTGCTCCACATAAGGACTACTGTCCCATTTTGTCTAGTTCTGATTTGACTAGTATCAACATACAAATTAAAGGAAACCAATCAACAGTAACTGCGCTTATAATTTGTCTAGTTTGCCCACAGGTTGGGCCCTGATTATTGCAAAATTGCTTATTTGTTTCTTTTTTTTAAATAATGTCAATACAAGCAAGTGCAAGCAATAGCAAGTGCATTAGAATCCCCTGGGGGATCGTAGTGGAATAGCAAGTTCTTTTCGATCCCCTGGGGGATTGAAATTGGGGATCCAAGTGGAATACCCGATATTTTACACCCCACTAAAGATAATAAGAGAAAATTATGTAGTTCCAAAAATATAAGTCGTAAATCATCGAATATAAAACTCGATTCTGTAGTAGTTCATCGAAAGTTTAGGTTTCAATAATCACTTTCGATAATTTACGTTGGGACCGTTTGGTATTGAAATTACTGGGTACCGTGACTTTACTGATTCTGACCCATGGTCACACTGTTTAGTTACATCTTGTGTCACAAGATGGCAACGTACGCCGTGGTTCTTGTGGGATTGCAGTATTGCTGTATATATCATAGCAATATCTGGATATATGAATGGAATAGGTATTTATATGAATATATATATGAGAATAGATAGGTATGTAAATAGAAGAAAAAAATATATATTTGTATATGTATGTTTGTATGTGTATGTGTGTGTGTGTGTGTGTTTGTGTGTGCGTGTGTGTATGTGTGTGTGCGCGTGTAATGTGTATGTCTCTGCTTGTGTAATGTAACATAGTTCACTTTATGTGCATATTATGTCGTGTGAGCCCACCAATGAGCATAATTAGAAATATGTAGGTAAACAACAATAATAATAAGTAGTGAGCACTAATTTTACTTACCCTTCACGTCCATTACAATTTGTTATATTAAGGAAAATCTGTTATTTGCCTTACTTTTTTTAGTTTAAACTTTTGTAAAATAATATATGTAACGCTGTTGATTTTCTTAAATAAATAAATAAATAAATAAATAAATAAAATTGCTGCAAATCTCACAAGAGCCACATGTATTATAGGTGACTGTTACCTACCAATACCATCTATATATCATCAGGTGGGCAGTTTGCTTGTTTGTCAACTTAGTTATATAAAAAATTAGGTTCTGACATTGGGATCTCCGGTCAATTGAGGGAAATTTTCAATTTTCTGGGCATGCACAATGTGTTTCATGCTTTTTTTACAAAAAGTAAAAAAGTAGTAAACATGTACGTTTTTTACTACCAATGAATTGGAAATACCGTCGACAATGAAAATATTACCAAATTGCGTGTTCCATAAATTGTATTTCAAATATAGCATTTTTTAACCAGCGGAAGAGTCAGTGGCGCTGTGGACTCGGCACTGGCCTTCTAATCGGGAGGTCGGGGTTCAATCCTGCCATGTATCAATAGTACATTGTTACCCCAGGGGTGAAAGCAACTTATTTAGTCCCGAGGCACCAATAGTTCAAGGGACTAAATAAGTCTTTAACCCGAGGTAAACACTGTGCTTTTCATTACGAATACAAGGAAAGAAAAAATAAACAATGAATTACTTAACTAAAAATGTGTAAATTTTATTTTACATAAATCTACAACTTCTACTTTCAGGAAAATAGAACTACTTAGTTTCTTTTTAAAATTTGACAGCAGCTGTCAGTTGAAAGTGATTCTCCCTAGGGCTGAAAAGTATTACTTTCAACCCGCTCCTCAGGCAACTTCAGACCTACTTTCAGAGTATGAGTAATGAAAAGTGTTTTTCGTATTTTGAATTTCATATGTACATTTACCCGACGCTCCTAGTGTGAAGGAAAAACATCGTGAAGCAACCTACATATAGGTAGGTACCTGCGAAGAAATTCAAAGGTTCATGTGAAGTCGATCAATCCGCACTGGGCCAGCGTGGTTGACCAAGGCCTAAACACCCAAATAGATGGTAAAGTCAACTTAGCCCCTTGGTATTAGACTGGATTATCCCGTTTTATAAAAGGGGACCTGCGCCTTTAAACGATGTGTACCTGCATCACATGCGTTTAACTCTATCGGTCTTATTACAAAACCTGGTCTAAAGTTAGACTTGATTTAAACCTAGTGCGTTTCACTTGTGTTAATAATGTTAAGTAATAGATAGAGACAGCGTCAACTTAGTCCTGGTTTAAACCAGGATTAAGTTTAGACCATGTTTTGTAATAAGACGGTATGCCGCGTCCTCTGCCTACTTCCTTTGCCTTGCCATCCTTAGATAAGAGATTAGAAGATCCAGTGCAATATCATGACACTCATAGTGGTGTAATTATCTGATCAAGGTTTCGTGATAAACGCAATCAAATGCCTTAGACAAATCACAAACAATGCCTACCTAACGCATCGTGTGAGTCTTCCCAGGCTTCAAATATATGTTGTATTAACTCAACCCCAGCATCGGCTGTTGAGCGACCCCTCCTAAAACCAAATTGTTTACAGTATAGAAGATTATTCCTATTACAATAACTTTGCATTTGCTCCAACATTGTTTTTTCAAAAATGTTGCTAAAACTACCAGAGATAGGTCTAAAATTACTGAGGTCTGATGTGCTACTAGATTTATGTACCTAAAGGAATAACTTTACTTAGCTTCATTAGATGAGGAAAAACACCACAGTCAATGCAATCATTGAAAATGTTAGCAAGTATTGGAGCTATTGTTTCAATAACGAATTTAGTAACATCGACGGAATTGCCCCACAGATCCGCAGTTTTCTCCTTATTCAAAGTTTTAAATGACTTTATTATATCAATTCCACTATTGTGTACAAATTTGAATTTATCATCACAAAATTTAACATGACCTTTCATTAAAGATTCAGCAATAGCGCGGGAAGAATCCAATGACTTTGTGATTGAGACTGGAATGTCAGTAAAGAACTTTTTAAATTCTGCAGCTACTCTTACCTTCTTACTATACCATCAATATTCAAACAATATTGACTATTAGTAGTTTTCGCTTTTCCACTTTCATCTATATAAATAAAAATCAATGTATTACTATGTTGGTTTGTCCTCTATGCGTTCCGAAACCACTCATCTGATTGTAATGACACTTTGGTAGGGTGTTATGGGGACTCACGTGAGGGTTCCTAGCACAAAAAAAAGGAATTACGTGACATTGCAACGCATGCCGGGTTTAGCTAGTTATTTATAATATTCCATGTCATTTCAATCTTATTATTACTGTTTTTTTTATTTTTGAACTTAATTAGATTTAGCAATTTATAATATTAGTATATGGATTCAAGAACAACTAATGTGCTAATGATTGACCGCTATCCTATCATATGGTTTGGGATGTAATTTTAATGAAGATATTCTTGTAACTAATTTACAACTGCATACTTACTTTGCAAAATGCTATTCAGGATCGATACAAACCACGATACAAACGCTCGTGTTTTCTGTCATCAACAGCATGTACATTTGTAACGAGGTGCTATACTCTAGATATAGTAACTCGTTGCATTCCCGCCTAACCTGACTGCATTTTAAATCTTATGTCTGACATAATTAATTTCGTCTCTTCCGTCACTCAATTGCGGACATCGAAACGTGAAAAAGTAGCGATGGCTAATTAACATAAATTAATATTTTTATCAGCACCTTTTTCTATAAATCTGACGAAATAATTTAACGAATATCATAATATCTTAAAGGCACTTATGTGTAAGTCTTTTATTATGTTGGTAAGTTTTTTACATATTAACATATTACATATACATATTTGTGATCCATAGCTTATAATAGTCCATATATCTGTTTCAGAGTGCCTTTTTAATTATATTTGTAACGATGGAATAATATATATATCAGTGACACAATTCTTGGTGCATTATTTATAACTTACTTCCTAACCACTGCACCACTGCGTCGTCGCTGAACCTACTCCTCACCCGTTACACCGTCACACATTCAACCTCTTTGCCTAACTGACAGATAACAAATTATTAATTAGAGAAGCCGAAAACTTTTAATTAACAAAATGAACCGTACCCTACCGACATCGAATTTAGAAATCTTTACAAATTTCGTGAAAATGGTTAAGAAATTTCCCTCGAGCTGGATAAGTCCTCCACTTTTCGGCCGCGAAGAACAGTTCTCTTTTCGTACGTAGTATATTTTAGGCAGGAGCCAAATTTTAATTATTATACCTAGACATTTACATAAACGACTGACTCCATGATGTACTAATAATCAATCGTGTTGCTTTAGCAAAAATCAAAAAACAACTCTACGCCTTCCTTTTCTGCGTTATACATAGTTATAATCAAGTATTCAATAGCACTACGTTTTGCGAATTTCACATAGACGTTCTAGTATATACTAAGAAAATCTTTGTTAAAAAATGTACCTACATGTTGAAATGTTAAAGTTGAAAAATGTACATATACCACATTTATCCTATACCTATGTATTTCTATTCCAGTGTATTTTTATTAATGAGATTTTATTCACAATCTTTACTCACAAGTTTTATTTTTGACAGCGCATAGAGATAATTAAAAACAAAATCTTCTCTTTTTACTTATCGGATATGTTACTGATACCTTATAAATTGGCTTTTATTATCGTATATTTAGCTAGGTATATTAATATCGTACCTACCTATAAATTCAACGGCTGAATATAACTTAAAATTAAAACGATTTTAGAAAAAGCAAACAAAATATTCTAGTTAAAATAGACTAACATTTATACTTAATAAGTAACGAACTAATAATGAAAAAAAAACTAAAAGTAATTGTGAGTTTCTTTTAGAATCTTATAAATTGATTAATCTTAATAAATTGAGAGTGGTTATCGCGGGCCATATAGGTACGAGTAATATGTGTTATGGCCGTACACTCCATGGCTCTCCGAACTTTGTGATGGTAGGTATGACCTGAAACAAATAAAAAGTGTAAATTTTAGTATTTCCCTTTCTTCAGAATAAGAATTCCCGTTAAACATACCAGTTTGGAATTCTTATTTCCACTGGTCACATTATTATATTTTTTTTGTGATCGGTTAATACCACTGATGTTAATTCAAAAAAATCATTGTGTGGTTTTATGAAACCACGATGCAAGTGAAACTTTTTCGGATTGTAGGCATTTAACTGACAATTTTCGGAAAATTTTTCGATTAAGGGTATTGAAATTGCGTTTTTAATCTTGATTTAAATATTATTAATCTGAAAAGACAAATATAAACATAAAAAAACTAATTTATAAAAGAAAACAAAAAAGTGATCATCATACATATCACATATACTTCTACAACAACAGCTCATATACTTCCCCACCAAGGGGCTCGAGCCTACTAAAATTATGAAAATCGGTCCACAATTGGCGGAGTAATCACGTCACATATAGGTACACAAAACACGTTGAAAATACCTATAAAATTTAAGGGTTTCCCTCGATTTTTATGGGATCCCATCATCAGATCCTGACTTTGCTAACCTTGCGACCACCCCAGGAGTATACTCTATCGAATAGAAAGAGATTTTCATTTCATTAAATTAAAAAAAAACAACAAACGGGTCGAATTGATAACCTCCTCCTTTTTGAAGTAGGTTAAAAAATAAAAACCGACTTCAAAAACACTGAAAAGTTAAAAATAATTTAAGAATAGGTACAGACAACATCACACTTATACAAGGTTATTTGTAAAAAAAACCGGCCAAGTGCGAGTCGGACTCGCCCATGAAGGGTTCCCTACGATTTATGACGTATTAAAAAAACTACTTACTAGATCTCGTTCAAACCAATTTTCAGTGAAGGTTTACATGGTAATGTAATCATATATTTTTTTTAGTTTTATCATTCGCTTATTTTAGAAGTTACAGGGGGGGGACACACATTTTACCACTTTGGAAGTGTCTCTCGCGCAAACTATTCGGTTTAGAAAAAATGATATTAGAAAACTCAATATAATTTTTGAAGACCTATCCATCCATAGATACCCCACACGTATGGGTTTAATGAAAAAAAAATTTTTGGGTTTCAGTTCTATGTATGGAGAACCCCCAAAATTTATTGCTTTTTTCTATTTTTGTGTGTAAATCTTAATGCGGTTCACAGAATACATCTACTTACCAAGTTTCAACAGTGTAGTTCTTATAGTTTCGGAGAAAAGTGGCTGTGACATACGGACGGACAGACAGACGGACAGACATGACGAATCTATAAGGGTTCCGTTTTTTTCCATTTGGCTACGGAACCCTAAAAACACCTGCAACCTCGCAGGATTAGATAGCTAACATCATAAATAACAAGGATTGTTCTACGACTTTTGATAATACTCGTACATTAGATTTTACTTTCATACAAAAATAAATATTAATTTAATATACTTCCCTCTAGCTAGAATTTTTGTAATTCTACGCGCACCGTAGCGTCGTCTTCCGTCGTCGTTTATAAATGAAACAGAATTATCAGTGCAATAAAAACTTGAAAATTGATTTATGTTCAATTTATTGAGTTATCTTAAAACTAGTAAAACAAATGTTGTAGTTAATGATGTTAGCTATCTAATCCTGCAAGGTTGCAAGTGTTTTACAATTAACCCTGCATATTGAAGTAGGAGATCATCGTTTAGCACCTACTTCGTCTGTACCTATTCTTAAATTATTTTTAACTTTTCAGTGTTTTTGAAGTCGGTTTTTATTTTTGATAAATGAATTGTTAAAATAAATAAAATATATAGTAACAAAATAACAGTAATAATTTAAAGTTAATAATTTGTTTGCACTCTTCTATTAGGTCAACTGACAGTCTATAATAGAATCTAAATCACTGACACCGGGCGCTTACTATGGAGCACGATAGGGCGCACCAAAGGCGTAAGTGCAAAGGTACCAACATCAAGATTTTCGCTTATTATTTTTAACAGACTTCAAAAAAGAGGTTATATGTGTAACTGTATTTTTATGTGTACCTACGTTCACCGCTCACTTCACCGTATGCAGGCCAATTTTCAAAATTCTTTTTGTAATCGAATGAGTATACCTCTGAGATAGTCTCATTCTTTACAAGTCAGGATCTGGTAATAGAATCCCATGAAAATCGAGGGAAACACTTAAATTTCATAAGCAAGTCCAACGTGTTTCATGTTTTTTGTAGAGCTATCCAGACGCAAATGTCTGGTAGTCATCATCTTAAGGATTCTTCCAACATGCTGAGCTGATGATGGAAGGATCCTAGACTTTTAGGGAGTTAGAGGTAAGTTCTTTTAATATAATTGGCACGTATTGACTCTTAGTAATATTCAAGTTGCTTTGGTAACCTCGGTCTTCCATCTTTTCGTCAGTTAAAAACTCTGAAGCCAAACATGTGTTATTCAAAACAGCACTGTAACCTTTTACAAACTACTGATATACCTATTTATTACCTGTTGTATTCAATTCGGGCCAGTTAAAGGAAATAAATTCTATAGCCAAAATGATCAAGTTTTATATACCACAGGAAAGCTCTTTCATTTCATTTCACCTGGTGGCAGTAAGCGACGACGATATGGCCGAATGGAAGCAAGTCAAGAAAGCTTTACCTGAACGCCTACAACAAAGGAACTGGCTACTTACCTCCAATTGTCGGGACACAACACTGCTATAAACGTTATTATTATAGCGACCAACTAGCTGGTAGCTAACCATGTATCGAAGTCCTTGAATCAGCGGACCTAAAAAGGCCGCATCGCAGAATCATAATACGAATCACATTATGATTCATATTATGAATTGAGTGCAATTCATCATAAGCAAATTCTATTTGACAGCTTTGTATGAATATTCGTAAAATGGTCCCAATGGACACTTTAGCAATGCCTAATTTGTGGATCATATTACGAATATTCATACAAAGCTATCAAATATAAAAATTACTTATGATAAATTGCACTCCATTCATAATATGAATCATAAAATGATTCGTATTATGATTCTGCGACGCGGCCTTTTTAGGTCCGCCGGACTACTCACTCAAACCCCAGAGCTGCGTTCAGAACCTACGCTCGAGTGCACTCCGAGTGCACCCTGACAGCAACCGACCCGTTCAGAGCCTCGGGGTAAAAAACGCTCTGACAGGCGGTTAGTACACTCTGTGCCCGTTCAGAAGCTTCGAGTGATGCAACCAAACAACCGACTCGAGCGTAGGGTGAAAAACACTCTGACAGATTTTATGTCAAAGTCGATGTCAAAAATATGCTAATTATTTATTATTTTATTAAATAGCACTACTTTGAACTCTTTTAAGCCTAATACAAGGGAAATATAGTGATTTCTATGTGTTGTAATTATTTTTAAGCAGAAAAATGGATATTGACTGTTAATTTCATAGTAAGGATTAGTAATATTTTGCCCTTTGCTTGATCTTGATCAGCAAGATACAAACTAAAAAAAAAGATTGCAACCGACCCGTTCTGAACCTCGGAGCGAGTGTGAAAAACACTCTCGGTTGCATTACTCTGACCCTCGGAACGCAACTCAGACCTCGGAGACGACTAAAATAAACACTAAATAGAGAAAGTGCTTGGTACACACAGGGCCGGATTTACATATTTTATGCCTAATAGAATATTTTTTGTAAGATTAAAGATTAAAAGCGTTAGTAAAACGAAATATAATTTGCAGTTTGAATAACAATCATATTATAACTGTTTGGTCTTTAGAGAAATACTATAATAAATTGTCGAGTTTAAAAAACTTTTCTTCAACACTTGCTATGCTCACAACTTTACTACGAAAGCTTCACACTAAACGAAATTCACTGAAGAATTTAACTAAGTTACTAACTACAGACCAAGAACTGTGAAAAAGTGTTAATGAATAGCGAAACGCAAACAACATAACTAAATTATACAAGAATATTAACTAACAAAAAAAAACAATAATAGGTAAGTACTGGTTGGGGTGTCAAATTGTAGGAATGGATCACAAATATGTACCACATTTTTAAAATGGACGACAATGAAGTCATATTAATTACCAAATTCCAGTTTTTCTTTACCGCTTTGTCGCCCCTAAAAATTTTCCGCAATGGGCCCGGGCCCACATGGCCCCGTGCTAAGTCCGACCTTAATAACACGAAGTCAATATGTGACTTAACTAGTTTGAACTTACTAGTTTTGTAATATCGTCTTCACATGCCATTCTGATGCGAGCACAAGTTGCAGGCACTTCGAGCTTGAACTCTGGCGATGCACCGGCATCGATGCGCGCTGATTTTATAGCTTCCTTTATGGCGAAAAACACTGAACTGGCCAAGAAAAGTGGTGGCTCACCGACAGCCTGAAAACAAAATGTAGGTTCTTTGAGTAACATTTACAAACTTATGAAGCGTTTCCGATTAAATAAATTGTAATTGTACAACTAGAAAAAAGGATTTGGGTACTTTCTCCGCCAACTTATTATACATGGATGAGTTGTAGTAATTCAAACACAAAGGGTGTGATGTGTGTTGCCTACACAAACGAAATGTTGCCACGTTACAATAAACATCATAAAAACGCTCGAAATCGACCATAGTTGGGCGGGAAGGTCCTCCACTAGCGGCCGCGAACCGAGGGACGCAGTTGTAGACCCCCTACATACAAGGTTGACCAATGATATACTCATTTCAATACGTGTAGATCATAGGTCAACCTTGTAGGAGTTATTGACGTTGCCGCAGGCGGTTGGGTAGGTAGAGGCGCGCATTCTTAGGTGCGTACTAACTACGGGGAAGGAGGCGGCCCACCTTGCATCAGTCGGCGCTTCACTCGTCGTCCGACGCATCCGCCTCCTAGGCCTGGACGTGGCCCTCGACAAAACGAGGGCCATGATGTTCCACGCCTCCCGTCACAGGATCCCACCGGGGCGGCGTGTCCGAGTGGAGGGGGTCCGCATACCGGTCGAGGCACACTTCAAGTACCTCGGCCTGGTTTTGGATCCCCGGGTGGTCGGGCTTGCCCGGGCGCGTGGATAGTGGAGTCGCAGTGTGGACCTTACCTAGCGCGCCCATTAGGGCAGGGAGAACACCGAGGGGTTTTAGTGGGTAGGCCTGGCACTCTGCCGGGTGAGCCCCATACACGCTCGCCGTCTAGCCAACGGTGGGAACGGTGCAGTTGCGCATTTCCCCGCGAAAAAAAAGGTGCGTACTAACTACCCTAAGCAGCTAGAAAGGAATTAGGCCCGGCCGACCGACATCCGGCTGGGAGATATTATATTCCGACCTGGTCGCCCGTCTGGGGGGTCACAACCTGGTAACCTGGTGACCTCTCCCTTGGCAAATATAGCCCCAGCTCGTTTACACCGCTGGGCCAGAGGGTGCGTTCGGGGAATGGCTCGTCCGATCCCGAGCGTGCCTCCACCGGGGGCGGAGAGGTACCGAAGCCGGTTAAGCCGGATATGAGGTTTTTACCCGAGTCCTACGGCAAATCCAAGGGACAGCCTTGTCAGCTTCAGTTGTAAATAACATTGTAAATAACATTGAAAAAAGATTATTATTTAATAAATATAGAAATAAAACAAATAAATATATAACTAACACTAAAAATAATTATATTTCAAAAGAAATTTGTACAAATTTCAAAAATCCACGAAAAATGTGGGATATTATTAATACGCTCTGTGGAAAAATAACAAAAACAATTGAACAGACTATTTTAAAATTTTTCGGTAATGATCTTAATGCAGTAACAAATCAATTTGCTCATGGTTTTGCCGATAGTGTGAATAAGATATGTATACCATGCAATAAAACTTTCCTTGATCCTTGTACATATGAAATTAAAACCGATCGATGTATGAAATTGTACAAAGCTAACCATGACGTGATGTTTCGGATTATCCAGGGGGTGAATTCCAAGAAAAGCCCTGGAATCGATAAAATTAGAGCTTCTGATATAAAACAAATTCCAGATATGGTCCCGATTATTACGCACCTGGTGAATCGATGCATCGAGACAGGCAAATATCCTGATATTCTTAAAATCGGAACTATACGTCCTATCTACAAGAAAGGGTGTCATGTGGACACAAATAATTACCGGCCTATAACTATTTTATCCTGCATGGACAAGGTGATCGAAAGATTTGTGGGAAACGCGATAAGTAATTACATAGAAAAAAACTCCATAATAAATGCTCATCAGTTTGGCTTTCAAAGACACAAGAGTACATCCCAACTACTATCATTGTTCTCGAATAAAGTTAATACGCATCTCAATAATAAAAAACATGTTGTTGTTGTGTTTGTTGATTTTACCCGGGCTTTCGATACTTTAAGACACAATATACTATTTAGAAAGTTGCAAAACAATGGTATTCAAGGACCAATATTAAAATTATTAATGGATTATCACAACAACAGATATAATACGGTAAAATTGTCAAATATGTATAGTGATAGGATTTTATCAGAGCAAGGCACGGCCCAGGGCTCAATAATAGGACCGTTAGAATATTTGCTGTACGTCAATGATATGTGCAATATTTTCGAAACAGGCTCGGTATACCAATTTGCTGATGATACGTGTCTGCTAACTAAATCGTGTGACTTAGTCGAGGCGCAACGCACTATGCAAAATAATTATAATCTATTGTCTAAATGGGCGCACGATAATGGATTAGTAATAAACGCACAAAAAACCAAATCGATGCATATCCATTCGGGAAAAAATAAATCGCACCACGTTCTGAAAATAGTCGCGCACGATCATAACTGTTTACACAATAACTTTATACAGTGTTCTTGCAAGCCGCTAGATGTAGTAGATACGCATACATATGTGGGTCTTATCATAGACAGTAAGTTTAGCTGGAAACCACACATTGAGCATGTCTGTACTAAGTTACGAAGTATTCTAAGTAAATTGTCAATTCTAAAATACAAGCTGCCTTATAAAGTTTTGAGAATGTTGTATTTGTCAATGGCTGATTCTGTGATAAGTTATGGTGTAGGTGCGTATGGAAAAACATACAAAACATACTTAAAAAAAATATATACACTGCAAATTAAATTGTTAAAATGTATTCTTAACGAAAATTATAGGAAAAAAAATAATATTACCAAAGAACATTTATTCAAACATTGTAAAGTAATGAGTATATGCAATAAAACTAAATTCATAATTCTTAAAGATGAAATAAATAATATAACAAGCTTAAATAAAACATCACGACCTGCCGGGTTGAGAAATTTAAATTACCTTGACACTTATGTTTTGCCGGGGTATAAAAACGTGTACGGAACTCGCGTGGGACAATACATGCTGCCCAAAGTGCTCAACGGCCTCCCCGAAAAACTATGCCAATTATATACCTCTGGAGGAAAATTTAAGAATCTAATGAAGCGTCATTTTATAGAGCAAAATCCTGTTTTTTTGTAATTATAATTAAATAGTATCTGTATTGTGAATATATACTAGTATAATAGTATCTGTAGTATAAGCATATTAGAGCAACTCGACCAGGCCAGATAAACCAATAAGGTTTATGGCAAGGTCTCTGTGTGAGATACATGTATGTAGCCAATGCAAAGGAAATAAAAAAAAAAAAAAAAAAAGTTTCCTGGAATCGTAAACGAGATTCCCCCGCCTTAAAAAAGGGGGTTGTTGACGTCATTGGATGCAGATAGCGCAATAACGTTTAGTTTGGTGATCCTTCCAGGAGGCCTACAGTGAGCGTCCTGGGCAACATGATGTAGATTACGTAGTCAGTTAATTTGACCAAAATCTAATCATTAATTATTAGATCCAATAATTATGTAATTATTAGATAAGAATTTTTCACTGTGAACGAAAATTATCGTGTACCACGTTTAAATCATTGTAGATATAGCGGGCTCGGCATTTAAGAATTAAAGCAACACAGATATCATTTCTGAAATTATCATTATTTTTTGCTATAAGCTAACATTCTTTTTATAAATAGTGTCAACGAGTCAAGGGTCATACAGTAGCTACATTAGCAGTACAGATATAAAGTTATTTGAAGACAATCTTTGCGAATTACGTCTGAAGTAAGTAATAATTTCATTAGAGGAAACAAATCAAAAACAATGCATAACAAATAAATAAAGTACCTTCGATGAGTAGACAGCTCGAGGATTTGGTGCTCCTTTTAGCAAAGATACGTTGAACTCTTTGGGTACATCAGAAAAACCTGGAATTTTGTAAGCTCCTGGGCCTTTGGAGAGCACTTCGCCGTTTGGTGAAAAGATCATTTCTTCTAACGTACAGAAACCATAGCCTTGCATAAATGCTCCTTCTATTTGACCGATATCTATTGCTGGATTTAAACTTTCTCCTACATCCATCACTATATCAGTTCTCAATATTTGATGATCTCCCGTCAAACAATCGATCAACACCTCAGAACATGCAACGCCATAGGTATAGTATTCGAATAGATTTCCCGAATTAGTTTCATGATTATATTCTATTTTAGGAGCAGCATAATACCCTGTTGCAGACAATGAAACTCGGTCGACATAAGCAGCTGACACCCAATCTTCCCATTCTCCACTAGGACACTCCTCCTTGTATGATTTTAATCTCTCATTTAGAGTATTACATGCATTAAGAACTGCCATTCCGTAAAGATCAGAACTAATACTAGCAGCGGTCGGTGAACTATTCGGAACTTTGTCAGTAGACATTTCGCTTATATGAATCTTATTAATGTCTACGTTTAGGGCTCTTGATGCTACTTGAATCATTTTAGTGAAAAGACCTTGGCCCATTTCAATTCCTCCAATTGATAATAATATAGAACCATCGTGATACACTAATAATAATGCGCCAGCTTGCATGAAAATATCCTGTTGGAATGATATACCATATTTTGTTGGTACTAGTGCGATGCCCCTCTTCTTCCATCTGTGTGCACTGAAACGAGAAAACCACATAAGTCAACGTAAGATTGAGTGTTTAGAACTTTTTGTTACAAAAATTAATATTTGCCTATGTTTTACCTACTTACCTATTAAATTTATCAATTTCGTTTTTGCGCATTTCATATTGTGAAGCTTCTATACATTCTCTCCAGCACCGTTCCAGAGTACAATATGTTAGTGTCTGGTTATAATGCGTACGTAGTCCTTCTTTATACAAATTGACTTCTACCACTTCTTCATATCTTTTATTCAAAGCATTAGCTATATCTCTTATCATACATTCAGCTGCGAACATTGACTTAGGTGCGCCAAAACCTCTAAATGCCGTATTAGAAGGCATATTTGTTTTACAAAGATATGCATTTATCTCCATATTTGGTATAAAATAACAGTTATCTACGTGCATTATGGCTCGTTCTATCATCTGTAAAAATATTTCAAATCAGTACATAATATTTAAGTCCCAAAATGGATTCTAGTATCAGAAGTTTTATAAACCCATAAATTATTTTACAACACTGCTCTGTAAAACTGCAGAATGAAGTTTGATTATATAATTTTATTTTTATTGTTGGACGTTGACCTGAGTTGTGTACCTACATAGCTTTTAATTTGCATTATTTTGCATATAGGTATCTATATAGTAAGTCAAATATTTTCGGATATAGTATGTAAAAGACCATGAAGAGATTCGAAATATTGTATCTTATAAACAGTTTTAATTTTTGTTACTCGTGATCGTGAATAGCTGGTACACACCACAGTTATGCATTGTAAAACTGTGACTAGACCTCGTGGCTCCTTGTCACATTGGTTCCAAGAACTAAACAGGAAATCAACATTATTTATTAAAACCGGTTACATGTATGAAATGTAATAAAATCATTTACACCTACAGTCTACATCTGCTCCACGAATCTGCCAGAGTCATATAACATCAGGCAGGCGAGGTGCATAAATAAATGTAGCTATTATAGCTACATTGAACCGCTTTCTGGAGTTCAATCATATATTTTTTCAGTAGTCAATTCTAAATTTTTTTAATATCTTAATATTTTAAAATACTGTTTTGAGCATTTGTTCATTCAATTATCAAAATTACATACCGCACATGATATATCCATGGAATTGCCAGCATTACTATATATGTAAAATAGAGCTCCAGATATCCTACCATCAGAATCAAACGCCACCCTATATTTTATCAAGCAAGGATGCCTATATCCAGAAACTTGCATGTCTTCATCGCGATCTAATACAGCACGGACTGGTTTCTTCAATTTGTATGCCGCTATTGCAACAGGAAGTGCCAATAGAGAGGGTCTCGTTTCTTTTCCTCCAAATCCTCCTCCAATACGTTTTACTTTAGACACTATTTTATGTATTGGTATCCGAAGCGTTTGTGATATCATACTCTTAAATAAACAGAAAAAACTTCTTTTAAATCAACAAATCAAATTAAATTATCTACATGCTAAATACTTAAGGTAAATCATTTTTACCTTAAATATTTACCAATACTTACCGCTAGCTCTGAGGGATCTTGAGTAGTAGCGATTATTTCTAATTCATCTTCTTTTCGAATAGCATAGGCTGATATTGTTTCTAAATAAAAGTGTTCTTGAGCACCACTTCTGAATTCGCCCTCTATCATGTTTTTTGTTTGAACGAACGCATTATTTACGTCTCCTTTTTTCAGTAGTCTAGGATAGCCAGAAAAGTAGGATTTGTGCTTGATAGCATCTTCTAATGTTATAATAGCCGGTTCAATCCTTTCAAAATCAACAAATACTAATTCTTTCGCCTTTCTAGCTATTTCTTCAGATTTAGCAATTACAGCTCCGATAACACATGCTCGACTGGTTACAACGTCTCTAGAAAATATTTCTTCATCTTTAACAATACTACCCATTTTATTACAGTCTTGATTTAAATCAATTGCAGATATAAAATCTACTACTCCGGGTAACCTCTTAGCTTGACTAGCATCTATTGATTTTATTTTTGCATGAGATTCCTTACTAAACACTAAGCATAAAAATAATTCTCCTTCAATACTTGGAATATCATCACAATAAAGTGCCTCGCCAGTTGCTTGTTTTAAAGCTGATGTATGTGGTATTGGTTTTCCAACAGCGTCAGAAACAGAGACACTATCCTTAACATCAAAGTATTGAGAACTAAATGTAGGCTTACTCGGTAACTCTTTAACGCCACTCAATTGATTAACATTTACGATACATCCATTTGATGTAGGTAGTTTTTGTAATACATACAAATAAAATCTAAAAAAGAAGCTAAGACATAAAGACTTTCTATAATCTGCCATACCGCCCGGTACAGAAACATCTAAATTCAATTCTTGTGACAAAGAATTCAGTAAATCGATTAACATTTGTTCATCCCATCTTCGACCTATCAATAATTTTGACGACTTTTTAGCAGCAAGTGTTGTCTGTGCCATTCCACCAAAACAAAGTTTTGCATCTGATACAATCTTATCACCGCTTGTTTCAAAAGTGATATTAAAAGATGCTGTTACGATTGAAATATCATCATCTCTTCTTCTGGCTTGCTTATATGCCTTAAAATACTGTAAATGAGATGTATATGGGATTTCAATAGAAACTAAGACTTCATCTTCAGCAATAGCAGTACACCGATATCCGATAAAAAATTGTTCATCCACGGCTATTCTGCGATTTCCTCTGACGCTAAGAACATTAAGAACTGCACCAGAAGCCATTAAAATAGGATTTAAATCCGATATAGGACTTGCAGTTATTATATTTCCTGCAAGTGAAGCCACATTTCTTACCTGATTTCCAGCAAACCAATGAAGCATTTCTTTAATAGATTTCAGTATTTTGCTTTCTATAGGATTCTCTAAAATTATTTTTTGTAAAAAAATATAGAAATCAGTTAGTGTATAAGCAGCTCCTATAACAACTTTATTACTAAAAGCTTTACATAGCATGAATTCAGGTATGTTAACCGGTGATATCAAAACCTTATAGTATTTGTGCTTAAACTTGATTTCTACACCAATTTCAGTATTCCCTACCACTATTTTGCTATCTGGTATCTTATTTTTAAGTATAATCAATTCTTCTAATTTATTTGGCCGTATCCATGTTACGTTTTCACTTCTATAATATAGATATTGCTCGTTATATTTCGTATTAATCTTTAATTCAGGTGGAAATATAGGTTCCTGGGATGAATCGTATGGAACAAATGTTGATTTTTCCACGAGATTATTAACATTCCGCTTTCTATTTTGACAACACGATTCTCCCATTGCACAGAGCGTCTTGGAATTATCTTTCACATACTGCATTTCCCATCCTTCCATGAATGTTTTAAATCCATCAATAATTGGTCGATATCCAGTACATCTGCACAGATTCCCCTGTAGAGCAGTTTCTATATCGTTATAATCAATTTTAGTCTTTATTCTGAGTAAAGTATACATGGACATTACTATTCCTGGTGTACAAAAGCCGCATTGAGAGCCGTGAGATTTCGCTATCCTCTCTTGAACCGGATGCAAACGACCTTGTGTAGAGCCAATGCCTTCCACTGTCGTTACAGCTTGGCCATGCATGGCACATACTGGAGTCAAACAAGCGTTCACTGCTATGTGTCTGATTTATAAGTGAAGGCAATAACAGTAAATATCTGATAAATCCAAGCAGATTCTAGGATTTCCTTACTTTTTTCAAATCAATTATGCAATATTCTGGCAGATATATTACAGATAATAATGTTATTTGTAACGGCCTCTTATTAGTTACCATCGTACATTAGTCTCGACTTTTCCTGTCACCCTGTATAATTACTTTTTTTACCTGCGTAACTGAGGAAGTTAGCCTTTATTAACGTTTCAAGATCATAATATCATAATTTATGTAGTTGTTGTTTTTCTTTTGTTAATCAAAATTTTTGAAATATGCTATTTATTTGCAATATTTAAAATATTCCTTTAATATATGTATAGAGAGATTTACCGTTATTATATTAAAATTTAACGGTTTAGAACCTCTGACAATTGAGGTGAATATATCTATTGTCGCAATAATCTCAACAGGATGCACGCATTTTAGCACCAAAGCAAAAGCATAACCAACAAATTTTTAATTGCATGTTGACCGCAAATCTTAAGCTAATAGGTAACATGAAATAACTGAAACAACACGTATTGCAATATAACAATTAAAGTACTTACGGTCAAAAAGCTTTTAATAGAACTGAAATTTCAAAGGATTCAAATTCACAAGTAGGTACCGTTGGCACACCAAAAGAATCCTAATCATTATGACAGATTTAAAATAACGGTTCATTTAAAAAAAGAGCATTGTCGTGACATCTATTGATGACTTTTGTACTTTAAGTACCAAAAATGTAATAAAGATGGTAGGAATAGTTTTAAAATACACGCATTCGTACGAGAAATGGAATAGACGCCTTAGCCCCGTAGACGACATAGCCCCGGTTGACTTACTCGTACTTACACGTCATTTATTTTTCTGGCTATTTGAAGGTCTATTTTACATCTCTGTCTTATAAGTACTTATATACTACTTTTCTAGTATAATACTAATCTCTGTATTTATAGAAGTTTTTCGCGGTAGGGTACATAAATCACCGCACCACAAAAGAAATAGAGACAGAAGGTCGGCTGCATCGCACGGTAAGATTTATTTATCACACTTATTTCGGAGTAAAAGATTTATATGGAAATGATATTAGCTTGTGACAACCGCGCGCTATTTTTTCCGCAGCTCATTAATATCTGCCTCTTTTTAAGTATAATATTTTTTTCTTACGAGTGTATAAAGTATGTTTGGAAAATAGTCGGAACTTAATGCTTTGAACTTATTTATTTCACATTCCGATGGCATTGTATTTATTTTGTACGGACGGGACGGCCTGTTCAGGATTAGGAAGACGCACCTAATTCACCGAACGAACCTCCGTGAGACAGGCCCAGCAGTATAAACAAACTGGGCCTTCGCTAAAGGAGGAATCACCAAGTTAAATCACGTTTGTGACCCCCAGACGGGCGACCAGATCAGAGCCATACCTCCCAGTCTGATGAACAATAAACTCTAATATCGGGTCAGTTAGAGCCGGCCAACAACCTTCCGTGTCTATTTCTTTTGTGGCCGCACAGTTGACATCGCTACTGTATAACGAAATAAAACAGTGAAGGTTAGTAACGTATCTCTTTTCTATTCTATTTTCACCGAAGTCCGTAGCTGGCCCTGGCCGGTGTGAGTGGAGCTATTAAGCAGTGACAATTTTTTTAAAGGATACTTTATTGTGTCTTCTTCGTTTATATAACGGGAGACCATGACGGTGCAGGCGCCGCAACCTCCCTCTCCGCAACCATATTTTGTCCCAGTAAGATAAAGCTTCTTCCTGAGATACCAAAGCAGCGTCCATTCCGGGTTAGGGTGGTCTTCTATTACCTATAAATTATTAAGGGAACTGGTGAGATGCATTTCAATAGGAACAAGCCTAAGTAGGTAGTAGTTGAAATATGTACCTATTAGTTTAACAATGTGAAACTAATAGGTACATATTTCAACACGTGTAATACAATACAAGCTCTATTTCTTTCCATGGATGCTGTAAGAGCCAACTAAGAGAGTTACAATTATACCTTTACGAAGAGAGAATACTCGTCCGGCTTGTGTGTCACTAGCATTCACAACTGTTGAAAAACAATCGAATCAGGGAATCTCTATAACTGCCACTTTTTAGTGCGAGACATTAAAACGAGACAGGACGTGACTCCTAATCGAATCAGCAATCCGACAATTGTGAATAGGGAAGCAGGCTAATGTCATTCCTCATCTAATGAGAAACCCGTTTTTCTTACGACAAAGAAGCTCTTAACCTTCATCTCACCTGATGGTAAGTGATGATAAGGCCGAAGGTGGAAGTGACCTTCGCCTGGACTGCTCAACATCCGAGAAACTTAATCTTACCACTAATCGTCGGAACACAACAATAACCCCGTACCCAGTACCCATATCTGTACCCAATAAATGCAGTTTCAATAGCTGAGTTATTTTTTTATTGCTAATAAGGCTCTATTCCACTCTAATCCACTAAACAAATTCATTAATGGATTTGTTTCCATTTTTTTTCCACTCTGATCCATCGATAGATTTGTTTCCACTTTTTGATCCACTCTGATCCATCCATGGATTTTTTTCTACTTTTTCTTCCACTCTAATCCATCGATGGAATTGTTTTCACTTTTTTCCACTCTGATCCATTGATGGATTTGAGTTCTACTCTAATCATTCAAAATATTATTTAATTTTTGTTTTTTTATTTATTTAATAAATAAACTTTAATAATAATAAAGTTTTAACTGAAAGCATTACTGTAGGCCACTTTCTTAAAGAGGTGAAATAATTACAAAATCAAAATAAAGCGTTGTATCTATTGGCAAGTCGTTTCCTTCCAATCTCGATACCATGCCATCATCCATACAATTATGGCATACATTTCTGGCTGGAAAACGGTGGTATGTGCACCAAGGCTCGTAGTCCTCCTTGCTTTCGCCCTCTTTTCTGGAGCCACCAGTGTACCATATTTGGTTGGCTTTCCCTAAAGGCTCAGGGATTTGCTTGTCTCTTTCATCCCTGTTAGAAATCGTGACTTTGTAGTCCTTCTTGAAGTCCAAAGTTTGATGTGTGGGATCGGCTGGCATTGTCATTACATGATTTACCTTGAGGCTACCATGTACATGTAGTTTTGTCATGGTTTGGGAATTCCAACTCGATCGGACTCCATCTAACTGTCTGAGCATGGTCATCCTTACCTCCCCCTGAATGAACAGGTAGAGCGGTGGGAGGTTCGGGATAGCCTCCAAAGCAAGGGTGGAAGAAGAAACGTCTTTGTAGGCTTTCAATGGCCTAAATGGTGGACCCTATTGTCGTTTGATTAAACCAAGCTATACAACTATAGTTTACCATAGGTCTTACCGCAGCGGTATAGAACCATAGAAGGTAACTTTGTTTCAGTCCCCATCGGGAACAGAGGGTCGATTACCGATCTCATGGTTTTGCAAATGATATCATATGATATCATAGTGCAAGACGAAAAATACGATTTCCGGTCAGATTTTTGATCATTTGTTCATTATTTAATGACGACATCATTGAAATTATGCCATAGTGATGATTTTATTAGAGATCGGTAATACGAAATGCAGCATTTCATGACTTCTTTTTCTCAAATGTATACCATGTCATACGATGAAAGATCCATGCAGGTCAGCCTACGGCAAATTTCGTACCTACATAGAAAATTTGTTAAAGCCATGGGCGATAGCCACGAAAGACGTCAGAGGCCGTTTTGCTGAAGACCCTCGAAAGTCACTTTTAAAATAGTTATTGTATAATTAAAGAATTTGTATAAAAAATTACCGATTTTAATTTATGTTTGTCTAAGTGCTTTTAAAAATCTGAATCCCCTCCCCCCTCCCCCCCCCCCCCCCCCCCCCCCCCCTTGGCTCAAAACCTGGGTATGCCCATGTGAAAAGCAGTAAAAAATAATCCATCCAATGGGTCGTGGAAACGAATCCATTAATGGATTTGTTTAGTGGATTATAGTGGAAGAGGGCCTAATAAGTTGGCAAACAAGCAAACTGCCCACCTGATGGTAAGTGGTAACAGTCACCTGTAAAACATGTGGTTCCTGTGAGATTCGCAGCAAAACTGCAACCCCCACAAGAACTACAGTGTACGTTGCCAACGTGTGACATCAGATGTAAAGTAACGGTACCTAATTATTTCACTGCCATATCTTACCCTTCAAACCGGAACACAGCAATACAAGCACTGCTGCTTTGCGGCTTTGAAATAGGTAAGACGGAGGTGCCCAAGCAGACGTATATGGTGAGGTTTTGACTAATACACTAATCAACAAAGTCTAAGACTCAACCACCAAAACGATTTTTTTTTGTAAAATCCCTTTATTTAACTAATAAATTTAAGAACAAAACAAAAGCGTGATGAAATAATGTTTTAAATTTTAAATTTCAAAAACATTATTCCATAATTTTAGCTCATTTTAGCGTGAATTCGCGGCAAAATGTTATTTCTGTTTTAAGTTTCTTCATTTCTGGATACAATTTGAGTTAATTGATATCGACTCATTAATCGAATGTTTTAAATTTCTTTTGTAACTTAAAGACTGGTTTATCAGACATCATGCCACGTCGACATTTAACTCAAAATTAAATGTTACGTGCTGTGGGTATGCTTGAAGCCAACGTGAAGTTGCCACTCCAACCAGTCGGTTATCCGGAGATTGTGGGAGCGCTATCAGCTCACTAATACGGCTGAACGACATCCTAGTTAGTAGATATCGAATAATCACCGAAAGACAAGACTGTTTTATTCAGAATATTGCCAGACGGGAGCCCAAAACTACCGCCCGGCAATTCGTTGAAAGCCTGAGGTTTCAACATCAAGTGGCTTTCAGCACTCAATCTGCCAGGAAGAGACTGCACGATATCGGTGTGCATTCTCGTAGGCCTTTACGGGTCGTAGGGCTTCGACGTGGTAATCATGCTCAGCGCTGGCAGTGGGCTCGTATTCACCAGGGATGAATACGAGCCCACTGCCAGCGGAAGATTCAGAGGGAGGAGCCGGAAGAAGAGTGGACTCATGTCCTGTTTTCTGACGGATCCAGGTTTAGTTTTCACCCAGAATCAAGAAGAAAACGCGTGTGATGAGCTTCTGGACGTCATGAACGGCTTCGTTGCCCTCAGGAAATTCTTTCCTACCATAGCGGAACAATTATGGTTTGGGCCGGTATTCACGTTGGCAGTAGAACGGACCTCGTTTTTATATAGAGCAACATGAATGCCGAAAAATACCGTAACAAGGTGGTGGAACCTATTGTTGTTCCATACCGAATCCAATTAAGGGGGGGAATTTCATCTTCATGCAACACAATGCTCGCGCACATACCGCAGGATCATTGATGAACGTTCTTCGTGAACGGGATATCGCATTCTTAGACTGGCATCCCCAGTCCTGCAATATGTATCCTATTGAGCACGCCTGGGATTTGCTAGGAAGAATGGCTTTTGAACAACTTCCTCAGAATTTGTACTCAGACCAAGATATTTTTTTATATCTTTCTCGGACATGAAGCATATAATACGTCTAATAATCGTCTTGGAATGCTGAATATCAGATACTTATCAATAGTGGCCTGGGCACTATTGATAATCTGATATTCAGCATGCCAAGACGATGCAGAGCCTTAGCCAATGCTTTAGGAGACTGACTATTGATTTATCACCTACAATTTTTTTTAACGAGTTCAAACCAAAATTAAAAAGAAACATTTTTTAATGCCTATCTGTATTCATTTTTGCACCAATTCTTTTCTTTTTTATAAAACTTTTTTTGTATACTGTTGAAACTTTTTTATTTTATTTTAATAAACAAGCCTAAAATTACGCTTTTATACGCCTAACATTGTTTATATAATACCTCAAAGTTTTTAGTAATTTACAAAAATAGGCTTGAGTCTTCTTACACTCATATCAATTAATAGTCAAGTCAAATTAATTACTTGAGTAAAAGTCGTTACTTCAGTTGTGATTTTTATACAATAAGTACTGGACAATAAAAAAAATTTCATATTGCGCTCGGTGGCGCAGTGGTTCACGCGTCCGACCTGTGATAATGGCGATTATGCTTTCACAATGGTCTATCACGAGATGGGTGACCAAAAACTTAGTATCTCGAGCTCCTCCGTCTTTTAATTAAAAAGCTAGTTAAGCCGTTGCTCCCAGGTGTATTTGCAATCGCTAAAATGCACCAACTTGCACTAGGTGATAAGCGTAACTTCTTCACTTCATTCAAATTCTCGTTTATTGTATAAAAATCACAACTTAAGTAACGACTTTCTCTCAATTAATTACTTTGAGCTGACTATAGATGTATACTATGATGTGTAAAAAATGTACTACCTTGAAAGTGGACGGAGGTTAGGGCGGCACTTCCGCATCAAAAAATATTTGGAGTGGCAGATGTTTATCTTTTGAAACCCATTTTATTTAAGTGTGCTTGTGTTACCCTTTCGGCTTGATACATCTTTTTAACCCCCGACGGAAAAAGAGTGTTATAAGTTTAACGTGTGTAATCTATGTGTGTCAGTGGCATCATAGCTCCCAAACGAATTGATCGATTTTGATGCGGTTATTTTTTTTAAAAGCTGACATGATCGAGATGGTTCTTAACACAGAACACAGAATTCTGTGTTCTGTGGTTCTTAACCATTATTTATGAAGATCTGTTCAGGCGTTTGAAGATCAGCTCATTTCCTAGTCGGTGAAGGGATCTCACCAACTGTCACAAGTCCGAATGATTTGAAATTTGCTGTACTGTTTCTTTGATGGTATTTCCATGATATGGTAACCTGGATCTGATGCTGCATGATGAAGTAGTCTGCAGGATACTCAACTCCTCAGCAATTGATACAGCTACTGCTAATTGATACCGATTCGAAATTTACTGTTACTTTGATGATGCTCGTATTGCTACGACGCGACGTTACATTGGGCTGATATGCATTGACGCGTGCGCTCAACGAACGATTGCTAGGGTTAAGCAACGTTTGCTACGGTCAGTCCAAAATTCGAACCGTATCTATGATGGGCAGTGTTGCCATATATACAGATTTCTCTGTATTTATACAGATTTTCGATGTGTAATACAGATTAGCACTGGATACAGATTTTTATACAGAATTTTCTAACTACACACGGCCCGACCGAAGGAAAGTCCGACCGCAGGCTGCGGTTGCCGTCGCACTCCTACATGCGGACCGTGTGTGGCCAATATAAAAAAGAATAAAGCAAAATTATATGACTAGGTGCCGTGTTACACACAATTATTAGTTAGTTTGTTGCAAATGTTTGAAATTTAATTAATTTTTGTTTCAATTCGCCATGTTTTAAATTTTACTACGTACAGTAAGTGCATACCTACTTACATACTTAAACAAAACGTCATTTTTTAAATTTGATTATATTTTTATTTAATATACGGTAGACAAACCAGCCTACGTAGCATGACCACCAAAACACGATATGATATACCGGTTTATCGCAGTGAACTGTCAAAACACAATACATTTTTATAGTAGATATTTTGACAGTTCACAACAATAAACCGCTTTATCATAATTATCGTGTTTTAGTGTTCATGCTACGGCTAATCACTTTAGTTCATAGCGCTTGTTTTTCAAAAGAAGCAATGATGATAATTTTCTATTTTGTTTTTGGGATTAATATTCAATTCTAGTTAACTTGATTATACAGGTTTTAAGTTAAAATAGCATACAGATTTTAGCAGTTTTTACTACAGATAAAAGGTTCAAGGCATCTGGCAACACTGCTGACCGAAACATCTCGAGCGAGCTGCTTCGTGCTTCGGAAGGCACGTTAAACAGTGGATCCCGCGACTGATCTCGCCCCGGTTAGTCGGCCAGGCGAACCGTCCCATGGAACTATGCGAGTGAAGGGGAACAGAGAGTCCACTTGTGTTACCGCAGACACTTGTGCACTGTCTGAAATATACTACTTAAATAATAGTATATTTAGTAAATAAATTTTACACCTAAGCAATAAATATAAGCATAATATACAGGGTGTAACTGAACACCCCAATAACATTTAAGGGTATGTATCCATTAGAAGTAGAGATTATGTAGGAAAAATTTTAGGGCTAACAAACTTACTTTATTTTCCCATACAAACTAAATAAATTATTTTTTGGTATTAAGTGCCGACAACCCTACGTAAGCGTACGAAGAATACTACGCTCACGTCATACAAACTAAATAAATTATTTTTTGGTGTTAAGTGCCGACAGCCCTACGGAAGCGTAGGAGGAATACTGCGCTCACGTCTGTCACGTGTCATTTTGTGTTTAAATTTTTTTGTGCTTAGAGCTGATTAAGGTTGTCACTTGAAAGTTTTTGTTTTCAGTTTAAAATCAAATAACTCTGAAAGTATTGGGGTTCCAGGTCCCAGACAAGCACCGAAGGTCCATTTAGTATCTAACTTATATGCCCCTTAAATGTTATTGGGGTGTTCAGTTACACCCGGTATATAAAGCATAGTAATATTATATTTGATCGTTACAATTAACTTAATCGATGGCAGCTGATTGATAATGTTATTTGTCGGATTTCAGCTGCTTTAAATCCCGATTCATTCAAGTGATTTGTCGAAAATTTTTTGATGTAGTTATTCTCATTTTTGAAAATGGTTAATTATCTTATCATTAATATTTAAAGGTACTTTACTTACAGCTATTTTCCCCCAGCCATCGTTTTTATTTCCACTTGTATTATATTATCCTTTAAAACCTAATACATGTAAAGATGATATGTTTTTGCTTTTCCAGAAAACAACATGATTACCGACTAAATGATGGAATAAAATTGATGGCGATGAGTAATAATAGACTTTAATATAATAAACTTTAATTGAGTTAGTATAATATACAATAGGTCATTGAACTGTTTACAGCCCGTTATCGACCAGCTGATATCCTCATGCCGTCTCGAAACTAAACTAAAAACACATCCGACACATGTTAACTGTATAAGTATTTAGGTATAAGAAGAGAACAGAGATGACAAATAAAAAATTTATTATATTCATGAACACAAATCAGTAAAAATCATTACTTAAGTTTATTAAAAACACATAGTATCAAAATCATTTCGTTCTATTCAAATGATTAGGTACCCAGGTACCTACCTACGAGTATTACAATGCAAGGATTTAATTACAGACCCCTATTTTAATAAGATTCCAACTTTTATATTTGGTAGGTATAGGTGAACCGGAATCTGATGGCACATGTGGAGCAAATTTTTTAAAATTAATATTATAGATAGGTAGCTATTTAAAAAAAATTAAATGTTTTTAAAATATTTTAAACCTTTCTTGGAATACTCTAAGCCTCTATTGTTAATCTATAAATCCTTAGTGATCTGAACCTGAAGTAGTTATATACACGGTGTTTCATAATAACCAATAAATATTTTATCGTTATCTAAAACTAATTATTAAATAGTTTTTCCCGTAATGTTATTCAACCCAAAATTTTCATGTATATCATAGTATCATCATCATGTCTATGATTTACATGAAAATTTTGGGTTGAATGACATTACGGGTAAACACAATTAATTAATTAGTTTTAGATAACGATAAAATATTTATTGGTTATTATGAAACACCGTGTATATACTTCTATATTCTTTATTGCACATAAAACATTCAAAGAAAAACAAAAAACAGATAGGACGTGTACAAAGGTGGACTTATCTCGAGGCGAGATCTCTTCCAGCCAACCTCACTGGTGATAGAATATAAAATACGGGAAAGATAAAATGCAATGGATATTATTATAAACAAAATCTAATGAAACAAATAGGTACAATATAATATTATGTAGGTACTTATGTTCTACAAATGAAAATACTCAATAAGTAAATACCTAAAAAAATATTAATCTATATCAAGCAGCAACTTATTAAGTAGAAACTAGGTACTAGGTACATAGGGGATAAACTACTATTAGATAATAACTCAATAGAACACTACAGCCGCTTATTGACATGACTGGTATTCTCGTGATTAAATAAATGCACGAGTTGAACTTTCAATTCAATTATAAATGCTTCTTGCTTCTAATCTAAACGTCAGTAAAGTAACGCCACGGTATTGTCGTGATTAAACTCAACAACAATAACTTGTTGTTATGTTGGTCGTATGTATTTTATCAATTTTAAGAGTGATCACCTACACAATAACCAAATAGGGTTAAAAAAAGTATGCCATATCTAGATTAATTATTCCTTCTATGCATTTGTAGTCGCATAAAACCAAAACAAAAAAAAAAACAATTTAACTTCTTAGTGAGGTAGGTACGTACCTTTTTCCCATTAACGAAAAACACCAGTTGCTTCTGCGCATCCTGAGGCACCAGGTTCTGAATATCTTCCATAGATATAAGGTGTCAACAAATAAACCGGTACGAGTGTCGTAATGTAAAGTAATACCGCGTGTGATGCGGTTGGTTGTCCTCAATTGACTGTCACAATTTACGCTACTACGCACACTCGACGCGGTAGTAAATAAGATAGCGACAATGTGGCTTTAAGCAGTTACCAGTTATCACGGTAACCGTTAATCACGGTTACCGTGCTTTAATGCAGGATTTCTTAAGGCGCATAGTGGTCCCAATGACCTTGCGTCGATCGTCTCGCACTGATTACATAGGAGTGAGTGAGTGAGGGTGAGGGGAATATTTAAGCAAACCTTTACGCGTAAGATGAATTATTTCAATAAAAAATTAATTAAGGCGAATAAGAAAAATCTAAAAAGACCATCCCCTAGAATATTGTTCACTGTATTTATTGAAATCGAAAGTATACGATTTAACCTAATATTTACGACGCGATTAGGTTTAAAGTTTTAAAATCGAGGCATGTTTGGGTCACATTTTAACCAAGTTTTAATTAATTTATCAAAAAATTAAAAAGACCATCCTCTAAAGAATGCGTTGAATAATAACATATCTCTTTTAAAGATTTTTTATTCAATATTTATGAAGAGAACCGGTTTTTTCTGCAGTGATTTTTTATGTTTGACCTTACTATGCGCCTTAAACTATTTGCAGTCACGGACACTTTCACAATTTACACAATTCCACGGACACTGTCAAAATTATTTTTGGAAATGAAACAAGTAAAATATTAAAAAACAAACATTACTTACATCGAAAATGGTTGAACCACCTGAGCATATAAAGGGGATAATACACACTTTAATTTGTAGCATCTGAATCCTAATGAAGTTTCTTTCAAAATATTAATTCCTATGATAATTCCTATGAGGTGGCGGATAAGCACCTATAGATAGGTATGTACGGTCGCGGTCAGAAAATGGTACCACCTTAAGGTCCAATTTCACCGATATTTTAACAGGTGGTTAGTTAACTAACAAACAAGTTTTTGACATTTCACTCATACAATAAGTGTCAAAAAACGGTTGTTTGTTAACTATAACCGCCTGTTAAATGTTGGTGAAATTCGACCTAAGGATCACAATTGCATGCACACATTTAGGTCACAAGTTCTAAATGTCTATTTCATAATAATTTGATTGACCATAGATTATCTTTTTTCTAATGATTTGACAATCAATCGCTCTAGGAGATGGACTGACTACACGGAGTAGGTACATAACCAGTTATGTACTCCGTGACTGACTACTATCAAGGTTTGATATATTCTTTTTTTAAACACCTGTAAGTGGGTGCAATTGCAAACATAGAATCTCACATGCACATACGCCCAGACCGTGACAAATTTCTGTAGGCCATACAAAATATCTGTCCCGTACGGGAATTGAACCCGCGACCCGTTGCGCAGTAGGCAACGACTCGCCGTCTGCACCAACCGTGTCGTCAAAAAAATATAGGAAACCTTTAAAAAACTAATATTTAAGTTTTTTAACTAAGAATATGAAGAAATAATAAAATAGAAACTTCAAAAATCTTTAATATCTAGTATGACCTCCCTCTACAGCTATGACGGCATGTAGTCTATCTCGCATAGATGCAACAAGACGCGCGCATAGATCGGTCCCTCTAATATCATCCCATACTCGAGCACAGTGTGATCTAAGAGCATGAGGGTTCCTTTCATTTTGACAGTCCCAGCGTTGAACCATAAGCCCCCATAAATGTTCAATAGGGTTTAAATCAGCAGACCGAGCGGGCCATTGAATGGGACGAATGTCACGATGCAGGTTAAACCACGCCATAGTAGCACGTGCCGTGTGTATCCGTGCATTATCTTGAACGTATTAAGTCTGCGGGAATTCTGTTGCAGGATACAGTACGCGCACAGTAGGCAATATCACTACTTCCAAAAGCGACACATAATCAATAGCCCTATTCTCTAACAACGCCAGTTCTCCAACGCCGTCGAGGCTCATCCACCCCCATAAGTTTACTGTTATGCGACTTGACTCGTTTTGAGGCACGATATGAGTTTCATCATACCAAGTTCGATTATAGCCATAAAGTTAATCTTTCGATTTGGCTTGATTTAAAGGTTTTTTCATCAGTAAATATAGTATACCAATCAAAATCGAGATGTTGTCGCCCAAAGTTAAGCCGGGCAGTTTTGTGGTGAGGTATCAGCTCCACTTTAATAGCATGGTGTCTGTAGAGTAGTCCAGCACTGTTCAAAGCTCGTTGGATCGTCCGAGCACTCACATCATATAAAGCAGCAAAATAACTAGTTGATGTGAAACCGTTCTCATCGTAACGACGAATCATTTCTGTTATTTGCGCAGCGGTTAGTATCGGTCGTCGTCCTGAATTATTTCTATGATCTGTTAATTGCCCTTCTTCGCCGTGACGCCGGATCCAAAACCTCACAGTGAATCGCGATATATTGAGTTCTCGTGATATAGCACTAATACTATGTCTATCTTCGAAGAGAAATCATTTCAGCCCTTTGCTTCAGAGTCAAACTTGCCATTTTATTTCGTTATGAAAAATCTTTTGTAAAATTTTGCTCTTGTCCAAACGACGTTCAAACAACCATTTTTGATATATGTCATTCCAACAAATAAAAAAATGAGTTTATCATCAAAAAATAATTAATAATTCTCTTTGTTATTCTCGATGCGTCATTTGGCATAATAAGTGTGATATAGAATCTAATTTCAAAACTGGTAAACATTTTCTGACCGCGACCGTACGTACATACAAAGGTTTAACATTGAAGCATATGAGACAATTAGCTTCTTGAGATAAGTTGGTTTACCAGATAACATCAAACAAAATGTTCACAATAAACAAACAAGACGACGTACTTATCACTATTTAAGTACGTACCTAAGTCGCAATATAAAAGGCACTTAGTTGAATGCGTCATCAATTCTGGAAGTTGGTAATAATAGGTTTCTGATTATCCAGAAAAATAGTAATTAAATTCTGTGCTTGGAACATTTTTAAAGAGGAGACAAAAAAAATACAAGACCTTCCGAGTTTCTTGCCTGTTCTTCTCGAGAAGGCTCTCTCAATTTCCGAACAGGTGTAGAGTAATCTAACTTGCGATCTGTTGCTGCAACATGTTGCAGTCGCGGTTGCACGTGCTCTACTCACCTATGCAACTACGCTTACCTTAACGTCACAACGTGTACACGCCTACGTACCTAGATTTCAAAAACCGGCCAATTGCGAGTCTGACTCGCGCACGAAGGGTTCCCTACAATTACCTATACAAAAAACGGCAAATCCTAATCAAGATTATTGTATGGGAGCTCCCCTTAAATATTTATTCTAATTTTATTATTTATTTTTAAAGTGAATATACAACTAAATATTCGGTGAATATTTCATGCGTCTACCTGTTGCCGTTATTAATATCGAGCAAGAAACGGCAAAAAAATCACATATGTTGTATGGGGCTCCCCTTAAAATTTTTGCGACGACAGAAATACATTATCTGTGAAAATTTCAACTGTCTAGCTAGGTCATGAGATACAGCCTAGTGGCAGACAAGCGGACGAACGGACAGACAGACGGACAGCGGATTCTTACCAAGAGGGTCCCGTTTTTACTTTTTGATTACGGAACCCTAAAAAGTAGCATTTGCATTAGCTCTTGCTTCTACAATTTAAACACCTGCGAGGAGAAGAAAGAAAAACAGTTTTGGGTAAAAAAATGGTTACAGCTACAAAATAAAATATCGCAAATGAACGTTATGTTTCATTTGGAACCAGATGATTTCTCAATTTTTCTCTGCGGATTATTTTTATTACTTTGAATTCTAAACGCTACCTACACTACAGAGGTGTGGCTGACTAAGCGGCACACATGCGACTGAGTGACTGAGTCAAGTTGCATGCAACCGCGCTATTCACGTCGCAATATGTTGCAGCAATCAGTCGGTCGCTAGCGCGGGCGATGCGACCTGCGATAAATTGCATGCAACCTGCAACCTGTCTATTCACGTCGCAATCTGCTGCATTGCAACAGATCGCAGCAACAAATTGCTAGCGAAATTGCATCGTGAGTAGGGCCTAGGCTTAAATAATTTTGTTACGCGCCACACCGCCTCAGCCAATCGCAAGCCAGCCGAAGCCAGCCAATTAGATCCAAGCACGTGCAGCCATGTGCCAGCCAGCCCAAGCCAGCCAATCAGAGCCAAGCCAAGCTAGCGCCTTACTATCGGAGAAACTATAAAATGCCGCGCCATCTCATATTTAGATCACATCTCTGTTTCACTGTTTCTAAGACGGAACTCTGCCCTATTGTAAATCGAAATTAAATCAGTGTGATTCTGCAACGTCTACTTTTTATTTTATCCCGTTACATATCAGAAGTGGGATAAATATAAAAAAAAACCCTAAAACGTATGCGTCGAGTGTATGTGTATGCCGCCTGGTCCGTCCGCACGAATGGGGTAAATCTCCGCGTGAAGATTCATCCGAGACAACTAGTGAAAACGAAGACAAAGTTTCGCCACCAGCCTCGCCTTCAGCTCGAAAAATCCTACGCAAGCTTTTGAAATCAGAGGTACACAAGGCCATGAGTTCTTTAAATTACGAAATACCCTCCGTCACTACAAGAAAAGAACCCCGTGCAGCCTTGCTAATCCCCGAGTTCGACCCGGATAGCGAAGAGTATACTACTGCGACAGCAAGGCTCAAAAAAAAATTAATCAACTTGGCGAAATTCATATGGATGGTGCGAAAACATGAAGTCGTTTCATCTGCAAGATAGATTAGGGAGGTCAAGCAAGAAGATGGTACAACCGGCTGGATGAATACGATTACTCTTGGGAAGACTGGAAGCAAATGTTGATACGTGCATTTCCCAGACATCGCAAATATGGATTCGATGACCAAATATTATCAGGACAAAGTCGCCATGTGTTTTCGGTGTAAGTTGTCAGACAGCGCAGTTGTCTCATGCATCATTCGCGGTCTACCACCAGAGCACAGCCACCAGCTGCACTACTACACCGCCTTCGGAGGTTCAGGTTAGCCCACATTATTTTATTGCACTACCTTTGTAGCCAAAATAATCTATTGCACACTAGCCAAGCCAATATTAGCACAATCGGGGCATCAAACATAGAGGAAATCAGTTCAGATCTATTGAATAAAAGCTGATTATGATTATTTGATTGCTTTACTAATCAATTTCCCTGACTATTTTGCAAGTAAAACACAAGACTTAGGATGTACAGATTTATTAAACATAAAAATAAAGTTAACAAGTTAACAGCCTATATACCGTCAACCTTACAGCTTGTCGCACAGTCGGTAGTTAGATCCAAAGTGTCTGAATTGCTCGACGCAGGTATAGTTCAAGAATCTGAATTATGTTTTGCTTCTCCCGTAATTCGTAAAAAAAAGAACGGCTATAGTAGACTTTGTGTCGACCCTTGCCTAATATCGATGATTAGGTCTCCAAATTAGCCGTTAAGAATTTCTTTACGAGTCTTAATTTGGCACAAAGTTACCATCAGGTCAAAATCAACCCTGCAGATAACCACAAAACAGCCTGTATAACGCCACATTGGTATTTGAATATACGCGTGTTCCGTTTGGCTTAGATAACGCACCGTCTGTTGTTATACGAATAATGAATAAGGTTGTAGATTCAATACGAAATTCCAATCACAAAAGGCGGTAGTTCAAAAACCCACAATGACTTTCCAGATAAATATGAAATGTTAGCATTCTTAGACAATTTGTTGCTACCCTCTTTTGATGTTCAGTCAGGTTTAGATATTTTACAAAAAGTTCTTCATAAATGAAGATCGGAAAATTTAAAGTGAAATGTGAGTAAGTGTTCATTCTTATAAAACAAAATTACATACTTAGAAGAACATGAGATATTTAATGATTAAACGAACTTACCTGTACGTGAAGTTCAATCATAATTATACGAAGGCTTCGTCCGAAGGGATTAGCAAATAATACTTATAGTAACGCCTAGTGATACGCCAGTCACGCACTTTATTTGAGGGTATAAATAAAATTTAAAATGAGTCTCACGTCAACAAGGTGGGCGACCTATCCGCTCGCTTCATTTAGTTTAGAGTAGCCGCATCCGGAATATTTCACACAAAAATGGCGACTTGTAGTTGGGAGGGAGGGCTGCTAATCCCTTCGGACGAAGCCTTCGTATAATTATGATTGAACTTCACGTACAGGTAAGTTCGTTTAATCATTAATTATACTCGGCTTCGTCCTCGGGATTAGCAAATAATACTTGTAGACTTTTAGAGATAATAGTGTGAAATATTTTGTTTATTCCTGAATTTTCATTAATTTATGTTAATAAGAATAAACATCAATCATCATTTGAATTACTCGTATTATTAACAATTGTTCTGGCAAAATAATTATTTCCATTAGTATTGACATTACTTATGGTTCTATTATAGAATCGATAGAATGTGCTTGAAGAGCCGCTCCATCCAGCGGTTCGTCTTATTTGATCTAAGCCGACACCTAGGTGATGAGCAGCGGATGTAGCGGCGTGCTGTGCGCGGTAAATATGTTTAGATCAAAAACGCTATCGCGCAGTGTGTTCTTTATTCACTGACTTAAGGTTTGGGAACCGACAGCATTATAAGGCTTTTTAGCACTTATGAAGAGAAGGAAAGATTTCAATACTTTTAATATTAATCTAGGACAATGTTTGTACTTTGTGTGCTGTCAACAGCGCAATGAGAGTGATGAGTTTTTTCGAAAGTTTTTCAAAAGACAATGTTTCATTGGCGTAAAATTGGCTGACATAATTAATAACTATTGAAGTATCCCACATATTTGGGCAAGGGAGGGCGTAACCGAAATATTCCTTTAAAATATCTTCTTACTCTGTCATCTTCTCGTAAATTATTTTCCCCTAAGCAGGGCGAGCGTGGATCTATAGGAGTTAAGCGTGCCATATTGAGCTCCCTCTTCATAATAGTTTGTTGAAATAAATTATTTGTGGAATTGAAGGATTATACAAGTCACAATTATTGTCGTTACAGTAATTGAACCAGCGCCGTAAATAAACATTATATTGTTTAAAAGAACTTTGGAATATAGATGCTAATATCGGCGGTACACTCCACGCCGTCCGCATAAGTTCCCCGCTATACAATGACAGAGAACGGGGTGAAAGCATAAAAATTAAAATCGGCCCAGGAAATGCATCTGGGTCCCTATGCCAGGAGACATAATCAGTGCATTTAGTATTTATTTGACTAGCGAATAAGTCTACTTGAGGTGCCCCATACGATGAGACAATTTCCTGATATGCCCAGTCCGCTAACTCCAATTTTTTTTTTTTTTTTTTTTTAAATACGTCGCCCTACACTAGGATTTTCGCCTGTGTCGTGGGTGCAGTTACAAACATAGAATATCACATGCACATACGCCCAGACTGGAACAAATTTCTGTAGGCCATAAAACATTTGTCCCGTACGGGAATCGAACCCGCGACCCGTTGCGCAGTAGGTGATCACTCGACCTTTGCGCTAAACGTGTCGTCGATTCTATGTCAGGATGTACCCGCCTTGATTCGGCAACTGCCGTTATATTATCTGATAAGCTAATGTAATAAGCCATAACATACAAATTGCGACATTCACACCACTGCCATAGTTGACGAGTGATGTCAGTGAAGTGGGGGAACTGAATACCCCCCATTGTATTGATGTAAGAGATTACTGTAGTGTTGTCGATGCGGAGAAATTTGACAACTAGGTACTTACATTTTTGGCGAACACTTTTAATCTTAGAAAAGCAGCTAGAATTTCTAGGTAGTTAAGAGGGGGTATAAAGCTAAATTGCTAATCGTAGATTTGATATCTACACTTGAAATTGAATAATGAACTACCCAATTTTTTTAAAATAGATATTTAACTATATTTGTAAGTGAACGCACTGAGTGAAAACATAAAATTAAATTATTTTATCGATAGAAAATAATCGCGAAGATACGTCTAATTTTCAAGCAAAATCGATTGCTTTTCAATGTGATGCATATAACTGCGTCAATTTTTTAATATATAATATAAAACTATATTACCTAGGGACTGTACTAGCGATTTGCAAAAATAATGTATATTTTACGAGTAATTAAAATAAAAGTAATTCGGCGCTTACAACGTTCTTATTCCGCGCAGAACGCTATCGTCTGTCGCACCTGACCCGAGGTAACAGGCATGTTTTATTTCATCAATCAGTCTTGATCGCTCCGTTGAGACGAGTAAACTGTGCTTCTGTGCTCCAGCCCGAGAAAATACATCGACTAAATTATGGCGAATGAAAAAACCAAAAAAAATTGTCTAAAAGATGTTAAGAAGTCAAAAATTCAACTTATGGCGTATTGTAGAAGGTATGTACCTATTACTTTACTTTTATTATGTTTACGTAATATTTTACGTTAATAAGTAGTTTCACCTTACAATATAGACCCATGCGCGTTGACTTTTAATAACACAATACAATGCACAAGCGCTGGTGCAACGTAGGCGCGGGTAGTGTATGTAAAACAAATTGATGCGTTTGACTACTCGCGTGCTGGACGTAGGTGACAGTATGTAAACTTTTTATAGTGCTAACATAAATTAAATCAATTTGTCGCGAAACTTTGATTATATAAAGACGCGAAATTATCACATCATACTTCGTTAAGTAATTAAAAGTGTCATTACTGTAACAAATTTAAATTAAGCGACGACCGTCTGGCGCTGTGGTTAGAACGTGGACCTTTGGAGCCTTAGGCGCCAGCGGTCCCGGATTCGATTCCGGTCGGAGCAGATTTTTTGTGATAAATATGAATATATGTATGTGCTCGAACCATGGACATGTATGTTTATTTATATTTACTTGTGCTTTATTAATTTTTATTTATTTATGTATGTTTATCCGTTATTTCTATGAAATCTACAAATTCTTAATGATACTTATTGGGTTATATAATTGGGGTGAATGGGAAAAAAATATTTATTTATTTATTATTGTTAATTATTTATAGTAATTTTGTATTTCAGAGCTGCTGCAACACGAAATATCACACAAGCTGACGAATACGATCCAGTCAAATCCGTAAGCGGAAAGCTCTGATCAAATTTGTAAGTTTATTGCAATTGTTGAACTTAGGACATTAATAAATGTTGTGTAGATTTTTCTGGGGACTGAAATCTATTTACTGTCAAAATATATTTTGATGTGAAAATCTATTTCTAACCAAAATTGCTTCAAAATTTCGGTAAAAATTTGAGGCATTTCATTTCTTTAGACGTTCAAATTATTGTTTTTTTTTGTTATAAAATTATAGATAGATTAATAGAGAGAGAGAGAGAGAGAGAGAGAATAAGACAGATAGAGATTAATATTATAGACGTAAATAGCACCATGATATAATAATGAATGAATTTACGTGAATTAAGTGAATAGAACGAAAAATTTATATTGTTTTTTTTTTCAGATCATCTTCAACTTTAGATCTTCAACTTCTAATATTCCGACGTCTAAAGTCTAAAAAAAAAATTGTACAAAATAAGTTAGTACCAATTTCTCTCCTAAAAATGTTGTTATTCCATACTGGGTTCAAGGATGATTTTAAATACAGTTTAATATTATCGAGGCAATCCAAAGACTGCGTAAACCTGCAAATTAAACAAGTATACTGCTAACTTGTGCAAAGCAAAATGTTGCTTACTTACACCCAATTTCCGAAAGGCTGATCAAATCATTATTCAACTAACATGCTGCAACATTTGACAGTAGTGTTTAAATCAGTTCGAGTTTCTGAAACGTAGGTTAGTGAAAATTTACTAATCTTTGATCGATTTGATTTGACATGAGAATTATTTTTAGAGATGGAACTATGAACGACACAAAATAAATGATTTCAGTAATATAACTGAAATCATTCATTTTGTGTTGTTCATAGTTAATTTTCAACTACCTACGCATAAACTCTAATTGTGTCGTCGCTACTTTTCTTCCTGTGGAAAGAAGAAAAGTAGCCACGACGACTAAGGGAGTTTAGTGCCATAAGATACATTTATATTGCATTCTATAGTTATTTTTTATTTCATTCTATAGTTCATTTCATAGTTCATTCTAAGCTATAAACAAACTCTAGAATACACGAGTCGTCACTACCTTTCTTCCCGTGTATGTCGTAAGAGACGACTAAGGGAGTTTAGTACAATTAAGTACATTTATAGTTCATTCATTCTAAACTATGAACAAACTCTAGAATACTCGTAAATGTGTCGCCACTACCTTTGTTCCCGTGTATGTTGTAAGAGACGAATAAGGTAATTTAGTGCGATTAGGTATGCACAAGTACATATTATGTATAGTTCATTCTTGACTATGAACAAACTCTAGAATATATGAGACGCCACTACCTTTCTTTCTGTTTATGTCGTAAGAGACGACTATCTGTGTCATCCACACCCAGACTACTTAGTCTTGGTGTGGCTAACCCCAGCTAGGCCACAAAAAAAAACTGGAAAATAGATTGTTTGAGTATGCCGCTATAATGTCCAGAGATATGAGTAGGTATAGTATGTCTGAGTTTGTCGGCATCAGAGTTTGTCGCTTGCGCGTTTCAGAGATACGTGTGGCTCAGGTGGGCCAATGTTACCTGACCCTGAGTCAAACGAATATCGAAAAAGGAAAAACATAGCATAGCAAAAATCTGTTTGCTGATATAGATAGGCGGCAGTTTGTCGGAGTTTGTCAGACAAGTAAGGAATTTCAACCCTGCATTACTTCAAGAAAAATATTTACAAAAATGCTTATATCTCGAAAACGGTGCAGCGAAGTTAAAAAATAATGAAATTTTTGACCCCTGTGCACTCCCACAGCCAATGAGGACACACATAATAGAGTTACAAAAATAGTCAAGTGTGGGTTTGACTTTTTTTCATTTAGGATGAACTGTACCCACTAACGTATAAAGAATGTTCAACGACCAAGTCACACAACATTAACTATAATAATAAAGAAATCGCAGTAAGGAACCTTAGACTTGGCACGACTTTGTCTAGATTTCATTACTTTTTAGAGATAAACAAGCAGCTCCATGGAGACTTGGCTAGTTTTTTACAGAATGTTTTTGGTGGGATTTCACTTCTTTTTGTAGAAACGTGAGCTTATTGATTTATTTTATTAGATTTTCTTATTTGACGCAGTTTTTTTCTTTTTAGGGGTAGTTTTTTTAATATTACAAATCTTTCTTTTCTTTATTGGAAGCGGCCCACCAAGTTGAATATTTTTTGTAAAGGCGGTATGTCGATATCTCTAATAGTTTGGTTGGGCTCTTGTGTTTTCTAATCAGGGTCACCAGGTACTCCAGATCTTCGATTATCCTAGTTTTTATAGTGTTCCCTTTATGTGCCATTAAACCCTAACTCTGTACCATATTTCAGCTCTCTGAGTTTATGGGAAGTACAAGTTCAATTTTATGATCATGAGTGAGTGAGTGAGTGAGTGAGTGAGTGTCTGTCATAAATGCGAAACTTTGCTTTCGCTTAACTTCGGAACTAAATGACCTACAGACTTGAAATTTTGGATTTTAAGTATGTGATTATAGCTTACTGGATGACGAAAATTTCTGCGTTCTGATCTTATCCAGAGGTTCTCAAATAGGGGCCTGAAAATGCGGCGAAATGGTTCCAGTATTTGCTTCGCGATGGTACGGCAGTGTTTGCTTCGCGCTCGACTTGGCGGGGGCACTGCCGTGCCCCCAGATTTAGGAAAAAAAATAAAACGTATTGCGATTTATATATATTTTGTCACCACTGAGAAGTTTTATTGCCCAGTGGAAAAGTTAAGATTGTAGGTGCATTCGCGAAAGTTTATGATCGGTTGCTTTTTGTCCTTATTGCTACGCGATAGAGTCGAACAGTAGTCGAGCATAAACTTTCGCGACTGTACTATAGCGACATCTAAGTGATTTTCTGATTTTAGTGCCATCATGATTTTTACACTGGGCTAGATTTGTTTTGACTCCATATTAAAAGTTATATCTAATGATAAAATGGTGCCACTATATTCACACTCAATTTTAACACTAATTGTTTGATTTCAGTAACACCGAACGACGGTTTATCGGTTAATCGGGCAAAGACGGCTTTCAAAAAACGGAAAGCTAAGGAAGCAAAAGACTAAAGTATCTATGATGCAAGTGAACGACTTATCATTCATAGCCAAGGTATAGACCGTATTCTGAAAAAAATAATAAATTTAACATACACACATTAATTATTGTAAATTAAAGCGATTCTTACGGTTAACAATTTCAAAAATTGAAAGCGACATTATAAGAGAGGTAAATAAATATATTTATCACTACCTTTTCGTATTATTTAAATCTGTAAATCAAAGGTTTTTTTGGTGTTTGAAATATGTTTACGCTTAGGCTTATCCGACGAGTGCTTAGCAGGTAAATGTAAATAAAGCACTTATTATGTTAAATACCTATATTCTAAATAAATAATAATATTTATTACCTACCTTTTCGTTTTACTTATCACAAGTGAAAAGTATTTTATACTTATTCACAGTTCAAAGTACGGATAAATAGTCCGACTCGCACTTAGCCAATTTTATCTGCCTAAGGTAGGTTATACTGTGCGCGATCACACAAAACATGAAGAGGGAGCGAACTTATCGCTGCGATGGTCGAGACCGGAACGTGTGAGGCGCGCGGGTGAAATCTGATATTTTTCTAGCTTTATACCCGCTCTTAATGTATTGTGTTCTCTCCTGAATGCTCCACAACCCGCTAACCTTCTCTTTGCCACGTACAGCCCCGTATTTGAGGCGTCTGAGAAAATTTCCAGATCATGTGTATCATGTTTGATTTTACAAAACGGTATTTGTATTGCGTCATTCCTAGGATTTGTGCGAATTGACGTATTTTAACCATTTTTTTTTTTTTAATTTCTGATTTGTGATCTGGAAATTTTTAGTCTAGATTAGAACGAAACCTTAAAAATGTACATATATTACTAGGTATCATTAAACTTTTGGCCTCGTTAATTAAAATCAAAGAGAGGTAATTAATTTTTTGGTTTGTATATTTGGCCAATAATTATCTAAATAATTAGTTGATTTTAGGTCCGCAGAACGGAGTAATCGGACAATTGGTTTTATTGCCTTGATGGTGCAGTACTCAAGCCAAATAGTTCTTGTTCAATTTGAAATCTTAAATATTTTCTTGAATTAGGGTCAAAAGGCATCTTTTAAATCTATTTTTGTCATGAAACAATTTTTTGTTTTAAATTTTAGCACTGAGCGTAAATTTTCAATTTTTAAATGATCTGCTTTTATAAATTTATTAAAGTTTTTTTTTTTTTTTTTACTCTGCACCCTATTTATTTATCGCCTTTGCAGTCTTAATAATTTCTGACAGGTTTTCGCCTAATGAATGAATAAAAAATGGTTAAGTATTTTGAAGCTGGTCTTTCATGTCCTTTTTAAGGGAAGACAGAATAAAATTCCGTCGTATGACTGAATCCGGTATTGTAAGTCACAGAGAATACGTTCTGTGTCCATCAACATTTTTATTAATTCTGGGTCACTGTTATTTTTCGAGGTCAGCGAATTAATAGCTTGGTTCAAGCATGAAATAGCCGTAGAAACTTGTTTTTGCCTAATTTCGATATTTTTATAACGTTTAGCGTTTATATCGGAGATAGCCACCTTAATTTCGGCATTCAGTACCTACGGGAGCATTAATTAGTTTGCAGTTACTCGGCGAAAGGTATTTCACATTAATGTGTGTTCCAACTTAACTGCAAAGTCTTTGTGAATGTCGGCTCCAAAAGTATTCGAAATAGTTGGATCCTCGCCCAATATTTCAAGTATTGTGGTGTTTAGCATCGCATTAGCTGACCCAGGCTCGTCGGTATCCGTCACTTGCTCAGGCGCGCCGGCGGCGGCGGTGGTGGCGGTGGTGGCGACCTCCACAAGGGTGACCGTCATGACGGCACAGAAGATATAAACGGCGGGCGTAGCCACTTCGGCGGGTTCTGGGTCGAGGTCGACCTGCATCTCCGAACGTGGCTCAGAACCAATAATCCCATCGAGCAGTAGGCCAATTATAAATCTTTCATCGTATGACATGGCATAATAAATCATGAAATGCTTCATTTCGTATTACCGATCTCCAATGATATCATTACTATGGCATAATTTCGATGATGTCAATATCATATAACGAACGAATGATCAAAAATCTGACCGAAAATCATAATTTTCGCTTTGCACTATGATATCATATGATATTATTTGAAAACCGTGAGATCGTAATAGGCCTGCAGGTTTAAAACGTTGTTATTACGTTCTTGCTCTGAAAACCACCGATATCTCCATTAGTCATGAAACAGACCAAAGTACTGTTCGCGAGACTAATTTATAGGGTAGTACAGCTCCAAAGAGAAGTACGCAAACCCGGATATGTAACCATTGCCACTATGAATACACCGATATCTCCATTAGTCATGAAACAGACCAAAGTACTGTTCGCGAGACTAATTTATATCGTGGTACAGCTCCAAAGAGAAGTACGCAAACCCGGATATGTAACCATTGCCACTATGAATACACCGATATCTCCATTAGTCATGAAACAGACCAAAGTACTGTTCGCGAGACTAATTTATAGGGTGGTACAGCTCCAAAGAGAAGTACGCAAACCCGGAGAGGTTACCATTACCATAAGGTAGTACAGCTCCAAAGAGAAGTTCGCAAACCAGGATAGGTAACCATTACCACTATGTATATACTGTATTTGTTCTTTAGTATATAATCATAAAAAGTAGGTGCATGTTACGATTGGATAATTATTATTACTGCTAATCAGTTAAGGAACAATCCTAAAATACTGTTCGCAAAATTATTATTGGGTAGTGCAACCCCAAAGAGAGGTACGCAAGCCCAGTTTAGTGAATAATCACTGTAGCAATAACTATTATTTAGTAAACTTTCTTCTTAGAGATATAGTGTCATAAAAATTCATACAAAATAAGCCCACTAGGTAGGTATGAAATAAATCTTATTTAACAGTTTTCGTAAAACTATTTCATTGGATTATAAAACTTCATTTCAGAGGAAACCAGTAAAAAATAAAAACGTGACAAATTTACCATTATAGGTATAATTCGTCATTAACTAATTAAGTTTCTCTAGTACTTATGAGAATATAACAAGATGGCTGACTTATCATACTTCTGCCCGTTATCAAACGAGCATTGTACGGGCAGCAAATAGAAAATGTCATTTTCGGCCATAGTCACTAATAAATGCACTTATTCACACAATGACTAACCTTGAGACTCCGCGTACGGCATCTTCGTAACACTTCGAGTTTTTTAAACTTACACAACAGATTTGACAATCCTCCTCACTTTTCCGCTTAGGCATTATAAATAAGCACTACCTCACTTAAAGTAAAAACTTTTAAGACGCGAGAGTGTGATCGTGGCGAGCACTAAAAAGCGAATGAAGCGAGCGGATAGGTCGCCCACCTTGTTGACGTGAGACTCATTTTAAATTTTATTTATACCCTCAAATAAAGTGCGTGACTGGCGTATCACTAGGCGTTACTACAAGTATTATTTGCTAATCCCGAGGACGAAGCCGAGTATAACTTCGAATGGCATTCAACCAGGTGAATCAAAATTGTTAGCAGTGTCGCAGTTTCCTACCCCTAGTAGTGTTCATGAAATACTTACGTCAATTTATAGGGCTATGAAACTATTTCCGTAAATTTATTAAAAGCTTCGCAATTTAATTGCTCGCCCTTTAACAGATTTAACAAAGAAAAACGCAGTTATGGAAATGGGGCACTGAACAAGTCGATAGTTTTCAACAATTAAAACTGTGTTTGTGTACAAGGCCAATACTGGCTTTATATGACCCTGTATTATCAACTGAGATTCACACCGATGCATGCAAATCCGGTATCGCAGGTATTTTATTACAAAAATACACTGATAATTCCCTTAGGCCTGTCATGTATTTCAGTAGGGCAACGAGTAAAGAAGAAAGTATATACCACAGTTACGAGCTTGAAACGCTTGCCGTAGTAGAATCTATGTGTAGGTTTAGAGTGTATTATAGTAGGGATACATGTAAAAGTGGTAACTGACTGTACTGCCGTTCGCGCCACCCTTACTAAACGTGACATTATCCCACGTATTGCTAGGTGCTGGCTGTCAATACAAGATTTTGACATGAGTGTACAATATGGTGTGGGGAAAAAATTTAACACGTAGACGCGTTGAGTAGAAATCCCGTCGATGCTATTAATGTCAACCGCCTTGAAGTGTCAGACGGGTTCTATAACAGTCCAGTACCAGGATGACAAGTAAGATCGCTCTGCTGCCCCTGATATAAACAACAACTATGTGCTCTCAGATGATAGACTCTATAGGAAGACATTGTATGGTAATCGCCTCGTAGTGTCTGCATTGATCAGATAGACTAGGTCAGATGCACCACAATGATAAGTCATGTAGGCTTTCAAAAATGTATAGATTTAATAAAGAGGGAATAAATGGTACATTGTTCCCTATTCCGAAACCCACAAAACCCATGGTCATGGTTCATGTCGACCATATGCCCCTTTTGTAGAACAGCAAAAGGTTATCAATATATGTTGGTTATTACAGACTAGCTTCTGCCCGCTACTTCGTCTGCGTGGACTTCAATTTTGAACAATTTTTAATTTTCCCTCGGGAACTACTTAAGGAATCGGGATAAAAGGTAGCCTATGTCACGTTCTTTTCCATGTCAAAGGCTACATGCATGCCAAATTTCATCCAAATCCGTTCAGCCGTTTTTGAATGATTGAGTAACAAACATCCAAATATCCAAACATCCACACTTTCACGTTTATAATATTAGTAGGAAGTAGGATAATTTCTCTAAATTTGTTATTGCTGAGCCCACCCACGGTCAATTCAGTAAAAAACAATAAGAACACTTCAAAAAATATTTAGTTTATTGGTTACCCTCATAAACTTGTCAGTGATCATGGCAAAGCTTTTACCAGCAGATATTTAAAAAAAATTCAACTGACAAGCAATTTAAGTACATTTTGACATCTGTTGCAGAGATTTAGTTCTTTGGCGGCAAGCACCCACAAGTAGTGTAACAAGAGTGAGCACTAAGCTTGATGATATTTACTCTGGCCCATATATCATTACTAAGGTGTGGGTAATGACATATACAGAATCCTCAGTATCAAGGGGTTCCGAGGCTACAAGGCCTTTACTAGCCTAGTTGCATCGGACTCTTGAGGCCCTATCACAAAATCACAGTACCCTATATCATATGATTTCATTAAATTAGATTGTTTTGCTTTGTTTTGACGTCAATAAGTGTCTGTAAAGGCCTATGTTGAATAAAGATTTTTGAATTTGAATTTGAATTTGAGTGCCAGTAGCTCTGATGACCAGCTTGAAACCGAAGATCTCATTGACCTACTTGAAAGCTATCCACGTGTTTTTCCATTGCGGGAGCAATGATTGTTTCAGGACGGCCGACTGTTACGCGCCACACCGCCTCAGCCAATCGCAAGCCAGCCGAAGCCAGCCAATCAGATCCAAGCACTTATACCCATGTGACAGCCAGCTCAAGCCTGCCAATCAGAGCCAAGCACGTGCAGCCATGTGCAGCCATGGAAACTCATGGCCCTCGTTTTTTCAAGGGCCAAATCCAAACCCAGGAGGCGGATGCGTCGGACAACCAAAGAAGTGCCAACCGACGCAAGGTGGGCCGCCTCCTCCCCCGTTTTAGCTCTCGCCGCGACGAGCGTGTCGTCAGCGAAGCAGACGACCTTCATTCGTGGAAGAAGGTCGCCTCGCAGGACCCAGTTGTACCCCAGATTCCACAGTAAAGGACCAAGTATGGAACCCTGGGGCACACCTGCCGCCATTGCCCACGTATGGACGCGCCCATCCGGCCCCTCGTAGAGGATAGACCTGCCTTACAGGTAATCCTCCACGAGGGCGCAGAGGTACAGAGGCACCCGGTGGAAACGGAGTGCCTCCTTTATGCACTCATGGGGCAGGCTGTTGAAAGCATTGCGGATGTCGAGAGACACCGCAACAACAGTCTCCCCACGAGCTGTGGCCTCCTCAGTCCACCCCTTGAGGAGGGTCACCGCGTCCATCGTGGACCGGCCGGTGCGGAAGCCGAACTGGTTGTCAGCCAAGTCCGGCCCCCGTTCCTCTAGATGCTCGACGATGCGGAAAACCAGGATTTTTTCCAGGAACTTCCCGGCCTCGTCGAGCAGTACCACCGGCCGATACCCAGTCGGGGAATCCGCTGGGCGGCTCTCCTTCCTTAACAAGCAGAGCCTGCCTGCTTTCCACCGACTGGGGAAGCGGCTCGAGGCAATGCACACATTAAGCACTGCCCGGAACCGCTCCTCGAGGTGTCGAGGAGTCGAAAAACGGTCAATGTGTGACAGATTTTTTTTTAGATTATACTTTTAATCAGAGTTCGGTACAAATTTTGTGCAAAACTTAGGAGCGCAGTTTCAAATCTATGGGGGCGTTTTTTATGTGGGTTAGCATCATTTTTTCATTTCGTGTGTCTGCGTCCCAGCGGCCTGTAGGATGTGGGTCTGCAAAGTGCGCCCCCCTGTGGGTTGCGTTCACGGAGTACATTACTCCGTGGTTGCGTTGCTCCCCTGGCAGCCGACCCTCTGGCCAGCCCCTAGCTCGGCTCTGATAACTTACACACGAACCATTTCGACCTACTTTTGATCCATTTACAACTCGAAACCCATTTAACCTATATACATGAAATTTGGCATATTTATTAAAACCCATTAGCTTATCTAGAATCCGAAATTTTATACATGTAACAGTTATTGATATACAGCAGGTACCGAAGCCCGTAAAGCAAGACGAGTTTCCCGCGCAAGAGATTCCTTTTCAGTCATAAAGGAGGATGCCCGATTTTGCCCCACTATCAAAGTTAATGACCAATAAAGCGGTATTTATAATTAAATATATTTTATCAAAACATGATTTTTCAGTGTAATATAAAACAGATTGAAGCTACGGTTTTTTTCGGCAAAAAATTAAAGACTTACATGCATTTCCTGTTACAAAATGGCAACCACATATTTATGCATTTTTTCGTTGTAGCTACAATAACACCTTTTTCAATGTTATGCATTATTTCTTTCATTACATTTTAAAATGTTTATCTCTATATATAATAAAATCGTAGGGGTACAAAAATCTGTAATTGCGAAATATTAAGAAAAAAAATACACAGGTCGCCTTAAAATCATTAGCAGAACACGATAGAATAGTTTTTAAAAAAATTGTTTGTTTGTTGGTTTGTTTGTTTGTTTGTTTGTTTGTTTGTTTGTTTGTTTGTCTGTTTGTCCGGAAAGATCTCCGAAACTACTGGACAGAATTTAATATGGCTTACACCACAATGCTTAGAATTTTCCGGAAGAACATTTAGGCATAAATTCGTTTGCTTAAATTCACTTTTTATTTTTAGTGAAAAAATACCATATAAAATTTTCGAATTGGCTTTAGGTAGAAAAACAACATGGCGCACGTGAAATTATTTTGACAAGTCTGTCACATAGTACAGAGAGAAGGTATTTTCTTCCACGAAGGAAAGGCAATGGAACTACGCCATACAGCCTGATCTTAAGTAATTGGATTTCGAAAATTGAAAGGCAGGAATGAAGTGTTTCAGTTAGTACAAATAAAATTTAATATTTTCTGTTAATGGCTGTGCCCAACTGGATTTCGCCAACCAAATTGTCTTTTTCTTATGTCGTACCGTGGTGGTAAGGCAAAAAGATCAAGCCATACAACCAATGTATAAAGCATTTTTTATGATAATACTTATCGAGTGACCATAAAATTTGTAGAATGGTTTAATTCTTGACTAATTTTCACAAAATCGGTACAATTTTTGAAATATTTGAAATGTTGAAAAATGAAGATAATCTTTTCAAGGTATTTTGAAAGGTGTCTTATATGTTTTTACATTAGGACTAAGGAATTAAACTCTTTCATCCATTTAAAACTATTAAAAGTAATAGATTAATATTGATAATTACAAAAAATATCTGGCTGCAATGTTCTGGGTTACGCGTAGAGGGACGGGACGGGACTCTTGATCCTAATGTCTAAAATGACGGATCACATTTTTTTGGATCCACCCAAGGAACATGAATATCGAACGAAGAACCTAAAGAGTAGAACACATTGAACCTAGCCACGTTGACTTAATTTGACATGACTGCCGATAAAGTTCGTTTCTAAACCCAGCGATATGCATATCAAATGAAAGGCCTTGATGAGTAGAGCACTATGAACATAGGAAAATCACCCTAAATTCAACATGGCCGCCGCTCAAATAAAACGGATAAAAGTTAGTTTCCAAACCCAGCAATATGGGTATCAAATGAAAGGCATTGATGAGTAGAGCACTATGAACCTAGCAACATTGACATAAATTCAACATGGCCGCCGCTCACAAAAGGTGGAATAAAGTTAGTTTCCAAACCTAGCAATATGGGTATCAAATGAAAGGCCTTGAAGAGTAGAGCACTATGAACCTAGCAACATTGACATAAATTTAACATGGCCGCCGCTCAAAAAAGGTGGATAAAAGTTAGTTTCCAAGCCTAGCAATATGGGTATCAAATGAAAGGCCTTGAAGAGTAGAGCATTAGGTACCTAGGAAAATCGACCTAAATTAAACATGGCCGCCGCTCAAAATAAAAGAGGATAAAAGTTCGTTTTCAAACCCAGCAATATGGGTATCAAATGAAAGGTCCTGATGAGTAGAGCACTATGAACCTAGCAACATTGACATAAATTCAACATAGCCGCCGCTCTAAAAAGAAGAATAATAGTTCGTTTCCAAACCTAGCAATATGGGTATCAACTGAAAGGACTAAAAGAGTAGAGCATTATGAACTAAGGAAAATTGCCCTAAATTAAACATGGCCGCTGCTCAAAAAATGGATAAAAGTTCGTTTTCAAACCCAGCAATATGGGTATGAAATAAAAGGCTTTGATAAGTAGAGCACTATGAACCTAGCAACATTGACAAAAATTCAACATGGCCGCCGCTCAAAAAAGATAGATAAAAGTTCGTTTCCAAACCTAGCAATATGGGTATCAAATGAAAGGCCCTGAACAGTAGAGCATTAGGAACCTAGCAAAATCCACCTAAATTCAACAAAGCCGCCGCTCAAAAATAATAAGGATAAAAGTTCGTTTCCAAACCTAGCAATATGGGTATCAAATGAAAAGCCTAAAAGAGTAGAGCATTATGAACTTAGGAAAATTGCTATAAACTCAACATGGCCGCCGCTCAAAAAATGGATAATAGTTCGTTTCCAAACCCAGCAATATGGGTCTCAAATGAAAGGCCTTGATGAGTAGAGCACTATGAACCTAGCAACACATAAATAAATTCAACATGGCCGCCGCTCAATAAAGATGGATAAAAGTTCGTTTTCTAATATAGCAATATAGGTATCAAATGAAAGGTCTTCAAGAGTAGAGCACTATGGACCTAGGAATATTGACGTAAATTCGACATGGCCACCGCTCAAAAAAGGTGGATAAAAGTTCGTTTCCAAACCTAGCAATATACGTATCAAATGAAAGGCCTTGAAGAGTAGAGCACTATGAACCTAGAAAAATAGCACAAAATTCAATATGGCCGCTGCTCAAAAAAAAAACTGATAAAAGTTCGTTTCTAAGCCCAGCAATATGGGTATCAAATGAAAGGCCTTGATCAATAGAGCACTATGAACGTAGCAACATTGACGTAAATTCAACATGGCCGCCGCTCAAAAAAGACGGATAACAGTTGCTTTTTAAACCCAGCAATAGAGGTATTAAATGAAAGTGGCCCTGAAGGGTACCTAGAGCAGCCATGCTCTAAGTGTGTTCCGCGGAACCCTAGGGCTCCACAATACCCCTATAAGGGTTCCGCAATAATTTAGAAAAATCAAAACACCCTCTCTGGTCGTACTTTTATTATGCTTATTAATAAAGAATACACTTTTAAAAACTATTGTTTTATTTTAGGGTTCCGTCAAGTATTTCGCTTTCCAAAAGGGTTCCGTCACCAAAAAAGCCTGAGAACCGCTTCGGGGCCTATTGGATGTTCGATGTTAGATGTTACCTGTGTTTAGTGTCCTTCGAGACCGTGATAATGCAACGATCTTGAACTAACTAACGATAACTCCAAGTTTGTGTGTTGGATGTTAGTCATCACGGCGAGTTTGCTAACCGAACTATGCCAGCAACACAATATCGCACAGTACACGTTACAAAAACGGAAGTCTCAATACATTTTAAGGCTAACCGCATAAATACGTTTTTTCGCATTCGTTTTCTGAATGCGGGCATCCGAATGCATCAAATCTATACAAGATTCTCATTGACTGCCGCACACGTTCGTTTTTATTACGAACGGAACACGTTCTGTACGTACGTTTAGGTAGAATGATAGAAATCCCGAATGAGAAGAAACGAACGTCTGCGCTACGTTCACGAAACTCCGTGTCTGTATTCCATGATCGGATATCGAATACGGAAAACGTATTTGTACAGTAACCCCCCCATTCATGCTAATACATTAACTCTACGAATACCGCCAGTATTACGAGCGACATAAGAACGGTTCAAAGGTCACACAGTATAGCTTGACAAGGAGCTTACTGTACGACCAGTCAAAATTGGCCAATCCAAAAAATATATTTTGTTGGTGTTACCAACACCCATTATAAAAATCCAAACTTTATTCGTATACAGTTCTAATTTATTAACAATTGTTTATTTTAATTCGAAACATAAATACGATAAAGATTATTCATGCAACTGTGTAGTTCTTTCTACTGAAGAAGAATTTATTAATATCAATAATGTCTCTAAAACAATAATTATACTTAGTGTTTATAGTAATACGTAATGTATTTAATTTTGTGGACTGTTAGAAAAAGAGCATTATGAACATGAACGTACGAAAATTGTCCTAATTTCGAAATGGCCGATGCTCAAGAAAGGCAGAATAAAGTTGAATCATTATGAAATAAAATGGAGGAAAAAACTAAACACTGTGTTAAGTATTTTGATGGCGAAACGTAGTTCGCGGGCACAGCTAGTTTGTAATAAATTATAAAATATATATCATTGTGTGTGATTATATTTCATCATTTCAATTAGAAAGCATTTTTTTGCAATGTGTTACGCGCCACACCGCCTCAGCCAATCGCAAGCCAGCCGAAGCCAGCCAATCAGAGCCAAGCACGTGCAGCCATGTGCCAGCCAGCCCAAGCCAGCCAATCAGAGCCAAGCACGTGCAGCCATGTGCCAGCCAGCCTAAGCCAACCAATCAGAGCCAAGCCAAGCTAGCGCCTTACTACCGGCGAAACTATAAAATGCCGCGCCATCTCATATTTAGATCACTTCTCTGTTTTACTGTTTTTAAGACGGAACTCTGCCCGATTGTAAATCGAAATTAAATCAGTGTGATTCTGCAACGTCTACTTTTTATTATATCCCGTTACATATCAGAAGTGGGATAAATATAAAAAAAAACCCTAAAACGTAGTTATGTCAATGCGTCGAGTGTAGGCCGCCTGGTCCGTCCGCACGAATGGGGCAAATCTCCGCATGAAGATTCATCCGAGACAACTAGTGAAAACGAAGACAAAGTTTCGCCACCAGCCTCGCCTTCAGCTCGAAAAATCCTACGCAAGCTTTTGAAATCAGAGGTACAAAAGGTCATGAGTTCTTTAAATTACGAAATACCCTCCGTCACTACAAGAAAAGAACCCCGTGCAGCCTTGCTAATCCCCGAGTTCGACCCGGATAGCGAAGAGTGTACTACTGCGACAGCATGGCTCAAAAAAAAATTATCAACTTGGCGAAATTCATATGGATGGTGCGAAAACACGAAGTCGTTTCATCTGCAAGATAGATTAAGGAGGCAAGCAAGAAGATGGTACAACCGGCTGGATGAATACGATTACTCTTGGGAAGACTGGAAGCAAATATTGATACGTGCATTTCCCAGACATCGCAAATATGGATTCGATGACCAAATATTATCAGGACAAAGTCGCCATGTGTTTTCGGTGTAAGTTGTCAGACAGCGCAGTTGTCTCACGCATCATTCGCGGTCTACCACCACCAGCACAAGCGAATGCGAGAGCATATCATTGCGAGCGACCCGAAGAATTATACGAAGGCTTCCTATGTGTGATGGATGACTACCAGCCATCGTCAATTTGTATTGGAACAAGCCCGTCAAGTAAAGATGTCGTCAGCCGACAAGGAAACAAAAAAATGTCTGCCTCGTTAGCAAGAAGCAGGGCGAAGTGCTGAGCAGAGCCACCAGCTGCACTACTACACCGCCTTCGGAGGTTCAGGTTAGCCCACATTATTTTATTGCACTACCTTTGTAGCCAAAATATTCTATTGCACACTAGCCAAGCCAATATTAGCAGAATCGGGGCATCAAACATAGAGGAAATCAGTTCAGATCTATTGAAAAAAAACCGATTATGATTATTTGATTGCTTTACTAATCAATTTCCCTGATTATTTTGCGAGTAAAACACAAGACTCAGGATGTACAGATTTATTAAACATAAAAATAAAGTTAAGAAAAATAACCTGGGCTGTCAACTCGGTTGCCAAGGTGTAAATACGTGTAATTGAGTTTATTGCAAAATTTTTGGATTTCTATCAATTTTGTCTCAGTTTTTGTGTTACTTCTTGCTTATCTGTGAAGTTTTCCTGTTTGTGTAAGTTTTTAGTGTGCTTTTTTTTATCGTAGGTGAGGTCGACGACAATGTCGTCGATCTCACCCGAACCACCTGATCCCGGCCTTAACTCGGTGCCTTTATCCATTGATGAGAACTTAAGCGTAACCTCTGATGTCGACCTCAGCTCTCGTGCTACTCGAAAAAGAACAAATGTTGAAGATACGTCAGCTATCCCCAATAAAATCAATCCGTCTGAAAATACTCCATCACAATCAATCCAACATATTTTTAAACACCCAAGCCTGACTGAAACTCGAACATACTCTAACTCGGATAAAGGTCCTTTTATAGTACATGTTTCCCGAACAGAACCGCATCCAAAGGCTGGTACCACAATTAACCCTATTCTTTTTGGGAAGCTCTTAGTTAATGGTAATATTAAAAATATTGTACAACAGGGGATTGAAAACGTAGGTAGAAATCGCATCTCAGTCCAATTTACTACCGGTGATGATGCCAATGTCTTCATTGCCAATCCAATCCTGGCTACCAAAAACTTTACCGCGATTATCCCATCCTTCAACATCACTTGTATGGGAGTTGTCCGCGGCGTCCCAGCAGAGTGGTCTATGGAAGAATTTGTCCAGTATGTTGAAATTCCAGAAGGTTGCGGTCATATCCTCAAAGCAAGACGTCTAAATAGGAAAATTTATAAAGAAGGGGCCCCAGAGTGGATCCCAACGCGCACTGTTGTAATTACTTTTAGTGGTCAAATTCTCCCATCTAAAATATTTTGTTTCTATACAGCTCTTCCAGTAGAATTTTACGAACTCCCAACAATTCAATGCAACAACTGCTGTCGATTTGGACATGTTAAAGATCAATGTCGGTCCCATGCCAGGTGTTACCGCTGCTCTAAGTCTCACCTAGGAATAGATTGCACCGTCTCTGAAGAGTCAGCAACATGCCTTTACTGCTCAGGGAGACATTTCGCCACCAACAGATCCTGTCCAGAACACACAAGACAAAAATCTATAAAAAATGCTATGTCTCAGAACAATATTCCATACGCAGAAGCAGCTAACCTTTTCCCGTCAGTTCGGCAATCATATTCAAATGTTGTCAGGGAATCTCTTCAAAACAATACTTCCTCACCCCACACCCTTTCCCCTATAAGTACACCACCCAGACCTGTTTACTCCCCTCTAACCCCGCGTCCCTCACATTTAACGCCATCCCGTACGCCAGTCACCGCTAAACGCCATTTACAAAATAAAGGCTATGATACAGATATCCATAATTCACTGACAAATTATTATAACCCCCCAGAACCTAATAATGGGGTAATGTTTAGGTCTCCACCCTCTGTAGTCACTGATCCCCCATTAAATTCTCAATCTATCCATTACTTAGAATCTCTGTTAACTATAATTCTGAAGATTATGGACAAATTTAATGATATCTCCCCACCGCCCAACGTTGCTCATAAACTTAATCAGCTAATGGACATTATCAATAAAATTCCATCTAATACAATGGAATGCACGTAGCATCCGCCATAAAAAACATGACATCTTAGAGATGATTAATAGATTCAGACCTGCTGTCTTTGCTGTCTCTGAGACATGGCTTTCTCCTGACTCTAATTTTAGAGTCCCGGGATATGCCTGTCTCCGGGATGACAGAGTTGACGGGTATGCTGGAGTTGCTATCTTAATAAATAAGAATTTTACTTTTTCTCGCATTCCTCTACCAATTATTCCTGTAGGTATTAACGCTGTTGCTGCTAAAGTGTCTAATTTAACGATTTTATCCATTTACATCCCTAATCCTAATATAATTTCTATTTCAGACTTACATTGTCTCTTTTCCAATCTATCAAGTCCATTTCTAATCATGGGTGATTTTAATCTATCTCACCTCATATGGGGTGGTCCCCATTATGACTCCCTAGCTTGTGATTTAGTTGACCTTATGGACACCATGAATATATGTTTGCTGAATGACGGTTCCCCAACCAGATGCACTGCTCCAAATACTAATGCCAGTGCTGTTGACCTTTCCATGTGTTCCACAGATCTTCTTTCCCGATCATCCTGGAGGGTTCTTCCAGAAACATTTGGTAGCGATCACTATGCTATCTCAGTTACTTTGTCCTTACCTGTGGCCATGAATAGATCAGTTCCCCCGCTACTAAAATATAAACTCAGTGCTGCCAAATGGGACTCTTATGCGACGGACTCTGATATCAATATCTTATCTTCATCCAGAGGCAATAACAATAGTCTCCAAGAGGACTATGATTTTTTTTATCCTCTTTGGAAAAGGCAGCAGATAATAATATTCCCTTAAAAAAGGACAAAGTTGGAGCTAAAGTATCTCCACCTTGGTGGGACTCAGAGTGCACTGAGATGCTGAAGCGCCGCAAAGAGGCAGAGACACGGTACTGCAATGAAATGTCAATGGAAAACTTCATTTCTTTAAAAAAAATTACTGCAATGTCTAAACGTTTCTTCAAAAAAAAGAAAAAGACAGCCTGGGTTAATATTTGTGAACATCTATCTCCTCGTACTCCACCTACAATAATATGGAAATATATCAAGCGATTTAGAGGTTGTTTTTCAGTCCCACCAGAGTCCAATGATTACAGCACCTGGATTGAAGACTTCCAACGAAAATTGGCCCCATTGGATGTACCTAATGCGGATTGTTTCCCATCTCCATACTCTTCGACAATCTCTCACCATCCTTTTAACAACCCCTTTACCATGAATGAGCTTCTTTCAGTCCTTGAACAATTAAAAGATTCATCCCCTGGCTTAGATGGTGTCCCATACTCCTTTATATCTAAGGCTGGACTCTTTACCAAGCGAATGTTCTTGGACCTCATAAATAGGTGTTATGACTCGGGTACTGTCCCCAGTTCCTGGAAAAATCAGCTGATCATCCCCATACTTAAACCAGGGAAAGACCCTTCCAAGGCTGAGTCTTATCGCCCTATTGCTTTATCCTCCGCCCTCTGTAAGATTATGGAGCACTTACTAAAAAGAAGATTGGTCTGGTATGTTGAAAATAAAAATATCTTTAGTAACACTCAATTCGGTTTTAGGAAAGGAATGAGCACCATGGACAATTTAGCTATTCTAACCACAGACATAAGGACTGCCCTGTCTAAAAATCAATTTGTAGTTGCAGTATTTATAGATATTTCCTCAGCTTATGACAATGTGATTCTTCCGGTACTCAGGCAGAAAATGCATCAGCTGAGTATTCCAGAGAGGCTTACACATTTTATTTGTAATTTGCTGATGGATAGATCAATTCAAGTGCGCACCCATGATGCTCTGTCATCTCCAAGGCAAATATGGAAAGGCCATCCGCAAGGGTCAGTTTTGAGTCCCCCCTTGTACAATATTTACACATGTGATTTAGATAAATATGTAGATTCCTTTTGCAACATACTACAATATGCAGATGATATTGTCTTGTATTCTGCCTCCCCCTGCTTAGAAGATGCAGCTAATAAAATCAACCAGGCCTTATTCTATTTAAAAGACTGGCTACATAATCATGGCCTTAACATTTCAGTTGACAAAAGTAGCACAGTTCTTTTCACTAGAAAGAGATCCTATTCAAATATTGATATTAATTATTGTGATCAATCGATTCCAATAAATTCACAATTTAAATTTTTAGGTATTATTTTAGATAAAACCCTATCCTATAAACCTCACCTAAATTACATTAAAAACAAGGCCGAAAAATCCCTTAATATATTACGATGTTTATCAGGAGTTTGGTGGGGAGCGCATCCTCGTACCCAGAAGCTTCTCTACAATGCCATAGTTCGCAGCCTTTTTGAATATGGATCCATAATCTTGGAACCCTGTAATAAAGAAGCTTCATTAGCTCTAGACAGAATCCAGTTCAAGGCTCTACGCATAATACTTGGAGCCATGAAATCGTCACCAACTAATGCGCTTCAGGTCGAAGCAGTCGATCCTCCACTGAGCTTACGCCGAAACTTTCTCAGTGATAATTACTTATATAAAACTTTTCAAAATTTGAAACACCCACTGATCCCCAAGTTAAAACACCTGTCTTCCATCATCCCCCACAATAGTTATTGGTCAAACAAAGATCTCCCAAGCCTCATAAAAAGTCTACATAAATTGTTAAAACATAATTTTAATTTTCACCAATTAAATTTGCCGATTTTAACAACAGTTTCCTTTGATGCTCTTTTATACAAACCAAATATTATATTGGATTTAGATATTGATAAGTATTCTCCTGGAGCCAACACTTTACTTCTAATGAAAATTAATACTAATTGGAATGATTGGCAGATTTTTTATACAGATGCTTCTAAGTCATCTGATGGCGTCGGAGCTGCTGTATATTTTCCAAAACATAATATATTTTTAACTTTCAAATGCCCCTCCCTTTCAACTATATTTACTGGAGAAACGGTTGCAATATATGAGGCAGTAAAATTCATTTACTCCTATAAATTCAAAAAATCAATAATTTTTTCAGATTCCCTTAGCTGCCTAAAAGCATTATCGTCCAACCTTTTCCTAAATAAAAATAGATCCCCCCTTATTTTGGAAATTAAACAGCTGCTCCTTGATTGCCTTGAAAGTAACCTTTCTGTTGCACTTGCTTGGATTCCTAGCCATTCAGGTATAGTGGGTAACGATGCTGTAGATGCCTCTGCCAAGGATGCGGTTCTTACGGGCTGTAACAATCATTACAAAGTTTATTTGTACGACCTTTGTTCTTTGGCTAGATTGGACCTTAAGACAGACTGGAAGAAATGTTGGGATAAATCTAAGACCTTTAAGGGTAAATACTACAGTGACATCCAACCCGATATTCCAGCGAAACCATGGTTTTGCCATTACCCTTGTGTTGACAAACGTACCACTTCAATTATAAGCAGATTAAGACTTGGACACTCTTGCACCCCCCTCCATCTTTATAAAATCCATATTCGGGACTCTCCTTTATGTGATTGTGGCACCGAGGAAGGAACAACTGACCACATTCTATTTAATTGTTCACTAAATCCCTGCTCCCTATATGATATGTTACCTCCCTATATTCCTCGCCCTATCAATGTCAAGTCACTTTTAACCATGTTAAATTATCCCATTTTAAAAATCCTTTGTAAATACGTTTCCACTTTTAATGTTAAACTTTAACCGTACTGTGCTATATGTTGTATGTTATTGTGACGTTCTGTTTTGTCCTTTTGCAGGTAACCCAAAACAAATTAATCAATACTTTTGGCTTTATTACACACAGTAAACTCTAAAAACAGTGTTTTATCCTAAACTTGAGTTTGGCAGTAATGGTTGTAATCGCGACCGATTACCATTGCCTAAAGAAGTGAAGTGAATAAAGTTAACAAGTGAACAGCCTATATACCGTCAACCTTACAGCTTGTCGCACAGTCAGTAGTTAGATCCAAAGTGTCTGAATTGCTAGACGCTGGTATAGTTCAAGAATCTGAATCATGTTTTGCTTCTCCCTTGATTCGTAAAAAAAAGAACGGCGATAGTAGACTTTGTGTTGACCCTTGCCTAATATCGATGATCAGGTCTCCAAATTAGCCGTTAAGAATTTCTTTACGAGTCTTAATTTGGCACAAAGTTACCATCAGGTCAAAATCGACCCTGCAGATAACCACAAAACAGCCTTTATAACGCCATATTGGTATTTGAATATACGCGTGTTCCGTTTGGCTTAGATAACGCACCGTCTGTTGTTATACGAATAATGAACAAGGTTGTAGATTCAATATGAAATTCCAATCACAAAAGGCGGTAGTTCAAAAACCCACAATGACTTTCCCGATAAATATGAAATTTTAGCATCCTTAGACAATTTGTTGCTACCCTCTTTTGATGTTCAGTCAGGTTTAGATATTTTACAAAATGTTCTTCATAAATGAAGATCGGAAAATTTAAAGTGAAATGTGAGTACGTGTTCATTTTTATAAAACAAAATTACATACTCAGGACATGAGATATCTTCGAATGGCATTCAACCAGGTGAATCAAAATTGTTAGCAGTGTCACAGTTTCCTACCCCTAGTAGTGTTCATGAAATACGTCAATTTATAGGGCTATGTAGCTATTTCCGTAAATTTATTAAAAGTTTCGCAATTTAATTGCTCGCCCTTTAACAGATTTAACAGAGAAAAACGCAGTTATGGAAATGGGGCACTGAACAAGTCGAAGGCCAATACTGGCTTTATATGACCCTGTATTACCAACTGAGATTCACACCGATGCACTGTGGGACATCCATAGGTCATAAATCTTAAAAACCTGCTTTCTTGTTTTACATTTTATTCCTTGTCGTTACATTGGATAGTTGCGGTACCTTCTGAAACTATAAATAGGTCAGTAATTAGAGTGCGCCTTCATTATCTATTGTGCATTCAAAGAGAGCGCATCGCCAATCGTAAATACTGTTATCAGTGAGTCATTAAAAAGCGTGACGTCATTTGTTGTCATTGCGGGACCTGTGAGTGCTGTGTGAGTTTTTTCTGAAATGGATATCCAAGAACAGGGTATGTAATAATTAATATTTTTATTTTAATTGTATCTTATTATATATTTTCTTTAGTATGTCATTGCTACGAGGCGACTTTTCTTGGAGTATTATATTTTAATATTCAAAGTTTGAATAAACTTTTAAATATGTTCCCACTCGCTCCGACTATGGAGGTATATTGCACCATAATCTTTAGACTTTCTTATCTTAGGAAAATTAAAACTTGGCTGCCCTTATCTGCCCTTTTGGCGATGACAAGGGTGCTACGGTTGCCAGATTATCTCGTAGCATTTGCTACGAAATTAGTTTATTTAGTCTTAGTGCTTTGTGTAGGTTTTGTGACTGAATTTTAACCGTTTTTTTTTTGTTTTAGTTAATTTATATATATGCTCGTTTTCAAGAATGCATATTCTTGAAATATGGCTAACTGTCAATACCGATAATGACTCGGAAAAGTGTCGTCAAGTCCTACAAAGTTTGTTGACTACTCTGAACGACGATGCTGAGAACATTGATATTCATTATTTAGAGAAAATTGTTAATAATTTATGTAAAGCTATTGCTCGATTCTGGAAAAAATGTAATAGGGATAAAACCAAGCTTTTATATAAGAATTCCGATTGGTTTAATGTTATTGAAAAAATTCAACTTGTGAAAAACAATAAGCAATGTACTCCGTCTGAAACGTCGCCGTGTCATTCACGTGGTCGTCCTCGAAAACCTTTTACGCAATGTAGTAAAAGGACTAAACGTCGGAGAGTAGCTGATTTGTCAAAGTCTGATGATTCTACTGTGAGTGCATTGCTTGATGTTTCAGACTGTTCATTCGATTCGTGTATATCTAGAGTTAGCACTGATGATGTCTTGTCACTTGTGACTGATGCTCAGTTGACAAAACATCAGTATTTATTAATTAAAAACTTTGTTAATAGTAAGATTTCTCCTAATGTATGTATGCATGTTACCAACAAATTACTAAAGCGAAACAGAGATGTTACCCTTCTAATATAACTGTTTCCGAGTCTTCAGCTGAAGTTGAATTACAAAGTCTTTTTGATCACACAGCTTCTCGAATCCTTGAATCTCAAAAAGAGGTCTTAGATCAGATTCCTGATGATTGTTTGTCTAATATCTCTTTACTTGGGAAATGGGGATTCGATGGCAGCACTGGACATAGTGAATACAAACAATTTTTTTCAGATTCAACTTTAGAAGATAGTAGTTTGTTTGTAACATCTTATGTACCCCTTCAAATTATTGTAAAATTAGCTGAAGATAATTGTAAAATTTTATGGAAAAATCCTCGACCCTCTTCCACTAGGTACTGCCGTCCTATTCGATTTCAATTTTTGAAAGAAAGCACAGCAGTGTCTTTGCAAGAGGAAGCTTATTTTAAGGATAAAATTGAAAGTTTGCAACCTACTTTTATTCAGATCGACAATCGTGAATTGGTCGTTTCTCATAAGTTGCAGCTTTCAATGGTAGATGGTAAAATTTGTAGTGCTTTAAGTGAAACATCTACAAGTAGATGTTATATATGTAATGCTACCCCTAAAGAGATGAATAAAATAGACGAATGTTTACAAAAACCTGTAATAGAGAGTAGATACCAATTTGGATTATCACCACTACATTCTTGGATACGTTTCTTCGAATATTTTATTCATCTTTCATATAGATTAGACATAAAAAAATGGCAAGTTAGGCTAGATAGTGATAAACAATTGTTATCAAATAAAAAACAATATGTACAGTCCCAGTTTAGGGAACGATTAGGTTTAATAGTTGACAAGCCGCGTAGTGGTGGAAGCGGGACGTCTAACGACGGAAACACGGCCAGGAAGTTTTTTTTGGAATCAGCTGTATCTGCTCAAATTACAGGTTTGAATAAGGATCTCATAGATCGTTGTTGTGTAATATTACAAACGTTATCTTCTGGACATAAAATTAATTTTTTTTTTTATTTATTTATTTAATATTATTAACACTAACGACATTTACATTACAATAAGAAAAACGATGATACCCGCAATAGTGTATAACACTGTGTCGCGTGCATCAACGCCCCCCTCCGAAACAGTAGCAATCAAGAAAATTTTAAAATAATTACAATAATACTTAAATAACAAAAGCAAAAAGTGATTAGACTGTTAGAATATCAGAATATATGAATATGTAGGTATGTGTGTATGTGTGTATGTGTGTGTGTGTGTGTGTGTGTATATGCGTGAGTGTGTGAGTGTGTGCGTGGGTGTGTGAGTATGCGTTTATGATATAATTTTTAGCAGGTCTTCAGTCTCATCATATGACAGTGATAGCAGCCATTGTATACATTTTGTTTTGCATTTAAATGAAGAGAGTGGATAAATATGTAACTGTTTGTTAACTTTATTATATAGTTTTGGGCTCAAATAGCAATAATGTCGAGCTGCCAGAGCCGTACGGTGACGTTCAGTGAAACAAACTATATCGGATCGACGTTTCGAGTATACAGTTTGAGGGTCAAAATCAATTTCACCGTGTTTCTTTAATACTGTGTAAAGAATAAAAAGTTGTCTAACTGTAAGGACCCGGCAAAGAGAGTATAAGTCAGAAGTCCGGAAGCGAATAGGTTTCTTCGAAAGTACTTTAAGAGTTGCTCTCTGAGCTCTTTCCAAGCGCAACATATGAGTCTTTGCTGATCCTCCCCAAGATGTAATGCAGTACGATAGCACTGATTGGGCGAGAGCAAAATAAATGGTTTTTAAATATTTGAAGTCAACAACCGATCGGAGACTCTTAAAGGTATAAATTAATTTACGCACTCTCGACACTGTGTATTCGATGTGTTGCTTCCAATTCATAGCGCTATCAATCATGACTCCCAGATATTTAGAAGATGAGACAACTTTCAATAATGTACAGTTACAGGGTACCGAACCATTCACATAAGGACAAACATGAGCTCGAACGGAGAACGATGGAGGATTTTGTGAGGCTGCTGTGGGAGCGAAACCTATAACTATGGTCTTAGATAAATTGAGAGTGAGAAGATTTGCACTAAGCCAGCTCATAATAGATCGCAGGGCATTTTCTGTGTAAACACGAACTTCGTCCCAGTTTCGACCATGAACAAGAAGTGCTGTGTCGTCAGCATAGGTGATAATTTTGGTGTTGGGAAGTGACATGTTGCAGAGTTCATTTATGTATATTAAGAATAAAGTGGGGCCAAGAACGCTTCCCTGCGGGACGCCAAAGCTAAGTGATTCCTCCTCACTCTCAAATTTATCTATAACAACAATTTGCGAACGATTTGTGAGGTAACTGTTAAATAAATCAAGGGCGATGCCTCTAACGCCAATAGAGTGAAGTTTTGATATAAGAATGGGGATAGAAACAGTGTCAAATGCCTTTGACAGATCAAGGAACACTCCTGCGGATTTGAGTCGTTTGTCAAAGTTTTTAATAATGTGATCGGATAGTTCCAAGACCGCGTCTTCCGCAGATTTAGATTTTCGAAAACCATATTGATTTGCAGACAGTATATTCTTAGCATTTATGAAGTTTAATAATTTTACATTTAAAATTTTTTCAAAGATTTTGGACAAAACTGTTAAGACCGAAATGGGCCTGTAATTAGTGACACTATCTTTAAAGACTATGCATTACAAACAGCATACAGCCTGGTCGAGGAATATCCGTGGTATAGTCTTCCTGCTTCTGTCCACAAGGTGCTCGTACATGGATCAGATATTATAAATTATGCATTGTTATCTATAGGAGAACTTTCCGAAGAAGCTGCTGAAGCGACAAATAAGTATATCAAAATTTATAGACGAAGTCACACTCGAAAAATGTCACGTGAAGTTACCAATCAAGATTTAATACAACGACTATTATTACATTCAGATCCTTATATTACAAGTCTTCGGAAACTTCCCCCTAAAAAGAAAAATACTCTGTCACAAAGTGTAATAGAATTGTTACATGTTTAATATTGTTAGAATAAGAATAATTTATTTGTATTTTGTTAGTTGTTTTGTTTTTTTTGTATTTAATTAATTTTAATTTATTTATTTCTATTATTTTATTATAATTAAATAATGTTATCAATGTTTTGACTCTTATTTTATTTAAAATATATGTTTTACATTCCAATTTTTAAGTGTTTGTTCATGATAAATTTAGGTAAAAGTATGTTATTGTTTATATTTGTTTTTTACTGAAGTAAACGTTTTTTATTCCGTAAATACATGTACTTCTTTCATTTTAATGTTCCTAAAACACTTTTACAACTATAAGTCACTAAAATAATACAATGTATTGATAGTAACAGGACTTTAACTATTTATGACCGCCCTTGTATGGAGCGTGTCCCTCCGTGCGATGCACTGTGGGACATCCATAGGTCATAAATCTTAAAAACCTGCTTTCTTGTTTTACATTTTATTCCTTGTCGTTACATTGGATAGTTGCGGTACCTTCTGAAACTATAAATAGGTCAGTAATTAGAGTGCGCCTTCATTATCTATTGTGCATTCAAAGAGAGCGCATCGCCAATCGTAAATACTGTTATCAGTGAGTCATTAAAAAGCGTGACGTCATTTGTTGTCATTGCGGGACCTGTGAGTGCTGTGTGAGTTTTTTCTGAAATGGATATCCAAGAACAGGGTATGTAATAATTAATATTTTTATTTTAATTGTATCTTAGTATATATTTTCTTTAGTATGTCATTGCTACGAGGCGACTTTTCTTGGAGTATTATATTTTAATATTCAAAGTTTGAATAAACTTTTAAATATGTTCCCACTCGCTCCGACTATGGAGGTATATTGCACCATAATCTTTAGACTTTCTTATCTTAGGAAAATTAAAACTTGGCTGCCCTTATCTGCCCTTTTGGTCATGACAAGGGTGCTACGGTTGCCAGATTATCTCGTAGCATTTGCTACGAAATTAGTTTATTTAGTCTTAGTGCTTTGTGTAGGTTTTGTGACTGAATTTTAACCGTTTTTTTTTTGTTTTAGGTAATTTATATATATGCTCGTTTTCAAGAATGCATATTCTTGAAATATGGCTAACTGTCAATACCGATAATGACTCGGAAAAGTGTCGTCAAGTCCTACAAAGTTTGTTGACTACTCTGAACGATGCTGAGAACATTGATATTCATTATTTAGAGAAAATTGTTAATAATTTATGTAAAGCTATTGCTCGATTCTGGAAAAAATGTAATAGGGATAAAACCAAGCTTTTATATAAGAATTCCGATTGGTTTAATGTTATTGAAAAAATTCAACTTGTGAAAAACAATAAGCAATGTACTCCGTCTGAAACGTCGCCGTGTCATTCACGTGGTCGTCCTCGAAAACCTTTTACGCAATGTAGTAAAAGGACTAAACGTCGGAGAGTAGCTGATTTGTCAAAGTCTGATGATTCTACTGTGAATGCATTGCTTGATGTTTCAGACTGTTCATTCGATTCGTGTATATCTAGAGTTAGCACTGATGATGTCTTGTCACTTGTGACTGATGCTCAGTTGACAAAACATCAGTATTTATTAATTAAAAACTTTGTTAATAGTAAGATTTCTCCTAATGTATTACCATGTTACCAACAAATTACTAAAGCGAAACAGAGATGTTACCCTTCTAATATAACTGTTTCCGAGTCTTCAGCTGAAGTTGAATTACAAAGTCTTTTTGATCACACAGCTTCTCGAATCCTTGAATCTCAAAAAGAGGTCTTAGATCAGATTCCTGATGATTGTTTGTCTAATATCTCTTTACTTGGGAAATGGGGATTCGATGGCAGCACTGGACATAGTGAATACAAACAATTTTTTTCAGATTCAACTTTAGAAGATAGTAGTTTGTTTGTAACATCTTATGTACCCCTTCAAATTATTGTAAAATTAGCTGAAGATAATTGTAAAATTTTATGGAAAAATCCTCGACCCTCTTCCACTAGGTACTGCCGTCCTATTCGATTTCAATTTTTGAAAGAAAGCACAGCAGTGTCTTTGCAAGAGGAAGCTTATTTTAAGGATAAAATTGAAAGTTTGCAACCTACTTTTATTCAGATCGACAATCGTGAATTGGTCGTTTCTCATAAGTTGCAGCTTTCAATGGTAGATGGTAAAATTTGTAGTGCTTTAAGTGAAACATCTACAAGTAGATGTTATATATGTAATGCTACCCCTAAAGAGATGAATAAAATAGACAAATGTTTACAAAAACCTGTAATAGAGAGTAGATACCAATTTGGATTATCACCACTACATTCTTGGATACGTTTCTTCGAATATTTTATTAATCTTTCATATAGATTAGACATAAAAAAATGGCAAGTTAGGCTAGATAGTGATAAACAATTGTTATCAAATAAAAAACAATATGTACAGTCCCAGTTTAGGGAACGATTAGGTTTAATAGTTGACAAGCCGCGTAGTGGTGGAAGCGGGACGTCTAACGACGGAAACACGGCCAGGAAATTTTTTTTGGAATCAGCTGTATCTGCTGAAATTACAGGTTTGAATAAGGATCTCATAGATCGTTGTTGTGTAATATTACAAACGTTATCTTCTATTAATGAATGCAAGTTTAAAGACTATGCATTACAAACAGCATACAGCCTGGTCGAGGAATATCCGTGGTATAGTCTTCCTGCTTCTGTCCACAAGGTGCTCGTACATGGATCAGATATTATAAGTTATGCATTGTTATCTATAGGAGAACTTTCCGAAGAAGCTGCTGAAGCGACAAATAAGTATATCAAAATTTATAGACGAAGTCACACTCGAAAAATGTCACGTGAAGTTACCAATCAAGATTTAATACAACGACTATTATTACATTCAGATCCTTATATTACAAGTCTTCGGAAACTTCCCCCTAAAAAGAAAAATACTCTGTCACAAAGTGTAATAGAATTGTTACATGTTTAATATTGTTAGAATAAGAATAATTTATTTGTATTTTGTTAGTTGTTTTGTTTTTTTTGTATTTAATTAATTTTAATTTATTTATTTCTATTATTTTATTATAATTAAATAATGTTATCAATGTTTTGACTCTTATTTTATTTAAAATATATGTTTTACATTCCAATTTTTAAGTGTTTGTTCATGATAAATTTAGGTAAAAGTATGTTATTGTTTATATTTGTTTTTTACTGAAGTAAACGTTTTTTATTCCGTAAATACATGTACTTCTTTCATTTTAATGTTCCTAAAACACTTTTACAACTATAAGTTACTAAAATAATACAATGTATTGATAGTAACAGGACTTTAACTATTTATGACCGCCCTTGTATGGAGCGTGTCCCTCCGTGCGATGCATGCAAATTGGTATCGCAGGTATTTTTTTTACAAAAACAAACTGATAATTCCCTTAGGCCTGTCATGTATTTCAGTAGGGCAACGAGTAAAGAAGAAAGTATAAACCACAGTGACGAGCTTGAAACGCTTGCCGTAGTAGAATCTATGTGTAGGTTTAGAGTGTATTATAGTAGGGATACATGTTAAAGTGGTAACTGACTGTACTGCCGTTCGCGCCACCCTTACTAAACGTGACATTATCCCACGTATTGCTAGGTGCTGGCTGTCAATACAAGATTTTGACATGAGTGTACAATATAGCCTGGGGAAAAAATTTAACACGTAGACGCGTTGAGTAGAAATCCCGTCGATGCTATTAATGTCAACCGCCTTGAAGTGTCAGACAGGTTCTATACAGTCCAGTACCAGGATGACAAGTTAAGGCGTATCATTGTTCAGCTTAAAGATAGCTCAGCTGCCCCTGATATAAACAACTATGTGCTCTCAGATGATAGACTCTATAGGAAGACATTGTATGGTAATCGCCTCGGGTGTCTGCATTGATCAGATAGACTAGTTCAGATGCACCACAATGATATAAGTCATGTAGGCTTTCAAAAATGTATAGATTTAATAAAGAGGGAGTAAATGGCACATTGTTCCCTATTCCGAAACCCAGGTCATGGTTCGTGTCGACCATATGCTCCTTTTGTAGAACAGCAAAAGGTTATCAATATATGTTGGTTATTACAGACTAGCTTCTGCCCGCGACTTCGTCTGCGTGGACTTCAAATTTTGAACAATTTTTAATTTTCTTCGGGAACTACTTAAGGAATCGGGATAAAAAGTAGCCTATGTCACGTTCTTTTCCATGTCAAAGGCTACATGCATGCCAAATTTCATCCAAATCCGTTCAGCCGTTTTTGAATTACAAACATCTAAATATCCAAACATCCACACTTTCACGTTTATAATATTAGTAGGAAGTAGGATAATTTCTCTAAATTTGTTATTGCTGAGCCCACCCACGGTCAATTCAGTAAAAAAACAATAAGAACACTTTAAAAAATATTTAGTTTGTTTGGTTACCCTCATAAACTTGTCAGTGATCATGGCAAAGCTTTTACCAGCAGATATTTAAAAAAAGTTCAACTGACAAGCAATTTAAGTACATTTTGACATCTGTTGCATGTCCACGAGCCAATGGTTAAGTGGAACCGGATCTTACTGAATGCGTTACGTGCGATTGATCCTAGCCAGACTTCTAATAATTGGGCCAATAGCTTACCTGACATTATTTGGGGTGTTAATAATACTGTAAATGAAAGTACAACATAGTCGTATAGGCCTATGATTTGATGTTATGAAAGTAATAATGAATCGGTTGAAATCAGTCGTAATAATAGATCTAGTGCGCGATTAAAATTAGAAAGCCATAAGATGAAGCGTAACTTCGATAATAAAAAGGAAAACTAGTCGAATTTACAGAAAGGGAGATTTAGTTCTTTGGCGGCAAGCACCCACAAGTAGTGTAACAAGAGTGAGCACTAAGCTTGATGATATTTACTCTGGCCCATATATCATTACTAAGGTGTGGGTAATGACATATACAGAATCCTCAGTATCAAGGGGTTCCGAGGCTACAAGGCTTTTACTAGCCTAGTTGCATCGGACTCTTGAGGCCCTATCACAGAATCACAGTACCCTATATCATACAGTGCCAGTAGCTCTGATGACCAGCTTGAAACCGAGGATCTCATTGACGTACTTGAAAGCTAACCACGTGTTTTTCCATTGCGGGAGCAATGATTGTTCAGGACGGCCGACTGTTACGCGCCACACCGCCTCAGCCAATCGCAAGCCAGCCGAAGCCAGCCAATCAGAGCCAAGCACGTGCAGCCATGTGCCAGCCAGCCCAAGCCAGCCAATCAGAGCCAAGCACGTGCAGCCATGTGCCAGCCAGCCCAAGCCAACCAATCAGAGCCAAGCCAAGCTAGCGCCTTACTACCGGCGAAACTATAATATGCCGCGCCATCTCATATTTAGATCACTTCTCTGTTTTACTGTTTTTAAGACGGAACTCTGCCCGATTGTAAATCGAAATTAAATCAGTGTGATTCTGCAACGTCTACTTTTTATTATATCCCGTTACAAATGACAAAAGCTTGACAGATCGCATAGAATATAAAACCCCGTTTTCCACCTAAGCAAGCAAGCTCTGACGATAGTCAAAAACCTTAAAGCATTTACCCTATAAAAAACTAATGAATCGCGATAATGTTGAGTATGCTGCAAATCTGTACTTATAATGGAACGCGCCTAAAATAAGTCGCAGTTGCTTTTGTTGCTTGTCACGTTGCATTCTTTGCGATTTTTGTTACACATTTGATTCCTTATTGTTGATAATACTGGATATCAATAGGTAAGTAAATTGTTAGTAGGTATACTATATTGTAACTGACTTTTAATGATCGAAAGTTCAGCATAACTAGTTTGACGTCTTGCAACTACTTATATGAGTCGCTTAAGGCGCATAGTAAGGTCAAACATAAAAAATCACTGCAGAAAAAACCGGTTCTCTTCATAAATATTGAATAAAAAAATCTTTAAAAATGATATGTTATTATTCAACGCATTCTTTAGAGGATGGTCTTTTTAATTTTTTGATAAATTAATTAAAACTTGGTTAAAATGTGACCCAAACATGCCTCGATTTCAAAACTTTAAACCTAATCGCGTCGTAAATATTAGAGTTAATCATATACTTTTGATTTCCATAAATAAAGTGAACAATATTCTAGGGGATGGTCTTTTTAGATTTTTCTTATTCGCCTTAATTAATTTTTTATTGAAATAATTCATCTTACGCGTAAAGGTTTGCTTAAATATTCCCCTCACTCTCACTCACTCACTCCTATGTAATCAGTGCGGGACGATCGACGCAAGGTCATTGGGACCACTATGCGCCTTAAGTTAGATTAGGAGCAATTTTTATGAATATCTACAAAACTGCAGCTTTAATTAAAAAAAAAATACTTGTTCATGGAAATTTGTAAGTGGGGTATGTCTCCATACAAAAGTGGGCATCGTTAAGAAATTTTTTCGTAAATGTTTCTTTGGACGAAAATTATCAAAATACATTTCGAACAGTTTTGTATAAAAATCTCGGCAACTATAGTTTCACAACCATGGTCTAGAAGACAAAAACTATAGTGATGATGGGAGCAATACGTGGGTTTCGGCTTCGGTACCAGTCTTTTTACACCCTGTATTTACGTTAAAAAATCGGCATTTTTATGACTGAATATCTAACTTGGCCATCAAAAACCTAACCCACTTCCAGATAACCTTAAACTTTAGATTTGACATCAAGGTATACTATCTGAAAACTAAAAATAATTGATACTTAGTAATATAAAAGACAGTCGCTCATAAGCGCGAGCGCCCTGATTCTGTGCGATTGTCCTTAGGCGATTGTCTGATGAATACTAATCATTTCTGTACAAAAAGTAATGATCTCCCATCAAAAACATAACTGTGAAATGAAAGCCAAGTTCAATATATAGAATATGCGTTTTTGTTAACTTCGCCGTCAAAAGAATTGATATCTACCTGGGTGCCAAGTTCAGACTAATAAATTTACAGACAAATATTTACACAATGCATTTATTACACCTGGGATGTAATTCAATTTAACTCTCTTCGTGCTGCAGCGGCGTCACCATCACAAAACTCGTAATAATACAAGATGTTAGCAGTTCGTGCATTCTTTATTTTCATAAGCAGCCATTGCAAATGGAGACACTTTTCAGGATTGAAACTTCTAATCCGCTCTGAACACAGCACGATTCGCGTCGTATTGTCGGCGTAGTTATTAAGTGGTGGATGAATGCTACATCACTAAATAAGTTTTGGCACGATAAAAATAAACTTGGTATATATTTTTGTTATGGCTGACCTCAATTTCGACACCCAAGGACACGCAGATAACCTTGTGGTGACGGTACGAGGCTTCTGCCAAAGTACAATATCTGACATTATGCAGAAAGCCCTCAATACCATAAACAACTGATGTAGGGAAAACAGCCTCTCAGTGAATGCTGATAAAACTGTTATAATACCATTTACCAGGCGAAGACGGCTTGAAAAGCTTGTTAAGCCTCGGCTAAACGGGAAGGATGTGCAGTTCTCTACAGAGGTCAAATACCTAGGCATCACTCTTGACCAGAAACTGACTTGGAACTCACATCTTACCAACATAATAGATAAGGTAAAAATTGCCTTAGGGGCTTGCAGTCGAATGGTTGGGACCAACTGGGGTCTAAGCCCCAGATCGGTCCTATGGCTGTACTTAACCATTGTACGCCCGATAATTACGTACGGCTCAGTGGTGTGGTACAACAAAGCCAAACAAAAAACCGCTGCAAATAGGTTAGGCAGTCTACAAAGAACTGCCTGTCTCATGGCTACAGGCGCAATTTCCACCACGCCTGGGGCAGCCCTGAATGCGCTACTGCGACTCACACCCCTGGATATGTTTATTGTTAAGGAGGCGATAGCGTGTGCGTACAGGATGAATGCCCAAGGCGGGTTCAAGTGTCTGTCCCTTCGACAAAGGTCTCTATTAGACCTAGTCAATGAGACACCAATACTAAGCATGAACTCTAATATCATGCCTCCACGTTGCAATTTCAATAGGAACTACAAAGTGGAACTTCTCTCTAGGGATGACTGGCTAAACGAGCAAGTTACCTATGAGACAGGAAGCACCGTATGGTTTACCGATGGATCCAAGATGGGGTCCAAAGTGGGCTTTGGTATATACACGGTTATTTTTTTATCACCCTGGAAAATTTTAGGGACGCTTCAGGACACATCCAATATTATATAAAAAATAAAAAAAATGTAATAAAAAATAAAAATAAAATGTTAAAAAAAATAAAAAAATCTCTAAAAATGCTGCTCTCAACTAGTGCAGCATTTTTTGTATTTTTTAAAAAAATTATATAAAATTAAGGAGGGGGGTTATTTTTTTTATTTATATTTAAATCATTCTAATACCATGTCGTGAAGCGTCCCTTAAATTTTCCAGGGTGATAAAAAAATAACCGTGTATAGAGAGCAGCCACTGCACAAGTTCTCACAAAGCTTGGGCAGCTTTGCCTCCATCTTCCAAGCGGAGGTTTATGCCATCTTAGAATGTGCGGAAACCAACCTTGGAATCAACCAAGCCAACCGCACAATATACATAAACTCAGACAGTCAAGCAGCTTTACTGGCGCTGAGCAATAACCTCGTGACCTCAAAGCTAGTGGCTGACTGTATGAACCGCCTAAACACTCTGGGACACAGTAACAGAGTAATACTTAGATGGGTTCCAGGGCATGCGGGAATCACTGGCAACGAATGTGCCGATGAGCTCGCCAGGGCTGGGGCCGAAGGAACGCAATATGGTCCTGAACCATTCTGTGGTATACCCAAAAGCCTCGCCCGTCTAACGCTTGAAACCCATTACGACAACAAGTCCTACAAGGCGTGGCTGCATATGCCAGGACTTAAAACACTCTAAGGCACTCATAAAAGCCTATGACCGTAGTACCTGCAAACAGATCCGAGGATTAAGCAGGAACAACATACGCACTTTGGTCAGAGCCCTCACTAGACACTGTCGCCTTAATAAGCACAAGTTCATCATGGGGTTGAGTGAGTGCAGAGAGTGCAGGGTCTGCCACGAAGCAGAAGAGACGCCTATGCACTTGCTCACAAACTGTGGACCACTGATGCGTAAACGCAGCCTACATCTGGGCAAACACTTACTGTTACCAGATGAGGTCAAGCACCTCTCCCCCAAGAAAATACTGCACTTTTTAGAAGATGCAGGGCTTGTGGGAGAACTGTAATAGTGGCGGTCCAATAGATGTTATAGGTCGCAGTGACAAAACATAGCCGCTCATACTAATAAAAAAAAATAAAAAAAATGTCATACGATGAAAGATCCATAATTGGCCCGCTGGTGTCCACCTGAATGGACATGCCAATTTTCAAAAATCTAAAAAAATCATACATTTTTTCTACGTAAAATCATTAACTGTTACATGCTGTTACCTAAATATTTAGAAAATCAACACAAATATTTTTTCTGCTGCGTTTTAAAAATTCAGGTCTGAAGGGGTTAATAAAAAAAATTATAATTAATCCAAACCAAAGCTATGGGATTGAAAATAACGACGAGGGACTTTGAGAAAAAGTAGGTAGTGCCCATACGGTTCGCTTGGATCGTCTTGGCGGGACGGGGGCACCACCTTGCCCCCAAATATTGCAAATGTTGTAAGTATTAAAAACAACAAACGTATGTCCAGAAAGGCTAGCACAAAGTATTTGTATCGTCATCGTGAAATACTTGTATGAGAATTGTACAGCGCGTACAGGACGTACCTACTTGGATAGGAACTAAAATTCTCATGCGAATATATCACAATGCCGATAGGAATACTTTGCCGCAAATATTCGTGCTACTGACTACCTACGTCGAAACTACTCATTAAATTGATGGTTTTCTCTCATACGTACAAGTTGCAAAGGGAAATAAATTAAACAAAACAAAAACAGTATTATAATCTATTATGAAAAATAAATATATCACACACATATTTTCGATATTACTTATCTACATTATTATTTTACAAGTGCAATATAATTGTCGCTACGCTTCTTTCAAAATTCTCTTTTGTTCTAATTCTTTTTCAACAGTTGTACCTTCAAGTCTTATTTTTTCTTTAAGAGCTTCTTGTAGCAATTGAGCATCGAATCTCTGTTTTGACCACTGGTACCTACAATATGACCAGTAGACCAACGTTGTCATAACAAAAGTACCAAAACCAATGTGTTGTGATAACATTGGCTTGGAAGTTCTCAAAAATGCCGCTAGCCCAACACCAAGTCCGGTTGCGATGCCATTTAGGTAACTTTCCCGAAAACAAGGTATTTTTGAAACATCTCGACCAAAGATGACAAGCCCCTGGAAAAAAGAATAATATTAAAACATTAAAAGAAATCAATTGGCAAAATCATTTATCGGAGGAAGACTCTGATGTACCAGGATCGCCTGCTTGGGTACCTCTGTCTTACCTATTTCTGCCGCAAAGCAGCAGTGCTTGCATTGCTGTGTTCCGGTTCGAAGGGTAAGATATAGCAGTGAAATTACTGGGTACCGTGACTTTACATTTTATGTCACAAGTTGGCAACGTACACTGCGGTTCTTGTGAGGGGTTTTGCTGCGAATCTCACAACATCCACATGTACAGCTTGGCAAAAAAGAGTTTGGAGCGGTAACAGCTTGGAACCATAAAGCGATTTCCGTAGTAAAACTTGTTTGACAAGTAGATAGTGTATTAATGAGACCGACGTTAGTTAATTTTTAAAATGTTGTTTAAAAATTACATAACTTGTCTAAGTACCCAAGACATTGCCATGTAAAAATTTTAAAAAAAGTTTGCTGGCGGGAATTGGTTATTATTTAGGTGCTTTAATTTTTCAACGTTTTGTGTTACATATTTGAGTTTTTATATAATTTTAATTAAATTTTCGTTTATATTTTGAAGTAGGTAAATTGTTTAATTTTCTTGCAATCGAAGTAAAAAGGGAGAGTGTAAAACACTGGCATAAACAAGTCATTGTACCCCTCAACGAGGGTTGCCACGATAATATATGTACCAATTTTTTTTTTCAATGTTTTTTTTCACCACTTTTTTGGCATGATTAATATACATACCCATACCAAATTACAGCTTTCTAGTACTAATAGTCTCCGAGTAAAACGCGGACAGACAGACAGACAGACAGACAGACAGACATGGCGAAACTATAAGGGTTCCTTGTTTACTACGGAACCCTAATAAGAAGGTTCCCGTGACAGGTCGTAGTTTTCCGTTTTATGCCTCCCTACTAGTTTCCATGATTAAAAATATGTTTTAAAAATATAACATCTCTTTAGGTTATTTTTATCAAAAATGTAATATGTCATTAATTTCACATTAAATAGAATAGAATTATTGCATTTTTGATAAAAATAACCTAAAAAAATAAGTTATATTTTTAAAACATAATATTATTTTTAATCACAAAAACTAGTATGCATGAAACTGAAAACTACGACCTGTCACAGGAACCTTCCTATCTTGAAAAGACTATAGGCAATCACATTCTGCAGCGTAAGAGTAATATTAAAGACTTAGGAGTGATTTTTGTCCAAGACCTGGCATTTCGTAAACATGATGACTATCTCTATAAATAAAAATCAATGTATTACTATGTTTGTTTGTCCTCTATGCGTTCCGAAACCATTCATCTGATTGTAATGAAACTTTCGTAGGGTGTTATGGGGATACCCGTGAGTGTTCCTAGCAAAAAAAAGGATTTACCTGGCATTACAACGCATGCCGGGTAAATCCTTTATTATATTACAAACATTATGACTATATTTGTAGTAAAGCAAATAATCTCCTGGGATTTATTTTCAGGAACACGAAATCATTTAAGAGCCCTAGGACGTCAATACTTCTGTACTACAGGTTAGTTATAAGTATTTTGGAATATGCAGCTGTCATGTCATGTGGTCACCTTTTTTTATGCTGTACGTACAAATGTACGGCACGGTACGGCAGGTCGAACGTAGCGGGGGCATGGCCGTAACATCACTTCATATACCGCGAGATTTAAACTACAAAGGCTGAGTTAAGGCGTAAACAAATCGACCTTATCTTATTGCGAAGGTGGATTGAACATTCTTTCTTTTATTAAAAGGTCTAGGACGTGTATAAAGGCGCGTCAAATTGATTTTTTTACGAATAAATGTGTATTTTTACCGAGTACTTTGAAATTTTTATACACTTTAAGTAGCCATGAGATTAAAAAATACAGAATACCTAGGCTCATTATACCTTTACATTAACACAGAAGCTTAGAGTAATTAATACGACAAAAACATTTATTTGAAGTTTTTATACTATTTGCTATTCAAGTAGTCATGAAATTAAAAATATTTAGAATGCCTAGGCTTATAATACCTTTTTGGAATCTAGAACAGCTAAGAAAGTTTTTAAGACGATGGGCACGATAAGCGTCCTACATTTTTTTTACACTGTAGCTGATCCAAACATGAAAGAAAATTAATTTCATTTTAAATTTTCTTTGTTTTAATTTTTTTTAACGTTGGTACCGTAATCAGACGAAGTGTATGGTGATAAAAATACCACGTATTTCTTTATCTTTAGTAATGTAACAAAAAGGTAATCACATCATATTTCTACAACTGATTAATAAAAAGATATTCGCATTTAAAAATTATTATGGTACATAGAGTACCTACAGAGATAACAAAACGTTATTAATAGTTAACAAAACGTTGCAAATGTTACAACATGAGATTGAATTTGATATTGACATGAGATTATTTGAGATACAGTAATTGTTATTAAGGATTGAGGAAGGAATTTTTTTAACGAACGACTTTTAGCGCACTGACATCGATATCATCGCCATTCGGAACGCACCCCACGACACGACTGACAGTGAATGGACAGTGGTAACAATCGGTCACGTGACTTATCGATTAAAATTAGATTTCTTTAGGCATCTTATTTAACTAAAACCTCAAGACAAAACCAGGAAAAGTACCTAATATTGTTGTTCTAGTACTATTTTTGGTCCTGTAAATGTCATTAATCGATTCATTATATGCAAATGAGTGGATAATCAATAATCGAAATTTCTGCAACGAATTGAATTTTGCTTGTCAGTTAAATGCGTTTCATTATCAATATTCACTGAAATAGTGAAATCAATATTTCTTTCTTTACAAAAGTTATAGAAATTATTCAATTAAAGAAAAATGGGTACCATCGTTTACATAATATCCAAAATTCAGTATCCTACATTTCATATTTTAATGGGTACCAGGCTTGCCAATCTTCTTTAAGTCTTTGTTTTTGATAGCAGAACTATCGCTTGTGAAATCAAAAAAAAACGAAATTGAAAATCCTCGGCATTTGTAGAAATGGCACTATAAATACTAATCGCACTTGCAAATTTTTGAAAAATACAAAAACGATAAATATCTCTGAAACCGTGATATTTTCTCTAAGGTCAAAATTTGTGGTAAGGGAGACCATGATGAAGTCCATCTATAGTTACAGGTTTATCCATTGTTTTTGGGACATCCTGTATATCAAAAGTTTGATTTATATCCATTTTGTATGAGAGCCATATTAGTATTTTATTGCATGATTTATGTATACTATTTGCATATGTGTTACATAAACATAATAAATTATTTTAAAAAACTAAAATGTATTTAATGTTTTATTTATTTAGATCATTGATTTACTACCAAACGTAGATAACGCATGAACGTTCGAAAAGTGGGCCGGTGAAGAACTGCCTCGTGCAGTTCTTTTCCATGCGTTGGAGCGACAACGCGATAAGCAATTTTGAGCATTATGTTTGAGAGTATAAAGTTGATATTTTCTTGTAGCAATTACTTAAACGTCAAATTTAATGTGGCTAGGTATGAAATGATGTTACTGCACACGGTTGTACTTCAAATAGTTGCCGTAATAATAAAGAATAAGGTTGAATTCGATAAATACGGTACTTTCTTTATGGTAATTTTAATTCGGGTGTGCATATTCAACTACCTATTTAAGAGCGTACAAATGTATAGTCGATTAGGTGACAGATTTCAAGCGCGTTTTTGTATGAAGTGCTCTATCTACGTTTGGTAGTAAATCAATGATTTAGATGCTTAAAATCAGACAAATGAAACCAAAGAATGAAAGATGAAAGATCAGGCAAAATCCATTCGTTACCCGTGGTCCTACTGGGTAGTCCTACTGATAGAACCACGGGCAAAATAAATTGCCCGTGATTCTATCAGTAGGAGCAAGTAGCATTACCTGTAGTTCAACTGGTAGTACCACGGGCATTTTTTCTTACCGTATCATTGCCCATAGTTCTGCTAGGAGTAATAAGAGTAGATCCCCGATTTGAATTCGAACCAAAAAGGCGGAAATCGATGCGTTGAGAGAAGGTTGGTTGAGCGTATGAATAAAGCTTTAAAAGCTGTTTCCGACTGGGGTGACGAAAATCTTGTCCAATTCAACGCTAACAAAACACAGGCTTGCCTTTTCTCCGCCAAAAAGAGTCAGTTCCCAACGTCTCCAACTTTCCGAAATGTAAGTATACCTCTGAAAGACCGTCTAGAGCTGCTGGGACCCACATTAACCTCAAAACTCAACTTTGGGCCTTACCTCGACTCTAAGGCTAAACTGGCTGGTAAAAAGCTGGGCATCCTCAATAAGGTTAAGCGGTACTTCTCACCAGGGCAGTTGCTTCATTTATATCAAGCACAAGTCCAATCATGCGTAGAGTACTGCTGCCACCTCTTCGATGGATCAGCTAAGTATCAGCTAGAGGCTTTGAAGGCGGTGGACCGCCGAGCTGTGAGGTTAATCAGAGACGAGGAACTAGTTGCCAAGAAACTGCATAGTCTCGAGCATCGCCGTAAAGTGGCATATCTGTCCATATTTTATAGATTGCATTTCGGTGAGTGTGCGCAAGAGCTTTACGACCTTATTCCACCCTCTCCTTTCCATTACAGGACGAGCAGAAGGTCGGCTAATTACCACCCATTTCAGATCGAAATTCCTAAAATCCGTACACAACGTTTTAGGTTCACTTTTCTGGTGCGTACTGCAAAGGAGTGGAACTCTCTGCCGCCTTCCTTGTTTCCTGAGAGCTATAATCTTGGGGTTTTCAAGGCTAGAGTGAATAGATATTATCTAGATCTACGTGCTTCATCCTCGACCACACCGTCGCTTACCATCAGGCGAGTTGGTGGTCAAACGTAGACCTATTACGAATAAAAAAAACGAACTCTTTAATGTTGTACAGTAGAACCAGGAAAAAAGTACCTACTCTTAATAATAATAATAAATGCTTTATTGCACACAAAAATATAGAAACAGGAATTTTTTAAATCAGCATAAATTTACAACACAGGCAGCCTTATTGCTAAAAAGCAATCTCTTCCAGGCAACCTTTGGCCAAGGAAATACAAAAAAGGAATTCAAATCGGGGATCTACTCTTATTACTCCTAGTAGAACTATGGGCAATGATACTTGTCCCTAGTCCTACTGATAGAACCACGGGCAAGAAAAAATGCCCGTGGTACTACCAGTTGAACTACAGGTAATGCTACTTGCTGCTACTGATAGAATCACGGGCAATTTATTTTGCCCGTGGTTCTATCAGTAGGACTACCCAGTAGGACCACGGGTAACGAATGGATTTTGCCTGATCTTTCATCTTTCATTCTTTGGTTTCATTTGTCTGATTTTAAGCATCTAAATAAATAAAACATTAAATACATTTTAGTTTTTTAAAATAATTTATTATGTTTATGTAACACATATGCAAATAGTATACATGTTACCGGCAATGTGTATAATCCGGTATTGTATACAATACCTAGGCAATGTATAGAATACCTAAAACGGGCAGGTAAAGTATGAAATAGAATTTATTTTACACTTTACCTAGGTATTCTATACAATGCCAAACTTGCAGCAGGTAATGTAACACTCGAACGCAATTGTGGTTATTACAAACAAATAAGTACGGTAAGCTTCATAGAAACCTGACACCCTTCCTAGAGGCGCCATTTCAAGCATTAATGGAAGTGAATCGTTTTAGCATGACCGTTCACTCGCGAGTGTACGCCGCACGCGGGTATCCTTTGCAAATAAAATTAAATCCTTTGACAAGAGACGGCACGGCGCCAAGGCGGCGCGATCAAAGTAAGTTCGCTTAGATAATGTCGGTACACCCGAACGCAATTGTGTTTAATAAAACAAAATACGAATAAAAATTATCGGGACACACAAGCTAGGTGCAAAGATAATTTTAATCAAAAATATGCGAAAGTAGGTAAATTCAAAGTAAAATTACACCACAATTCTTCATCACTCGAATGCTACTACAAATAACAATATTATATACTACGTTGCTGATACTGAATTATTTCAAGTACTTCACGACGCACATCAGAGTATCGGCCATGGAGGACGAGACAGAATGCTGAAGGAGCTTTCTTCAAGATATAAGAATATAACTCGCCACGATGTTGAACTATTTTTGCAACTTTGCGAACCCTGCCAGCAAAAACAAAAAGGAATAAAAAAAGGGATTGTCGTGAAGCCCATACTTTCAACAGAATTTAATTCTTGCTGTCAAGTAGATTTGATAGACTATCAATCTCAATCAGGCCGGGATTATAAATTCATAATGGTCTATCAGGATCATCTCACAAAGTTTGTCATATTAAGAGCCCTGAAAACAAAACGCGCTGAGGAAGTAGCGTACAATTTACTGGATATTTTTACACTGATTGGTGCACCAGCCATCTTACAATCGGACAACGGTCGAGAATTCGCAAACCGAGTGGTCAGTAATCTTATAATATACTGGCCGAACTTAAAAATTGTGCATGGCAAGCCTAGACATTCCCAAAGTCAAGGGAGTGTCGAACGAGCTAACCAGGACATTGAAAACATGCTTACAACTTGGATGCAAGATAACGATAGCGAACGTTGGAGTGATGGTCTGCGATTTGTACAACTCATGAAGAATAGGGCGTTTCACTCAGGAATCAAAAGAACACTTTATGAAGCTCTTTTTGGGTCGAAAATAAAAGTTGGCATATCTTTGCCTTTTGAGGATACTCACAACCTGGAGAGCGAAGAAGATTTAGAAAAAGTGATGAAGTCATCTTCAGAATCTGTAATAGATGCGGCTGAGACATCAGAAACTGAAACAGCTGACACTCAACAGGCACCAGATCAACAAAACGCTGCACTCGATAGTTTTAACATCGGTAAGGAAGCTTCAAATGTCCAAAGTGCGCATGATGAACACATGGCTATCCCAAATACTAAGAATGTTGTTGAGCCTACGAATGTCGAAAATCTTCCTTGTGAGGTAAATGATCAAGCGTTACATGATCCGAATTTGGTATCAGTACGAGAGGAGTCATTGAGTTGTGCACTTATATGCTGTGTTTGTTCCGAGGAGACAACAGGTGGTCATTCGTGCAGAATGTGCAATAGGCCTATTCATACTATTTGTGCTGCTCCGGAAGAAAATATTGCAGAAGGTTTTGGATCCAAAGTTGCTTGTCCTTTATGCGCAAAAAACGCCTTTTCGATAGAAAACCGCATCAGAGCCAAAGAGAATTTGATAGTACAAGCTCAGAAAATGCTTAAAACTTCTGAAAAAAAATTCCCTCCCGTATCGTTGGGTACCACTGTACGCATTCCTGTTCCAGAAGTCGATAGAGGTCGTGGTGATGCTCGCAATATACTGGCTGTAGTATTACACAAAACTGATGACGATCTATATCAACTAGGCACAAAGCAAGGCGTTGTCAAGACATTGTATTCAAGACAACAGTTCACTGTTTGCCATCAGAAATTACTGCAAGAAGAAGACGTCCCCAATCTGGAAACGACACTCCGTACAGTTGCGACTTTGCAATCTACGGGGACAGGACAGGGCTTTGTGAAATGTAGCTGCAAAAAAAAACTGTGACTCTAAAAAGTGTTCCTGTGTCAAAAGTAAGGCTCTGTGCTCTTCAAAGTGCCATAATAGTTTGTCGTGTAAGAATAAATAAAACCTACTTTTACTTAAAATTGTGAATGCCTATTAGACCTACTTTTTGTTATAAAGAGAATTGTTTTGTTTGTGAAGTTCAATTACAAAATTACTTATATTATGTGAAAAGATACTTGTAATGTTATGTTACAAACAAGAAGAATTTTTAGTTTCCTGTTATATTTTTGTGATTTTAAAGTTGATAATAAAGTTAAGTAAATACAACATGTTTTATTTGTCCGTTATTTGATAAGTAAGTCTGTTAAGATTTATTGATATTAACCGGCTTACCTAACATTAGTTTAGTCTTAAGATTTATTTATTTTACACATTACCGGTGAACCAGCAGGTATTCTATACAATCCCTAGGAATTGTATACAATACCTAGGTAAAGTATGAAATGGACAATGATATTCATGATATTTCATACATTGCCTGGACGCCCCAGGGATTGTATACATTACCTAGGGATTGTATACAATACCTGAATTATACACATTGCCGGTAACATACATAAATCATGCAATAAAATACTAATATGGCTCTCATACAAAATGGTAATAAATCAAACTTTTGATATACAGGATGTCCCAAAAACAATGGATAAACCTGTAACTATAGATGGACTTCATCATGGCCTCCCTTACCACAAATTTTGACCTTAGAGAAAATATCACGGTTTCAGAGATATTTATCGTTTTTGTATTTTTCGAAAATTTGCAAGTGCGATTAGTATTTATAGTGCCATTTCTACAAATGCCGAGGATTTTCAATTTCGTTTTTTTTATTTATTTCACAAGCGATAGTTCTGCTATCAAAAACAAAGACTTAAAGAAGATTGGCAAGCCTGGTACCCATTAAAATATGAAATGTAGGATACTGAATTTTGGATATTATGTAAACGATGGTAGTTTACCCATTTTTCTTTAATTGAATAATTTCTATAACTTTTGTAAAGAAAGAAAAATTGATTTCACTATTTCAGTGAATATTGATAATGAAACGCATTTAACTGTGTGCATTACCGCAGCAAAATGTTGTGCTTTAGAGAAGTGAGAGTATATCAAATAATTAGTTCATCATGAGGAGAAATTAGTTCATGAATAGCAAAATTTGTTCCCATTGTAGTTTTAAAGTTATTCGAGAAAAACAGATTTTGCTGGAGTAATGTTCGAAACGTTACCCTGGCAAAATCTTTTTTTATAAAATCGCTATAAAATAAAATCGCATTATATTGCTAGAAAGAGAAGTTTTAAACGATAGCGAGTGATTTTTGCAATTCACGAGTTTTCAAACGGGTCCTGTCAGTTAAAAATGAAAAGAAGGGTTTTTGTGTTTTACAACGCGAACATGCTTTATTTTACAACTGTACAAAGCTTTACTTAACATTTGTACCACAGATCACAGAACAATGAATTGTCAATGTCAGGTAAAATTTAACGCTGAATGGGGGCTGCGAGAAATTCACTCCTGTCGGGCGAAAATTACTCTGTGTTCACTTTCACGAAAGCATTCAGAAATACAAGCAGAGTAATAGGTCGGGTACTCAGGTGGTTCTCGAACGCTATCGGGTGAAATTCACTTTAACCCGAGTAAGAATTACTCGTTTTCAAACATAGGGTTCGTTTTCGTACGTACAGTTAGTTTCGTGCTAATCTGGGCAGAGCAACGTTCTGGTTCGAAAATCGAAAACCAAATGCGATAGTACATTTATTTTGACAAATCGTAGACATAACAATATATTAAAATTCAATTCAAACCTAGAAAACAAAACACAAACCCTCAGTTACGTTTATCATACGTAAACTACTACCATCTATTGTACTTTTTTTAATTGTTATCTATTGCCATGGTAAACTAATAAAGCACTTGATATGCTTTTGCAACAGACTCAATAGGGAATATACATAAAATTTAAATTTGTATCAAATATTTTTTTCTAGATTCTTTATTGTCTTTTACATTATACTTAAAAGGTAATTTAGAAGTTATTTAAACCCAAAAAATATTATATAAAAAGTGAAAATTATGAGAGAGAAATTCAAACTTACAAAACGCGCCACCATTGGTCGAAACGGAATGTGACGTCAGTGGTCATTCACGTCAATGCCTCAATGGATTTATCGGCGTCGATATTCATGTGTTAGTAGTGTTTGTGAGAAAAATTGTTTAAAACTGTATTTCTGTGTGATTACTTGTGTACTTATATATATTTGTAATCAATCTAGGACGATGACAGAAACTGGTTTTGTCAAAGCACAATCGGATAATTATCCGATTGTGCTTTGACAAAACCAGTAGATTATAATCTACCGAAAATAGATGCATTTATTATCTCAGCATATTTTGCATCAAATCTCGATTTTACGAGCGCAGTGACCAAAGGATTGAAAGCAGCAAGGTAATTTTTATGTTAAATGGTATATTTAAGTCCAGAACATAGATTTTTATTCATAAATGTTTAAATAATACTTACAACAAAACATAACCTTTACCATACATAACCATCTACCTACCTACATAACCATTTGTCATTAAAATTGTTCCTAAACTCCTAATTTACGTCTATATCATTATAATTTACACGTAATATTATATTATTGAAGCTCACTCAAGTATGATATGTTTATATACTTTTTGTCAAAATGAAATAAATACTTACTATCTTGCGATTTACATTAAAAATTTTCTTTCAGTATTTAAGTGCTTGTCTGTTTCAGATCAGCAGCCCAATTCTGCTAATAAGTAATAGCCGAATCGAAACTGAATCTAACTTGCTAACTTTGATGTCATAAAAAATCAAAATTTCGTGAAACCGCAATAGGAATAAGCAAGCTCTTTAGATAAGTTTTTAATGAACTTTTGTACAAGTTAGGTTAGTTTTAGACCGAATCATCTACTGCTCAATAGCTAATTCACACTAAGCCGTACATAAATATAGCACACGTTAAATTTACAACAAAATACAACCGATAATGGAGATACATTTTCCCTTCTCATTATCTTACACCATTTTTTCGTAATTTCGCATCGCGTGGAATACGAAAAGACACTAATACATTTGTTAAAAAGTAGCATATTGCAGGGCTGTTTAGCGTCCGGGATAACCACCATTACGCGCTAGTGCTTTTTCTTTACCAAATGTCAAATATCTAGAATGACACACATTTTGCTTTTTTCCTGCTTTTTTCTAGCATGCTAAGTTAAGATTGCGCTAAATAATCTGACTGGTCTACCAGATTTTGTATTGTAAAAGCATGCCTAAAAGCAAAGCATAACAAAAAGCACGGCCGGACCTTACTTTTAAAAATACGACAAGCAAAGCATAGCACGCATTTGCTTTGTCACTGCTGTGTACGTACGACGACATATTTGGCGCCATTTTTCTAAAATTTTCTCTGCGTGATTATTGATTGTAGTTATTTACTTAAAAGTTTAATCTATCTAATATATATATAAAATTCTCGTGTCACAGTGTTTCTTACCGAACTCCTCCGAAACGGCTTGACCGATCTTTATGAAATTTGTTGTGTATATTCAGTAGGTCTGAGAATAGGTCGTAAACTATTTTTTATTACGGCGAAACGTAAGTTCGCCGTTATTTGTAGTGAAAATAACTATTATGGGGTGTATTATTAATATTGTTTTTGCACTGCGGTACCATACAATACTTGTTAAAAGGTTTTTTAACTTCTTCCATGATTTGTATAACAATTAACTGAAATTAAGTCACGAAATAAGTATGTGGGCGCGCTAACGCTATAGTAAACAAACACGGGACCAATGACAACTAAAACCAATGACGTCATCAAAACGCGCGCAAAATGATGGCGTTTGAACGGCTCAAATTTATTCGATGTTTTAAATTTCACTTTGCACAATAACTTGACTATTTTCAAGCCTATTTATTTTTTTTTTGTTCATCATATCAGCCAATAGACGCCCACTGTTGGACATAGGCCTCCCCCAAGGATCTCCATACCGATCGGTCCTGCGCCTCCCGCATCCAGCGGCTTCCCGCGACCTTCACCAGATCGTCGGTCCACCTTGTGGGGGGCCTACCAACACTGCGTCTCCCGGTACGCGGCCGCCACTCGAGGACCTTTCCGCCCCAACGGCCGTCAGTCCTACGAGCGATGTGTCCTGCCCACTGCCACTTAAGGTTTGCAATTCTTTGGGCTATGTCGGTAACTCTAGTTCTTCTACGGATCTCATCATTTCTGATGTGATCACGTAGAGAAACCCCGAGCATAGCCCGCTCCATTGCCCTTTGGGTGACTTTGAGCCTTCTGATGAGACCCATTGTAAGCGGCCACGTCTCAGTTCTGTATGTCATCACTGGCAACACGCACGAATTGAAGACTTTCGTCTTGAGACACTGCGGTAGACGGGCCGAGAAAATGCTGCGTAGCTTCCCGAACGCTGCCCAGCCGAGTTGGATTCGCCGATTTACCTCTTTCTGGAAGTTGGACTTACCGAGCTGGACTATTTGCCCCAGGTAAACATATTCGTCAACAACTTTCAGCGTAGAGCCTCCAACATTCACAGGAGTGGGTACTACACGGGAATTCGATATTATTTTAGTCTTGTCCATGTTCATTTTAAGACCCACTTGTTGGGAAACTCTACAGAGGTCTTCGAGCATTATGCCTAGATCCTCCACGGTCTCAGCCATGACTACGATATCATCAGCAAAACGAAGGTGAGTCGTATACTCGCCGTTTATGTTGATGCCGAGTCCAAAAGCTTAAATACATCCTCCAACGCAGCTGTGAACAGTTTCGGCGATATAACGTCACCCTGTCTCACACCACGCTGAAGTCGTACTGGTTTCGAGTTCTGGTCCTGAAGGCGGACTGACATGGTGGCGTTTTCGTACAATGACTGCAATACTTGGATGTACCGATAGTCTATTTGGCACCTCTGGAGTGATCTAAGTACGGCCCAGGTCTCGACAGAATCAAAAGCTTTCTCATAGTCCACAAACGCCAAGCATAGTGGAAGATTATACTCCTCGGTCTTCTGTATAACCTGCCGCAGCGTATGGATGTGGTCTATGGTACTATAGCCTTTTCAGAATCCGGCTTGTTCGGGAGGCTGGAAGTCGTCGAACCTGCGTGCGAGACGATTCGTGATGACCCTCGAGAATAGCTTATAAACATGACTCAGAGCGTGATGGGTCTATAGTTCTTCAACTGGGCCCTGTCGCCCTTTTTGAAGAAGAGTGCCACCACGCCCCTGTGCCATGCTTTAGGCGTTTTGCCCTCGAGTATGACGGAGTTGAATAGCCGCTGCAGCGCTTTCCGGACTGGTAGTCCACCTGCTTTTAGGAGTTCGACTGTAACTCCATCATCACCCGGTGCCTTGTTGTTTTTAAGCTGTTTAAGAGCCACACTAATCTCGTACAGGCTGACGTCCGGGATATCTTCGGTATAGTGCCGGGTCAATTTGGCTCTAGGGTCTGTAGCCGGAATAACAGGTGCCTGTGATGTTGCGTAAAGCTGTCCATAGAAGCGTTCGATCTCGGCCATAAGCTCAGGACGGGATGTAATGACTCTGCCGTCCTCTGTCTTCAGCTTCGTCAGCAGACTCTGACCGAGTGACAGATCTCTTGCGAACACTTTGGAGCCCTTGTTCTGCTCAATGGCCTCTTTAATACGTTCCGTATTAAATCGGCGTATGTCGCGAGTCAGGCACTTAGAGATCTGTTTGTTGAGTCGCCGACGAGCATCTTCAGAAGATTGCCGACCCATTCCACGCCTTTCCTCCATCAGCTTAGCTGTCGGCTCCGAGATCTTACTTCGTTGCTTAGTACGGCTGGGTTTGCAAAACTTTGCACCCACCGTAAGGACAGCTTCCACAACCCTGTCATTATAAGTGTCCACATCCGTGCAGTCCTCCAGGCAATCGAAACGATTTTGTAATTCGAGTTGAAAGCGCTCGGGGTTTTGGATCTGGATGGCTTCGGGACGGAGCGCAGACTTCACCTGTTGACGACAGTTCGCAAGTGCTGGGGACCCAGAACTAAGCAGCGGACGTAGTCTAAGCTTATGCGGGCCAAGTCCCCATGAATGAACCATATCTTAAATAAATTCGGCCCCTTTTGATTGGTCCGCGGGCGGGATGTCCCCCCGCGGACCAAGGGATAGTGTATAAATATAGGGCCGAATACTGATAAATTGTAGTCAGTTGTAGTCGGTCAGTGGAAGTCGTCTTGCAAGAAGTAAATAAAGCTCCAAATATTATCACAAAGAAACCAGCGTTTAACTAAAGTACCTAAATACAGTCCACTCTCAACATCTTGATCCTACCGAACCGGATCTAAACAAGTACAAGTGATGGTAGTTACACGGAGCCAGAGCGGGAAGGAAGATTTGGTGTGCGTATTCGACCACCCACCGCGATCGCCATCCGCATCGACGACTGTCGCCGCCCAAATGGAACCGGGCATCGAGGAAGGGATCTCAAGTCGCACTGAACGGCGACACCGAATGGAAGGGGTCTCAACTCGCGACGAAAAACTGTACCGAGAGGAAGGGATCTCAAGTCGCACTGAACGGCGACACCGAACGGAAGGGGTCTCAACTCGCGACGAAAACCTGTACCGCGAGGAAGGGATCTCAAGTCGCACTGAACGGCGACACCGAACGGAAGGGGTCTCAACTCGCCCCGAACAACCACGAACGGAAGGGGTCTCAACTCGCCCCGAACAACTTCATCGACCGGAAGGGGTCTCAACTCGCCTCGAACAACTTCACCGACCGGAAGGGGGCTCAACTCGCCCCGAACAACTTCACCGACCGGAAGGGATGCCAACTCGCGAGGAGGAGAATGCGCGTCACGTTTATAAGACGACGCCGGTTAGGAAGATTGCTCGCTCCACGAGATCGACCGCCAGTGCCATCGCCCGAATGCAATTCGAAGCCGAAGAGAGACTAGCTGCAGTACGACGCCAGGAAGCTGCAGTACGACGCCAGGAAGTTGCAGAGGAAGCCGCAGCACTACGCCAGGAAGCCGCAGTACGACGCCAGGAAGTTGCAGAGGAAGCCGCAGCACTACGCCAGGAAGCTGCAGTACGACGCCAGGAAGCTGCAGAGGAAGCCGCAGTACGACGCCAGGAGCTAGAAATTGAAGCGGAGCTTATTCGGAAAAGCTAACCGCCGACCTAGCCGCCGCCGAAGATGGCAGTATGCTAGAAGAAGAGACCGAACCGGCGGAAAACCACGAACGAATTGAGGCGTGGCTACAGGAGACTTCGAGGCAAGAGGAACAAGTGCATCAAGTGCTCGAACCGGAACCCGTACTCGCACCGGTGAGACGCGACATAGTTAGACCTAGGGAGGTTGAAATCGCTACTCCAGTCGCGCACCGAACGAGACTACGGTGGGAAGAAACAACCACACCGCGTGATCGCGAGCACTCGAGAGGACGGGCTATTGAACATTTAGCCGGCACGCTCGACCACATGATGAGGTCGCGACCGCCGCCGCGTCAAGCCACCGACCTGCCACTATTCTCGGGATCACCGCTAGAGTGGCTGCAGTTTGCCGCAGCAATGCAAGAAACGACGGCCGTGTACCAGTTTTCAAAAGTGGAAAACCTTGCGCGCCTCCGTAACTGTCTGCGAGGCGAAGCCAAGGAGACCGTCGCGCCGTTACTGAGCACCGCAGCGCATCCTGACGTCATCATGAAGACGCTGCAGCAGTGTTTTGGCAGGCCTGAAATATTGATCGACGTCGCGTTCGAAGACCTGAAAAAACTACCGAAGCTCGGCTCGACTGCGATAGAACTCAACACCTTCGCAGTTCGAGTACAGAATGTCGTAGCCGTGCTTAAAAACGTAGAAAAGAACTATCTACACAATCCGCTGCTCGTGAGAGAAATCTTCGAGAAGCTTAGCCCGCATCTAAAGACGAAATTGTGCGACTACGCCGAAGAACATAATGAACCTGAGCCGGAAATAGTCAAGTTGACCACGTTCCTCATGCGAGAGGCTGATCGAGCGCTCAAGCACGGATACTCCGGTACGACTCACAAGCCGACGCCGCAACCATCGCAACGCCCCGCCTCTAAACCCGAACAGAGGAGGAGGGTGTATAACGTGGCAGAATCGTCGTCGTCGAACAAGACCGAGCCGGAACGCTGTGCACACTGCAACAACGCGCAACTACCGACGCCGCCACCGCCGCGACGCCCCGCCTCTAAACCCGAACAGAGGAGGAGGGCGTACGACGTAGCAGAACCGTCGTCGTCGGAAAAGAACGAGCCGGAACGCTGTGCACAGTGCGACAACGCACACCGACTTGACGCCTGCGACAAGTTCAAGAAGGTGTCTTTGGACGAACGATGGAACGTCGCGAAGAAAGCTGGCTTGTGTTTCAAGTGCTTGAAGAGCAAGCACCGAAGAATGAACTGCCGCCAGAAAACATGTGGCGTGAATGGATGTCGTCGGCCGCACCACCGCTTGCTTCACGCCGAAGCACCTGCGGCCCGAACTAACCAGCAGGAAGAAGCAAGCGTCTCTTCGACCCGAACTGAGTGCACTGTGAAACTCAAGGTTTGCCCAGTAACCGTATCGGGCAAGAACGGGGAGCGTAACACATACGCGCTCTTCGATGAAGGCAGCACAGTGACGTTCATAGAAGAGGGGCTGGCACGAGAGATAGGCCTGGATGGCCCCGCGACGCAGCTACGCGTAAAAGGGATCGACGACCGACAGCGTGAAATTGACAGCCGCGTCGTTTCACTACGCATCGCCGAACGAAGCACGAACAGCTTCAAGGCGTGTTCTGCGCGAACAATGGCGGACCTGAACCTCGCCACTCAATCAGTTGCAAAGGAAGAGGTGCAGTTTGATCACCTCACTGACCTGCAAGATCAGTTGGTATACAAGAACGCGAAACCTCGCATACTCATCGGATCCGATAACTGGCCGCTGATTGTTACCCGAAAGCTGCGCGTGGGCAAACGGAACGAGCCCGCGGCATCCCGAACGGAACTCGGATGGGTGGTGCACGGAACGGCACCGACCAACGTAATAATCAAGCGCCAAGATGAAGTGCTACACGTGTGGACGCAAAACATCGAACGACGGGTCAGCGAGCACTTCCAATTAGAATCGCTGGGAATCTCGCTGAAGTCAGCACACACGAGGGCAAAGGACAAGCGAGTGATGACCAACATTGAGTCCACCGTCAAACGAGCAGCGAGAACGATCCAACAAGTCGACGAAGTGCACAAAGAAGCTGGCTTCAACCTGAAGGGGTGGAATAGTAACAGCGCGGAGATCTTGAGGAACGTAGAGAGTGAACGCCGCGCGACCACTACGCTCCTTGGGAAGCCAGAAAAGGCACTGGGCCTCATGTGGGACGCGCAAGACTCATTGCGCTTCAACATCGCGTTGGCTCGCGTCCCAAACGAGGTGAAGACGCAACTTCGGCCGCCGACGAAGAAGGAAGCACTCTCGACAGTCATGAGCATTTATGACCCTCTCGGGCTGTTGAGCTGTTACACTGCTACGGCGAAGATCGCGCAGCAGAAATTATGGCGGCTGAAGACGAACTGGGATGAGCCAGTCCCTCCCGAGATTGCGTCGATGTCCAAAGACTGGCTTACGAGCCTGGAAGCCGTCGGCAGACTGCGCTTGCCCCGGTCTTACAACGGGGGGAGAAGAGTAACGCGTCGCGAACTGCACGTTTTCTGCGACGCGAGCGAAGACGCATACGCTGCGGCGACATATTGGGTGCACCAAAATGAAGATGGCACCTCAGGAACGATCTTGGTGTCGGCCAAGGTGAAGGCCGCGCCGCCACAAAGGATTCCACGGCTGGAGATGCAGGCTGCGCTCATCGGAGCTAGACTCGCTCAAAGCGTCAAGACGGATCACTGCATTCCCGTGGACGAAGCCGTGAACTGGAGCGACTCACAAACCGCGCTCCACTGTACGAAGAACGGGAGCAAGCGCGAGAAGTCGCCACAAGTGGAGGTCGGCAAAAAAGCTGACCGATCACTACTGGCGTCGATGGGTGCGGGAGTACCTCCCGAACCTTGTACCTCGCCCCAAAGCTGCGACGCCAGCAGAGCTCGACGACAGAGGTGTGACCCTGGTCGCAGACCCCATGCTTCCCCGGAATGTCTGACCGCGGGGACGCATAGACAAGATTTTCCCGGGACCGGACGGCGTAAGAAGAATCGACCGCACTCTCCCCGGACCAGAGGGAGGGGACGCGCTGCACATCGGCCTGACATACCGCACACTCCCCGGACTAGAGGGAGGGGACGCGCTGCACATCGGCCTGACATACCGCACACTCCCCGGACTAGAGGGAGGGGACGCGCTGCACTGTCTTACGGCGAAGGCGAGTACGAGTTCTCGCCGGGGGGAGGATGTTGACGACAGTTCGCAAGTGCCGGGGACCCAGAACTAAGCAGCGGACGTAGTCTAAGCTTATGCGGGCCAAGTCCCCATGAATGAACCATATCTTAAATAAATTCGGCCCCTTTTGATTGGTCCGCGGGCGGGATGTCCCCCCGCGGACCAAGGGATAGTGTATAAATATAGGGCCGAATACTGATAAATTGTAGTCAGTTGTAGTCGGTCAGTGGAAGTCGTCTTGCAAGAAGTAAATAAAGCTCCAAATATTATCACAAAGAAACCAGCGTTTAACTAAAGTACCTAAATACAGTCCACTCTCAACATCACCAGTCGATACCTTTCCGCTTTTATGTTAAGATTCAATGCGCCTCGTAACATTCGGTGATCGCTCCCCGTGTTAAACGAATTGATCACTGAGACGTCATTGAATATGCGGGTCTTAGTCGACATGATGAAGTCAATCTCATTTTTTGTCACGCCATCCGGACTTTTCCAGGTCCATTTTCGATGCAGCCGTTTTTTGAAGAAAGAGTTCATCATATAGAGTCCCTCTCTCTCCATGTAGTCGGCTAGCATTTGACCTCGAAAATTCCGGATTCCAGCTCCAAATTGCCCCACTTTCAACTCATTATCGCCCCGCTTGCCTAGCCTTGCGTTGAAGTCTCCCATGACAACTGAGTCTTGGAAGCATGTATTGCCCGAGAAATATCCTCATACATAGCTTCCACTTCCTCGTCGGGGTGGGTCGAGGTCGGGGCGTAGACCTGTATGACCTTCAGCGAATACCGTTCGGTGATTCTGAGTATAAGGTACGCCACCCTATTCGACACACTTCCGATCTGTACCACGCTGTTCACGAGAGACTTGTGGACTATAAACCCGACACCACCTTGGGACAGTTCTTCGCCCTCCCGGAAATAGAGCAGGTTGCCAGATTTAAGGACCATCGTATCCTCGCCCTCTCTTCGGACTTCGGATAGTCCTACAATACTCCAACGGATCCTGCTCAGTTCCCTCTCCAGTTCCAGCAGCTTCTCCTCGGTCCGCAGTGTACGCGCGTTGTACGTTGCCAGGGCCAAGGTCGTTTGACGGGGGGTTTTCGCCGCCCGGGGATTCTTCGCACCCCAGGTCCCAGCGCCGGGTCGACGACCGTCACCGCCGGCACGACCTCCGGGACCGCCGGGCACTTGGGGCCTTTGGTTAATTCGATTATTCATTTTGGGGGGGTTTTGGGCCTTCTCCCACCACGCTGGCCCAGTGCGGGTTGGTGGGGTGCGCCAGAACCTCGTCTGTTGAACAGCAGGGTGCACCGCGTGCAGGTGAGGTTGACTTGGGTTCCGTTAGATAAAGTTCGGAACCCCTTACACCGAGTTGACGACTAAAAAATAAAATAAAATCTGAAAGTGCGCGACTGGCGCGCGCTCGCGAGTTTCGCACTCGCCAGTTGACAAATAAGTCGGATTGACGGGAACACCGGGACATAAACCTACAAACAGGGACATGTTCCGGTGTACCGGGACGTATGCCAGCCCTATTTTAGATAGAAATATGGGGCGGCGGAAATAAAGTGGCCTACACTCATAAAAAATATATATCCGGTACTGCCATCTTTTTTTCTTTTTTTTTATTGCTAACGGTGGCAGACGAGCAAGTGGCCCACCTGATGTTAAGTGGTAACCACCGCTCATGGACATCTGCAATGCCAGGGGCACAGTTCTGTCACTGCCTACCTGGAGAGAAATGCTCTTCTTAAGCCTCGCTTGAAGAAGGACATATCGTAGCGCTCAGGAAACACCGCAGCTGGGAGTTCGTTCCAGAGCCTACACGTATGTGGAAGGAATGAACGCTGAAACCGAACTGTACTAGACGAGATTGGTTCCAGGTAATATGGATGAACTCTACTGCGATGGCGGGTGGTGCGATGGTAAAAAGGTGAAGAGGGCACCATTGCAAACAGTTCCTCAGAGCACTCTCCGTTAAAGAGCCGATAGAGCACGCAGAGAGAACCAAAGTCTCTCCTTTGCTCCAGCGTCTCCATTGAGGCCGTGATATTGGGATCACCGACGATGCGGAATGCACGCCTTTGCAGGGAGTCAAGAGGGTCGAGCTGATATTTGGGAGCTCCCGCCCAGAGGTGCGAACAGTACTCCATATGCGGCCGATTTTGTGTTTTATAGAGCATTAGCCGCTGGCTTGGAGTGAAGTACCGCTTGGCTCTGTTCAGGACGCCCAGCTTTTTGCTCGCCAATTTGGCTTTGTCCTCCAAATGACTCCCAAACTGCACTTTAGCAGAAATTTCCACCATCGGACATACGAAGAGTAACTCCCTGGAACTCAGGCACTACGATAAATGGGTCCTTCTTCGCAGTGAATGCGCACACTTGTGTCTTCGTGGGGTTGAACTTAACCAAGTTCTTTGCACCCCATTCGGAGATTCGCCCTAGAGAGTCTTCGACTTCAGACACAAGTTGTAACCGCCTTTCTAGCAACGAACGCCGAGGGACATTCTGGTGGTCGGTATACCGCGCATCACCCGTACTGTCATCTGCATAGCAATGTATGTTCTCAATTGACAACATGTCATTGATATGCAGAATGAACAGGGTTGGGGAGAGCACCGAGCCTTGTGTAACACCAGCGTTTATGGGCATGGTTTCGGAGCAGCAGCCGTCGACGACATCCTTAATGCTCCTACCATCCAGGAAGCTGGCTATCCATTTGCAGATTCCCTCGATGATTCCATATAATGGTAACTTCGTGAGAAGAGCTCTATGCCAGACCCTATCAAACGCCTTAGCGATATCGAGTCCAACGGCGAGAGCCTCACCTTTGCCCTCCAAGGTTTCCGCCCAACGGTGGGTCAGATAAACTAAAAGGTCACCAGCTGAACGGCCGTGACGGAAGCCGTATTGTCGGTCGCTAATCAGCTGGTGTTCTTCTAGGTACCGTAGGAGGCGGGAGTTGATGACCCGCTCCATAATCTTGGAGAGCAAGGACGTTATCGCTATTGGCCTGTAATTTGACGGGTCGGATCGGTCACCCTTTTTGGGAATTGGGTGGACGTGAGCAATCTTCCACGAAGATGGAGCCCTATTGTTCTGATAGGAAAGGCGGTAAAGGCGCGTTAGTACGGGGGTCAGCTCAGGGGCGCACGTCTTCAGCACCACTGCTGGGATGCCATCGGGCCCACTCGACTTATGGACGTTCAAGAGCTTAAGCTCCCGCCTGACCGCACGTTGTGTAATACGGATTTCAGGCAGAGAACTTTCACACCGAGAGATGGTGGGTGGTGTGGCTCCCCATCGTCCATTGTCGAGTTAGAGGCAAAGAGTTCAACCAGGAGATTGGCCTTCTCTTTTGCGCTGTGGGCCAGGCTGCTATCAGCTCTACGCAGTGGTGGAAGATTGGACTGGCAGAAATTACGTTGCGCAACTTTGGCAGGGACCAAAAAGCACGACTCCCACTGGGATAGCTTCCTAGTCGCTCGCCAACCCGGACCACGTAATCCGCCTTGGCTTCAGCAATAGCCTTCCTGTTGGATCTGGAAGCAGCGTTGTACTGACGCTTCTTCTCCGTCACACCAGGATCCCGACTTATCCTGGCGTTTTCCCAGGCGATGTACGCAGATTGCTTGAGGTGGGCAGTCTTCCTGCAGGTATTGTTATACCAGGGACGACTGCGACCGCCAACAGGTATTTTGGCATCTGATGGTTGTTTTTTGTTGTTTATGCAATAAAGAGTATATTATTTTAGTTTTGAGACCCCAGTGTATTACAAGCAGCCTAACTAATCTAAAACTTGTATTTGTTTCAGGGATGAATTTATTGAGTTCAGAATTTTATATAACACTAGTGGGCCCGGCAGACGTTGTCCTGCCCGATTCCAGCGCCACCTACCGGGTCCAACTTTACGTTTAAACCTTCCTTGGACCTATTCAAACACACACCGAAAATTTCGTATGAATCTGTCGAGCCGTTTTTGAGTTTTAGCGAGACAAACACATAGCGTTTCATTTTTATATATAAGAAGAAGATTAGGTTTAAAGACAGTCTTATTCATAATCATAATAAACCTTCAATAGCTAGTGACAGAAACAAAACATTCTTAGAGTTCCGTACCTCGAAAGGAAAAAACGGAACCCTTATAGGATCACTTTGTTGTCCGTCCATCCGTCTGTCTGTCTGTCAAGACTAGAGTTGCCAAACGTCCCGCCTCAGGCGGGACGTCCCGTTTCCAGGGCTTAAATAATGCGTCCCGCAACACATCTGTGCGGGACGCTAATTGTCCCGCTTTATAGTAAAGCCAGCCCGGTTAGACAATAATATATCAGATAATAAGTACTCTTTCATAAATCACAAAATAAGTAGGTACTCTTCGTGATTTTGCTTAGTTGATAGAGAAAAGTGCTTTATTTACTGATTAATATTCCTATGTGGTATTATAATTATCATTTTGTAATAGCAGAAAGTTATTTTTTTTTTATATTTAACTTTAAATAAAACTGATTTAATTTATATTTCGTTCTTCTTTCGCGTTTCTGCACATTTGTAGGCAGGTCCCGCTTTATTTCGCCAAGTCCCGCATAAAAATTTCTAATGTCCCGGATAGCTGTGAATGGGAGCTGGCAACTCTAGTCAAGACCCTTTTTCTCAGGAACGCATGGAGGTATCAAGCTGAAATTTATATCAAATACTCAGGTCTACTGTCCCTTGGAGCTTTGAAAAAATCAAACTTCTAAGCCAACGCAATCAAAAGATACAGCCGTTTATGCCGCAAATTTTCGACACTCACAAGGGAATCAAAACCTACAGGGTACTTCCCGTAAACTCAGAATCTTGAAATTTGGTACGAAGTAAAGTCTTATAGCACAGATAAAGGAAAAATTGCGAAAACCGTGAATTTTTAGTCACATCATATAATAAAAACATTTTTAATAATTTTAAACTTACTACCCCTTTCTTCATGATCGCGTAGAGGTATTAAACTGAAATTCATATCAAATACTCAGGTCTACTGGGTGTAATTGAACACCCCAATAACATTTAAGGGGCATATAAGTTAGATACTAAATGGACCTTCGGTGCTTGTCTGACACCTGGAACCCCAATACTTTCAGAGTTATTTGATTTTAAACTGAAAGCAAAAACTTTCAAGTGACAACTATAATCAGCTCTTAACACAAAATAAATTTAAACAAAAAATGACACATGACAGACGTAGTATTCCTCCTACGCTTACGTAGGGCTGTCGGCACTTAATACCAAAAAAGAATTTATTTAGTTTGTATGACGTGAGCGTAGTATTTCTCGTACGCTTACGTAGGGTTGTCGGCACTTAATACCAAAAAATAATTTATTTAGTTTGTATGGGAAAAAAAGTAGGTTTGTTAGCCCTAATATTTTTCCTACAGAATCTCTCTTTCTGATGGATACATACCCTTAAATGTTATTGGAGTGTTCAGTTACATCCTATATAATACCTTTAAGCTGTAACAAAATCAAACTTCTATGTCAACGCAATAAAAAGCAACAACAATTTAAGCCACATATTTTCGAACTCGCAACTACTCCCAAGGGAATCAAGACCTAAAGAGTACTTCCAGTCGACCTAGAATCTTCAAATTTGGCATGAAGCAATGTTTTATAGCACATATAAAGGAAAAATCCCGAAAACCTTAAATTTTTAATTACATCACATATTATATTTTTTTATAATTATAAATGTATTATATCTTTTCCCCATGAACGCGTAAGGATATCAAGTTGAAACTCATATCAAATACTTATAGGTTTAAATGACTCGATTGTTGTGATGGGTGAACTTTTACTTTTATACCTACAGGTTTGTACAGAACCCTCGGTGTGCGAGTCCGACTCGCACTTGGCCGGTTTTTTAAGCTTGTTATAGCTTCACCTGTTATTATAAAATGTAAAACCATATAGTTTTATAACCAAAACTGAAAAGGGGATTATTAGGGAAATGTTATGGAGATGGCCCAGTAGAGTTAAGGTGGCCAACTGTCCCGGATTCTGCGGGACCGTCCCATAATGACAGTTAATTTTGAAATATTATATCGATGCTTTTTCTCTACTGTAATGAAATCTTAGACAAAAATTAAACATGTTTATTACGCGACAACTGACATAATTAAAATGAATAGGTATAAGTATATCGTAATTTTTAAAGTATATACATATACAGTTTAGTTAGTGAAATATTATCAATAATAATATTTCACTAACTAAACTGTATCTGTACATTTACCAAGAAGTTTAGTCCTAAAAACATGAATATTTTATTTTTTTTAAATTTCAATTTGGCATAGCAGTTCACAGAAAAAACAATACAATATTTTATTACTTTCCAAACTAGCTTTCGACTCATCTTAGTCTGAAATGAGTGTTTTTTGGTAAAAACCTTATACTCTATATCAAATCGCCATAATATGCGTTCGCCATTTATTATATCGAGCATTTTTTCAATAAGTTGAAAAATAAAAATTGTCTCGTGTAGAATATATTTCAATATTTGTATAAATTAAAACATTCTTTTCCTATTACAGCGGCTTGAAGACGAATTACGAGAAATTAAAAACATTAACTTTCTGCCGCAATCAATAATTGTTAAGAAAAAGTATAGATATCGTCATCATAAATATTTTTATTTTACCCATCTCTAAAAACGTCAAACTACCAAATTGCACCTCCGATAACGGGGTCTAGTAACACTGCATTGCAATATTTAATAAAATAGTCCCGTAAATCTTTTTTTGTAGATGTAGATTCATTTCCCATCGTCTCGCTCACATATACTAGTGTTCCACATCAAAAATACAAACGAGACATATAGTACTTAGGTAGGAGTCCACTACATTATATACACTCTACGCCGTAGCGCATCATCAAGCGTGTTGTGCGACTTCAGTAGTCGTTCAGTAGTAGTGTTGTTTATTTCTAATTTAAGTGCACCACCAACACAACCTCAGTCTTCTTGTGGATAGGAGTGGGTGTCCCGCATTGACTAATTAGAGTCGGCCGCCTTAAGCAGAGAATTTATTAAAACTTTTGTGGTTATGTCATAATACTTCCACATTCAATTTAGTGGTTTTACGATATTTCACATGATAAAAGATACCAAGTACCTTTTTCTCCTCGTCAGGATCCTCTTCTAACATACTTTTGACTACTGTGTCCATTTTGTATATTTATGTAATGATAGCGAATTACAGGAATAATAAAAAATAAAAACACAAGATTTCAAGTTTTTCAACACAGAACACTATTATAACCCTGACGGGATTTTCCAAAGATTCCAAATATTCACTACATTTGGATTTTCATTAATTTTCAATCCCAAACACAGACAAATGATTTGTATCTACGATTCCAAAATTGTTGCAAATTGTGTTCTTCAGTTTTGTTTGCACACAATCCCTTAAAAAACTACTCTTTGACACAAACCAAATCAAACCTTGCGGTCCGCATGACGATGATTTCGATATTATCGCGATAACAGCCGGTCCGCATGAACGTTAGCGCGTTCACGACATCTGTCATGACGTCATAGATGACGACATTGAAGCCGCCATTTTGTGCTAACATCGACCAGGCTACGTTCCAAAACATCACCCGAGTGCACTCGGTCACCCGAAGTATGTCCTAAAACATTTCGGGTGCACTCGAGAGTGTTGGAGTGGCGTGTCCTAAAACGCTACGGAGTGCACTCGATCGAGTAGAATCTCACCCGCATAATATAGCAAGGTGTAATTTCACTCGATTGGATTTGGCGGGAAATTGTGTGGATTTTAAAGTTGTGTGTGATTGTGATTACAAAGCTTTCATATTCACACATAATTTGTGCATCTCGGAGAGCGAGGATGCGCTTCGTAACGTCGACAATAAGTTAATTTTAAATTCTAAAGACTATAGGTATCGTAAGTGACACGATTGTAAAATTGGCCTTCATTTCCGCTGAAGCTAGGTTATACGCCGCGATTTAACAGAATTCATATTCTGTTGGTTTTAGCATTTTCGTAGATGAAACAGAGGAATATAATCCATGCATTAAGCGAACGGACGCGCCGATGAATTATATATTTTCTTATTTTTGTATATTTGGTTAAGTAAACAAAGCAGACAACACTCTTGCCGTTCTAAAACAACCAACACTCCGACCACCCTAACCGGCCACTTTCCCCCCACCACCTACTCACTCCGGGTGATGTTTTGGAACGTAGCAGAGCGTTATCGTTGTGAGCGAACTGTCAAAAGTGTCAAATTAAACCGCGAATGCAAAAGTATTTTGAAATTTTGAGACAATAAATTATTTATAAAAAGTTAAGAAAAATGGATTTGGTTGAACTGGTTCCGCTTACGGTGAGGGATGAGGAAAATAACAGAGTAGTGGAGCTTTCTCTTACTCCACAACAACAAAACAGAGATTGCAACGGTAAGCATTGTGTTGTTGTGTGTAAACAGAGTTCGTTAGATAATTTGTGATGCCCTCCCTCCATGGTCCATAAGAGTACTTAGATCTAGAAAAAAAAAGAATGTTTGAATAATAAAACCGATAACAACATTCACTAAAAACAGAGTAACTACTGGGAAAGTAGAGTAATAATATTCTACTGCCTAAAACAATTTATGCTACTGATGTAATAAATTCGCAGAGTACTTTTTTGGAAAACTGAAATTTGAGGTTAGCTAGCAGTTTCGTTAGCGCGCTAAAAGTCGGTCCGCATGATAATCTGTCACACACTGTCATTTGTCGATTTAAGCGGGCTAACGAATGCGGACCGGGCGTGAGCATTGTGAACGCTATAATCAAAATTATTCTCATGCGGACCACACCAAAATACACAAACTATGGTGCGTTCCGAATTGCGATAAAAGCGATAATATCGCGAATGCGACCAAATTAAATCGTCACAAAATATAAGGGCTATTGAATCAGTAGGTTGTGTTGTGACTTTGGTCGGATTCACGATATTATCACTTTTATCGTTTTACGGAACGCAGGGTAAATAGAGATTGATCAAATACTCTGACCCTGCGTTCCGTAAAGCGATAAAAGTGATAATATCGGGAATCCGACCAAAGTCATAACCACAGACTTCATAGAGATAACCGGCCCGTTCCAAATAAGCATTTTTAGCCATAAATACCAATATTTTTAGCATCTCTGCGTTTCATTAGCCGGTGATGCTAGTTTTTCTTGCTGGTTGTCATGCGTTTCATTTAAGCATTTTTAACATCAAATACCCATGCTAATAGATGGGTCCTCTGATACCACTTTTTGACTGCTTTCAAATTTGACATTTGGAATCTTTTTTTCATGAATCAAAAAGCATTTTCAGCGGATTTAAAAAATTAATTGAAAGATATTTATAGTATTAGCCAATTCTGATTTATATTATTAAAAATTTTATGTGGCTGGACTAAGTAGGTGAGGTGTCAAAATTCAGCACGAAAAATCAGTACCTTGCGTTTCATTTGTAACAATTAGCGCGGCTAAAAATGTCAACATTTCTTAAAAGAAACGCAAAACGAAGCTAACATCAGATGTTAGCCTCAGAAAGTAGCCGTGCTTTATCTGGAACGCAGGGACTACGTCATAACATAACCTACTGATTCAATAGCCCTTAGGCGCAAGCCAGACAGAGGCGGCGCGGCGCGCATCCGTCGCACCCGGTGGCGCACTCGCAGCCGGGCCCACGGGCGCGCCCGTGGGCGCGAACAGCGCTTGTATGCTACGGTGCGCCAGCGAGTGAGTACGTTGGTGCCATATTTTGTCTTGTACGTAACGATTACAGTATTCAGAACGATTATAATCATATAGTGGTGGGTGTTCTTTAATTATTTCGCATAATTTAATGTTAAAATCAACATCGTCACGTAATTGACGCATTTTTTTTTTGCAAGAAACGTCTGGTCCCCCGCATCACTCACTATAGACTGAGGTACGTACGTACGCGGCTGCGCGCCAGCAGTGCGACGGACGGCGCGCCCGTCGTTGCAACCGTAGCGCGCCATCTGGAAGCTTGTCGAATGATCTTTCATACTAATTGTATGAAAGCGGACGGGCACAAAACAGATAGAAGCGGTGCGCCGATGGCGCGCCACAGGCGCGCCGCGCCCGCGCCTTTTCTATCTGGCCCACGCCTTAGATTTTGTGACGATTTTATTTGGTCGGATTCGCGATATTATCGCTTTTATCGCAAATCGGAACGCACCATGATAGTCATGCAGTTTTCTACTTTTTTTTTCAAGGAAGCCACTGCAAGCATCGTAGTACTTATTTATTAGTTCCATGACTGCAAGCCACTCACCCTGCGTTCCGTAAAACGATAAAAGTGATAATATCGCGAATCCGACCAAAGTCACAACATAACCTACTGATTCAATAGCCCTTATATTTTGTGACGATTTAATTTGGTCGGATTCGCGTTATTATTGCTTTTATCGCAATTCGGAACGCACCATCAGATTAGGTATTAAGGAACCTAAAGACGGTCAATATGTGATTGACAATATTTACGTGAAAGATCGTATCAAATGACGGGCGAATTAAGCTTCGATTGAAGGCGAGGCTAGTTGACCCTTTTTTAAAGTAGGGCTTAAAATGTTCATAATTGTTGTATTAGACCATAGCACATGAATATTATTTTTTTCGATGGCTAAAAAGTGCAAAAAATCTATTTTAAATTAAGATTTTCAATTTTGGACCGAAAACACGGTCAGCCATGAGTCTGTTCATTATCTGTGGCAATGACGTCAGTCTTATAGTAAACAAAGCACGGGGGCGAAATAACCTCACAAAAACAATGCTTTCTATTAAATATCACAAAATATAGTAAAACTGTGTATGGAACGGGACAATAGAACAGGAATATAGAAATACCTCTTCAAAGACTCCAGGAAATCTGTGGATTAGACGTACCCAGTGATATAGACATGCGAAATATTTGGTTAACACTCGCTTAAAGAAATCCTGTAACTATCTACTGAAACTCAAATGTATTTTTGCGAAAATCACATTAATGTAAGTGCTATATCTGAATAACTCAATCTGTGTAGTTACTTCAGTTTAAACTTAAACAAAATAGAAGTTTTTAGGTTGTATGTAAAATCAAATCTGTAGGTAAATTAATTAAATTTTTATCTTTCAGTTAGAATGAAAACTGACTGCAGCCGACCAACCAAATTTTAACTTGACCAGAAAACTGAGAGAAAACTTGACCATTTACGCCTTTTTGATTTAATCTAAGTTATACACTGACACTAGATGATGTTTCAAAGAAAAGAATATGTACTTATGTCCAATAGGCTAGTTGACCCTTTTTTAAAGTAGGGCTTAAAATGTTCATAATTGTTGTATTAGACCATAGCACATGAATATTATTTTTTTCGATGGCTAAAAAGTGCAAAAAATCTATTTTAAATTAAGATTTTCAATTTTGGACCGAAAACACGGTCAGCCATGATAGTCTGTTCATTATCTGTGGCAATGACGTCAGTCTTATAGTAAACAAAGCACGGGGGCGAAATAACCTCACAAAAACAATGCTTTCTATTAAATATCACAAAATATAGTAAAACTGTATATGGAACGGGACAATAGAACAGTAATATAGAAATACCTCTTCAAAGACTCCAGGAAATCTGTGGATTAGACGTACCCAGTGATATAGACATGCGAAATATTTGGTTAACACTCGCTTAAAGAAATCCTGTAACTATCTACTGAAACTCAAATGTATTTTTGCGAAAATAACATTAATGTAAGTACTATAACTGAATAACTCAATCTGTGTAGGTACTTCAGTTTCAACTTAAACAATATAGAAGTTTTTAGGTTGTATGTAAAATCAAATCTGTATGTAAATTAATTAAATTTTTATCTTTCAGTTAGAATGAAAACTGACTGCAGCCGACCAACCAAATTTTAACTTGACCAGATAACTGAGAGAAAACTTGACCATTTACGCCTTTTTGATTTAATCTAAGTTATACACTGACACTAGATGATGTTTCAAGGAAAAGAATATGTACTTATGTCCAATTGAATAATGATGTAATTGAATATTAATTAAAAAGTATGTAATACAAACAAAAATATCAAAGTTTCATAATGAATATATTTATCTAAACAACTTTTACTTGAATTTACTGAGTACCTAATTAAAATTTGTTGCTTTCAGTGGTTACTTAATGAGAACTATTGTGTACTAACCTGTTCTCCTCTTGACAACGAGATTGATAAGGCAGTATAAGTTGTGCAACATAATACAAAGCAGTGCATGCTCAGCCACAACATCAAAATGTGACCCGTCAACTAGAACAACATTATGTCAACAAAATAACTCAAGTATTCATATACCAAAGCACCATAGAAGTAAATAGATCCAGTTTGGTAAAACTGAAAGATGTTATATCTTCACTGATTAAACCTGCTGGCCACCATGGCTGGTAAATTTCAGAACAGCTTACGCAAGAATATGCAAGTTATCCATTTTAAAGCCGTATACAAATATATTAAATGTGATTGCTGTGTTGTCAGCCTGTGCTCTTCTTAATTTACAAGACCCTTCTTATTAAATAAATAATATAAAGAATTTTTTTTTCTTTACTTTATACATAACTAACATCTAAAGATGACATAATAAATTTTTGTACTACATTAGTCATTATGTTCTTCACAAAAAAAATGTTCTATGTTTATTTGACAATAATGACTTGTAAAGGTTTAAGTTGAATCAAAATATTTTAATTTGAAATGCATGTGTTTTATTTTTCTGTTACACCTTAAAAGATTTATAATATTTTATAGGTTTGTTGCTCATTTTTATCATTGTTACTCAAATATAGTATATGTTCCAAAAGTACAAATAGGTTGAATAGAGTTAGATCAAATTTATTAATTTGTATATATTGCCTTAAGGTCGCAGGTAATAAAAGTCAAAATAATAGTAAAGTGATTTATTATGAAGTAATACTTTCATATAATTTAGGAAAAATGTAGTATAGTTTCCAAAATGACACTATTTGATCAATAAGTTTTTTGACATTCAGATTGTTAGAACAAATACCTATTATAGCTAATATTGTTACCTTTTGAGTGTTTTCAAAATGACATACTGCTAGCAACACAAAAGTATATAAGTTTTGTTTGCTTTGGCACAAAACATCTGCATCTATACTTGAGTTAAGCATACTGTTCACAGTTTTCCGTCTTTGATAATTAACATTATCTTCAGTAAAAGAGCATGACAATTTTGTATTAATCTCATTTTATGGATACCGTTTGTTGAATAGACTATTACAGGGTATTAATCAGAAATGAGGTCACATTTTGCAAATTTCAACCCAAATCTTCATCTTTCAACTTTTATCCACATTTCATTATACTCGTATGTGTCTGCAAGATTTCCCACCAAAAATCTTCCCAACAAAAGAACCATCATGTGTTATGCACTGGCTGACTTTATAGCACATGGAAGCTGTTATTGTCTATAACGAAGCTCGAACTAAAGAGCACTTCTATTCATTATTGATGATTCGTGGTTTAGTTTTCTATGCACTTTATTCTTTCTTCATTGAAGAGGTCTTTTATTTTTTAAGAAATATGTCACAATCTGTGTCTGTGAATGTATATATATTTTTCCTCGTAGTAATTTTCTTCATGCTTGACAAATGAACAACTGCCAATCTTTCTCTTTTTATGTTCATTTACAAATTCTTGCAGTACTACACTGGTATTTGACACATGATCCTGATGTTTTCTTTTCAACATTTCTCTTGAAGTAAATATTTTTAGTGTTTATTTGACTTTTGAGAGATAGAATTCTATCCAATAGCATTCAACTGCTGTACAAAATAGCTCCTCACTGTGATGGTGCAACCACACCAAAAATGCATGTTTGCAACTCTCTTCTGCCGCGTGACAATCTTGACAAGTTGTAATATGTGGTGAGTTCAGGTATTTAAAGAAACATGTTGATGTCCCAAAGTCCATTTATTGAATGCCGAAAATATTTAATTAATTACAAACTTATATTATTAAATTTGCTTACACGCTAAACTGCGCGTACGTACACACTTAACGTTTGTTGCGACACGACCTAATTGATGTATAAATGCATATACCTATTACAACTCCCCGGAAAAGTCCTACTCACCCTCCCCTTCTGAAGGGAAGAGTTTTTTTTTTTTTTTTAAGTCATTTTGCAATACAAATAGGTACAATTATTAGCAATAAAAAGCAATGTAAAATATATTAATGTAAAATGTAAAAAAAAAACAATTAAGTCATGTTGCAATACAATAATTAATAATAAAATGCAAATACATCAATGTATCTTAATCCTATATTTAATTTTGTTATATAAAAACAAAGAAAATAGCCTATTTAAGTATAATTAATTTACATAAAAAAAAACATTTACTTATAAAACATTTTTGTGTTATTTTTATGAATAAGATATTCCTTATTATCCTTTAAAATCTTAACATTAGGTGACTGTTCTTCAATTACTTCAAAGGGACCGTTATAAACATTTTGAAGCTTATCTCCTATTTGGTTCTTTACCAAAACAAGATCACCCTTTTTATAACTTAAAGGAACACTATTTCTATCATACAATAATTTTCTTTTTAATTTACTACAAATTAAATTATTTTTTGCATCATATTGAGCTCTCTGTAAACGATATTTCATCTCTTTTGGATAGTCATCATAATTATATAAAGGTTCAATTAAATTATCGAAATGAGAAGGCAGTTTACAATTTTTACCAAACACTAACTCGAATGGAGTGTACTTTGTTTCCGTGTGCACTGTGGTGTTGTAAGAAAATGCCCAAAATGGTAACCATTCACTCCAGTCGGTAATATTTCTATCGCATTGTATTCGTAGATATACACCTAATGATTTATGACTATTCTCTAATGAACCAATTGTCTCATGGTGGTAAGCCGTGGAATTTAATTTTTCGATTTTTAATATTTTACAAATATCGGACATAACACTAGACATGAACTCACTACCTTTATCAGTAATGATTTCTTTGGGGACACCATATCTCAAAATGAAATTAGATACAATACATCGTGCTACAGAATTAGTGTCTTTACTTTGTAAAGGATACGCTTCCACGAATTTCGATAAATCACATTGCAATGTCAAAATGTATTTATTACTATAGGCATCGACAGGTAAAGGGCCCATGATATCTAACGCTATTCGCTCAAATGCTGAGTTTGCAGTATTTGTAATTACCATAGGCTCTTTTATCAAGCGGTTTGAAAATTTATTATATTGACAATGCTTACATTTTTTGACGTAGTCTATGACGTCATTTGACATTCCTGGCCAATAATAGTATTGCTTCAAATTGTTGAGCATTCTATTTACTCCTGCATGTCCGCTAGTGGGTAATAAATGAAAATCATTTAAAATTATTTTCTTGTCTTCGTGACCACTAACTCTTATCACATCTTTTGTTATTAAAATTTTTGGTACCTTATTATGCAACTTTTTCATATAACTTGCAAGTATTTTTACATTTGTTGCATTTTCTTTATTTTTAATTATTAATATCTCACATATATTGTGTATTTCGCATAGCGTTCCCAAATCTCTCGCTAACTCCTGTGGGGTAGATAACGATCGAGTATTTAGGTATATAACACATTGTGAAGGTATATAAGTACAATACTTCTTATCAGAGTAAAGACAAATTTGGTTTTTAAAGTGTTTTTCACTAGTGAAAACTAATTCAATTACATCTTTCGGTTTTTTAAGAATCTCTACGGTCTCAGGTTGATCAGGCCTGTTACTGGTAGAAGACTCTTGAGTCAAGTCATTGATTTGTGTCGGATTCTTAAACTCTAATCTTTTTGTTTGCGCGCGAGTCAATACCGAGACAACGTTTTCTCCGATTGCCTTTAAGTCATCACACGTCATCGTCATCGAGAGTCGACTTAATGCGTCTGCAGCTGCATTACTTCGACCCGGGATGTAGATGATCTCAAAATCATATTCCTCGAGATACAGTCGGAACTTTGTTAATCTACTGGACGGATCTTTTAAACTAAATAAATATACTAAAGGTTTGTGGTCCGTGAATATTTTAAACCTTCTGCCGTATAAATACGGTCTAAAATGTCTGACGGCCCATACTATAGCTAGTAGTTCTAAATCTATAATTGGATATCTACTTTCTGCGGGCGACAAGTTACGGCTGGCGTATGCAATAACATGACCATTTTTGTTAGACAAAACGGCGCCTAAACCTGTTTTGCAAGCGTCAGTACGGAGTTCAAATATGTTATTTTCTGAAAAATTGGGATATTGCAACACAGGTGGTGACATTAACGCCGATTTTAAAGATTGAAAAGCTTGTTCGCAATCGGAAGTCCATTCAAATTGTACATTCTTTTTACATAATTTATTTAATGGATACGCTATGTTTGCAAAGTTAGGTATGAACCTTCTATAATAATTAGCAAAGGCTACGTATCGCTTGACGTCATCCGTACTCGATGGCACTGGATAATTGCGCAAAGTTGCAATTTTGCTGTCGTCAGGAAGAATGCCTTGCGATGTAATTTTGTGACCCAAATAAACAATTTCAGTACGTAAGAATTCGCATTTCAACGGATTTAATTTTAGATTTACTTTTCGTAATCGTTCTAATACAGTAACCAAATTTTTATTGTGAATATCTATGGATTTCCCAATGACGACGCAATCATCTAAATAAATAAAAGCTTGATTATAATTTATACCAGACATAGCTATGGTCATTAATCGTGAAAAAACACTAGGGGATGTTTTCAAACCCATGGGGGAGCGTTTCATCTGATACATTTTATCAGTGGTGAAAGCTGTGTATTTTCGAGATTCAGGATCTAATTCAAGTTGGTACATTTTGTCCACACTAAATGCTGTATATTTACGAGATTTTTCATCTAAGGATAATTGATAGTAACTTTGAGAAAGATCTAATTTTGAAAAATAGATACTACCGGAAAGAGAATCTAATATTTCTGTTATATTCGGTAAGGGAAATTTATCGTCCTTGATTCTATTGTTAAGATGTCTATAATCGATGACTAATCTCCATTTCTTTTCGTTTGACCTATCTGATTTTTTGGGGACTAATAGAACTGGACTAGACCACTCTGAGATGGTTTCTTCTATAATATCGTTGGCTAACATATCGTCAATTTGTTTTTGTACCTCTTGTTTTAAAGAGTGAGGTATCCTATACGGCTTAACATAACTAGGTGATACGTTATCCTTTAAGGATATCGTGTGCGTCATTAAGTTGGTAGTCGTTAACTTATCTCCTGGAAGATGAAAGACATCGGCATATTTTGCACAAATATGCTCAATGTGTTGTCTTTCTTCTTTGTTCATATTAGATAAATTTAATAATTCAAATAAAGTTTTTACTCTACTGACACTGTTCTTTTCTTCTGAAAGACAACAAATGTCAAAATAGCTTAAGTCATGAATATCTAAATTTTGGAAATCATATTCCACTTCATTATTTGTTGTATTTAAAATTCGTAAGGGGATTCGACCATTATTTGGTTTCGCAATCAACCCTGCTACAAAAATACCTTTTTGAATTTCTTTTGACAGTATTACACAATCGCGTTTCGATGCTGTAGGAATAAACCTAATTATTTCGCATCGCGGTGGAATCGAATGTCTGTACCTAACATTATCCGTTATTTTCATTGATACACTTATACTATTATTAGTTATTTGTAAAAAACTATCCTTATAATTTATTATCGCTTGGAACTTGCGTAAAAAATTATCACCTAAAATACCATTTCCTGTGCAAGACATATTTTTAAACACATAAAATTTCTCAGGAAATTCTACATTATTATAACTTAAATTTAAAAAAATATAACCTTCAGATTTTAACCTACCGCTTACACCCTTTATAGTAATACTATCATAACATAATTGCTGTAACAACTCTGGATAATTAACGAGCCATTCGTACTTTAATACACACAAGCTTGCTCCGCTATCAACTAAAAGACTTAATAATTTATCACCTACAAAAAAATTTACTGTACTACTGTTATTAAAGTTTAAAATAAAATGTTTAGAATTCACGAAAAAAATCGTTCGGCGAATCATAAGTCACATTTTGTTTTGAGCTACTAGGGTGCGACTGCGACTCGACATTTTCAGGAGAGCGCTCCTGCACTGCGTGACGTATTGGTGCTGCTGGTCTACGCGGCCTCGTGCTATACGTTCCGTACGCACGACCTTGATGGTGACCTGGATTACGCGAAGTGCTATATTGACCACGCGGGTTATTGGTCACGGGTTTAGTATCGCGACGGCTAAAAGTACGTGAAAAATAATTCTGTCGTACAAAATTATTATGTCCGCGGTAAGAATTGTTTTTATTATTTCGACCACGATAAAAAATATTATTATGACGTCGTAAACTCATGACATCATATGGCGATGACAAAGTCTGCTCGTCCATAGCAGTTCTGATAGCTTCCGGTAAGGAATCGAACTGGCGCGCCGCTACAATAGTACTCAACCTGCGGTCACTTAATCCATCCGCGAATCGTTTGATTGCGCTGCGCTCATTAATTGGCTTCAGCACATCGTATGCCTTAGAATCACCATTAGACTGAGCTATTGTAAGATTGACAAATAAATTTTCTAACTCTGTGCCGAATGATTCGATCGATCTATTACCTTGCCTACATTGGTGTAATTGACATCGCAGAGCGACTTCGGACTTTTTCTGAATGAGATGTTTTCGCATATCAGATAAAAGATTTTCTATTGTATCGTAAGTTGGTTTCAAACGCAACTGTGCACTTGGCGATAGCCGTGTTTTAAGAACAAATTCAATCAATTGCTTATTAGATGCGTCAGAGATCATCTTACTATACAATTCGATACTATTAATGAGTGAATTGGTGACTGATTCCTGACCTGTCATTACTGGTAACAAGGCAATAGCCGTTTTAATGTCGAATTCACTTTTTGAACTCATGTTTGATTGTTCTCTGTCTTGCGGTAATGGCATAGACAGTTCTATAATTTTTTTGAAAATCGTATGTACTTCGCTAATTACTTTATGAATGGAAGTAATGTCACTAGTGCTTATCTTATTAAGTTCAATTTCTGAGTGCAACACAGGCAAAATACTATCCAATTTCGAGTACAATTTTTTAGCTTCTATAATTTTGTTAATACCTAGTTCTTGTTGTCTTCTTTCAGGGCCCAACTTGACTAAGTATTCTTTAAGATAACTTAATGACGAAAACAGCTCATGTAGCTCTAATATTACACTAGACATAATAAATTTTAATTAAAAAAAATATAGCTTAATATACCATTATATAATATAGGTCCAATAGGTATTTTATATTAAAAGGAAAAAAAATAGCGCATTACGCAAAATAATTAAATACATACTACCAAGATCTCATATGTCTTAACTGAACCGGGCGATGGCATGGCGATGACGGGCAGTGGCGTGGGGCGAGGACGAGGTGCTGGCACATGGCACGCTTCATGTTTCTGTAGGGCTGGTGGCTGGTTCAGGCGACGATGGCGAGTGGGCCGGGCTATACCCTGGACACCTCTTGAATAGCCTTCTTTCTTCTATACCGACGTGGTGGTTAGGTCAGCACGCGATATAGTGCTGATGTTATTTCTTGCTAGTTCTCTTTGGAATTGCCGGACCAGGTGTTTGTTGCACTTCTTGAAAATGTAATATATGACGCCCAAAACTATGATGGTAAGAGCAATGGTTATCAAAATTTCTATGAGGGCTAACTTCTCCGCGTGTTGCTGCGTAGTTGTCGCTGAAGCTGCTCCATTTGCATTCTGCGCAATAACCACTTCTTCTTTAGATTGCGTTTTTCCCATGTCTTCTAGTAGTCGAGTATTCTTCTATTCTTCAAACCTCTTCTGTGTTATTCGTTGGTAGTACGTGGTTCCGATGGCAGGGTCGCCATGTAATATGTGGTGAGTTCAGGTATTTAAAGAAACATGTTGATGTCCCAAAGTCCATTTATTGAATGCCGAAAATATTTAATTAATTACAAACTTATATTATTAAATTTGCTTACACGCTAAACTGCGCGTACGTACACACTTAACGTTTGTTGCGACACGACCTAATTGATGTATAAATGCATATACCTATTACACTGAAGGGAAGAGTTTTTTTTTTTTTTTTAAGTCATTTTGCAATACAAATAGGTACAATTATTAGCAATAAAAAGCAATGTAAAATATATTAATGTAAAATGTAAAAAAAAAACAATTAAGTCATGTTGCAATACAATAATTAATAATAAAATGCAAATACATCAATGTATCTTAATCCTATATTTAATTTTGTTATATAAAAACAAAGAAAATAGCCTATTTAAGTATAATTAATTTACATAAAAAAAAACATTTACTTATAAAACATTTTTGTGTTATTTTTATGAATAAGATATTCCTTATTATCCTTTAAAATCTTAACATTAGGTGACTGTTCTTCAATTACTTCAAAGGGACCGTTATAAACATTTTGAAGCTTATCTCCTATTTGGTTCTTTACCAAAACAAGATCACCCTTTTTATAACTTAAAGGAACACTATTTCTATCATACAATAATTTTCTTTTTAATTTACTACAAATTAAATTATTTTTTGCATCATATTGAGCTCTCTGTAAACGATATTTCATCTCTTTTGGATAGTCATCATAATTATATAAAGGTTCAATTAAATTATCGAAATGAGAAGGCAGTTTACAATTTTTACCAAACACTAACTCGAATGGAGTGTACTTTGTTTCCGTGTGCACTGTGGTGTTGTAAGAAAATGCCCAAAATGGTAACCATTCACTCCAGTCGGTAATATTTCTATCGCATTGTATTCGTAGATATACACCTAATGATTTATGACTATTCTCTAATGAACCAATTGTCTCATGGTGGTAAGCCGTGGAATTTAATTTTTCGATTTTTAATATTTTACAAATATCGGACATAACACTAGACATGAACTCACTACCTTTATCAGTAATGATTTCTTTGGGGACACCATATCTCAAAATGAAATTAGATACAATACATCGTGCTACAGAATTAGTGTCTTTACTTTGTAAAGGATACGCTTCCACGAATTTCGATAAATCACATTGCAATGTCAAAATGTATTTATTACTATAGGCATCGACAGGTAAAGGGCCCATGATATCTAACGCTATTCGCTCAAATGCTGAGTTTGCAGTATTTGTAATTACCATAGGCTCTTTTATCAAGCGGTTTGAAAATTTATTATATTGACAATGCTTACATTTTTTGACGTAGTCTATGACGTCATTTGACATTCCTGGCCAATAATAGTATTGCTTCAAATTGTTGAGCATTCTATTTACTCCTGCATGTCCGCTAGTGGGTAATAAATGAAAATCATTTAAAATTATTTTCTTGTCTTCGTGACCACTAACTCTTATCACATCTTTTGTTATTAAAATTTTTGGTACCTTATTATGCAACTTTTTCATATAACTTGCAAGTATTTTTACATTTGTTGCATTTTCTTTATTTTTAATTATTAATATCTCACATATATTGTGTATTTCGCATAGCGTTCCCAAATCTCTCGCTAACTCCTGTGGGGTAGATAACGATCGAGTATTTAGGTATATAACACATTGTGAAGGTATATAAGTACAATACTTCTTATCAGAGTAAAGACAAATTTGGTTTTTAAAGTGTTTTTCACTAGTGAAAACTAATTCAATTACATCTTTCGGTTTTTTAAGAATCTCTACGGTCTCAGGTTGATCAGGCCTGTTACTGGTAGAAGACTCTTGAGTCAAGTCATTGATTTGTGTCGGATTCTTAAACTCTAATCTTTTTGTTTGCGCGCGAGTCAATACCGAGACAACGTTTTCTCCGATTGCCTTTAAGTCATCACACGTCATCGTCATCGAGAGTCGACTTAATGCGTCTGCAGCTGCATTACTTCGACCCGGGATGTAGATGATCTCAAAATCATATTCCTCGAGATACAGTCGGAACTTTGTTAATCTACTGGACGGATCTTTTAAACTAAATAAATATACTAAAGGTTTGTGGTCCGTGAATATTTTAAACCTTCTGCCGTATAAATACGGTCTAAAATGTCTGACGGCCCATACTATAGCTAGTAGTTCTAAATCTATAATTGGATATCTACTTTCTGCGGGCGACAAGTTACGGCTGGCGTATGCAATAACATGACCATTTTTGTTAGACAAAACGGCGCCTAAACCTGTTTTGCAAGCGTCAGTACGGAGTTCAAATATGTTATTTTCTGAAAAATTGGGATATTGCAACACAGGTGGTGACATTAACGCCGATTTTAAAGATTGAAAAGCTTGTTCGCAATCGGAAGTCCATTCAAATTGTACATTCTTTTTACATAATTTATTTAATGGATACGCTATGTTTGCAAAGTTAGGTATGAACCTTCTATAATAATTAGCAAAGGCTACGTATCGCTTGACGTCATCCGTACTCGATGGCACTGGATAATTGCGCAAAGTTGCAATTTTGCTGTCGTCAGGAAGAATGCCTTGCGATGTAATTTTGTGACCCAAATAAACAATTTCAGTACGTAAGAATTCGCATTTCAACGGATTTAATTTTAGATTTACTTTTCGTAATCGTTCTAATACAGTAACCAAATTTTTATTGTGAATATCTATGGATTTCCCAATGACGACGCAATCATCTAAATAAATAAAAGCTTGATTATAATTTATACCAGACATAGCTATGGTCATTAATCGTGAAAAAACACTAGGGGATGTTTTCAAACCCATGGGGGAGCGTTTCATCTGATACATTTTATCAGTGGTGAAAGCTGTGTATTTTCGAGATTCAGGATCTAATTCAAGTTGGTACATTTTGTCCACACTAAATGCTGTATATTTACGAGATTTTTCATCTAAGGATAATTGATAGTAACTTTGAGAAAGATCTAATTTTGAAAAATAGATACTACCGGAAAGAGAATCTAATATTTCTGTTATATTCGGTAAGGGAAATTTATCGTCCTTGATTCTATTGTTAAGATGTCTATAATCGATGACTAATCTCCATTTCTTTTCGTTTGACCTATCTGATTTTTTGGGGACTAATAGAACTGGACTAGACCACTCTGAGATGGTTTCTTCTATAATATCGTTGGCTAACATATCGTCAATTTGTTTTTGTACCTCTTGTTTTAAAGAGTGAGGTATCCTATACGGCTTAACATAACTAGGTGATACGTTATCCTTTAAGGATATCGTGTGCGTCATTAAGTTGGTAGTCGTTAACTTATCTCCTGGAAGATGAAAGACATCGGCATATTTTGCACAAATATGCTCAATGTGTTGTCTTTCTTCTTTGTTCATATTAGATAAATTTAATAATTCAAATAAAGTTTTTACTCTACTGACACTGTTCTTTTCTTCTGAAAGACAACAAATGTCAAAATAGCTTAAGTCATGAATATCTAAATTTTGGAAATCATATTCCACTTCATTATTTGTTGTATTTAAAATTCGTAAGGGGATTCGACCATTATTTGGTTTCGCAATCAACCCTGCTACAAAAATACCTTTTTGAATTTCTTTTGACAGTATTACACAATCGCGTTTCGATGCTGTAGGAATAAACCTAATTATTTCGCATCGCGGTGGAATCGAATGTCTGTACCTAACATTATCCGTTATTTTCATTGATACACTTATACTATTATTAGTTATTTGTAAAAAACTATCCTTATAATTTATTATCGCTTGGAACTTGCGTAAAAAATTATCACCTAAAATACCATTTCCTGTGCAAGACATATTTTTAAACACATAAAATTTCTCAGGAAATTCTACATTATTATAACTTAAATTTAAAAAAATATAACCTTCAGATTTTAACCTACCGCTTACACCCTTTATAGTAATACTATCATAACATAATTGCTGTAACAACTCTGGATAATTAACGAGCCATTCGTACTTTAATACACACAAGCTTGCTCCGCTATCAACTAAAAGACTTAATAATTTATCACCTACAAAAAAATTTACTGTACTACTGTTATTAAAGTTTAAAATAAAATGTTTAGAATTCACGAAAAAAATCGTTCGGCGAATCATAAGTCACATTTTGTTTTGAGCTACTAGGGTGCGACTGCGACTCGACATTTTCAGGAGAGCGCTCCTGCACTGCGTGACGTATTGGTGCTGCTGGTCTACGCGGCCTCGTGCTATACGTTCCGTACGCACGACCTTGATGGTGACCTGGATTACGCGAAGTGCTATATTGACCACGCGGGTTATTGGTCACGGGTTTAGTATCGCGACGGCTAAAAGTACGTGAAAAATAATTCTGTCGTACAAAATTATTATGTCCGCGGTAAGAATTGTTTTTATTATTTCGACCACGATAAAAAATATTATTATGACGTCGTAAACTCATGACATCATATGGCGATGACAAAGTCTGCTCGTCCATAGCAGTTCTGATAGCTTCCGGTAAGGAATCGAACTGGCGCGCCGCTACAATAGTACTCAACCTGCGGTCACTTAATCCATCCGCGAATCGTTTGATTGCGCTGCGCTCATTAATTGGCTTCAGCACATCGTATGCCTTAGAATCACCATTAGACTGAGCTATTGTAAGATTGACAAATAAATTTTCTAACTCTGTGCCGAATGATTCGATCGATCTATTACCTTGCCTACATTGGTGTAATTGACATCGCAGAGCGACTTCGGACTTTTTCTGAATGAGATGTTTTCGCATATCAGATAAAAGATTTTCTATTGTATCGTAAGTTGGTTTCAAACGCAACTGTGCACTTGGCGATAGCCGTGTTTTAAGAACAAATTCAATCAATTGCTTATTAGATGCGTCAGAGATCATCTTACTATACAATTCGATACTATTAATGAGTGAATTGGTGACTGATTCCTGACCTGTCATTACTGGTAACAAGGCAATAGCCGTTTTAATGTCGAATTCACTTTTTGAACTCATGTTTGATTGTTCTCTGTCTTGCGGTAATGGCATAGACAGTTCTATAATTTTTTTGAAAATCGTATGTACTTCGCTAATTACTTTATGAATGGAAGTAATGTCACTAGTGCTTATCTTATTAAGTTCAATTTCTGAGTGCAACACAGGCAAAATACTATCCAATTTCGAGTACAATTTTTTAGCTTCTATAATTTTGTTAATACCTAGTTCTTGTTGTCTTCTTTCAGGGCCCAACTTGACTAAGTATTCTTTAAGATAACTTAATGACGAAAACAGCTCATGTAGCTCTAATATTACACTAGACATAATAAATTTTAATTAAAAAAAATATAGCTTAATATACCATTATATAATATAGGTCCAATAGGTATTTTATATTAAAAGGAAAAAAAATAGCGCATTACGCAAAATAATTAAATACATACTACCAAGATCTCATATGTCTTAACTGAACCGGGCGATGGCATGGCGATGACGGGCAGTGGCGTGGGGCGAGGACGAGGTGCTGGCACATGGCACGCTTCATGTTTCTGTAGGGCTGGTGGCTGGTTCAGGCGACGATGGCGAGTGGGCCGGGCTATACCCTGGACACCTCTTGAATAGCCTTCTTTCTTCTATACCGACGTGGTGGTTAGGTCAGCACGCGATATAGTGCTGATGTTATTTCTTGCTAGTTCTCTTTGGAATTGCCGGACCAGGTGTTTGTTGCACTTCTTGAAAATGTAATATATGACGCCCAAAACTATGATGGTAAGAGCAATGGTTATCAAAATTTCTATGAGGGCTAACTTCTCCGCGTGTTGCTGCGTAGTTGTCGCTGAAGCTGCTCCATTTGCATTCTGCGCAATAACCACTTCTTCTTTAGATTGCGTTTTTCCCATGTCTTCTAGTAGTCGAGTATTCTTCTATTCTTCAAACCTCTTCTGTGTTATTCGTTGGTAGTACGTGGTTCCGATGGCAGGGTCGCCATGTAATATGTGGTGAGTTCAGGTATTTAAAGAAACATGTTGATGTCCCAAAGTCCATTTATTGAATGCCGAAAATATTTAATTAATTACAAACTTATATTATTAAATTTGCTTACACGCTAAACTGCGCGTACGTACACACTTAACGTTTGTTGCGACACGACCTAATTGATGTATAAATGCATATACCTATTACACTGAAGGGAAGAGTTTTTTTTTTTTTTTTAAGTCATTTTGCAATACAAATAGGTACAATTATTAGCAATAAAAAGCAATGTAAAATATATTAATGTAAAATGTAAAAAAAAAACAATTAAGTCATGTTGCAATACAATAATTAATAATAAAATGCAAATACATCAATGTATCTTAATCCTATATTTAATTTTGTTATATAAAAACAAAGAAAATAGCCTATTTAAGTATAATTAATTTACATAAAAAAAAACATTTACTTATAAAACATTTTTGTGTTATTTTTATGAATAAGATATTCCTTATTATCCTTTAAAATCTTAACATTAGGTGACTGTTCTTCAATTACTTCAAAGGGACCGTTATAAACATTTTGAAGCTTATCTCCTATTTGGTTCTTTACCAAAACAAGATCACCCTTTTTATAACTTAAAGGAACACTATTTCTATCATACAATAATTTTCTTTTTAATTTACTACAAATTAAATTATTTTTTGCATCATATTGAGCTCTCTGTAAACGATATTTCATCTCTTTTGGATAGTCATCATAATTATATAAAGGTTCAATTAAATTATCGAAATGAGAAGGCAGTTTACAATTTTTACCAAACACTAACTCGAATGGAGTGTACTTTGTTTCCGTGTGCACTGTGGTGTTGTAAGAAAATGCCCAAAATGGTAACCATTCACTCCAGTCGGTAATATTTCTATCGCATTGTATTCGTAGATATACACCTAATGATTTATGACTATTCTCTAATGAACCAATTGTCTCATGGTGGTAAGCCGTGGAATTTAATTTTTCGATTTTTAATATTTTACAAATATCGGACATAACACTAGACATGAACTCACTACCTTTATCAGTAATGATTTCTTTGGGGACACCATATCTCAAAATGAAATTAGATACAATACATCGTGCTACAGAATTAGTGTCTTTACTTTGTAAAGGATACGCTTCCACGAATTTCGATAAATCACATTGCAATGTCAAAATGTATTTATTACTATAGGCATCGACAGGTAAAGGGCCCATGATATCTAACGCTATTCGCTCAAATGCTGAGTTTGCAGTATTTGTAATTACCATAGGCTCTTTTATCAAGCGGTTTGAAAATTTATTATATTGACAATGCTTACATTTTTTGACGTAGTCTATGACGTCATTTGACATTCCTGGCCAATAATAGTATTGCTTCAAATTGTTGAGCATTCTATTTACTCCTGCATGTCCGCTAGTGGGTAATAAATGAAAATCATTTAAAATTATTTTCTTGTCTTCGTGACCACTAACTCTTATCACATCTTTTGTTATTAAAATTTTTGGTACCTTATTATGCAACTTTTTCATATAACTTGCAAGTATTTTTACATTTGTTGCATTTTCTTTATTTTTAATTATTAATATCTCACATATATTGTGTATTTCGCATAGCGTTCCCAAATCTCTCGCTAACTCCTGTGGGGTAGATAACGATCGAGTATTTAGGTATATAACACATTGTGAAGGTATATAAGTACAATACTTCTTATCAGAGTAAAGACAAATTTGGTTTTTAAAGTGTTTTTCACTAGTGAAAACTAATTCAATTACATCTTTCGGTTTTTTAAGAATCTCTACGGTCTCAGGTTGATCAGGCCTGTTACTGGTAGAAGACTCTTGAGTCAAGTCATTGATTTGTGTCGGATTCTTAAACTCTAATCTTTTTGTTCAAATCTTCATCTTTCAACTTTTATCCACATTTCATTATACTCGTATGTGTCTGCAAGATTTCCCACCAAAAATCTTCCCAACAAAAGAACCATCATGTGTTATGCACTGGCTGACTTTATAGCACATGGAAGCTGTTATTGTCTATAACGAAGCTCGAACTAAAGAGCACTTCTATTCATTATTGATGATTCGTGGTTTAGTTTTCTATGCACTTTATTCTTTCTTCATTGAAGAGGTCTTTTATTTTTTAAGAAATATGTCACAATCTGTGTCTGTGAATGTATATATATTTTTCCTCGTAGTAATTTTCTTCATGCTTGACAAATGAACAACTGCCAATCTTTCTCTTTTTATGTTCATTTACAAATTCTTGCAGTACTACACTGGTATTTGACACATGATCCTGATGTTTTCTTTTCAACATTTCTCTTGAAGTAAATATTTTTAGTGTTTATTTGACTTTTGAGAGATAGAATTCTATCCAATAGCATTCAACTGCTGTACAAAATAGCTCCTCACTGTGATGGTGCAACCACACCAAAAATGCATGTTTGCAACTCTCTTCTGCCGCGTGACAATCTTGACAAGTACACTTGTAACCGTTCTTCATTATAACAGTATTGAAACTGTACTTATATTGTTTAGAGCGATACACAAAGAATCTCCTGACCATCAATCTGTCTATTTTCGCAAGATTTGTACTATCTGCTCCCACAAATCCAACATCAATGGTTGATTTTGCTATTAATACAAATAATTTACGATATTTACAAATATAATAACGGAGACTTGGACGATTTTTTGCCAGTTTTAGGAAAGAATAGTGCAAATCGACGAGTTGTTGAATCAAATTTGACATTTCTTTGTTTACTATATGATTGACGTCACGGCCCTGACCACAGGATATCAAAGCGTTTACGGCGTGAGATAAAAAAAGATTATTTCTAGCATTTTCAAATTAAAATTTTACAGCAATCATTCATTGTTATTTATTAAAATCGGTATATTGTGGAACCTTATGCCAAATACTGTTAGAAATAAACAATATTTTAATAAATTTTGATATGAGTCAACTACCCTATTGAAGAATGATGTAATTGAATATTAATTAAAAAGTATGTAATACAAACAAAAATATCACAGTTTCATAATGAATATATTTATCTAAACAACTTTTACTTGAATTTACTGAGTACCTAATTAAAATTTGTTGCTTTCAGTGGTTACTTAATGAGAACTATTGTGTACTAACCTGTTCTCCTCTTGACAACGAGATTGATAAGGCAGTAAAAGTTGTGCAACATAATACAAAGCAGTGCATGCTCAGCCACAACATCAAAATGTGACCCGTCAACTAGAACAACATTATGTCAACAAAACAACTCAAGTATTCATATACCAAAGCACCATAGAAGTAAATAGGTCCAGTTTGGTAAAACTGAAAGATGTTATATCTTCACTGATTAAACCTACTGGCCACCATGGCTGGTAAATTTCAGAACAGCTTACGCAAGAATATGCAAGTTATCCATTTTAAAGCCGTATACAAATATATTAAATGTGATTGCTGTGTTGTGCCTGTTCTCTTCTTAATTTACAAGACCCTTCTTATTAAATAAATAATATAAAGAATTTTTTTTCTTTACTTTATACATAACTAACATCTAAAGATGACATAATAAATTTTTGTACTACATTAGTCATTATGTTCTTCACAAAAAAAAAATTTCTATGTTTATTTGACAATAATGACTTGTAAAGGTTTAAGTTGAATCAAAATATTTTAATTTGAAATGCATGTGTTTTATTTTTCTGTTACACCTTAAAAGATTTATAATATTTTATAGGTTTGTTGCTCATTTTTATCATTGTTACTCAAATATAGTATATGTTCCAAAAGTACAAATAGGTTGAATAGAGTTAGATCATATATTGCCTTAAGGTCGCAGGTAATAAAAGTCAAAATAATAGTAAAGTGATTTATTATGAAGTAATACTTTCATATAATTTAGGAAAAATGTAGTATAGTTTCCAAAATGACACTATTTGATCAATAAGTTTTTTGACATTCAGATTGTTAGAACAAATACCTATTATAGCTAATATTGTCACCTTTTGAGTGTTTTCAAAATGACATACTGCTAGCAACACAAAAGTATATTAGTTTTGTTTGCTTTAGCACAAAACATCTGCATCTATACTTGAGTTAAGCATACTGTTCACAGTTTTCCGTCTTTGATAATTAACATTATCTTCAGTAAAAGAGCATGACAATTTTGTATTAATCTAATTTTATGGATACCGTTTGTTGAATAGACTATTACAGGGTATTAATCAGAAATGAGGTCATATTTTGCAAATTTCAATCCAAATCTTCATCTTTCAACTTTTATCCACATTTCATTATACTCGTAGGTGTCTGCAAGATTTCCCACCAAAAATCTTCCCAACAAAAGAACCATCATGTGTTATGCACTGGCTCACTTTATAGCACATGGAAGCTGTTATTGTTTATAACGAAGCTCGAACTAAAGAGCACTTCTGTATTGATGATTCGTGGTTTAGTTTTCTATGCACTTTATTCTTTCTTCATTAAAGAGGTCTTTTATTTCTTAAGAAATATGTCACAATCTGTGTCTGTGAATGTATATATATTTTTCCTCCCAGTAATTTTCTTCATGCTTGACAAATGAACAACTGCCAATCTTTCTCTTTTTATGTTCATTTACAAATTCTTGCAGTACTACACTGGTATTTGACACATGATCCTGATGTTTTCTTTTCAACATTTCTCTTGAAGTAAATATTTTTAAGTGTTTATTTGACTTTTGAGAGATAGAATTCTATCTAATAGCATTCAACTGCTGTACAAAATAGCTCCTCACTGTGATGGTGCAACCACACCAAAAATGCGTGTTTGCAACTCTCTTCTGCCGCGTGACAATCTTGACAAGTACACTTGTAACCGTTCTTCATTATAACAGTATTGAAACTGTACTTATATTGTTTAGAGCGATACACAAAGAATCTCCTGACCATCAATCTGTCTATTTTCGGAAGATTTGTACTAACTGCTCTTACAAATCCAACATCAATGGTTGATTTTGCTATTAATACAAATAATTTACGATATTTACAAATATAATAACGGAGACTTGGACGATTTTTTGCCAGTTTTAGGAAAGAATAGTGCAAATCGACGAGTTGTTGAATCAAATTTGACATTTCTTTGTTTACTATATGAGTGACGTCACGGCCCTAACCACAGGATATCAAAGCGTTTACGGCGTGAGATAAAAAAATATTATTTCTAGCATTTTCAAATTAAAATTTTACAGTAATCATTCATTGTTATTTATTAAAATCGGTATATTGTGGAACCTTATGCCAAATACTGTTAGAAATAAACAATATTTTAATAAATTTTGATATGAGTCAACTACCCTAACTATCTATGGCATCTTACAATATGGACTTGGACAAATTACTTATTTATTACGATGTGAACACGATGAACATGAAAATGACAAATATGACTGAAGAATGTCTCCGGATAAGGTGCACAAACGAAAATGGGTGAAACTAGACTACAATTTATCGATAAAAAAAGAGAAAAAGATGCCAAAAGATTAACACTGTATAGTAAATAAAAAAAAAGTACATAAAAGCAGTGAATAGGGAGAAAACTTTTTTTTTTTACTAATTTTGGACATGAAAGTGTTCAATTTTGAGTAAATATTTATTTTTACCAAATAATGCCCCCTATAACAATTTCTTTTTATTACCTTTTATTAATACAGATCTTATAACCTTTCCAACAAAAAAAAACGGCCAAGCGCGAGTCGGAGTCACCCATGAAGGGTTCCGTAGGATTTATGACGTATTAAAAAAACTACTTACTAGATCTCGTTCAAACCAATTTTCGATGGAAGTTTGCATGGTAATGTACATCATATATTTTTTATAGTTTTATCATTCTCTTATTTTAGAAGTTACAGGGGGGGGCACACATTTTACTACTTTGGACGTGTCTCTCGCGCAAACTATTCAGCTTAGAAAAAAATGATATTACAAACCTCAATATGATTTTTGAAGACCTATCCATAGAAAACCCACACGATGAAAAAAAAATTTGAGTTTCAGTTCCATGTATAGGGAACCCCCAAAATTTATTGCTTTTTTCTATTTTTTTGTGAAAATCTTAATGCGTTTCACAGAATACATCTACTTACCAAGTTTCAACAGTGTAGTTCTTATAGTTTCGGAGAAAATTGGCTGTGACATACGGACGGACAGACAGACAGACATGACGAATCTATAAGGGTTCCGTTTTTTTCCATTTGGCTACGGAACCCTAAAAATCAACATTCTGTCTCTAATACATGCTTAGCTACGAGGCATTGATTTACTACCAACGTAGATAGAGCGCTTCATACAAAAACGCGCTTGAAATCTGTCACCTAATCGACTATACATTTCGGCGTGTTGACGTGCCGACAGCTAATCATTTACTATGGAAAAGAACTGCACGAGTCGCGATTGGGCAGTTCTTCACCGGCCCACTTTTCGAACGTTCATGCGTCATCTACGTTTGGTAGTAAATCAATGCTACGAGGCTTTAATTTAGGGGCCTGCTAACGCGCCGCCTACGTCACCGCTCAGGTAGATTTTTTTACATTGTGTTCAGCTATTCACTATCGCGGAACAAAGAAAGGGTGCGGGAGGGCAGCGGGTGGGTCCAAAACGCTCGCAGTTAACACGTGTTTTTTTCGAGATGCCGCTATTAACTGAGTTTTCTCCGCGTGAAATCGCAGATATTTTTTTTGTTGAAAAGGTTATAAGATCTGGATTAATAAGAGGTAATAAAAGGAAATTGTTATAGGGGGTATTATTTGATAAAAATATACATTTACTCAAAATTTAACACTTTTATGTTCAAAATTAGTGAAAGAAACATGATTTTCTCCCTATTGACTGCTTTTATGTACTTTTTTTTATTTACCATACAGTGTTAATCTTTTGGAATCATTATTGTTTTTATTTAAACAAAATCCACGCAGTGGTTACAATGTTACAATTTTACAAACACAAAAGGTCTTAAAAAGAGAATAAAATAATAAAAAATCAATATTAAATACAATTTAATTATAATTTTTTTTCTTTTTTTTATCGATAAATTGTAGTCTAGTTTCACCCATTTTCGTTTGTGCACCTTATCCGGGGACACACTGTATACTTCAAACTAAAGAAGTGATATTGTAGAAAAATGTGAAAGGAAAAAATATACTTACTTATTCAAGATCTGGCTGTATACAGTATCTGGCTTTAGGCTGCGTCCTGAGTCACAGCGCATCGCGCATGCGGATTGCGGAGAATAGGAATAAGCTGTCCTTAGAATACGTTGAAGAGCGCCTGCGTTCGCATGCGTATAGTGCTGTGCATATTCTATTTATATGCACAGCAACTTTCAAAAATTCAACGTTACCAGTTATTATTGAAATATTATAATTAAAATACATATTATAATTAAATATTATTATTGATAAAGAACAGACGCATCTCAATATAACAGACGATGATAATAATTACCGTGCTCAAATTGGTAATAGATTGCACACCACGCGCTGTAATAATGCATCCAGTGCACAAAGTAGACACATACGTGACCAATTTGTACGTTATTTTTCAGAAAACCCTTTGTAAATATTAAATAAACTTACCACTATGTATGACCTTCAAACTTTTGTTTAATTTCGTCCCACGCTATCCGTATAAGTGTTTTATTTTTATGTTCAGGGTGCCTGGACATCCTAATGAAAGGCTTTTCCATCACCGCCGTAATAAAATCTTCCACAGGAAACTCTTCAATCGACATTATAAGTCATATGAATGCACTATCCGCCAGTAAAAATCGAAAGATGCGTATTAGCGAGCGGATCCGCCAGCATAATGCACCGGATCGTGTGCGTGTCCGCTCGCAGTTCGGACATTTAAAAAAAAAATTCTCTTTATTAGGTTTAACAAACAGTATCACAATATGTGTTTATAACAAGTATATGAAGTATATAACTTAAGTAATTGTGAGACCAACACCGTTAACTACAGATTAAATAAGGTATAGTTAATGAGATATAACGTGTACAAAGCATTAATGAATTACTCATTAACAGTACTTATGATCAGTCAGTCTATTAGTCTACATAGTATAAAATTAAGTAACTAAATTTATTTGTTGTAATCTATGTTTTACAAATTTTTTATATGTACTATAATTTGCTAAAAATATATCAATATTACTAAAGTAATTGTTATATATGTCGGTCAGACGATACATTGGCGAACGTTGACCTGCATTAGTGCGAATTACTCCTGCCGGGCTGAAGTAAACAGGTTTATATTACGGCAAGCTCGGATGCGTGGCCTGAGCGGCACTTGGTAACAAATTTTGTTTATTATTGAAATACAATCGTGTTTGTTATGGCAAAAGTCATACAATAACAGTACTTGTAATTGTACTCTTCTGTATTTTAAATTGCATAATTTATAACATGTCGAGTATTTGTTTCGTGCGCGGTGGATTCCGCATGCGCGATGCGCCGTGACTCAGGACTCAGCCTTAAACCTTTGCCTCTCCAATTTGGACGAATATTACCTCTCTCTCTGTGTCTATGGCATCAATCAAAATTATTACGTTATTATTACTAATTGCTTCAATGCCGTAGTAGTATTGCAAATGGCTTCAATTGCTAAAGTAAACGATCAAGTTTACGTCAATCACGTAAATATTGTCACTGGCAATTGATCGTCTCGAGGATCCTTTAGATCAGGGTTTCTTAAAGTGGGGTCCATGGACCCCTTAGGGGTCCGTAACATGTGTATCAGGGGTCCGCAGTAGGTCAGTCTGTAAACATATTTACTAGGAAAGTGTGTAGTAAACTCAACGTAAACATGACATGCGCCTTGCCTTGTCGAAGACAATCCCACAATATAACGTTCTCATTGAGGCCAAACAGGGCCTTACCATGATCGCTTATAGCATAGCAAGGTTAAAACATTATTAAAAACGGAGACACCGCTGTTGCTGTGTATAGCGCCATCCCGCTCTAAGCGCCTTTTTAATATTGTTTTGGGCGATCATGGTTAGGGGGCTACAGCACCTTTCTCATTAACTTAGTAAGTGTAATGAAAGTACCAATAAAAGTACTTTTTATTAATATAAAAAGGCTTATTTCATTTCCAATTCTTTTTTCAATTGTGATAGTGGTCCGTGGAATTGTTTAAATTGTGAAAGTGGTCCGTGACTGCAAAAATTTTAAGAAACCCTGCTTTAGATATTTTATTTTATTTTTATTAATATTAGCTCCGCACGGTTTGTCCTTAGGCCACGACAAAGTTAGGGAAACGGAATATTTCTAGTCTGTGCTCGTCCAGCAGGCCGAGCAGGCCTAATCGGTTGCTAGCTAGATAGAACTGTAATTTTTCAAAGGAACTTAACATCCATTACTGCTATCGTGAACGCTGCCGTAACACAAACCAGCGGCCGTACCGCCTAAAGGTAGAAACTAACTATTGTGCCGTGGTGTGTTGTGTTGTGACGCGTCAGAAGCGTATCGGTTTCATATACATTTAATATGGCTAGAAACACATTATTATAGTGTGGTGTGTTGTAGAGGCATTTATCGTGGCGCGGACCACTCGACTGCGATTGCGCCAGAACGGTGGTGGGGGTTCTGGCGAGCCACACACAACACAACACAGTAGTGTGTTTCTAACATTGTGTTGGTATGTGCGCTGGTGGACGTTCGTTCGAATGAAAATGACTTCGGATTTAATAGAACTTGTACGTCAACAAAACCTGTTGTATGATACAAAGTGCAAAGAATATAAAGTTTAGGTAATCTACTATTAGAGCTGCTGCTTGGAAAGATAGTTCAGGAATATCAAATGAGTAGGCGTACTTGCTAACTACAACTTTTTTAAAGAAACTTTATATCGGCGTTCATAATAGCAGTAGGTAATGGATATTATAAGTTTCTTTCAGAAATAATAGTTCTAGTTACAACCGAAGTTAGAAAATAGGCTCGCTTTAAGTAAACATATATTATAGACTTTGCTCTGTCAAAAGTTATTTACTCTGTGATTTGTATGGGAAAAGAAAAGTGTTGCTTTTACTATTTTCCACGCATTTTTTAATGTTTTTTCTTTCCATAAGATCCTTTCTTGTGCCTTAAGAAAAATATGAAAAAGGAATTAACCGAATCGGTCCACCAGTTCTCGGGTTTTGCGCTTAGCAACACATTCGGCGATAAATTTTTATAGAAGACACAATATTAAATCAATAAATCACTCATAGAATCTTAAGAAAACTATCTTATCACTATCAAATTTTATAATATGTAGGTTTTGTTGCTTATCGCCAGTCATATAAAAGTTTCTTGCTTTAATTACTACTTGGTTTTCTTTAAATATAATTATATGACCATTTTTAGTTATTAAATCAACTGAGAGTAAATTGTGGCACAAATTATCTACAATAATAACTTCAAAGTCTATGATTTTCCCTTTGGAATTCCCAATAAGAGTACCTTTTCTATTAGCATATAATTTCTCACCATTTGCGATATTTATTACAATTGGCCGAGGTAATGTTTTAATATTATGCATAAATTTTTCTAGTTCAGGTTTAACCATATGCATCGTTGCACCAGAATCCAGAATAAAATATTGATCACTCATCGAATCATTGCAAATAGAATTTGCTGTCATTGCAATAAATGATGACTTCCCTTTATTATCTCTATAATCCTCACTATTAAATCTTCTGTTACTATAACCTCTTCTACCTATATTACTTCTACCTCTATGATTATTATCATATGACCTTCTATAATTATTATGACTGTAGTTTTGACTTCTAGATGCTTTAAATATTGTATTATTATGTTTATATTTAAGTTTTAGTTCTTCATCTAATAGTCTACTTTTTATAAATTCAATAGTCATGTCAGAGTTCATAGTTTCAATAGCAGTAACAACATTATCGTAATCCTCATTTAGTGTTAACAGTAAATGGCATATTTTATCACTTTCATCCATTTTTTTTATCAATAAATTCTAATTCGGAAATAATTTGATCAAATTTTTGAAAATGATCTTCTAATTTTTCAGTGCTATTTAATTTTAGTGTCAATAATTTCTTTTTAATTGTTAATTTGCTAACTATACTTTTGCGTTGAAATACGTTTTCTAATTTTTCTATAATAATTTTAGAAGTAGTCGCATCCTGTATTATACTTATATGTTTATCGGAAATGCATTGAATAATAATAGATTTCGCTTTGGCGTCATTTGTTTTAAGTGTCACATCATTTTGTATTTCAATTTCATTTTTATCTAATATTTCTAATATTTGTCTTTCTTCGAGCAATGCTTTTACCCTATACTTCCATGTTATAAAATTAAATATTTGAACATTCGCTTGCATCTTCGTGCATAAAATATTATATACTTACAGATTTTTTCCTTCGACTTCTAATATTTATATATTAATGCCCATAACCTTTGTTAAATATAAGAGCGATTCATCTTGTAAGTTAAATATATTTATTCAATAGATTAATACAATTCCATTATAATAATTCATATGTATTTCATTTTACGACTATCAACAATGACAGAACTCAATTACCTACATTCTTTTTACAATGTAATATAACTCCAACATGAACATGCAAGCGCTGCAAAGGTTCGATTGACACTGCTGAGAAAAAACGTCATATGTAAGGCGTGTTGACGAGACAAACTAGTGTACACACCTACCGTCACGACACAAGGCGTCGCGCGCGCCACAACACAACACAATAGTTTGTTTCTACCTTGACTCAAAGCGATCACTCGCTATCGTTATCAAATCAAATCAAATCATTTATTCCTTTACAAAAGAAAATGGTGAGTACATTTGCAGATGGTCAGCTTCAAAATAGTTCGACATTTTCTTGTTATACTACTATAACATGTAAAGACTTAAAATTATGTGTATCATAAATAAATCTAAAAAACGAATAATACTAAAACTAATTATAATCTAAAAAATATTTAACAGAATAAAACAATTTACTAATTAACCATTTATACAATTCAATTTTAATTCTATTTATTGTTAATTTTTTATATTTTCTGGTACCTTATTATATATAGAAATACACATACAATAACAATTAATAATTTTTGTACAGTTAGGCCGAACACCACGATCAAGTCTATCTAGGTATGTAAACCTTGTATATTTATTAGGAAATAATTCCTTTGTGCTTTTGAAGAGACTTTTATTTTCTTTAACAAATTTTGCAATTTCAAAAATATATAAACAAGGAAGGGGTAATAAATAATTTTTTTTGAAAAGGGTTGAAAAGGTTTTTGACATGAATTCTAGGGAGCAGCTCCGCAGATAGCACGTATACATTTTTTTGGCATTTATAAGCTCTTTTGAATTCAGTGCTGTTACCCCAGATTATTAAACCATATTATTATCTTAGAACTGATTCGACATAGTAAGCAGTTAGTGCAGCATTACGAGACACTACAGTTTGTAAATTATACAAAGGATATATAAAGGAGATGTTTACATTCCCACAAAAATGCATACATTTTATTAAAAATACCTAAAAAATTCATTATCCCTTATCAAAAGAGCACGACGCCTTTTAATTTTCATTATGTGACCACACCATTGATGTTTTAAGAACATCACTTGAACAGTTTCAATACAAAAAATCAATTCAATTTTTAGGTAAAGTGGCTTCTGTCAGATTTGACAATTTCGCCAATTTCGAGTGGGAAGCGAAAACACGGATATAAATTAAGAAGTTTAGCGGTATGATAGCTACTTAGCCGGTTGGGCTACCTGTGGACAATGCAAAGCGAACATTAAAATATAACATTAAATACAAAAAATCGCATCAAAGCAATAACAAAACACACATCTGTCACTGTCAACCTTGACAACGCTGTGTGTGTGTGTGTGTGTGTGTGTGTATATTGCCGTTGCTTTTCCTTCGGCTTGATTCGATGCGAAAGGTATTTTCTGCTGTTCTCAGTGCTTTTTGTGAATGATTACTTTGACGACCTTGGCTTTGTTTCTGGATTAATTTTATTACATACATTATGTACATGTTGTTTCCATTTTAATTCTTTATTTATATCTAATCCTAGAAATTTTATATCAACTGTTTCATGTATTGCTTGATGATTATATTGTATTTTAAGTTTGATATTATTATTTTCTTGAAATTTATTATTAAAATGTATGTAATGTGTCTTATCAATATAAATGTGTAGATTATGGTACTTTAGCCATTCTATAATAGATTTAACTGTATTTTTTATATTATTTTCATGTTCATTATAAGATGTACTTTTATTATCAGTTATTACGATGGAGATATCATCAGCAAATATGATAGATTTATATTTAGTTATTGTTGGAATATCATTTATGTATATTAAGAACAAAAACGGCCCTAGTACGCTACCTTGCGGAACACCAAATTTATTTATTTTATATTCAGATTTGTAGGATTGTATTTCATTATCTTTATTAATTTTATTTACTGAGACACATTGATATCTATTCTCTAGGTAGGACTTTATCCAATTTAAAGCTACTCCCCTGTCACCATATCTTTCTAATTTTATCCCAATAGTTCATGGGAAACAAAATCGAAGGCCTTAGACATATCAAAGAACAAACCTGTTGTGAGGTTTTGTTCATTGACGCCTAGTAGAATACTATGAACTAATCTAAATGCTGCTAGTGTGGTCGACTTCTGTTTTAGAAAACATGAACTAGTTTGTGTTTAAAAAATGAACTAGTTTAAGGTGCATGGCCTTTTCGAATATTTTAGATAATACTGACATTATGACAATCGTGACATCGTGACATTAGAACAATAGTTTTAATGTCATACATGTGACATTTGAACTATTGTTCTTATGTCACGAAAGCGATAGCGAGCGATCGTTATGAGTTAGGCGGTAGCCCCCCTGTAATGGATATAGTGTCTTTCATCAATGTAGGTAATTCCACAAAAAACCGAGCTTCTACTATACATTATCAAAAGTTGTTATAACATAATCATCAATTGATGTTGGATTATTCATTTTAATTAAATGTGTTAGCACTTAAAATACATACATAAACTAAAATCGTAAAAAATGTTACAACAAATTATGTAAAACAGACACACAAATGACCAATTACAGGAGCGCGTTCAGAGCCTCTGGGTGTAGTTGTCCGGTTGTTTTTTAACTCGCCCAGAGGAGTTGAACGGATTGCAGCAACCAAATCTTTTATCTCCCTCTTTCACATAAACTTTTATTTCTCTCTATTTCTATCAGATGACATTTTAGAATATGGCCGCCAATATCATCCAATCACGTAAGAGTATTTCAGTTAGAAACGTCAGAGGGTTTTACAACCATCAAATTCGATGGTTGTTCGGTTGTAACTCGAGCCGACACTCTAAGGTCTTGAACGGGCCGGTTGTTTCACCCGGTTGTCACGCTCGAAGGCATTGAACGGGGTTAGACCGAAAAGTTGTACTTCGCGCGAAGGCTCAGAACGCGCCTCTGTACTTGCTTTAGCTTGTATTCGACTTTTCAAAATGTCGATTGCTATCTACCACTCGTGACATGTCGAACGCTAGGCATAGAGATATCTCTAATGCGACATCTTGAGAATACGGAAAGTGAGAAATAGTGCTGTAACAAACCGTATGTATTCGTTACTGAGTAGCAGTTAAAATACATATGGGTGATTCACCCAAGACATCGAATTTTGCCTAATTTCCATGGTATTTTTTTTTGTTCGTTTCATTTAAATTTAATTGGTCAATGGATAAAGGAGTGAAAATTGTTTTAATATATTAAAGAGGGGTCTTACACAACATTATATAACAAACGTTATTTGATCATGAAATTCTGCTATCCAAGGAAATTAGGAAAATACCAAGGAAATTATAAAAGCGCTCCAAGGAAATTATGAGTTTGCCATGGAAATTAAAAAAAGTACACATACGAGTATACTCGTACTTAATCATTTCTTATTTACTTACTTATAAAACTATAACAAAATATTTTGGTCTTAATACAGTAAAATACAAATCAGTTATTATTCTTAACTAAGTAAAACACAGTAAATAACATTACGGAAAACAACTAAATAAAAATTTGAAGATTATTTAATATGAAAAATCATATCTGCCAAGTGCCAACCTGCAAATTAAAAATGTCACTACAAAACTAAAAAAAATCTCTAAGCTTGCACATTGAACAAACATAAAATAACCTCTTATTCGGTGTTAAAAACAATAAAAAAATTATTTATATTAATTCGAATAATAAATTTAAATTCAACATATAGTATAAGTATTCAAGTTGGATTATTACATGATCACTTTTCCACGTCAAAGAAGCTATGCCAATGGTTGACAAGTCTACGGCGGCTGGGAGACCTTGTACTGGAAAGAACCAGAAAAAAAAACCAGCAGGGGCTATATTTTTTCCCTGTATTGTTACAGTAGTCAATTGAAAGCTGACCCTAATGTTTTAATTATTTTTGTTTTTCTTTTTATATTGGTACTTCCCAAAAGTTGATTTTGACACTGTTGAAGAAATACTAGGGCAAGAAGCTGGCGCAGTATCGTAATTCCTTAAGGCAAAGATCGACTCCATCATACTCGAGGGCAAAACGCCTAAAGTAAGGCACGGGTGCGAGGTGGCACTTTTCTTCAAAAAGGGCGACAAGGCTCAGTTGAAGAACTATAGACCCATCACGCTCCTGAGTCTGAGTCTCGCGCGCAGGTTTGACGACTTCCAGCCTCCCGAACAAGCCGGATTCCGAAAAGACCACATCATACGCTGCGGCAGGTTATACAGAAGGTCGAGAAGCATAATTTGCCACTATGCTTGGCGTTTGTGAACTATGAGAATGGCTTCGATTCTGTCGAGACCTAGGCCGTACTTAGTTCATTCCAGAGGTGCCAAATAGACTATGGGTACATCCAAGTGTTGCAGTCATTGTACGAAAACGCCACCATGTCAGTCAACTTTCAGGACCAAAAGTCGAAACCAATACAACTTCAGCGCGGTGTGAGACAGGGTGACATTATATCGCCGAAACTGTTTACAGCTGCTTTATAGGATGTACCTATTTAAGCTTTTAGATTTAAGAGGACTCGGCATCAACATAAGCAACGAGTACAGAACTCACCTTCGTTTTGCTAATGATATCGTAGTTATGGCTCAGACCGTGAAAGATCTTGGCACAATGCTCGAAGACCTCTGTAGAGTTTCCGCACAAGTGGGTCTTGAAAAAAACATGGACAAGACTAAAATTATGTCGAATTCCCATGTAACCCCAATCCGTGAGTGTTGCCAGTGATGACGTACGGAACCGAGACGTGGCCGCTAAAAATGGGTTTCATAAAAAGGCTCAAAGTCACTCAAAGGGCAATGGAGAGGGCTATGCTCAGGGTTTCTCTACGTGATCACATCAGAAATAATGAGATCCGTAGAAGAACTAGAGTTACCGACATAGCCCAAAATAGGCAGTGGGCAGGACACATCGCTCGCAGGACTGACGGCCGTTGGGGCAGAAAGGTCCTCGAGTGGCGGCCGCGTACAGGGAGATACAGCGTTGGTAGACCCCCCACAAAGTGGACCGACGATCTGGTGAAGGTCGCGAGAAGCCGCTGGATGCGGTAGGCACAAGACCGTTGGTTTGGAGATCCCTGGGGGAGGCCTATGTCCAACAGTGGACGTCTCTTGGCTGAAATGATGATGTGTGTAACGTCCATCTATATATTCCTAAAAAAAACTGACGCATTGGCTTGACATTATACCTTAAAAAATGGTTTGTTTAGTATTATATATAATTTCCATGGCATTACCTAATTTCCTTGGCTAGTTTTGAACAAGGGACCACAAGGAAATTAGGACCAAGGAAATTAGATTTAAGCCTAAAAACACCAGAGACAGGTAAATATTAACCTTATTTATATAATGCGATTCAAATTGAGAGTTCAGCCCTATGGATACTCCTTTTGTATTAATAAATGATAATGAATCCATTCCACAACTACGCAAAAGCGGCCAAGGAAATTAACTTTTCAATAAACCAAAGCCCAAGGAGGCAACTATTTACGCGACTAGCGCGAAACCGATGAACAGCACACACATAGCTGTCTCGACGGCCCCTCGGGGCGGAATGGATGAATGAATCGGTGCAGACCGTTACGTTCAAACGCTTTGCGTTTTGTTACTACAACGTTCGAAATATCGGCCCAAGGAAATTATGATTTTGAAGAGGACAAAAACAAATCTTCACTTCAGTCTTATCCTTCAACTGTAAAATATGAAAAGTTATACTTTTTTAATAGCTATATGTTTCTTTAACATAAAATAAGTCATATTGGAGTTAAATATCGTAGCACTTAGATGATATGTATCTACATCAATAAATATTATGGTAATGGACATACCAAGGAAATTAGACAATCAGGTTTTGATGAAGTTTTTTGTATATTTTATTAATACTTTTTCATATGATACAGACAAAAACAAATCAATTTCAACATATACTATGCGAAAAAAAATGATATGAGTATGAAGACATTAAAAATATACCATTCACAAGCCTGGACATAAAAAATGCATCATTTTGGCGAAATACCCATATATAAACTAAAATCGTAAAAAAGTCCCCACAAATTATGTAAAACAGATACACAAATAACCAATTACTGTAGTTCGTATTCGACTTTTCAAATGTCGATTGCTATCTACCACTCGTGACATGTCTAACGCTAGGCATAGACATACCTATCTCTAGTCTAACGTGACATTTTGAGAATATGTATTCGTTACTGAGGCGCGTTCAGCGCCTCTGGGTGTAGTTGTCCGGTTGTTTTTTAACTCGCTCAAAGGCGTTGAACGGATTGCAGCAACCAAATCTTTTATCTCCCTCTTTCACATGATTTTTTTATTTCACTCTCTTTCTAGTAGATGACATTATAGAAAATGGCCGCCAATATCATCCAATCACGTAAGAGTATTTCAGTCATAAACGTCAGAGCGTTTTACAACCATCAAATTCGATGGTTGTTCGGTTGTAACTCGCGCTGACACTTAAAGGTCTTGAACGGGCCGGTTGTTTCACCCGGTTGTCACGCTCGAAGGCATTGAACGGGGTTAGAGCGAAAAGTTGTACTTCGCGCGAAGGCTCTGAACGCGCCTCTGAGTACCTACTTTTACGCCACTACTGAGAAATCAAATAGTCGACATCCCTATAATTAATTTCCAAATGATTTCGACATTATGTCTATGGATGGCTTGAGAATCGTCCCGAACGCGCTCTGCGCGCTCTAGCCAAGTTTGACGTCTACATCAGTCAATTTCATTTTCTTTCATTCCTTTTCTTTTTTCAGTACTTATTTGTATTGAAAGTTACGAAAGGTTGTTACATGGAAAATTAATACATATAAATAATGTCAATGTTCAAAATTGAAGCGGAATCATGTATTATTCAAGTTTTGATATTTTAATCAATAAAAAGATCAATTTGAGCTTCAGTCTCTTCAAAGTTAGCCAATACTATTACATCTTAAAACGAAATAACTGAACTTGTACAACAAAATAAGATAGCGGCTTTTTCACATTTTACAATACTTATATAGAAGCGACAATAAGATGTTTGCTTGCGCTGCTGTCAAATTGTAGTTTTCTAAATAATGCCCCATTATTATATAATAATAATCCTGTGATTTGCAGAGTGGTCCAGATTTACTGCTAGGTAAGTACGTGCTTTCCCACAGATATTCTACATTGTTTTGTAAAAATTTGGGTTATGCGGTGTCTTCATTCGTGTTCACTTTGTTACACTACATTTTCTATTTAAGTTTACACATTTCTTGTTAGAATCTTTTTAGTAGAGTAGGTCCGTTGTCAATTGTCAATATCTTAGATATAAAGTTGTCTGATTTCGCCTCTGTGGATTTTAATATTAGGTCATTATTTATTACCAGTATAAAAATTAACATACCTACATGAATATGACTAACAGGCTTTTGATTTTCTTAAATGAGAATCTTATTTCTCAATATCATCATCTATATATAAAAGGAGAAGTTGTTTTAATTCAAAATGTGGATGAACACTAAGAAGGGATTTAAAAAAAAAATCGAAGGGAAGGGATTGAAATAGGAGTTGCAAGTTTGTATGGATTTTAAAAAAACTTAGCAACAATTTTGATAAAACTTAAGATTCATGTTCTTAAAAACATTTCATTAAACACGTGTTTCATGGTTTATTGGAATTCACCCCCTTAGGGTGCAAAATAGGGGCTTAAAATTTTCTATGGAAAATATTTAAAATCTGCTCCAATTTCTATAATATTTATTATTCCCACTCCTAAATATAAATAACATTCTTCTATATCAGTCTTCTACAAAATTAATTTATGGGAAAATATAAAATTCCCACGGGAATACAATAACAATGCGGGCGAAGCTGCAAGCGGAAAGCTGGTCCAATAATAAAAGGTGTCAGCAGTTGTGTTAGGCATGGGTGACTTGAACCATTGGACACTGCCCTGTGGTCTGACCATTACCAAATTAATAACTTTTATGAAGTATACAGTACATAATACAATAACCTAAATTAAAAATAGCTTTACTAGAACTTAGATAATTTTTGTTGAAAGTTGACTTAATTTTTGTTTTGACTAGCTTGCAGCATTTGTTTAATTTGCTTAGCAATTGTGGGGATCTCTTCTTGCCAAAGAGGCTTGACGATGACGGTCAAAATGTATTTGATTGGTTGTAGATGTAGGAGAAGGACTAAAGATTGTTTACTTCAAGGAGATAATTCACTCCATAGTAACAAATGCATATTAACCATTATTAGCACCTTCGATGTTGAAGCATCTATCGGAACCAAAACATACTTTACGGCTACATCTGAGAGCATTAACTGCATTATCTCGAGTCCAGTTGGCAAATTGTTTGTGTCCTTTAAAGCATTACAAGTCCTTTACTTAAATAATAGGATAAAAAAAATTTAAACCTAGTTAATATTTTAGAAATCTCTATTTTATTCTATTTTAGAAAGGATGATCTCCTAGAAGTGTTAAAATTTGTCACCGACTTCAATATAGAAGTGTGATGTTGTCTGTACCTATTCTTATATTATTTTTAAGTTTTCAGTGTTTTTGAAGTCGGTTCTATTTTTTGTAAAAAAATTGTTTATTTTTAACTTTTTAGTGAATGAAATCTTTTTAGTGAAAGAAACCCTAATTTAATACTAGCTACGTCCTACACTACGTTTGCCGATTCGCGGTCTCCACTCTAGGACACGTCTGCTCCAACGGCCATCGGTCCTTCGACAGATGTGACCAGCCCACTGCCACTTCAGTTTGCTTATCCTGCGAGCTATGTCGGTGACTCCAGTTCTTTTCCGGATAACCTCGTTTTGGATTTTATCCTATAAAGAAACTCCTAACATAGCTCGCACTATAGGTCGCTGAGCGACTTTGAATTTGTGGACTAGCTCCACTGTGAGTGTTCACGTTTCGGCACCGTAAGTCATGACAGGTAGGACGCACTGATCATAGACCTTTGACTTCAGGCATTGCGGTATAGGCGATGAAAAAAAAAACTCGACGCAGCTTGCGAAATGCTGCCCATCCCAACTAAATACTGCGGTTGGCTTCTTTCTCGAAGTTGTGTCTACCCAATTGGATAATTTGTCCAAGATAGACATACTCCTGTACAACTTCGAGTACCGAACCGTCAATGCAAATCGGCCTCGGCACAATATGTTCATTGAACATGACCTAGTGGTTTTATCCAAGTTCATGCCGAGGCCTACTCGCCTCGAAGCTTCATTTAGGTCATGCAGCATTCCACTAAGCTGTTCTGGCAACTCTGCGACGACGACGATGTCATCAGCAAATCGAAGGTGCAAGATGTACTCACCATTTACACCATCCCCCGTCCTGACCAGTCCAGTGTCTTGAAGACATCCTCGAGTGCATTTGTGAAGAGCTTGGGCGATATGACATCACCTTGTCGCACTCCACGACGCAACTCTATCGGATTTGTCTTTCTGTCTTGAATCTGGACGGCCATTGTAGTGGTGTCATACAGACATCTCAGCACCTCGACATATCGCCAATCAATTCGACATCGCTGCAGGCTGTCCAGAACCGCCCAGGTTTCGATGGAGTTGAAGGCTTTCTCGTAGTCTACAAATGCCATACACAGCGGCCGATTGTACTCTTGTGTTTTCTGAACAATCTGCCGAACAGTATGGATGTGGTCTACGGTGCTGTAGCCTTTTCGAAACCCGGCTTGTTCTGGAGGCTGGAACTCGTCGAGTCTCCTAGCGAGGCGATTCGTGACAACCCTCGAGAAAAGCTTGTATACATGACTCAGGAGTGAGATGGGTCTGTAGTTCTTCAGCAGGGTTTTATCGCCTTTTTTGAAGAACAGAACTACCGCACTCCCGCTCCATGCCTGCGGTGTTAAACTTTGCTGTATGACGGCATTAAACAGGCTTGCCAGCTCATCCAGAAGTGGAGTTCCACCGACTTTAAGGAGCTCTGTAGTAATACCGTCATCACCCGGTGCTTTGTTGTTCTTAAGCTGCTCGAGGGCGGCCCTAACCTCGCTGCGATCGACGTCGGGGATGTCCTCAGTATAGTGGCGCGTTAGTGGGACTCTGTGGTCATTGCTGCTCTGGTGAGATGGTCTTTCCGACCGCTGAGCATATAAGAGTTTATAGAAACTCTCGACTTCTTTGAGAATCTCGAACTTAGAAGCAACAATACGGTCATCGACAGTCTTAAGTTTCGTCAGATGGGGCCTACCCAACTGCTGAGCGAAAACTTTCGATCCCCTGTTCTGCTCGATCGCAGACTCTATGGCGCGGGTATTGGAGCGTCGGAGATCGCGTCGCATCAGCTTTCGAATCAGTTGGTTTAAGGCGCTCCGATCTGACGAAGGCATCTGGGACGGCGGCAACTCGCGTCTTTTCCTCATAAGTTCGAGAGTCTCATCCGAAAGTTTAGACTCCTTCTTGCGTTTCGCGGGGAAGAACTTTCGAGACACATCTTGCAGCGTTTTGACCATTGTGTCGGATTTCTCGTCAATATTGCCAGTGGTTTCCAGCAAGCTGAAACGATTTTTCAGTTCCAGTTGGAACTGCTCGGAGCCTAGGGCTCTTTGGGGCTGCGTAGGTCGGAGAATAGACCTCACCATTTGGATCCTTCCAGCTTTATATTTAGAGAGCCTCGGACCAGTCGATGATCACTGCCGGTATTGAACCGGTTGATTACTGAGACATCTCTAAATATGTGCTTCTTATCCGTCATGATGAAGTCTATCTCGTTCCTTGTCACATTGTCGGGGCTTCGCCAGGTCCACTTCCTGTGGGGCTTTTTCTTGAAAAACGAATTCATCAAGAAGAGCCCCTGTGATTCGAGAAAGTTTACCAGCATTTGGCCCCTGCGATTCCTGCGTCCCAAACCATACGCACCAATTTGCGTTTCGCCGCATCCTTGTACTCCCACTTTGGCATTGAAGTCCCCCATAACAACGTTGTAGTGAGCCTTGGCCGTACCATGTATCGCCTTTAAGTCTGACAAATTTGGTTGGTTATACCGCCAACATTCGGTAGCCAGCGCTTCGTCAGTCTAGGCAGGGTGTACCACGAGCAGGTGAGGTTGGCATTTGGGGGGCCGTGGATGTAGTGTGTCCCCCTTACACCCCATATTGATGCACATTATGGCCTTATTCAGTATATCTTCACTAACAAGTTCCCCAGAAGTCAACTGGTATTGGTCACTGCGAAAGGTGTCAACAATATGGTCACTCCAAGAATAACTGCATGTGACCATATAGGTGTTAAATGGCACAAAACCGCTCATACGCACAAAATGTCTGACTGTCCTAAAAAAGACAGGAACACCCCCACTAAATGCGCCTGTTAATGTGACCATCCAATGAACAATAAGGGATATCAGGTCTACAAAGAAATTCACTTGAGAAAAAATAAAAAGAGTGTGCTAGCTAGTCCCCTCCACTCAAACCAACAAAATGAAGGCAGCTCCAGGACAGCAACGAGCATAACAGCCCCACCCCAATAATCTTCTGCAGGCATAGCACGGGCTGCCAAGAAATTTGTGATAAGACTCAGTGACACGTATCCCTTGAGGAGCGTCAAGAAATTTTATCATGTCAGTCACACTAAGGCTGCGTTCCGAAAATCAATAAGTCACTATCAGCGCGCTCAAACGCGTCTCGAAATGTTGTGGGTGCGCTAATGTTAGCCGGCATGAAGAGCCACAAGACGTCATCGTTAACGTCATATAGAACTTACGGCGCTAATGCTCTGGAGTGAAATCACTTTATGCGAACTGTTAGTCTGACGTTCGATAATTGTGTTTTTGGTTCAAAATGAATGTACCTGTTCTTCCGGACCGAAATCATAAGCATTCTGATAGCATTTTCAGGTTTCTCTTTAATTTGGACAAGGCGATTATAATCGTTAGCACTGTGAGCGCTGTTATCGGACCGCAGCCACAATACGCGCCGCCGTGCTACTCTTTAAGACATAGATATTATGTCACTGAAATTGTGAGATAATGCGTGACTCAAGTCCTGTCTTGGCAGCCCGTGCTACGCCTGCTGAAGTGAAATTCATCTACAGACCTCTCTCATTAAACATCACAATCGATAGAAACAACGTATAGGATCTCTCCACAATAAAGCAAATAATCACAAAACAGAGCGAAGAAATAGACTCTTATTCAACTAATAGGAACTGATGAATCTATTAACAAAAGCGATCAATTTACTACATTCATAAATACACTACGCATTGCAAATTGGAACATTAATGTTTGTTAGCAGCAAATATTCACAAATTACAATCCATAATTATTGCCAACAATCTGGATGTTTTTCTAATATCACAATTGCATGTCAAAAACAGCCACTTCAAAATCAAGGAGTTTAATTGTAGATTGTTTGTTGAAGGATTCAATACTTTAGAGTACGTCACTCGAGCTTAAAATAGTTTTGTTCCCAAGGTGCACACTACTTTTTATCACCCTCTTTATCTATCTATCCCTTTGCTCTCAAAGCTATGGGAAAAGATCCTACTCTTCAGGTAGCACATCCACCTTGACAACTTCGATACAATATTGAGCCACCAATTTGGATTCAGAAAAAGTTATTCAACAATTGAAGATATGCATACAGTCTTTACAGGCAATAAGACAGTGCTACCAAAGAAAGCTTTGACTTTGACAGTCTGGCACATAGTCCTTCTACATAAAATCAAACGGAAACTTCCACTTTCGGCGGCTTCGCGAATAGCTAGGCGGCGAGCGCGATTCTCCGACTCATGTGTGCGACTCTCCCAGCAGAGTGCCAGGCCTAACTACTTAAACCACCTCAGTGTTCTCCCTGCATTTGTGGTCGCGCGAAGTAGGGACCGCAATGCGATATTACCACCCACGCGCCCGGGCAAGCTCGACGAGTGGTCGAGCTATTGCCAAGGGGGGGGGGGGGGGACTGTCCAAGAACACCGCGACAATCCCCCAAACGGAGGCACGAGGCCTCCACATCAGGGTCATTAGACGGGCATCGCTTGCGCGAATACCCGCCTTCTGCGATATCACATCATCCTTACCCTGTTATCGCTGAGCTGACAAGTCAACAGACACATAATTCCAGACTTAAATGAGGGATTTTAGAACGCTATAAATTAATTATGTTGTTTTTGGCACTGGCCAATTCCATACGCAATGTCAATTTTATTCTAAACACATTTGCTTGTAGTCTCTCTGACCGATCGCAGATAACTGGATTAAATAGAAAAAAAATTAAAGCTCAATCCAAAAACCTACATTTTGCTTTTTAGCAATAAGGCCATCTGTGTTATGATTTTGCCTTCTTTTGTGTTTGCAATGAAGTGTTTTATTATTATTAGTTTATAGTGTCGCTGTATGGGTTTTTTCGCAATTTCATCTCTCGAGTCGTAATAGTGCAACCGGCTATTATTCACAGTTGAGAAACTTACGCCTAAGCCGCTTCCTTCAGCTTGAGCGTGAAGGCTGTGCCGTTGAGGCAATTACGACCTCTTAACATTTATTGTAGGGAGTCGTACTGTTAGTGCTCTCGGCAACTCCATTGTGTAATTATGATAGGCATTAATCGCATTGTAGGCACCTTTGTTATCTCTCACTCACAGAATCTCGCCAGCTCGATCTTTAGAAAATCTTTAATTTGTCATGGAAATAGGAATGCCAATGTAATGTTTATATTTTAACATGTTCCTAACCATAGCCAAACTTGGCTTATGTGTTTAATTTGTACATATCGTCAAAATATCAATATAAAATCTTTTTAAGGTCATCTGTCATATATGGAACCTACCTCCTAACATACAACAACATTATACAAACAACTTACCAAATGTTTAGTTTTGTACATATTGGTAAGTTTGTGTATTCGTTTGTGGGAAGTAATATCTGGAACTACTGGACCGATTTTGAAAATTCTTTCACCAGTAGAAAGCTGCAATATTCCCTTTATATTCATAATTGTGATTAATAATATTTGTTTGATTTTTGTCGAAAACAAAACGAAAAACGGGACGCGGACGGCGCCTGACAAATGATTTAAAAATAGAGCCCCTGGGGGCTTATTATGTGAAAATCTATCACGATCCCTTTGAATTAGCCAATCATTGCGATCAGATACAATCGCGGGCGAAATACAAATCACAGTTAGATTGGAGGGCCGCAGAAATAAATGTATAGGTTAATGATTTTTTTAGACTAATTGCAATGAAACTTCGACGCAGATTTTTACCCTAGAGATAGAAATAAAGTAAAATGTAATTTTTCCAAAAAATATCTAAGGAAAATTAGGGTACTTGTGGTAGACTAGAAACATGTCGCGGGCCGCGGTTTGGACAGCCCTGCCTTAGAATAAAAAGCTACAACATATTTTTAATTAACCTGCGACGAATTACTTTTATCACAGTTTATAAACTGTGCTATTATCATATGAATAAATAACTTAGAATGTATCAATACCCTTGCTGGACAGGGATCAAATACACACCTATTTATTTTTATTCGAGCGTTGAAGTGTATCAAAAGGCTGCAGCTATCACGGCTTGTTAACCAGAACAAAAGGTTATTAATATTACAAGGCAAACCTAAAGGTTGTGAACGGAACGTGAGCCTTGGGTATCCTTGGCTAATAAAAGTTGGTCGTAGATATGCGCGCTGATTAAAGAGATACCTATTAGGTACTAAAGTTTAAATACAAATATTGTCAATTCGTAATACGAGTACATTCACACAGTTTTAATAAATCTTATAATTTCTTTAAATTGTCTGAATGTGTTACGAATTTTGCCAAGTAAGGGCAAACCCTTGGGAAATTCTAAATTGTTCTTTGAAGCCTATCTATGCTGAATTATCATTTCGACCTAAATTAAAGCATTACAATTTAAAGATGAACCCAACTCACTACATTAAATGTCCGAATGAAACTAATAATTACAGATAGGTACTTTAGCTATTGATACCATGCATTTGTCATGGTCAGAATGATCTACAAATTGTTTACGGCTTAATACCAAGTAAATAACAGCCAGAATCGGAAACTTCTGCAATTGCAACATTTCTTGTCTCTATGTGTCAACTCACTTGAGCCTCTTTCACCGCTTAACATCAGGCGGGAGGAGGTCATTTGCCGGGCCGGGCCCTCCATAAGAAAATATTTTTGCAACAAATATATTAAAAACTAACTGTGCCCGCGATTTCGTTCGCGTGGATGTCGGAAAATAACAACATGTACATTTTTTTCCCGTTTTTGCAACATTTTTCATTGATGCTCAGCTCCTTTTAGTCGTAGCGTGATGTTATATAGCCTATAACCTTCCTCGATAAATAGACAATGACACCCAAAAATAATTGTTCAATTTGAATGAGTAGTTCCTGAGATTAGCGCGTTCAACCAAACAAACAAACAATCAAACAAACTCTTAAGCCATATAATATTAGTATAGTATAGATAATGTAGTCAATTTTTATTTTAAAATGCACCCAGTGTTAGTTTAATTAAATCGCACTCATACAAATTACTCCGGAATTGCACCTCGCTGGCTGTCGATTTTGTTGAGTGATGCTAACTAGTGCTTAGTTCCTACATTTTGTTAAATCTAGAAAAAAGTGTCTGCATAGTGCGAAATAATAGAATGAAACAATCGAATGATATCCGACAAGCTGTTTTTCGTCTAATTTACGTTTATTCGTATTTCCGTAGAACTTGTGTATTATTTATTGGAATGCATTCAGTATTTTGGTATGTAGCTTTTCGGTATCTTGGAGTGTACCTAGTTCGATTGTTATTTAACTCGCTTTGAGGTGTTCTCTTAAAAATATCTTAAAATGCCTTTTTACATGAATTTTTCATTTGTCTCTGTTTCTAACAGATGATGTATAAGGTTATGGCCCCAAAATCATCTAATCATCTAAGAGTTTGATAGTAATAATCGTCAGAGCGTTTTTCAAACGTCAAATTCGATAGCTGAATGAGCTAGATCCCTTGGCCTAATATCTGAATAAAAAATAAACTGTCAAAAATACATTAAACATTTATTTTATATTTTAAATTGCTTTTATTAATAATTTTCATTGGTTTTCAACGTCGGTGGCGCTGTGGACTCAGCGCTGGCCTTCTAATCGGGAGGTCCGAGGTTCAATCCTGCCATACACCAATGTGTTTTTCGTTTTTCGAATCTCGTATGTAGATTTGTCCTCCGGAGCACCTACAGTGAAGGAAAACCTCGTGAGACAATCTGCATACATCTGCTAAGAAATTTTAAGGTATATGTGAAGTTGACCAATCCGCACTAGTAGGCCAGCTTGGTGAACTAAGGCCTAAACATCCTAACTTATAGTAGGCTCGAGCCCATCGCTGGGGATGTATAAGCTGTGATGACTGGTTTTCAAAACCACAAATAGCTTTTTTTATTGATAAAATTATAAATTTTATTCTATGGAAGATAAAAGGAATAAAAAATGGAATAATAGCCTCATTAAAGGTTCTTTATGCACACAGTTAAAGAAACATATTTTTGAATATATACCCAGGGACAAATTTAGAGGAACACTACACTTTTTCATAGATTCAAGCTACTTTATAAAATCATATCGATTGTTTGATTGACCTTTAATACGTTTGTTTGATTGTTATCCAGGATTCATGACCAAGGCCATAACGGATAATGACAAAATTTTCCACTTTGGTGACCTGGAGAAGAATGGAAACTTTCAATGGTTGTTTTTTTATCACAATCACACAACTGGTTTCCGCAGGGAATTTATTTTTTTTGTAGCGAATCCGATGGCAAAAAACTAGTAAAACTAAATATGGTTTCGTATGCTAAAATTCGTATAGCGTTATCAAAACTAAAGTGAATTTTTGGCGTCCCTGAGTGTATATCTGATATACATTATAAAAAATCAATTTTTTTAATTTTTTATTATTAAATATCTGATTTTTTTGCACCCTGGCAAATAGTAGTAAATCGTCTATGTAGGTTTCCCTCGATTTTCATGGTGACTTTGGGACCACCCCAGGAGTATACTCTTCTATCGATTATAAAAAGAATTTTGAAAATCGGTCCACAATTGGCGGAGTAATCGGGTCACATAGGCACAAAAAACATACGCATCGAATTGAGAACCTTTTTTTGAAGTCGGTTAAAAATAACCCATGTTGTCAATAATAGAAGTTTGCGAAACTTTAGATTTACCTTAAATAATTCTACGCGCTATTTCATAATGCGACCTACTTACAACGTAATACGCGCACAAACTTGCTCTAGATTCAGTATAAACAAATGATTTATATTATAACAAAACTGCAGCAGGTGTTGAGAATAAATAAATTTACATTTGGATGAGAGATAGAACAATAATATCTGTAGGGCTGTCATCCAGAGTATTATTAGCACCTTGAAAATATTTTAAGCCGAACAGATTTTTTATAGATACAGCTATTTATGTATATTGCTATGATACGTGTTTTTTATTATGGTATAGCTATGGTTTATTTTATTACATTGTTTTACGTAAAATCGCTACCTGTATTGAAGACTAGTTCAAAAAAGCAAAGTGATAAGTAACCTTTGCTAAAGTTGCTAATATTTAGGCGCGAATTAAGAGGAAATGAATATTTTCTTCTTTATTTCAATGTTATTTGTTATAACATAGTATTCATCGATTAATTTACAGTGAGTTTTAATAATGAGATTCGTCTGTACACCTCATTAAAATAACTTTCACGGTCCTGTCTGGTAGCTATGATCGCTTAAAACAGCATTAAAACCATAGTGACAGATCAGCAGAGGGGGCCTCTGTACCAGAGACGTCTATATGGGTAAGTACCTCTATCTTACCTCTTTCTGTCGCTAAGCAGCGGTGCTTACACTGCTGTGTTCCGGTTTAAAAGGTAAGACAGGCAGTGAAATTGCTGTGTACTGTGACTAGGGTTGCCAACCTTTTAATATAGTAAAAAAAAGTTTAATATTAAGTTTAATATAACAAGTTTAATATAGTAAAAAAAATAATAGGCGATACTACTATATTTTCTAATTATCTATTTTAAATTGAGTCAGAAGAAAATGGAGTCAGAATTGCATAATGTTTTAAGGATTATTATTTAATTTCTTCTTTCAATACCAGCAACATCTGCATTTACTGAAAAATTATTGGTGAGATGAGCATAATCGGGCCAATTGAAATTTAAAAATAAGCAGAATTGATAGATAGGATTTGAATATGGAATATTGGAATGTTATGATTTTATAAATTATGTTACGATTTTGATCACACTGTATGTGTTTTAATTTTTTTGCCATTTTAAATTGAGTCAGAAGAAAATGGAGTCAGAATTGCATAATGTTTTAAGGATTATTATTTAATTTCTTCTTTCAATACCAGCAACATCTGCATTTACTGAAAAATTATTGGTGAGATGAGCATAATCGGGCCAATTGAAATTTTAAAATAAGCAGAATTGATAGATAGGATTTGAATATGGAATATTGTAATGTTATGATTTTATAAATTATGTTACGATTTTGATCACACTGTATGTGTTTTAATTTTTTTGCCATCTACTATATTTTTATAGGTAAGAGTTTTCAAAATACTATGATTCAAATAAGTTGGCAACCCTAACTGTGACCTATGACTTGACATCAAGACCGCAAGGTGGCAACGTACATATACCCTTGTGGAGGTGGTAGATTTGCAAGTCTAGCAGGAAATACATGTTCTTATAGGCGACTGCGGCCACTTACCATCAGGTGGGCAGCATGCCTGTTTGCCAACAGTGTGAACGAGATACCGCTCTAAAGAAAGGTGTCATAGCTTCAATATTGTTGTAACCTTGCTTTGTCAGCCTCCTTTTCAGTCGTTAAATAAAGTCTTGTCTTTCCCATTTTCGCAAATTGTGTCTGATCTGGGGGCACGGCAGTGCCCCCGCCAAGTCGAGCGCGAAGCAAACACTGCCGTACCATCCTTTACTGGAACCATTTCGCCGCATTTTCAGGCCCCTATTTGAGAACCTCTGGATAAGACTAGAACGCAGAATTTTTCGTCATCCAGTAAGCTATAATCACATTAATCACATACTTAAAATCCAAAATTTCAAGTCTGTAGGTCATTTAGTTCCGAAGTTAAGCGAAAGCAAAGTTTCGCATTTATGACACTCACTCACTCATGATCATCAAAATAGAACTAGTAGTTCCCATAAACTCATAGAGCTGAAATTTGGTACAGAGTTAGGGTTTAATGGCCACATAAAGGGAAAACTATAAAAACTAGGATAATCGAAGATCTGGAGTACCTGGTGACCCTGATTAGAAAACAAAATCCCAACCAAACTATTAGAGATATCGACATACCGCCTTTACAAAAAATATTCAACTTGGTGGGCCACTTCCAATAAAGAAAAGAAAGATTTGTAATAATAAAAAAACTACCCCTAAAAAGAAAAAAACTGTGTCAAATAAGAAAATCTAATAAGATTTACGGATTAGGATTAAGTGCACGTGCACTTCATTCACTGATTGCTAATTTTCTCGCTGCTAAATTGCAATACAATTGCAATTTAGCAGCGAGAAAATTGCAGGCAATGATAATTTACCGCGTGGTTTTTAAAAAATAAAATGTCCTCTATGCTAAAATTTGTGAAACTGTGATATAGTGTGCTCCAAAATATTCAAGTATAAAGTTGTTAAATTGGATTTTTAAAAAACTAATGCTAAAATATGATTGTGGAAATCGATATACTCGTACATTGAAATATGACAGATTTGTCAGTTTAGGATTAGGAGTGAACCAAAGTTTGTATGCATAACTTTTCTTTAGGCACTTAAAATACCTGTAAATACATATAGGTTTTATCCTACACAAACCTAAATAAGGATGAGTTGATTACAAAATTACAGAAACAATACGACGACGCCCACAGTCTTCCCATCCCACTTACGTTTAAAGATTGTTTCTCATTAATTTGCTTGTGCCTCCTCAAATCTTTTGCCGCGTTGCATCGCTTCTGCAAACAAGTAACCTTTTAAATCTCGAACAATAAACATTTTCACATAACTTTCGAAGTGAGTGTCAATAGAAGAACGCAAAAAAAGTTGCACAACAAAGTGGGATCTAGTCCTCCGGTACGCAAGTTCGTATTTGGTGTGAACAATTAAGTAAATAATTTTCTAAGATATTGTACGAGTTATTTCATATTGTGTCTCGTGCATGGAAAAGAAATGCTGTTTTATCCGAACGTCTGAAGAATTGATTGGTTTTCGCGCTATTCTCATCTATTAGTCTGCCAGTTGTAACCTTGGATGGTTTCTGGAGTGTTGAAAGTTTCATCGCCTGCTATGAGTCAGAGTGTGCTGGCATTTCACGTGTGCTCGCACGCCTGAAATAATCAGTGCAGTGCAGTAATCAGCTGTGGTTAGTTATTGTGCTCCTTCACTGGCACCCAACGAAACGAAATTAATTTTAGAATTACTTACAACAATAATACGAGCAGGAAGCTTTGACGCACCAAGCCTTATTTGTGTTTTTGATTTTTATTTTTGTGTTTTTCATCGAATTGTGATCATGGGATAATCAGTGCTGATGCTGATAGTCGAGGATTTAAATTTAATAGGTGAGTTATTGGCCATAATCAATTTTTAAGGCAATCTGTTTTGTGTTTGTTCACATCGTCCGCTACTACTTATATTCCAATTATACCTAATGAAACTAATATGAAATGAATTATTCTCGCATTGAATATTATGCTTCTAGATAATCTATTATGTGCAATTTGCACGATAGTATAACGAGAACTGTTACATACGTCCCTTAGTTTGAACTTTTGTTTTAAATGTTCGAACCTGTGACTGTCCAAGTCATGTCAATTTATTATTTTTTTGGACAAGTCAACAAAACGATTTCATAAATTTTTATTCGTTTGTATCTATCATAATAATTAAAATGTATTTGTTTCACCCGAAGAGTTCGTCGGAGGCTCAAAAGTTCGATGGTGTCATTATAAATATGATTGCCTTGAGACATTTATAAAAGTAACAAGCTTTTATGCTCTAAAAAGAGGAAAATAAAGTTGACATTTTTTATGATAATATAAAAGCTTGTCCCGAGATTTACTTACCTATTTAGATAAACAATACTACAATACCTATTTAACTTGATCTTGCTATAGGTAATTCTTAAAAAATATGTTTTTATAAATCGTCGCGGCGAGCGTCGGTGGCGCTGTGGCCTCGGCCCTGGACTGTGCCCCGAGTAGAATTGGGAGGCCCGCGATTGATCCTGCCATGTACCAATGTGATTTTCGTGTCACGAATTTCATATGTACATTTATCTGACGCTCCTACGGTGAAGGAAAAAATCGTGACGAAACCTGCATACACCTGCGAAGCAATTCAAAGGTGTATGTGTAGTTAACCAATCCGCACTGCGCCAGCGTGGTTTGACTAAGGCCTAATCGCCCTAACATAAATCTAGTTAGGGTAGGCTCGTGCGTGCTCGTGCCCATTTTGCTTCATGCTCGTGCCCCTCGGTGGGGACGTATATGAGCTATGATGATGATGAATCTCGCGACAAACTTTAATATTATCTTGTTATTAAAACACTAATTTCACTAGTTCCACTTAAATATAATAAAGAATTAAGTGAAACTAGTGAAATTAGTATTTAATTAACAAGATACCATGGAGTTCCATTAAGAAATTACAATACAAAGCATAAACTTTTTAATATTATCATAAAAACTGCGTCATAAGTTGTTTTTTCCGCTTTTTGGAGCATAAAAACTTGTTTTTAAAATGTTTTTACTAAAATTTATTTTGTATTTTTTGCAAGAAATTTGCGAGATTCGACCCAAACAAATAAATAAATAACAAACATACTGGGCAAGTTGTAGAAAAACTATTCTATGTCTTGTCTGTTAATATCAAACAATTGAAAAAAAAAACAAGTTCGTATTCGCAAAAGTGAAGTAAGTTGTAACAACTAGTGTCTAAAGTTTGTGCACCCTGTCTACGGGCGATAGTTCGTGGTAGGTAGTGCCTATGTTCTGAAGCTAAGCAAAAATTTTGTAACGGCACAGAAGAAAAAAACTATGTTTATTTATAGTGAGACTTTTTGGAATAATTCTCCTAAATAATTGGGAGAATTACTCCAAAATGTCTCATTTAAGACCGCAAAGTGAAAGAATACTCGTATTTACATCATTTGCATAGCATGTTAGTTTTGTTTATACAAATACAAAACCTACTTTATATATTTTATGTAGCGGGCAAATCTAGTCTCCTTATACAAAAAATACACTTCATACAAAATTCTTTCTATTTTTTCTCTGTCAGTTATAGCATTTAATCATTTACGTTTAGTAATAATTTTAATTTTTGTATGTATTTGTTGACACACTTAAATGTGTTTTGATCAAAATCACATTTGTATTTCACAAACTAACTTTCTTCTAAATATAATGGATATTTAAATTATGATACTAAATTAAATCCTATTACATTTACTTTGAAGTTGACTGTGAAGTGATCATACAACATTTCGTGACAGCTATACATTGACTGTCAATTTTTGTATACTATTTTAAGTAGGTGGGCCGATCTCCCTTGATTGTACGTTCCTACTATTTGTATCTAATAGTTTTAATTAAAATAACGAAAACATTATAAGTACTCAATTATTTAATGTTAAAACGTGTAAACTTACAATACAGTACATACTATTTATGTGTTCTGTTCTTCAGATCAAACACAAGCTTACAATAGTTACATAACGCAATTCAAGACATTCGTTAATATCATTTATATACATATATCTGATTGCTGCTTATTAAAAACGATTTTATGTAGATATGCCTTTCTTGATTAATTGGTCAATAATTATCGCCGGCAAACAATGCCATATTTACAAGATGTTTAGTTTTACGAATCACGATGAACACCATGATATAAATAAACGTAAAGAAATATGAAATGAATAAATATCTTAATAAAAATAAGTATTCTACGAAAATAATTAAATTGCATATCATCACTCATCACTTCAACCCTGCTGGATTGGGTCTCGGGCGAAAAGGAATTATCCTCCACGCTCGCCAGATGTTGGTGATTTGATAAACGATGTTAAATCTAAATGTATAAAAATATGAGATCATTGATTTATAGCTAATTCCATTAGCTGTTATTCGTAAATGCCAATATTAATGTTGATCAAAAGCCAAAACTAGTAACTTAATGGTAATTTTTCAATATATTTTTTGAGTTGTTTATTTACACACTTATCACATATTTCACTAACTAGAGCGGGATTTGTGATTTTAATATTCATTTTAAATCACTTGCATATATTTTAGACGTGTTTAATTCATAATTAGGTATTTAAAACGGAAACTTATATACCTCATTGCTAATCGCGGTACCTATCCCTTATAATCTCAGCAACAATGTCTCGAGGGAGCATAGTGGCTCTTGCAGTTTTAGTCAGGGCCGCTTTTGCCGTTCTCCCTGGACGCCGACAGAAGTACATGTAGACGTTGTAAACCAGCTGCCTCGTGTCTGCCGGGAGCTCGACCCTGGTCTCCTCTCCGCCCTCTCCCGCTCGACCGCTGTACAACCTTCTCCAACTAAACATGGTCCAAGCGGTCATGGCCTCGTCTCCGTATTGCGCCGTCTTGCCAAGAAATAATACGCAGCCCGGTTACGGTGATCTGGATCCGGATATCGCGCACAACCAGTTCTCTATTAAGTATTATAATATGCACAAGAAGGTACGTAAATGTAGCGAGGCAAAATCAAAACAGAAATACGAGTGAATTGCGAATTTAGTGCGTACGAGGGCGTAAATATCCGCTCGATCGCGAAGCTCCTAGGCAACTGTTGCTTTGGTACCTTAGACGATGGCATTGCGAATCTGGTCACACATTCGTGATATCCGCTGCGTTGGAACGTGATTACAATTCGGTAGACATCGGTAGCTAAGCAGCCTCTCCGTCGCTGGTTTGTATGCTGCGTCGCGTTTGCGTATGACAACCTTGGGCATGGATAGCCCAGTAGCCGTTATAAAGTATAAAGAACAGAACTCTATATATGTCTATACAGACCGTTGCCCGATGCATACTGTTCACTATAATGGCTTATTGATTTCTGTGGCATTATTTATTAATTTGGCATTTTGTGAACTTCTAGGTCGACACTCCATCAATTTTCTATCGCTCTGCCTCGGGGAGGACATTATAGTGCTATATTGGTAGCCGTCACGTATTGATGTCTGAATGATTGGAAGCAAATGTTTTTTCCTAGTTTAAAAGTATTTTATTCGATGTTGTATTGTACATAGCATTTCGGTGAAATTTCACTCATCTATTTTATCTATCTTCTATAATGCTTCTATACATACATATAAATAAAAATGAATCGTCGAAATGTATGTACGCGCATAACTTCAAAATGACTGCACCAAATCGGTTAATTCTTATTTTGTTGTGTTAGATATTGTTAGGATAAGGTTTGTATAAAAGAAAATGTTTAAAAAATATAGGTACCCAAGAAAGTAAAAATCATGAATATAAATATTTTTATATAAAAAGTGACGAAATTGCCAGATTGAGGTTCAGGTTATTCCAAATCTATGGTTTCTTACATTGTTCTATTGTCAAAAGCTTTTTAGTATACCCGTGCGAAGCCGGGGCGGGTCGCTAGTCACAATGACTGCATCAAATTGGGTGATTCTTCTTTTGCTATATTCGATATTTTTAGGACGCAATTTTATAAAAGAAAATATTTGAACAATTATACGAAAAAGTAAAAAAAAATAAGGTACTGTCTAATGGTACAGGTGGTCCGGCGGGAAATTTTCATATAAAATGTTGACTGACGAAATTGACAGATTGACATTTTTCGACATTGTTTCATTGTCAACAGGTCTCAAAAACTTATTTTTTAGTAAGCCCGAGCGAAGCCGGGCGGTAGTAATTTATAAAATTTTCCCGTAACTATTGTCTGTCTTCTTTCTCTAAAGGGTATATCTTTGATATTTATGTATTTTAATAAGAGACATTTCAATAACAAGTTAGTGGAATGTAGAAAATTAATACCATGTATTACAACACCGATCGATAGAATCGATCACAGGGAAGGAATATCTCTAATAAACATTACCTCAGTGGTTATTTACCAATCGTTGAATGCAGTTTTAATTGTTTTTGAAATCAAAATGATGTATCCTTTCAGTAAAATGTCATATCTACGGTTTTTAAAGGCACTTTCCATCCATGTGGCATCGCCGTGGGACGCCCTGTATAATCTTCTATATAAATAAAAATCAATGTATCTATGTTTGTCCTCTATGCGTTCCGTCACCATTCATCAGATTGTGTTCTGGGGACGACCGTGAGGGTTCCTAGCAAAGAAATTGCATTTACGTGGCATTGCAACGCATGCCGGGTACAGCTAGTCTATACTAATATTATAAAGAGGAAAGATTTGATTGTTTGTTTGTTTGTATTGAATAGGCTCCGAAACTACTGGACCAATTTGAAAAATTCTTTCACATTGAGAATCTTACGTTATCCCTGATGAACATAGGCTAAAATTATTTTTCCTACGGGAAAATATAAAATTCTCACGCACTAGAAAACAAAAATAACGGGGGCGAAGCTGCGAGCGGAAAGCTAGTGAGAAATAATTATGTAGAAGTCAAGTGGATCCAAAAACAATAATTGTGTTAATATTAAGATGAAGTATCAAATTATATTGCTATTAAAAAAATTAACGCCTGAACAATTGATGAATCATTTATTATTCATCTCTTATATTTAATAAGCAAGCGTTATATGAACCGATGATTGTTTGCCGTATGAGGAAACTGTGTCAATGACGAGTTCACTTCGTCTGCTATTAAATTTCATAATGTCTTCTTTTTGTTGTTATATTTTGGCTTTATTAAAAAATGCACAAATTTTCAAAATGTCCTGTGGGCACTTTGGGAGTACCTACTTCATTAGTGCACAATACAATACTTTATACTGAGAAATAACACGTTGTTATGTATCGAGAGGCGCATCAGACACAACATCTATAAGTCGTAATTTATAAAAAACCTCATTAAGTAAGTTTTATGAAAGTTGTTATTCCTCTACTAGGTCATACGCGACAATCCGCGTGAGAATCCGTTGATAACCTCTTCCATTGTTGTATAGATGACTGGAAGTCAAAATTGAGTGCTATATGGCCATTGAAGTGTCAGCTAACAGTACATTCGTTGAGTAGGATGAACAGGTTGGCGGAAATGGCTGTAGAATATAGAATAATGGCGGTGTCAATTTTACGGTTGCTAACAGCGGAACAATGTCACCGTCCTCTTAGTTGTCTGTAGGATAATTGAGATTTTTGATAATAATTTGATTGTCTGTAGGAAAATTGTGATTCTTGATATAAGCAGTTTGTCTCTAGTTAAATAATTTGATCATTTATCGAAAATGTGTACTTTTGATAACAATCGTGCCAATCTTACTGATTTCAAAAGAAAATCACATTTTACATCGAAAAAAGCAACGGTCTCTTTGTTTTGCAACTCAGTCTCAATTACGTTAGAGTCTGAGGAGCTATGTAGATGAACTAACAAAGGAATAGCGCAAGGAGACCCAATCTCACCTTTATTATTCAATATTGTAACCCTTAAAATCTGTAAAGAAATCCAAAATATCATGATTTTGCAATACGCGGACGACTTTGTCCTTTATTCAACCAATAAACTCAATTGCAGTGAAACACGACTGCAAATAGCTCTAGATTCCCATTTAATACTTCTCAAAGACATCGGTTTGGAGTTGTCAGCAGAAAAGTCGAAAATTTGTGTGTTTAGTAGGACTCATAAAAACAAGTCCTCTTAGTTGTCTGTAGGAAAATTGTGATTCTTGATATAAGCAGTTTGTCTCTAGTTAAATAATTTGACCATTAATCAAAAATGTGCACTTTTGATAACAATCGTGCCAATCTTAATGATTTCAGATGAAAATCACATTTTACATCGAAAAAAGCAACGCGGTCTCTTTGTTTTGTAACTCAGTTGCAATTACGATTTCTCTTATTACGTTTATTGCCGTTTCCACAAAAGTAAAAACGGAGATTAATGTTGTCTTTTTAAAACATGATAAATACAACAGTCTTTTTGCATCTGTTTCTTGCATCCGCCCGAGCTCTAGAAATATGACAAAGCAGAAGCCGACTGAATGTTGTACATATTTTTTTAAATATTATAAACACTGCCCTTTTTTTCCACTATTTCTGTTGAGTTGAGTTGCATAATGAACGTTGTTGTTACAAAAAAATATTCGCCTTGGAATTACTATTGTTAAGCATAGAGATAAGTAAACTGAAATCTAGATAAGTAACCGAAATCCAATGGAAAAAAATCGTTCAGTCTTTATGTTTGTTAAACCCTACGAAAAATCTACGAAGGCGTGCCATAACTGTATAAAGATAACAAGAATTTCTTGGGAAGAAGAATAGACTTTGCTTACAATATGTGTAAACTAATTTAAGACATTATTTCAAAGGTTAAAATACTTAGTCTAGGACTTACATTGAAGTATGTAGGTACTTGTTTACATTTGAAGCTTATGCTTCCATTTAAATGATGACGGGATCATTTTTTTTCTTTTTTGTATTTTATTTAGTACCACCACTTAATATTCAATTTATTGCATTGTTATCTAGTATTTTATTTCCCTATGGAAGAATACCTGGATCAATATTGTTGAGTTAGTACACATTGCATAATTGCATCAGACGGATAAGTAAACTGGACGACACAAGCTCACTTAGAAGGCTGCTGTAAACGAAAACATGTAAGGATTATTATTGAGGTGAAAAGTACCTTTCACACTATTTATCATACAAAATTTTAAATTGAAATGTATGAATTTTAGGGATTGCACATAAATTATAGCACCGGAAATAGAAAGTGGACTCAATAACGTGTGACGTGATGCCTTTAAAAATGTAGAAAATTCAACCGTATACTCAAGAAGGTGAGTTAAGGATTCAAATATTTCAAAATAATTACATGTAGATTTCTTAAAAGGGTTAATGACAATTACAACTATAAGCAACTCGAGCTGCATTGTAACTTTTAAGTTGATCATCAAAACAGGGCTATGAATCACATCGCCTATGACTCATCTACATTGCATTAACCAAGACGATTGGTCACTGGTGGAAGAATTTTGTCTTGATCTTATCTCATCATAAAGTTAAAAATGACAAGAAGTTAAGAATCAACATGAGCTTTATTTTCAATCCGGCCATATGTTAGGGAGCGTTAACAATATATTTTTAACTTCTGCACACACCTGCGTCCTTTCCTCTCGCACGTGCCATCTTGGTTCCGGCAGTTGTGCGCACACGCTACTCATGCAACCATTTTATTTCGTAAAATTACTAACCTTATATTACTCAGGATGGACAATGTGAACTAAAAAGAATGGTTGTTAAAATTTTAATACAATCATTGAATCGAACATGGATTAAGCCGGCTAATGGATTGATGATCTCAGCGGTCGTCAATCTTGACAATGCAAAGGACCGGTCGGCGCGGGGCGGGGCCTGAGTCGGGACGGGGACTCCACACTGCAGGGTTTGTGCGATTCACGCCGCATGCCGATGCCTGGCAGCTCCATCAGTACACGACAGTTGTCCGCTGCGTGCGCGGCGCGCGCGCCTCTTTTAAACGATTTTTCGACATTCCTAAAATATTTATTCTAGTCAAAATGTAGGTTTGAGCTTATGAAAAATCATTACAAACGGTGCGAGTGCCAAAATACTAAAAGTGAAATAGTTTTGTGATATTTGCTCGCTACGGTCCAAAGAACAATGCTGTGGGAAAAAATAACGTTCAGCTGGCATCGGCAGTCGTTCCCAGCTACCTACCTAACCTCTCTCCCCCCTCGTACCGGGTGCCGGGTTCAATGCGCCTCTCTGCGTTTATTCATCGTTTGTGGGAAAAGTTGACCCCCGTTTTTTAAATTATTAGTTAACGAATTTCACACGATTCCTGTTGCGGCGACAACATCTCGGTTGAATCTTATGAAATCTAACGCTACTGATGCTGCAGTGGTTATTTTAATTATGCCGCATACTGATTATGAAACACCCACGAAACTGTCGAGAACGACGTTTTTTATACGCAAGATGACAAGGTTGAGGCAATCTACTGAGTTTGTTTGTACGGAGCTCTGTGATGTTTACTAAACTCCTTCACTGTCAAAATTTTTATCTCGTTATGACATGGAGAGTGTATTAAAAGAAGACTATTTTTATTACGTGCTGTTTTCATTATTCGCAAACAAAGGTGTAGTCAAGACGTTAATAGAATCAAAGTGCAGGAATAAAAGTGCTATGTATATTACAGCCGATGACGTGTAGTGCAAGTTTATAGTGGTTCTGAATGGATTAACATGGATAGACTTGTGTAGTGTTTTTTTTACCGGTTACACAGTGGAAGCTGAACAAAATTAAGATGGGAAACCAGGGATCGTCACCACACGAGCCATTGGATCGTGCTCAAATGCCACAGAATGGCGACTTTAAAATGGTACGACATTTATTTTATTTAATTTTGCACGATTTGTTTACTCATTTATTATTTAACGTGGAAATTAATAACTTTAGACTTATATTCTGATAAGCAGTAGAAAAAAGAGATTGGATTGTTTGAAACTCTTTATTTACTAAATACTAAAACAAATGTATGTATGTAGTAGTGATCCCTACTACATACATACATTTGTTTTAGTATTAAACTCGAATCATAACTAAGCAGACGTTTTATTCGTCATCCCAACATAATACATTCTAATTGGTCTATGCCAACATTATCAAATTTTAAATGTTGTTAGATATTTGTTTATCATTTTAAACTGATCCGTTCTATGCCAATCGTAACGCTATTTTTTAAAATATAACCGCCAAAATGAAGTATTTTGCCTAGTCAATGTGTAGTAGAGAAACTGGTTTTACAAGTTGAAATACCTACCTATCGCCTTGTCAATTGCCGGATTCAAGTGTTTGAGTCGTAGAAACTAGTTTTATGGTATTTGTCTTAAAAATGTTCTGTTGATCCATGAAATTAGTTATCTTGTAATTAAAAGATTTTTTCTACCGAATGAAACAAACGACTTAGTCATCGTCAACCAAATTTAAAGCTAATTATACTATAGAAGGTACCTACCTACCTTCTATAGTATTGCGTATTATTCAAATGACTTTGTCATGTTGAAACGGAAGTGGGATAGCTTTTAAGGCACACAATTCGAGCAGAATAGTTCTTTTATCTGCGGTAAATGAACAATCTTATCTATTGTCAAACTTTTTTCTTCTGTTTTAGGAGTTCGTAAGTCAACAAGGAACGCTTATAAGTAGTTTAGTCATGTTCATCTATCTGTCTGTCCACAGCTTAGTTCAGATTCTTATGTTAAGGTTCACCAAAACGTAAAACAAGCTATTAAAAGTTAACCGTTGTTTTTGGCAAATTTGAAAAAAATAGATGGCTAACTTTTAATCGCATGTTTACTTACGGCCGCTTTCAATATTCTATCTATCTCTGGATTTGGTTACTAGCGATAGGCATTGGACATTAGCGCCATAAAAAAAGTCAAAATTCTATCTTCAGTAAGCAAATCCACAGATAGATAGGATATTGAAACCGGTCGTTAGTGAGCTAGAATGCAGTAATTTGGCATGGGTATATTATTAATCACGCTGACAAAGTACCTAGTAAAATAAAAATTTGCTAAAAAAATTAGGGCCCCTCCCTACATGTAAAGTGGGTATGATTTCTTTTTCGCCAATCCTATGGTGCGGGGTGTCGTTTTATAATTCTTTCAAAAATATTGTGGGTCTATGAACACCATTTTACGATTTAGCGATCCTTTTAGTGTCTCCAGCCAGTGAAATGGTTGTTTATGGATCCTGCGCGAAAAAATTTAGATAGTAAACAAACATTAAAAGAAGAACTATCACAGCAAAGTAGGGATTATAAAATTAAAGAGTTTTATAAGTTGATCAACTTATAAAATGTAATTGGTGCAGGAAAATTGCGGCAGTAAGCACTGCGTCAAGCTATACTGTTTGACCTTTGGACCACTCTTATAGCTTGTATTAGCGGTTTTTGTAGCACTTAAGTAACACAGGTAGTAAATAAAGAATCATGTAAGTAATCAGTAGTAAGTAATCACGTGAAATTATGAAAGAATAAAACCATAACAGCCTTAATAATTATGTATTACAGAACCTTACAATGCGCGTGGCCCGACACATGCACTAGACGGTTTTTACCTATTCGCCTCACACAAAACATAAGAAAGCCCATGTCATCACTTCATCAGATTATACCTTTTTCATAAGATTTTATAAATAATTTGTTTTTAGAACAGTTCGTGTTACCAAAAATACCAATGAATGGATTACACTATCAATTCGTTGGATTTTAAAAATTAATGCCTCAAAATCCGTTCATGATAGTGAATACCATATTGGACGATGGCATGGTAACAATGAGACACGTTCGCGCGCGCAGACGCATTGTGTTTTGTGTCCAATGCAACATCTGTGAACTGAAGAGTGAAGAGGCCACTTCCAACCACGTTTTGTATAGTCAGCTAAGCCCTTGACCGAATGCGCACCTTTTGAACATGGGAACATCGCATGTTTGCACGTTGCAATATTTTATTTTCGTAAACGTCAGTTTTTATTTATTTCCAAGGTGCTCTAACCTTAATAAATATTAAAAATCGGTTTAGAGCATATAAGGGTGGATCAACTTTTGAGTGACTCATTTGTTGTCACTTTACTTTAACAAGTGCTTTTTTTAATTTAATACACATTTGTTGAGCCTACGTAACCTGTTTGGTGTGTGGCATAATAAAGAGTAAAAAAAACACATTTGGTGCATTAAAATAAATTCCTAATGAATATTGCTTAATCCTATAATGAAAATAAAAATTAATTTTGAATTATTAGACAGAATTAGATTGATAGAAAAAAACGTACCTACTTTCATACTAAAACGTGTCCCCGTTCTATAATAAGCACACGCGTCTATACAGTTTTAAATTGAAATAAGAAGGAAAATTTGAAATATAATATATAATACATCAACAAATCAAATTCATTTCAATCGTAATATGGAATAATATGCTTTTCTATCCATAAAATATCTTTCAAACGGCTTCAGTTTATTTTCGTACGTATTTTCATTATTGAGATTAGACTAGCCACGAGCTATATTTTGACAGAGCAGAGGGTTAAATATTGCGAATGTTTACTGATAATCTCCAGTACATTTGGCTCATTAATTTAACTCGTTACAATGTTTTAAATAGTAACCTGGTATTTTAAGGTACTTTTTACCTCTGTTTTCTTACCCATTACCTAAAAATTTTATTCATTACTATGACTTAAGTCTATATTTCAGTCTGCTTATTGGTGCAGATACTGTAGTTCAGTGGTTCTTAACCTTTTAGTGATGAGGGACCATTTGACAAACATCTGTCTAGCCACATGGACCACCACTTCTAGACCAATATAGAGTTGCTATATGAATAAAGGGTTGTTTGTTATATCTATAATAATTGGTTTTCGGGTGGCTTCGCGGAATACTTCGGCTGCTTCCAGGGACCACTAGTGGTCCGCGGACCACCGGTTAAGAACCACTGCTGTTATGATAAATATATTCGAAATATCACCAAAAGGGTGTAAGGGGTTCCAAATAAAACCTCAAAGGAATGGGTACTCGCGCGCCTATTCCACCTGCACGTTAGCGTCCCCGGTTGATCAACGGACGAGGCACCAACCGTCTGGCATAGTGGAAGTTGCCTCAAATACTCCCCTCATTGCCTATGCTTATAGCGGTGAACGGATTATATGTATGACTGATATGATGATGATATTTCCTAGATGTGACCTGGGGGCGTGCGTGTCTGAATATTCTATTATTATGGTCTAGACGAGTTTATATTAGTACCAAAATTCAAATAAGGGTTCTTGCGGTTAACACCAAGAATTATTACTATTAAGTTAATATTTCACCAGTTTAATGAGCAATTACTTTATTGCAGTCCAACAACCATCTATTCGACCAACCTGACATAATTATTTTTGCCTCATATTAGTTCTCACAATAAAAAAGCTATAATAAAGGTAAACCTTGGATTATGGCAAACATTTCTTTTTATCTACGAAAATGTATGTGTCCTTCTCTATTTCTATATTTTGTCAGATAGTCGTTGATGACTGCGATTGTCAGATTACATAATCAAATATCAATATGTCTATCAATTTTATCAGCAAATGTAAAGGAAATAATCGCTTTTTATCGTTGTGCATATGTATACATGGTAGCGATTCGTTAGGACCATGTAGAAGAGATACGAAATCACGAACGAACGAAGGTGATTTGTTATGTCCGGGATTCACGAAGCTAGTTGTTCAAGCTAGGATAACAAGGTAAATATACTGTCCTAGCTTTCTGTGCTGCTTTAAACATGAAGCTACAGCGGTGGCCGGTGAGTCGTGCTCACACGGTGCTATTAGACCTCGAAGTAGAAGCTTGTTGTGTCTTCGGAGCCAGAGTTACTAGCTTGCTTACTAACATTCAGGTACATCAGATATCAGTTACATAATTTGCAAAGTGCCCTTAAATCGTTGTCTTTAGTAAGCCATTAAGGATTCTCTACTTATTAGAGAAAAAGTTTGTTGTATTGAATCTCTTTTTGCAGAACAATTTTGTCGTTTCTTCATACTTGTAATTAATATTTGGTGTAGTGAGAAGTTGACTACAAGACTAAAAAAATTGTTACTTTTTTATCAGAGTCTCGGCTAGTTACGGCTCCTTTAGATGCTGAAGTCACAATATCAACTGGTACTTTCTGACTCCCTAATAGCATTAAAAATGATGGTGTATTTCAGACGTTTACTGATACAATTCAAATCGCAAATTCTAACATAAAGCTGTTTTATTAACTGACTTCCGACCGATTGGGTATTACACCGTAACGGATCTTTCTTATGGATGGAGACCGGCAGAGATCACACGACCTAAACATAATTCTATAGCTTCCCATTGGCGGATCCAGGGAGGTGGGCCATGCCCCCCCAAAAGATCAGGAATTTCGACTCAACTTTTAGCGGCTCAAGGCGCGGTTACTTTATTTTGTAAAAACTCTAAAGTAATAAAAACTTTATTTTTGTTTACTTTGTGATTTTAACCCTAGCACTGAGTAGTAACCTTGTCATAATGCGCCCTCCCCCTCAAAATGGACTTGTGATTTTAACTCTAGCTCCGAGAAGAACCTTTTCAGAATAAACCCCCCCCCCCCCCCCGAAATGATATCCTGGATCCGCCCCCTGCTCCCTCAACGCTTTCATACAGCACTTACTCTCTCTCTACACTTTCATATGCTCGTCGGTTACGGGTGCTCTATACTTTTTCCTGCTCTTCAGGGTGTCACTGAGTGTCACCTGATTCATGTAAAAAATAGTCATAGTCATAGTCATAAACTTTATTGCATCATATTGGTGTACATTTAGGTGTTAAGTATTATAAATATAGATCGCAATATGAACCCTGCAAGGGCGTTGCAACTCTTAAAAAACTATCTTTGAAATTTTTATTAACTAACATTACTAGATTATACTAAACTCTATACATTAATAAAGTAAGATCTAACTTAAAAATTCTTTTATGTTATAAAAACATTTTTCGACCAACAAATCTTTCAATTTTTTATAGAAACATCTATCATTTTTAATTATTTTTATATAATTGGGTACTTTATTATAAATTTTTATTGACATATGGTAGGTCCCAGAACTGACCATTCGCAATCCAGTAAAAGGTAGGGTTAATTTATTTCTATTTCGTAAGTTACATGTTAAGGAACTAAGGTTATCATCTCTTTGTTCATATGCAAAGCTATTCCTACGCACTAATTTACAAATCTCTAAAATGTATAATGAAGTCAGTGTGAGTATCTTATATTTCCTGAAGTAAGGTCTACAACTCTCGGTATCTGTAATGTTTGCCAAGATACGTATTAACTTCTTTTGCAAGATGAAAAGCTTTATAACGTCTGTGCTATTGCCCCATAGGGCGATTCCATAGCTTAGCCAAGCATTGGCATAAGCGTAATAGGCGGTCATAGCTGATTTTAGGTCCGTGCTTTTCTTTAATTCAAAAAGTGCGTATGCGAATTTGGACAGCTTTGATGCCATTTTATCAACGTGCGGTTTCCAGCTTAAACCACTATCAATTTCTACTCCTAACAAGACACACGATGGTACAAAATCTATCGTATTTTTTTGGAATATGAGCCGAGTTTCTAGTGGTTTCTTCTGCGTGGGCTTAAATTGGACCAATTTCGTTTTAGCTACATTAATTTCTAAATTGTGCTGTTTTAACCAATTTGTTACATTCAATAAATTCTGTTTGGATGTCACTTCAAATTCAATACTATTTTTACATGGAAATACAATTGATATATCATCTGCATATATAATGTTTTTACAATTTAGGCAGTTTGATAAATCGTTAATATAAATCAAGAATAAAATACATCCAAGTACACTTCCCTGAGGAATTGATTGTATCACTTTCTCTTTTTCAGACATTATTGAATTCATAGTATTTTTTTCGAGGTCATAAAAGTCCATGTGCACGTATTGTTCTCTGTTTTTTAAATAAGACCTAAACCACTGATGTACATCGCCGCGAACCCCTATTGATTGTAATTTCTCCAAAAGGATTTTATGAGACACCCTATCATATGCCTTGCTCATATCAAGCATAATCCCTATGGCATATTGTTGGTTATTTATTATATTAAGTACTTCATTCATAAATTCACATAGGGCGGAAATAGTAGATCTGCTTTTCCGGAATCCGTGTTGATTATGGCTGAAAATGTTATATTTTTCACAGAAGGAAGTTAAGCGCGCAGCCATAGCAGACTCAAAGATCTTAGCAAATGTTGACAACAAAGCAATAGGTCGAAGCTCATGGAGTTCTTTTGCATTACTTTTCTTAGGAATAGGTTTTATGACTGTAATTTTTAATAAATTGGGGAAAGTTGCTTCAGTGAAAGATTGGTTTATTAAATAGGTTAAGGGCTTTACAAGTTCTTCTTTGCAGTATTTGACAAGTATCGGTGGGAAGTCGTCTGCACCAAAACTGGTTTTACTTTTTAATGTTTTTATAAGTTTAAGGACTTCGAGGTCAGAAAAGGGTGATAAATACATACTATTATCATTGTACGTTTTTATTTCCGGTATGTTATGATTACCTTTGCCTCCAACTGACACGAAATATTTATTTATTTTACTTGTGATTGCAGCGGGATCAGTTATATCACCCATGCTAGATTTTAAGACGAAATTTTTATGAGGTTTTTTAGCTTTTTTATTTGTACGTTCTTTAATTATTTCCCACATAGATTTGGAAACATTTTTTGAGTATTTAATTTTTTTTATGTACTGCAACTTCTTTGATGTAATTATGGTATTTTTTAGTATTTTAACATATTTTTTATAATAGTCGTTAAACACTGGGCTATCTATTTGTGATTTTAATAGAAGTAACAGACGTTTATTTTTACATGACTGTTTTATACCTCTAGTCAGCCATGATTTATTTTTATTTTTTATTTTTAGATATTTTTTAGGAATTAAACTATTTAATAACTGTGTTAATACGTTGTGAAATGAATTATAATTTTGATTAATGTTTTTATCATCTGTAATAATGTTACTCCATTGTATCGACTTTAATTTTTCTTTAAATGTTGCCATGTTATGCAAACTGAAGTTTCTTTTTTTCACGTAAAGTTCTGATTTTATGTCTTTTATTCTAGAATCTGTCAGATAAGTGATAGTAGTACCTTTGTGATCGCTGATTCCGTATTCATTAACTTCTACATTTGAAAATGACATATCAAAATTAGTGAAAATGAGATCGACGCAAGTAGCACTAGTAGGTGTTACTCTTGTCGGTTCCTTAACATATTGGTGAAAATTAAACCCTTTTAATAGATTGCATAAATCTTTTTTCTGTACTGAATTGCTTAAAAAGTCAGTATTTAAATCACCTCCCAAGATAATGTTCCTTTTATTATATTTACTGCTTAATAATTTCAATAGTTTCTCTAATTGCATTTTAACTAATTTAGCTTCTCTATTACTATCTGGCCAATAAATAACAACTATTAATAAATTTAAAGACGGGACTTCAATAGCACATATCTCAATTACATATTATATAGTTAGCTCATTAATATTTTTGCATGCGTTAAAATCTATGTGTTCTTTTAAAAATATGCATACTCCACCCCCTTGCCTACTTGTTCTATAATATTGTGCAGCAAGAGTATATCCATCTAGAAACATCATGCTAGTCTTTTCTTCTTTGATCCATGTTTCTGATAAGCAGAGTGCAGCAAAATCATATTCTTCAACAAGAGCTTCAATTAAATAAAACTTATTATTTATGCTTCTCATGTTCTGGAATAGAAATTTCAGTGTTTTCTCTTTTTTACTGCCGACGAAATGAACTGTTACTAGCTTCTCCAGGAATAATTCTTGGCTGTGATTGCTGCGACTGGAATATCGACCGCTTAACGCTTGGTGTTTTATTGTTTAGATTATAATTATGATCCTGTTTATTTTCATGGATGTCGCTATTTCTTGTGAGCATTGTTTTTTTAGTCTGTTTGGTTTTATGAAGATTTTCCTTTTCCAGTTTCCTTCGTTGTAAACCTTCGGCATCTAAATATTCTGAAATCCAGTATCCTGTCCTCTTAAAGTATTCCGTACACTGTAATGTATACTTAGTGAGTTTTTTGCTTAACAATTCAATTTTTAAAGGCCTTCTTGAGCCTCTCTTTCCAATCCGAACTATATCTTCCATGTATCCGGAGAGATCAATTCCTGCTATGTCGTAGAAAAGGTTAAGAACTCTATCATGCAGATCGTATTCAGATTCAAACCTGGTCTCCTGGAGTCCGTACAATACAATTACTTTTCCAGTATCAACTATTGGTTCTTTGGGTTTTATTCGTTCCTCATAGGTTATCTTTGTGTTGTTTTCATGTGTGTTTAAGTTTTTTATTGTTATTTCCTTCTCCTTCTGTAGTATTTCTTTTAGACGCGAGTTTTCAGATTCCAAATATGTTATACGCTTGGCATTAGAATCTGTTTTTTGTTGCAGCAACATAATTTCTGCTTGGAAGCTATTGTGCTGGCTGGTTAAGTTCAGAATTGAGGATTGAAGCAATTTTATGGTATCTGATAGTTCTTGGTCTCGGGCTTCTTGTTTTTGTGCTTGCACGCTAATTTGTGCTTTCAGTTCTCGTATTTCTATAATGAGCAATTCGTTATCTACATTACAAATAGAATGGCTTTCCAGTGTATCTCCGTGAGGCACAGTACCGTCTAAAGAGCTATCCTCGATCATGGTATTTATAGTTGGAATTTTACGACGTTTTGTCACGTTATTATCATTTTTTGATTGGTTGTTTTCCATGTATGAACAGTCAGTCTGCGATCGCACAGGAGTGTTCGTGTTATCTTGTTTTGGCTTGTTCGCTCTACATTGTGGGCAAGTCCAAGCCATTTTGTGCTCTTTAGTCATTATATTATAAAATCTTTTTTCAGAAACATTGACACAATCTAAATCATAATTTTCGGTGCATGTAGAACAGTTTAAGTACCTGCTGTCTTTTATTGTTTTTAGACAGGCTGCACATTTCTTTACCATGTTTCATAAATTAAAATAATGTCTTTATAAAGGAAGATTTACTTAAAAGCTGTAAAAATATTTTCAATGAATTTTATTACTTCTTATGTTTTACTATTAATCTGTGATATCTTTTATTTATTATTTCCTCATTCTCCAATTTTTACTAGAGTAAGAGGCGTGCGGTAACTCCAGCAAAGCCTCAAAAAATACGTGAATCGTGAATCAGTGCTAAGTTGTAGCACTACATAAAAAAATATTGTTACTCACGTAAGGTACCTATTATTTTGTTCTTGTGAGTCAGGTGGTAAATTTGCAATGCTGCACACAGTTCGCGCGCGTAGCCGAGTGGTTCAGACGCTCAGGTCGCACTCGACAAGTCCGCGGATCAAACCTCGCTGCCCGCCACAAATTTGTGTTCGCCTTTTTTTCGACGGGGTGCTCCGCAGGCACTGGGCGCTCCACATCCAAGAGTTCAGGGAAGGCCTAGGGCTCCACACGAACAAAATAATGATTTTATAAAATTATGAATCAACAAATTAACACGTCCGCTCCCAACAAAGATCAGTGGCCGAAATTCGATTTGATTTGAATTTAAACATTAGGATGTCTCCTATTCGATCCAGATTACATTGAATTCGGATATAATACCTACTAAGTAAGAAAATCATGACCACAGTAAATTCGATTCGTACATTTGTGTCATGGGAGACGCCCCCAGCAATATTCAATTTAATATTCGTGGCGCAGCTGTTTGATAAATAATTTAGTACATTGACGTCATTATTGTCAGAACTTGCTGTATCTTCGCAGTGTAGCTCGCGTGATCAAAGGGGAAGGGAAGGTGACTGACTATAAGCACAAAGTAAATAGATATCACTTCGTGCTATAAGTTACTAGTTAACCTGGCCACGTGTTGCATTTGCTTAGTAGTTATAGTACTGTGTTACACTAAACTACCTAATGTAGTCAAATGGAAGATTACCCAACCTAGATAACCAAGTCTTGTGTCGATAAATTAACTCACACCGTCATCTGTTTGCAGCTAATGGAACTAACAAAATAATAGTAACAAACAGTTTATTTCACAATAATAAATATTGAGGTCAATAATCGAAATAAAAACTATCCTATCGTTTTTTTACCAAATTACATTCAGTAAGTCAAATTTCATCAAAATTGGTTATATTTTCCGAGTTTAGTGACTCATCGGTTCTGCAACTCCATGTATAGAAAAAAATGTATCGATTTGTGACTACAACAAAGCGGGAAAAAGACTAAAATAGATGTTATATAATAATATAATACTAATAAAATTTGTATCCTATTCCCTATTTATTTAGTTCATTGAATTACCCACGTAGTCCATTTTTCTTTTATTCATTGTAGACGGTTTGCACGGATGACAAATGCGATTTGTTGTTTTATTAGAATTGATTCATGAGTGTTTGGGTAATGGTTTTTTTGTGGATTTCACCGAGCTAACGCAATGGTTAGGTGTTGTAGCTATCAACAAACCTTGATGCACAAATTTAGCTCACCTTCGTGTTACATAAAAATAAACATTGGAGTTTATAATGTATTACCTATTTGCTGAATGGTAAATGAGCTTGCGTTTGTTACTTTACGTTTTTTGTGGTTTATGTTTTGTGTCCTATGTCCCTGTTACGCTTTGCCAGTAATGCATTTTTGTTTCGACTATATTTTTTATTGATCAAACCATGGTAGGTATCAAACCATATAGGTATGTAAAAATATTTTACATTCAGATTTTGGAGTGAAGTAAGTCTTCACTCAAATTTCAAAAATATAGGCTGGTATTGACGATAGGAAATTTCACACAAAGGATACATTCGTTAATTTTATAGAGTAAATAAAACTGAATTAAAATATTTACGATAGATCACTCGCCTGAAGCGGGAATCGAACCAGCTCAAATCCGACACAAATAACACTTACTTAAATGGTACCAGAAAAGAAATTGGTTATTAATGTTATTATTATATTAAGACTGGCTGGAGGAGAGCAGCTTAAATATTGAGTTAGTCGGAAGGAAAGAAATTGGTTATTATAAATTAACTTTTAAGGGTTAATTTATAAAATAAAATAAAGGGTATTTTCCAGTCTTTAATTTGCATCCTGTTTAGTCAATTATAATACTACCACAGTATAAATAAAAAAATATTACATTTATACTGTGGATGTACCCTGCGTTCCAAATAAAGCACTGCTACTTTCTGAGGCTAACATCTGATGTTAGCCTCGTTTTGCGTTTCTTTTAAGAAATGTTGACATTTTTAGCCGCGCTAATTGTTACAAATGAAACGCAAGGTACTGATTTTTCGTGCTGAATTTTGACATCTCACCTACTTAATCCAGCCACTTAATTTTTTTTATAATATAAATCAGAATTGGCTAATATTATAAATATCTTTCAATTTTTTTCTAAATCCGCTGAAAATCCTTTTTGATTCATGAAAAAAAGATTCCAAATGTCAAATTTGAAAGCTGTCAAAAAGTGGTATCAGAGGACCCATCTATTAGCATGGGTATTTGATGCTAGCATTTAGTGTTAAAAATGCTTAAATGAAACGCATGACAACCAGCAAGAAAAACTAGCATCACCGGCTAATGAAACGCAGAGATGCTAAAAATGTTGGTATTTATGGCTAAAAATGCTTATCTGGAACGGGCCGGTAGTAAACTTTCCATCTTTGTCCGTCTCTGAAAGAAGACTACCAAGATCTAGGATGCTAACTAAAGAAAAATCGTGCATAGTCACAGTATTTATTAACTGAAATTGCTTTAACGCCACCAAAATTAGTCAAATAACACGTGAATATGACATTTTAGTAATATCTTGTGTTGATTACGTGAGAGCCGTTGATATAGGCTTTATACCACTAATGAACAATTTTACCAACATTGTCTTTGCTTAGGATACTCCTAGTTGGCATGCTGTCACAATCTTTTCATTAAATACTAGTGACAGCATACGTTTTAGGAGTTTCCTAAGCTAAGATAAGGATGGTGAAATTTCCCATAAATGTTGCAACACCACAGCAACGCAGGTCAATTTTCTTCGTCTCAATGATTTGTTGCCATTTTAATATTCGTCATCAATTAATTACATATTTTTATGTTTGCTAGTTTTGCTGGGCCAAAATCTACTGTCACTTTATTCCTATTACTTAATTGGGTCACGTTAGCTTAGGAAAAATACATGTGCCAATAAGTTGTTTAGTTAGCCTGCACAATATTCTGCAATATAATTGAATCTTCAGGAAAAAAACTTGTGTCTCCGCCTTGTGTTTACAATAACGCAGTATAATTAAAAATGTCGAGGTAATAAATTCAGCTCGGTATGCATCTTGACACAAATTGTTTGCTGTACAAAGTATTTGCTGACAGATGAACTACAAGTACTTGCTTAACTTCACGCGTTACAATGAGAATGTTGTTTTTAATTTTTGTGAGTTAGTTAATTACCGAAACGTGATGCGGTGAAAGTGTAATCTTATCATATTTATTATCTCTGGCCTCCTTACATTTGGGCATTTTCATAATATAACTATTATCTTTATAGACTAAAATGCGATAATGTCGTCAAAGTATAAAATTACTTATACTATGGTGTCGTTCAAATTATCGTGCGGTTGTAGTAAGTGATGTATAGACTTATTGAGTAAGTTCTAGTAAATAGTGTTCGTTTACTTTTTATTTTGTTTTATTTTCGACATTAACAAACCTAGAATGTGAAGTTTCATCAAGTTCATTTTATAACGACATCATCGAGGAGGAAGTCAAATATTTTTTTATTAGTAAGTTTTTATAAATTCAACCGTCCATCCCGCTATAAGAGTAGTATTGTTAACCACAAAACCTCTTATTTTTGTCATACGAAATAAGACACAATTGCTATGAATAATGCTTAAAACTTTTTTATTTGAACCACCATCTCGTCCACTCGTGTGGTTGGCATAAATAAATTTTCACATTTAGTGAAAATTTCACAAATTTCAAAATGTTTTTTTTTTTACTGACACTTTTCAGTCTTCTGTCTGCTGGTTATAACACTCATCAACTTAATCTAAGGATATTTTATTTATCCTTTTTTCAAGTAGTATAAGCCAACATATTAAAAATATTGACAACTCATGTGCATTTTTCCAATGTATTGCTTTAATTATAAACTTTAGTCATTTCATTGAATTAATTTCACAGATATTGTCAGTATTTTTAAAATTATCGCTGATACTACATACATTAAATGTAAATAAAATATCCTTAGATAAAGTTGATGAGTGTATAGTAAGCAAACCTACAGTCCCCACGTTCTGAAAAGCCCGTTTTGACAGATGTCACCCCTATGGTTTGTCTGTCAAAACTAACGGATAAACTATGGGGATGACAGCTGTCAAAACGGGCGTCTTGTAGTAGTCTTGTAATGGTTTGTATTAAATTTGTAGAAAATCTTGTTGGTTTTTAACCGTTGGTTATTAGTCCAAAATTCTTTTCGTATTCGATAGAGTATACTCCTGGGGTGGTCCCAAGGTCAAAGTCAGGATCTGATGATGGGATCCCATGAAAATCGAGGGAAACCCTTAAATGTTATAGGTACGTCCAACGTGTTTCATGTTTTTTCCGAAGCTATTTACGTATTGGCGTCTTGTTACCGAGCTAATTATACTTAACTTTTGGACTTGACCTGACCTTGGACCTGAATTTTCACTAAAAAGATAACAATAAAAAATATTCTAGGTTTTTATTTTTTGTAAAATAGTTTTCTAGTAATACTTTGTTCTGCTTTTACTTCATGATCACTTTTTAGTACATTACCATTACGATATAAGTGCGGTATGTTGCCGAGTGTGTATCATTTATATAAGCACGTAACCGTTCGTTGACACTAGTACCATGGTACAGTTCCATGATGGAACTACTGATAATAATTTACATCATTAATTCCATTTAAAATGGATCTCGAAATAATGGAACTAGTGTCAATGTTGACTTGACACTAGTACCATTCACAGTTCCGTGATGGAACTACTGATAATAATTTATAACACCAGTCCCATCGATTTATTTTCTGGACACAATAGAACTCAATGTCAATTTTGTTATCACTAGATCCATTTTATATTATGTAGGTAACTATCGGGCACTTGCGAAATTTCCGACTGTGTAAAAACCTATAGAGGTATATTAATCAACAAACATTTATTTAGTTAACATTTTGATTACTATGGTGAACAAAATAATCATCACGGATTTATTTTTAACCCACAGATTTTTCGCCTGCTAACAGTTGCATTTGTTAGACACTTATTTTTATACTTATATAGGTATGCAATTATAATTGCTATTTTATTAAACTTCAAATGAGGAAGGAAAATAAATAAACAGCATAATGATTTTAAACACAATTAAAACTATTTATTTGTTGCATGGCAATACTTGACAGCAAGCGCCATCGTCTGTCGGTTGTTGTAATGTCATAATGGTTTTTTGGGAGGTAGTTAGAAAACTTGACATGACGTTTTTCGTTTTCGCGGCCTACGTAGTAAGTAAAAATATAAAAATGAGTGCTATTCTTCAAATAATTGAAAGGGGACGAGGAAAAGTGTTATTAGCATCAGGATGGCAGGTTGCAATTGACATTGAGTTCTATTGTGTTCAGAAAATAAATGGATGGGACTGGTGTTACAAATTATTATCAGTAGTTCCATCATGGAACTGTGAATGGTACTAGCTAGTGTCAAGTCAACATTGACACTAGTTCCATTATTTCGAGGTCCATTTTAAATGGAACTAATGATCTACATTATTATCAGTAGTTCCATCATAGAACTGTACCATGGTACTAGTGTCAACGAACGTATCGTACGACGATTTTCAACACACTGGTGAGAAAAAATACCCAATAAACTGTATTTTTTGATTAATAAACACAAATCATTGTTAATTTGTAGACAAACTAAATAATAATATGAAAATAATCATTTGAAAAATCATGTAGTTCGTTGATGTCTTTTATATTACCTTTAGCTTTTTAAAAATATAGTACATTATTACTGGCGCCGGCAAGTGCAGCATTGTCAAACTCTGTGATGCGTGCCTCGGCTATAATACACGCGTATTTTATGAGCTGCTTTATTTATCTAAAATGTAAAATTAGATCCACTTTACGAGCAAGTGTGTTGAAAATGACTTATAAGAGCATATAATACGCATTCGCATTTTAAATCTGCCTTTATGTGGAAACGCTCTATCCGGAAGATCATAAATTTTCTTCTTTGATAACCAGTTATCAAACAGTGAAAAAAAGTCTCTTTTCGAAGCTGGTTAATTTTACATTAGTTAAGAATGTGGAAAAGTTTTCTCCTTAAATAACTAGCTACGAAACAGTGAAAAAATTTATTTTTAAGTAACCAGTTATCAAACAATCAGTTATCAATATGGCTGAAGGGATCAAATCTTCATATAACAGATCGAACGTCGTCCTATCAAAACAGGTTTTAGAGTATTTCTTTTTGCTTTTTATTTTTTCTTGGTTCTCGAGTTATTTAAATCAAATCATGCCTAATATTTAACGTATAAAGCACTGAAACGAATTGTTAAGACACGTCGTTGTGGTTAATAGTTCAGACTACAAAAAACATATCCTGGTTTGCCTCGCACGTTTTTGTTTGTACGAGTAAGTTAATCACCATATTGTGATTTTAGATCTGTTTGATATTTTTTTTTTCATTTTAACGCTTCAATTTCATCCTAATAGTAACGGCGAGAAGTGAATGTGTACTTTATCTGAGCATAGGCGTGGGCGGTATGAAGTCCCAGATGTAGATGTATGATGTTGTAAATATTCCCGAAAGAAGACATTTGTTATCAAGTGATAATGTACCTATAGGCACTCAAAAAGCAAATCTTTTAAGGCAACTGATTTATTATCTTTATTCATCCGCAACATCTCTCAATAGCATGAGTACCCAATATAATTAAAAATCAATTGCCTCGAATACCTCTTAATGAGAATTTTTCTGGGTGCAACGATCCGGTAACTCAAATGGAAATGCAGTTTTTCGGAAAAGAAGTTCGTTTGTTGCCTTTAGAGGCGCTTCCCCTAGCGAGCCGTGAGAGCCGCGAGGCGGGCCTCACGAGCTTGTTGTGTTCTTTTCACTTACGAGGCTCAGCCTCGCGAGCCGCGGAGCTCTAATGGGGTATCTTCACAAGGATATTCCGAACTGGAGCATATTTCAAGTAATTATCTTAATGCCAGCCCCCGTAGCATGACTACCAAAAACGATAATGGTAAAGCGGTTTAACGCGGTGAACTGTCGAAATACGATAAAAACGTATTGTATTCTGATAGTTCACCGCGATAAAGCGCTTAATCATATCGTGTTTTCGTAGTAATGCTAGTGGGGCTGTGCACACTTCAGGCCTTACTAATAACCATTGTATAAGCCTTGTATAGTTAAGTAGTGTTTTGTCTCTTTTGTTCGAACTTGAAATGTCATTCGAGTGAACGTGACAAAACACTTTTTAACTAAATTAGGTGTATACAATGGTTATTAGTAAGGCCTTTCATGTAGAACTTAATATTATCCTCCTAGTAACCACACACACCGTGTCATTCGTATTGTTCCTATTACCTCTTATCGTCAAAATGTATCCCACTAGTAATGCGGCTACACTACGTCTTTCACCACTTTCTTCGGCCATTTCTCTCACAACTTACCGAGTGTGTGACTCCAGCAGGCGTAACACGGACCGTGGACAAAATAGGACATGAGACAAATAACATGTTTCTTCTCGCTCTCTTATATAACAATGAAGCGCGAAGGGACGAGGATTAGTCACTTTCTCTTCTGTAGTTCACGCGCCGTGCTAGGCCTGCAGATAAATATAAATATCTGTACGATGAACATTTTTTGCCGTTGCCTTTGCAGAAGTCATCGGTGCGAAGTTCGTTCCGGCGCGCGCGCGCGGGGACCGGCGGCGGCGGCACGTTGTCGCCGCCGCGCGCCGGCATGGAGCGGCTGCGGCGCTCGTTCCGCGAGTCGTTCCGCCGGCGCAAGGGCTCCCCGCCCGAGTCGGCGCGCCCGCACCAGTGGCACGCGGACGAGGCGGCCGTGCGCGCCGGCACCTGCACCTTCCCGGTCAAGTACCTCGGCTGCGTCGAGGTGTTCGAGTCCAGGGGCATGCAGGTCTGCGAGGAGGCGCTCAAGGTGTTGCGAGTGAGTACAGTCGTATTCATCATCATCATCATCATCACAGCTCCTATACGTCCCCACGGAGGGGCTCGAGCCTACCCTATGTTAGGGTGATTAGGCCTTAGTCGACCACGCTGGCCCAGTGCAGATTGGTCGACTTCACATACACCATTCAATTTCTTCGCAGATGTATGCAGGTTGCCTCACGTATCACCTATTGAAGTCGTATTGGCTTCAATTATTTATTATTATCTATAGGCCGCGTAGATGCAACTCTGCGACGAGACACTCAGGGGGTTGCGGCAGAGGTGGTCTATAGTCGCTCCAATAATTACCTTGGCTGTGTCTAGCGATATCCAAGTTTGCGAGCAGGCGTTCAAGGTGTTGCCAGTTGCGTCGTCTTCGCACTGCATCAATAATTACCTCGGCTGCTCTAGAGGCATGCAAATCTGCGAGGAGCCGCTCAAGTTGGTCCGACTGAGTCGTCGTAGTCGCTCCATTAAATAATTACTAGCTTGCATAGGTGATGTATGTGAAGTCGACCAATCCGCACTGGACCAGCGTGGTTGACTAAGGCCTAATCACCCTAATATAGGGTAGGCTCGAACCCCTCGGTGGGGACGTATATGAGCTGTGATGATGATGATGATTGCATAGGTGCAACACCGCTAAAGTGTTGCAGTTCAGTAGAGTTGTAGTCATTCCACTGATTACCTAGGCAGCGTTGGTGCAATTCTGTGAGGGCCTCCTCATAGAATCAAGGTGTAAAGTCAAAGTAGCTCCACTAATTACCCAGGCTGCGTGGTTGCAAGTCTGAGTAAAGCACTCAAAGCATTGAGAATTGTAAAAGGGGCAATGGAGAGGACTATGCTGGGGGTATTTCTACGCGATCGCATCTGAAATGATGAGACCCGTAGAAGAACTAGAGTCACCGACATAGCCCAAAGAATTGCAAATAAGTAACTCGCAGGACGGACGGCCGTTGGTTCGGAAAGGTCCTCGAGTGGCGGCTCCGTACCAGGAGGCGCAAGACCGATAGGTTTGGAAATCCCTGGGGAGTACTATGACCAACAGTGGTCGTCGCTTGGTTGAAATGATTCGCTCCTAGGAGCGTAGGTACTTAATACCGCGTAGATGTATGTCTAGAGGAGGTGTTCGAAGTGTTGCTAGAAAGTCAGTGAGAAAGTGCGTTAGATGTTAAGAGTAAGTAGTATCGCTCATAGTGTCAAGTCATCATTGTGTCAGCAGTCTCAAGCAGCTCAACTTAAGGAGAACCTATTTCAATCTGCAAAGAGGCACTTAAGGGCTGCGAGTGAATCTCGTAGTCATTTTAGTGAACGCAGTGACGAATTCTCCATTAATATTGCTAAAATTTAATAACGTGGACCTTTAATGGATTGCTATAATTAAAACTTCCATATCGGTGACTAACCAAACACAACAATATCTTGAGTTCCTCCGTGCTTCCCAATGTTCTATTTCTGTTCTCGTTCCGGCAGTATTGTTGGCTGTTTCACGGAACTGAATTCTCATTAAATATTTACCGCCCCTTCAAGTTTTGTCGAAAGAGCCTGGTATCAGCACCAGCAGGAGCAGTTTGGAGTCTCTGTGTTCTAACGCAGGCGCAGGTCTACGAGACGTTTAAAGTTTACTGTCAATGGTAACGTCAACATTGACACAAGGATGACCAAAGTTATCACATTTTTTATAGAGTTAGTTAAGAATGTGGCGGCTGCCAAGCCAGGTAGTCTTGGAAAAACCCTTATGTGAGGTCACGCAGCAAAAAATACTCTAACTGGCACTATCTAACCCAGAAATTCTAGATCTGAATCAGGTAGTTTCAAACATACACTATTAGAGGGTCTTACTTTGTTTACGTAGATAACCCGAACTTTTGGCGTCTGCTTTGGTCCTGGTCTGTGAAGCGTCTTTTATAACATTGCCATGATTTTTATACACGTTTTGATTATTTATTTTGTGTAATTGCAGAATTCACGACGACGGCCAGTCAGAGCAGTGTTACACGTTAGTGGCGACGGTTTGAGGGTAGTAGAAGAAGAAACGAAAGGTCTCATTGTTGACCAAACCATAGAAAAAGTGTCTTTCTGCGCACCAGACAGAAATCATGAAAGGGGATTTAGGTATGTGTCTTCAAAGTTTCATTAAAGTAAAAATTGAGTTTTGTTTTTACTTAAAGACCGCGGGACCACATATAACAGTTGTAACCAACTGTATCACGAAGACTGTTGAGGATATAACCATTATCCTTTTTATTTTTTAGTTACTAATTTATTTGTGTGCTTCAGACAAGCAAACTGAACAACTTTCACTATGGGATCAACTTTGAAATCGCAAAAAAAAATCAGCTGTTCCATGCAAATGTTCAACATTTACTGAACCTAGATGTATGGAACAGCTGATTTTTTTTGCAATTTGTTTCGCGATGACCAATAAGTTCCCGACAGTAAATAATGCACATCTACTTTTGTAAAGGGAATCGGTGAATCTTGTCAAATTGTCACACACGTATCCGTGTCGCATTTGCCCCTAATATAGGTAGGGTTAGTCTAAAAAGGTTTATCAAGCCGAAAGGGCGAGAAAGTGCACATAATAGTGTACAACTTTTGTTCTAGCACTTAATAAAATTCGATATTATTAAAGGATTTTTTAAGATTTCAAAACAATCTACACTGTTGCAGCCCTAGCCGTCAGCTATTGTTTATTGAAATAGAAATTAGAAATGGTGCGGCAGTGACGCCCTAAGCTCCGCCTACTTTCAGGGTTGTACATTTTTTTATTTTGCAATATTATTTTTTGTTTTTATGGAAATAAAAATAATCGCTTCCCGTAATGTTAAATTGTTAATTAATCAATACTCTTACGTTAAGAGGGCACAGTACCGTTTCATAATCCGAATTATTGCTCAAAGTGGCCACTTTTAGCAATAATTCGGATTATGATTATTCCTATACATACATACATTTAATATATGCCTGAATAGCTAAAAAAATCTGAAATATCTGTATTGAGTAGTTAACTTATCTATTTTTTGTAGAAACGTCTTTAATTTATCATAATTAATAAAAAACGAATGGCGGCGCTAGTAGTAGGTACTGTGGCCCCTTAAGACCCCCACCGCTCGATACACCTATTTTGACTAACACAGTGTAGGTGTACAATTGTTAAAACTCCTAACTTGAAATTGTATGATGCCATGTTTTAACAGCTCCTCATAATAGATAACTTCAAGTATTACTACTGTTACTGTATAAGGACTATTAGTGCAACAAAGTCGCTGATTATCTCTTTCCAAAGCTCAATGTGCCTTATTTTTACCGGCTACTGTACCTACATATTTTCTGTCGTATTGCTTCTATTTGCGCAAAGCTTGATGTGTCTGGATAAATTATAAAATCAATGACGTTGTAGCATACATAATCATACAAACGCGCAATAAATGTCCACTTTGCATACCGCCACCATTATGTGCGAACTTGTAAGTAACTTCCGCGATGATTCGTGATTTGAATCGGGTATTTGATTTAAATTCTAATCAAATGTTGTGAATAAAGTTTAAGGTTGATTGTGAATTCATTGCACTGTACATACCGCGAATTTAAAATAAACCTTAACCATGGTTCTATATTATTTCAATCTACAACATTTGTAAATTGAAATGTTGTTGTCTTTTTCCTTTAAAGTTATATGGTATTCGTTCGTCAAAGGAAAGTTCGACCTTTTCTTCATCGGGTGGGCCTAATTTCTTTGAGATATAAGTTTACCGTGTTGTTATGTATACTACTACTGGCTTTTATCCGCGGCTGCGATGCGATGCGGCTCGCTTTAAATTCGGGCTAAAGTGGTCTATTTTGAAAAAGCCTGAAACACGCCCTTGCTTATTTTATTACAGAAGTACTTCTGTGAAGTTTCGTTTAAAAAAGTATATCTAATCTTGTTTTTCCATACAAACTTTGGACCCCAGTTTACCCAATATTTTAAAATTAAGTAATTTTATTAAATTATATTTATTACAATCTGTGCCCGCTAAAATAATTGTCCAAAAAGAAATTCTGTAGAGCTTTCACCTAGGGGTATAAAAATAGCCTACGACCTATTCTCAGGCCTACCAAATATACACAAAAGAATTTATAAAAATTAGTCAAGCCGTTTCCCAGGAGTTCGATAACAAACACTGTGACACGAGATTTTTTATTAGATTAATTTTACCCCTAAAATTAACTGAATGAACAATATCCTTCCAAATATAAAAGGAATGATTTTTAAAGCTTAAACTTAAATCGCTATCCCCTTATAGGATTTTACAATATTCAACCATTAGGGAGTGAATATTGGAAAATCCATTCGTAGTGGATGCTAACGACGTAATAACTACCTGCGTGCCAAATTTCAGTGGATTTTTCGTTCAGTGGTTTGAGTTGTGTCTTGATCAGTCAGTATCGGTTGCCTTTTCACAAAGAAAGAAGAATAACGTTAGAAAACTAACAAATTCAAGTGATAGTAGATAACAGTGTGTTGATAATAACGTTTGAAATTATACCTGAAGCTGTTTCCTGTCTGATACCATTCAACTCCTATGACATCATAAATACACAACGATCAACAGTAGTGGATAAAATCTGAGACACCAATTGTTTTATTCGCACACTCGACTGACTTCGACCCATCTCATTACAACAATGGAGGTTGAATCACTTTTTAACGACTTCAAAAAAAGGGGAGGCTCTATGTTCAAAATTTCAAAATTCTATTTATTATTATTATTTATTATTTGTTTTCATCGATATGTATTTACACTGTTTTCATTCACAAAAACAATAAAAAAAATATCTAGAGATCTTAAAAAAATAAAAGAATCAATCTAGTTAGCTCAGATTTGGCACAAACTTCAATATAAAAATGTGATGTTGGTGTTTTTGAAGTCGGATTATATTTTTATTCGATGGTACTGACTAGGTGGCCCACTGGGGCTAAATCCGTGGGTGGAAAGCGTCGATATATATATGAATAATTGATTTGTTATTAAATAAAAATTTGTCCTTGCTTATGGGCCTAAATAGAGTTATTAACGCTGTTGTCAAAGCTATTTCCCTTGCTATTGATCTTGATGATATAACACTAAGATTAAGAGAATTCAAGAATAGGTATTTATAAAATGTATTACTTTTGCGCTGTGCCCCAAAACAACCGAACTGAGCGCGATAGAGAGATGTAGCACGGACCGAAAATACCTATCAAAAGTATACAAAATATACGTTTCGTACTCCCCTGCTTTCTCCGCCAAAGCTGGACCACCGATTTCAATACCTTTTGCATTAAAAATTAAAGAAAGGCTTTTTCTGTGTTTTGCTTCTTTCTCGTTAAATTTGTTTGCTGGATGTTTGAATACAGTAGAAAATCAGGCCATTTTTTTTAGGTTTTTGAAGGTTTAAATCTCGTTTAATAATTATTAACTATTAAAGGGAAAACATAGGAACAAGCTAATTGTGACCATTGATTTTATTTGAAAATATAGAAGAACTACTGCCATTATCAAGGAAGGAAACTGGGGACTATGTTTGTATGTAATAACGGCCCGTACGATTTCCTTTCAAAACAATTGATTATCCTCATGGTCTACACTTTTAGCAGAATTGGGATGATGACTGAATTCAAATTTTTACGTTTCGTTATTAAATATTAAAATACCGTAGAAAAAGACGCAGTCCTGTGAAATTAGAATTAAAATCGGCTTAGAAATACCTTAGATACAAGCAGTTTAGGTTGTTAATTTGAAAGCGATTAGACAGAGAGATCCGACATCAACTGTGACGTCATTGTTGAGTACGGCCATATTGACTCCTTGTAAATTGCCGTTTTGCTAGAAAGAGATGGAGAAAAATCTTTAATACCTTATATCTCGGTTGTTTTTATAGTTATTCGAAAACCGATTTTTTCTTTATGTTCATTATATGAATGAGCTTCTATTAAAGCAAAAAATTTTTTTTAGTCATCTAGCCAATTATATGATTGTGGTCATAGGGGTGTTTTTTATTTTATTTGGCTAAACACGGCAATGAAAGGAGAGTGCAAGTCGAATCATTACCGCGGTAATAGTATATATACAGTAGACCGACTTCCTAGAAACGGTCGAAACACGCGCTATGCGTACGCGCCTCGATCTGGGATCGCATCTACAAGGGCAGACACGAATGCAGTTCGCCGCATGGCATATTATGTACGAGCCAAACGGAGCGCACGGTCGGTGGCGGTCTGTGTGTTAGTGAGCGTTATATTTATAGCCGAAATTAGCCGGTTCATCAAAAGTGATTCATTTTTGCGATGAATGGTGAATGATGAACAGTGAATGCGTTGTTTGTATAGCCGGAAGCTTTCATTGTGATGAACGTCAATTTAGTTAGATATTTCATATTGGTCTTTCATCTATGAAGCATCGAAAATGAAAGCAAAAATGAACCGTCTCATTTCGGCTTTACGTAATCATAGAAGCGAGCGGGCCGACGCACCAAGCGGCCTTAGGTATAAAATTTCGAAGAGGGACCGAGTCGACATACTGTATTACGCCGGCTCCACACGTTGGCCCCAACGTTGGCGCCAACACCACTCGTCCAACGTGTGGATACAGAAAATGGCATTGGCGCCAACGTTGGGGTCAACGTCGGTAGTTGGCCCACTCGTGTCGGTTTCATCAATAGGAATCTGCGCCAACGTTGGCGATCCGTCCACACGTTGGCGATTTGCTCAGTCGTGCTGCAACACGCATTGAGTGCGTGCGTCGAGCGAGACTGGCTTCCGCGTCAATGAAATCGCTACCGGCATGGACAAATGAAAAATTTATGGAATTTCTAGAGCCTTGGTTCGCTTATGAGCTCATGGACAGCTATGATAAATTACATAATCCAATATGTAGTTGTGTATTCACGTATAAATAACCTACTAATATTTGTAGGTTCTGACCGCCTCCGTGGTCTAGTGGTTGAAACTAGAGGTGGCGTTAATGATTGCAAAATATTATAAGTTAAAAGTTAATAGTCGAATAAAAATATCAGATATTTTTAATGGTTGAAAATATCACTTCAAATACAATATCTGAATATTTCTCACAAGTTGATTTATTGTAACTAGAACTAGAGTTCTATTGGTTAAGTGATATTTTAAATTAGATGCTAATATTTTTTTTTCAGTAACATATTAAATAATTCGTAAAAGCGCATAGAGAGCAATTTCGATTTCTGTATCAGACATCTTCACGTTGGCCCTGACGGGACAGAACTAGTATAATAGCCAACGTGTGTACGCCTGATCCAACGTTGGCCCCAACGTTGGCGCTAACGTTGGGGCCAACGTGTGGAGCCGGCGTTATACTATTACCGTGTCATCACTATCGCTACAAATCCACGGTTGCCGTTGCGCAGCTACATCTGCCGCGACGGCACCACGCGGCGGTGGATGTGCCACGGGTTCCTGGCGGGGCGCGACAGCGGCGAGCGGCTGTCGCACGCGGTGGGCTGCGCGTTCGCCGCGTGCCTCGAGCGCAAGCAGCGCCGCGACAAGGAGTGCGCCGTCTCGATGAGCATCGACGCCGCGAGCCACGCGTTCACCAGGCAGGGCTCGTTCCGCAAGTCCGGTGAGTGCTGACGCCGCGATACCTCGTCGACCCTCGCACGCTCCGAGCGTGCGATGTGTTTCAAAAACACCCCTTAAATAGAGAAATTGATTGATTGAAATTGAGTTAGCCGCCATTGAGGTCGATCTGTAGGCGTGGACGAAGTCGCTTCCCAGATAGCATGCAAACTTGCCAAACTTGAGGCAAGTTTGAATCAAACTTTCTAGTTTCCCATCTGCATCAACAACTTGCATCATGTTTGTTTTAAGCTTGCATCATGTTTGTTTTTTCAATAACGCAATGTAAATACAATATTGCCCCAACAAACTAGTCGCTTTTTAAAGTTTGTTGGGCCAATATTGTATGTACATTGCAATATTGTATACTGCCGGAAAAAACAAAAATTACGCATGTTTGTCAATGGGAAACTAGAAAGTTTGATTCAAACTTGCCAGACTTGTCATTGCTATCTGGGTTTCTATTTGCGTTTTCTACAAAATTTGTATGGGACTGACACTTGCGATAGGATACGTCCACCACGTGAATAGAGCAGTCGTAGACAACATGCTGTGTACTGTGTTTCTATTCTATTTTGTAATATATACACGCATCTTTGGACTATTTTGATAGTAGGTGATTTTCATACTAATTTGTAGACAAGATGCCGTTTTGACGTAGAAAATAAAGAGTTCTATGATCGTCAACAAAGCAATTGCTCACACCCAACAGAAAAGCATCATCAGATCTCTGTGGTGACTAGTTATGCGCGGTATAAACTATGACTGTTAATACTGTTCCTGAGAGATCCCTCGACTTTGTTTTTTTTTCATCTACAATGAAGAAACTATCAGCGATGTGTAATTCCTGAGTTAGTGATCAAATGATCTATTTCACTATCTCTCACTCACTCACTAACTCAGTCCCTCAAGTAATGGCTTAGTCGCTCACCCGCTCATTCACTCGAAAGTATTTATTTTTATCTAGATAGAGATTGGGTCTTTGGTTGGCAAAAATTATTTAATTTCACAGTCCTTAGCCTATAATGTATGAAAAAAAATCGATGTTGATTAAATGTGTTCATGCATGGATTATAATGAGTAATTTATTATACTGAACAAATCATAAATCAGCCATTATTTTTCGTTGCTGAGATACTGAGTTTAGATGAGTGAAAGACCGAAACATTGTTCTTTCTTTTCGTTTTTGATTTCAATGAGCGAATACGAAATATTTTTGTTCTGACTCTCTAAAAGATCCACTGAGTTAAATGAGCGACTGAACTAAAAGAGTGAAACTAATTGTCGTACGCCAAAGAGCCGTTTAATTATTTTCTTTTAAGTGAGCGATGTTTCTTGTGGCTGATATTATCGGCGGATTGCTCGATTGCGTAGTGACTTACCAATAATAAATTGTCAGTATACCACTTCTCCAAAGTATTCAATTATTTTCAGAAACTCCAACTTTTGATTGCCCACCTGAAACAGAGGGTAAGGGAGAGTGTGAATGTGTTTTTCTAACGACTAATTTGAATGCGTTTTTATGCATTATTTAATAAACCAGAAATAATATTAAATTGCTTCCAATGTTACTGTGCGTCGACTAACTTTTTAACTCCTATCATGACTAGCTTACTGTTATGTCCAAATATTGCTCGTATTTTGATAGAAACACATTTTCTGTTTTATATTTCGATTTTCATACATTGTCGAAAGATTTCGTAATAACAATGTAATCCATTAAAATTGTCGTTCATCGTAATCCATTGACGACACGTTTAGCGCAGAGGTCGAGTGATCGCCCACTGCGCAACGGGTCGCGGGTTCGATTCCCGTACGGGACAAATATTTTGTATAGCCTACAGAAATTTGTTCCGGTCTGGGCGTATGTGCATGTGATATTCTATGTTTGAAACTGCACTCGTGACACAGGAGAAATCCTAGTGTGGGGTGACGCTATATAATAAAAAAAAGAACATGTTTTATTTTAAAATATTCCGTCATTTAGGCATAAAGCATACTCGCAGTTTAAAAAAAAAACAAAATACTTTAAAAAATAGCCTTCTTCTTCATTATGCCCTCTATAAAATAGATTATCACTGTCTTGAAAAATAACTTAGATCCGATTTTTCAATCATCATTTAACTTTTTATATCGTCAATGCGTTTGCAATAGCCATTTTTCGATATCCATTTCGATTGTTACGTTTCGTTGTCACCTTTTCAGTCTAAAGTATTTTTTGTGTGGTAGAATTCCACAGCATTTCTTTAACATTCGAAGCTCAAACATCAATCAATTTGTCAGACTTCGTGAACTGAGTCGCAATAGCACTATTTTCAACGTTTTAACTAAATCAAAAAGTTTCCGTTCCCGTACATTTTTACACCGACTTAACATCTGTGAGACCACAAATTAAACCTGACCAAAAAAAAATACAATACCTCTTCGGGCGCTAAATTAACAATGATTTTGACAACACTAAGTACAGTCATACACATGCGAATTGGCCAGTGTACAAATATTTTAATACTAGCTTTCCGCTCGCGCCTTCGCCCGGGTTATTATTGTTTTCCCGTGGGAATTTTAAATTTTCCTGTAAAATAATTTTGTAGCCTATTATATAATAGACTGTTATTTATATTTAGGAGCTCGAATAATAAATTTCATGAAAATCGCAGTAGGTTTTAAATATTTTCCATAGAAACTTTCAACCCCTATTTTGCACCCTAAGGGGGTGAATTCCAATAAACCATGAAACAAGTGTTCAATGAAATGTTTTTAAGAGCATGAATCTCAAGTTTTATATAAATCGTTTCTAATTTGAAATTTTTTCCATACAAACTTGCAACCCAAAAAAATACCTTAAAGGGATGAACCCTTTAAGGTATTTTTTTTAAATCCCTTCTTACAGTCTGATTTTTAATTCGACGGAATTCTGACAGATATCATCCATAGACAAATCAAATATCAATAACCTTTTCTGCTTAGAATTCTATAAATATTTACTAACAAAAAATGTGAAACTGACGGCTCGTTCCAGATAAGCATTTTTAGCCATAAATACCAACATTTTTAGCATTTCTGCGTTTCATTAACCGGTGATGCTAGTTTTTCTTGCTGGTTGTCATGCATTTCATTTAAGCATTTTTAACACGAAATGCTAGCATCAAATACCCATGCTAATAGATGGGTCCTCTGATACCACTTTTTGACAGCTTTCAAATTTGACATTTGGAATCTTTTTTTCATGAATCAAAAAGGATTTTCAGCGGATTTAAAAAATTTATTGAAAGATATTTATAGTTTTAGCCAATTCTCATTTGTATTATTAAAAATTTTAAGTGGCTGGACTAAGTAGGTGAGGTGTCAAAATTCGGCAGGAAAAATTGCGTTTCATTTGTAACAATTAGCGCGGCTAAAAATGTCAACATTTCTTATAAGAAACGCAAAACGAGGCTAACATCAGATGTGAGCCTCAGAAAGTAGTAGTGCTTTATCTGGAACGCAGGGTGAATTAGATCAATAAATGACACTGTACGAGTAAATAGTGTTTGTCTTGTGCACTCAATGCACACTAGCTAGAATGTAAATTTTTAAATGGTAAAACAGAGTAAAACAACATATTTCTCAAATAAAAATATTTATTAATTATAAAAAAGAAAAGGATTATAAAAGAATCACACACACTATCCATCAGATCATTAAGAGGGCACATTTTATCCTCTTTAATAATATGGTTTATGCATTCTTGCCATTTTTCAGCTGTGATATTATATGCCCTCTAATATTAATTGTTTCACTTTGCGCAAATCGTACCGCGGTGCATGACGCGGCGTAAATAGTTTTTTTAATTTTAGATTTGACATCTTGTTATATTGGCTCTTAGAAGAAGCAAAAATTTTAAAATTATCAATAATTTTTTAAGTCTTAGTTTTTTTAATTGAAACCTTAAATTCCATAAAGGTTTATTTTTTATTTTGCTAAAATGCTCTCCCTTTTTAGGAAGAGTTGTTCAATGTTGGCAACACTTCTGAAATGTCAGAATTCCGTCGAATTAAAAATCTGACTATAGTGTGCATTTTGAATTAAAACAGCTGTCCAAATTTCACGTTTCTACCATTAGCGGTTACGGCTGTGCGTGCGTCTATAGATGGGAACATCTCCTTTTATATACACGGTGTTTCAAAATAACCAATAAATAATCAATTCTTTATTGAAAACTCATTATTATAATGTGTTTACACGTAATGTCATTCAACCCAAAATGTTCATGTAAATCATAGACATGATGATAATACTATGATTTACATGAAAATTTTGGGTTGAATGACATTACGTGTAAACACATTTTAATAATAAGTTTTCGATAAAAAATTGATTATGTATTGGTTATTTTGAAACACCGTGTATACAAGTTTATTTTTTAGTTACAAAAAAAATTTGTGTGCTTGTTTCAGATAAGCAAACTGACTAACTTTCACTACGGGACCAACTTTGAAATCGCTAAAAAAATCAGCTGTTCCATACAAATGTTCAACATTCACTGAACCTAGATGTATGGAACAGCTGATTTTTTTGCGATTTCAAAGTTGGTCTCATAGTGAAAGTTGTTCAGTTTGCTTGTCTGAACATCACCACATTTTTTTAGTAACTAAAAAATAACCTTGTATGGATAATATAGACTATTGCAGAAATAAAGTTTAATTTACAAGAGCATGGTATTTATATATGTTTTAAAGTATTGTGAATAAACTTCCATAAAAGTACAACTATAGTACGGTTAAATAAACACAAATTTGTGATTTCATTATTAAATATTTATCATAATGAAATCATAACTCACAATCTAAATACTTAACAGATTGGTATGACATTTTATGATCAGAATATACTAGTTCAATTTCAGATATATCGGACTCATTGTGTCAGTTGTAATACAGTTGTATGTTTCACTATCACTGCCGCCATTTTCACTTTTAATAATTTTCGGCATTTTTATTTTATTGGTCGGGCTTTATATGGGAACGGTAACGATTTCGTTTTGGCTAAAACCGTTCGGATATAGTGCGATTACCCACAGGCGTATAAAGGGAAGCAGACTAAACGTATCGTTCAAAAAGCGTGGCAACTTTGCCACATGTAAACATTACTTACACACAAACAATATTAATTTAATTTTCTTGTAATTTCTGGAGTTTTATTATATGATGCGTTAGAACATTTCGGGGCACAGCACTTTACCATTGTTCTTGTCCGATTAGCAGTTTTTTTTATTTATAATCAGAAAACAAAACATTATAACACAATGTCACGACGGCATTTGTCTCTTATTTTGACCAAGCTAAACATGGCGTCCACGTGGCGTCTGCCACGGCCCACGGCTTCGGAAATGTTTATGTGTGCGTTAGTATCGCCATAGACGAAAAACAGAAATAGCGATATAATATCATGTCACTTTGGAGTTAAAGTAAAAACGATACACATTACTTATGATGACAAATGTGTGAGTAAAATTATGTTAAGTCTGATTCCCTTTATACGTCTGTGCGATTACCCCTTTGACCTGCCCCCCTAGACAAATGCCACACGCTAAGTTTTCCGCAATCGTTCCGCAGAAAAAATGTATGGAGATGACATTAGCTGCGGATAAAATAGCGTGAGGTTGTCGTAAGCTAATGTCATTTCCATACATTTTTTCCGCGGAACGACTGCGGAAAACTTAGAGTGTGGCTTTTGTCTAAGGGGTCTGTCCTATGTTGAATTTCTCGTCGACAGGCATCGTGTGTCGCCGCGCGTCCGAAGCGGACGCGTCGTCGACCACCGCGCCGTCGCCCGCGGTGGGGATGGGAGCGGGGGTGGGGATGGGGGTAGTTGCCGTGGTGGGAGGGGTGGGCTCGTCGTCAGTGGCGCCTCGGCCGCCGCCGGCGCCGCACAACCCGTTCGCGGTGGAGCGGCCTCACGCGGCGCCGCACTTGCTGGAGCGCCAGGGCTCGTTCAGGGGCTTTGCGCATCTCAATAACAGGTGAGCGGGTACTACACTGTACTAGATGGTTTTCTATGTGAAAGTCCGTTGCGAATACAATTCTTCGTGGAGCGGACGCGTTTAGGGGCTTTGTGTAGCTCGGTGACAGATGGGGGATATTGTACTCGATGATTTTCTATGTAAGAGTTCGTCCTCATTTTATTTTGCTTTTTAACGGGCGCGTTTAGGGGCTTTGTCCATCTCAGTGACAGGTGAGGGATACTGTACTCAATGATTTTCCATGTAAATGTATGTTGTCATGATGAGGGCTCGTTTAGGGGCTTCGTCCGTCTCAGTGACAGGTGAGGGATACTTACTGTACCCAATGATTTTCAATGTAAATGTATGTCATTCTATTTTGTCATGAAGAGGGCGCGTTTAGAGGCTTTGTCCGTCTCAGTGGCAGATGAGGGATACTGTACTCAATGATTTTCCATGTAAATGTATGTTGTCCTTTTCATTTTGTCATATAGTGGGTTCGTTTAGGGGCTTTGTCCATGTCAGTGACAGATGAGGGATACTGTACTCAAAGATTTTCCATTTAAATGTACGTTTTCATTATATTTTGTAATGAAGAGGGCTCGTTTAGGGGCTTTGTGCATCTCAATATGTGAGGAATACTATATAACATGAGTTACTTTATATGATTGTCATCAATCCATTTCGCTATGAAGCGGACTTTTTTATGAGCTTTGTGCGTATCAATAATAGGTGAGGGATACTGTACTCGATGATTTCCTATGTAAGAGTTCATTGTTATTCCATTTTGCCATGAAGCAGGCTCGTTAAAGGAGTTTGTGGAGCTCAACCTCGTCTCATAAATAGGTGAGTGAGTAACTGTACTTATTAGAGCAACGTAATATTGCCTTAGTAATAAAAGCTATATTCGCCAAGCTTAACGCGATAACGATACATGAATATTTGTAATGTCGAAGTATGACTACTGTGGACCTGATAGATAGTTATATCATTCTACTACGCATTGGCAGTCATTCAATCGCTGGAACTAACCTAACCGGCTGGAATCCGTTAAATTGTATTACCTGATGTCCTCTAACCTATCAAATTAATATTTGCAACATGATTTTTCGTCACGGCACCGGCGCCGACTTTCGTACTAATCGTTCGCGTTGGAGTTCCGCCCACACCTCAATGTGTTTGGTTTTTTGTTGCAGTTCTCCGTTCAAGCGTCAGATGTCGCTCCGAATCAGTGAGTTACCTTCGACCGTGGAGAGACAGCGCGCGGGACTAGCGTCTCCGCCGCGGGTGCCGCCTCCGTTGCCTCTACCGCCCGTCTCGGACTCAGCTGAGGACACCTCCATTCAGGTAGCTTATATAAATTGGTTCTTAGTATCAATTTAGTCTTTTGAAAGGGGTTCTGAATAACACCCTATGGTGTCAACGCCAGCACCTCTTACGGTACACCCTAGGGGTCCCGTAACGCAATTTTGAAGATTTTTTCGTCACTCGACCTTTTAACATAACTTTTCTTCTATTTTGATATATTTTTATAAAATCGTTGCAGTTATTACGTATATTATTGCAGCGTCTTAAGCTTTTGTTTAATTTCAAATGTGTTCCATTCAGCTTGCCGTGGCCAGCTCGATTTTCAAATTACGTTCGACGCGGCGCCGGCCCCGGCCTTCGAGTATTAGTTGTTCTATTAGTTACGAAATTAGACTTTAAGGCCATTGCAATAAGAACTATGCAAAGTGAAAATATTACAACCCAGCAGGTTATAATGAGATTCAGTCCAACATTACACCCCGGCTAAAGCCAAGGGCTTTAATGACTTGCTTTACGTAAGGTTTGCATGATATGTAATTTGGCATTGTCGAGCAAGTGGTGTGAAAACTCCTTTATCACCTTTATACGCTTTTCATGGTGCAATTTATTCCAACTTCAATTTCTTGATAAGTCAAAAGTGACAAATGTTTAAGTTTGTTATTGGGTTACCAACAATAACTGTCTCGAAAGGCAATGCTATTGAAGCGTTATTGATACCCCGTAAATGTGTTAACGCTAGCAGCATAAGATTTTCCTCGTCTCAGGAAAGACCTGGAGTCTGCAGTAAAAACATACTGAACTGAATGAATGATATGTATCATTGGATTGATGACATTGTAAAGACAATTCAAAATATCAGGTCTAATAGGTAACAATGGGGTACAGTATTTCTTTATAGAACTAATAGTAATAGCGTCTCATCTCAAGCACGGTAATAGTATATACAGTAGAATGACTTCAAAGAAACGGTCGAAACACGCTCTATGCCTACGCGCCTCGAACTGGATCGCACAGCTACAAGGGCTGTTACGAATTCGCCGCAAGGCAGAGTCAAACTTCAGACTAATGGACTCGCTATGTATTAACTGTGGCACGAATAAATGTGCGTCCAGTCCGCCATTACAAAGCATCGTGTTGTTGTGCTATCAGTCAGTGAGCGTTATTTGTGAGTGCATTTCACAGTTATACGTTTTTCATTGATTTTTTTAAGAGGATTGTGAAGTAATCGTGCGCGGCGCGAGTAGGTATTTTCTAAAATGCTATCTGTTTCACACCGCTCGGCCTCCCGTCTGGCGTTTACACCACTAATACAACACGCGCAAATTCTCACGCACACTACGACAGCAGCGCGCGACTCCTCGGCGCGAGAACTCGAGATCATTATTTTACCGTTTGTAATGTTTTGCGTTGCTTAGGTATTCCTGACTGCCTTTCCGCTCGCAACTTTGCCTTCGTTATTTTCGTTTTTCGTGAGGGAATTTTGTTTTCCCGTATGAAAAATTATTTTATAACCTTATATTACTCAGTGATAATGTAGCATTCTATTAGTCAAAAATTTTTTTAAATCAGCCTAGTAATTTTTAAAAATAAAAAATATAATAATAAAAAATAGCTTTATTTCTAAAAATCATTTTAACAATAATTACGCCGAGACTTCCCAGTGAGCTAGTTTTTGAGTTTATTCATTACAAACAAAAATACAAATCTTCTTTCTTTATAATATTTTAGTAGATAAGTTTTACCTGTCTAAAGAAAATTACTTTTTGTAAGATGAGTGTTATACTGAATTAAAATAATTTTCATTTGAGATGTGAATCAATAATGGATCCTTTTATGAAAAAAATAAACACTAAACATAAAATTACAATTGTTTAAACAAGAACAGACCTCTTGTTAACTTAAAAATAAATAACAAAAAATCTATTATTTTAGATAGATAAATTAATACTTTTACATACAAACTAAATAGGAACAGGGATTTAAAAAATATAAAGTAATAATTATGCATCAAATAAAAAATACCTCTCATTTTTATACACTAATCTTGGGTAGTTATACTAATAATATTAGAATTCTAATTTTTACCACCTCCGTGGTCTAGTGATTGAGGCCACCGGATGTTGATCGGGAGGTCCGTCCGGCGGGGTTCGATTCGTCGGGTTCGTCCGGACTACAAAAACACAGAAAAGTTAGAAATAATATAAGAATAGGTACAGACAACATCACACATCATTATTGAAGACGGTGCCAAATTTTAAGACTTTCTAGGAGATCATCGTTTGGCACCGACTTCAAAATAGAAATGTAATGTTGTCTGTACCTATTCTTACACTATTTTTAACTTTTCAGTGTTTTGAAGTCAGTTTTTATTTTTTGTAAAATATTTTTTTTGTTTAACTTTTTAGTGAAAGAAACCCTAATTAAATTAGGGTATCCCTCGATTTTCATAAGATCCCATCATCAGAACCTGACTTTGGTGACCTAGGGACCACCCTAGGAGTATACTCTACCGAATACAAAAAGAATTTTGAAAATCGGTCCACAATTGGCGGAGTAATCGCGTAACATACACACAAAACGGTTGACACGGTTAGCGCAGAGGTCGAGCGATCGCCTACTGCGCAACAGGCTACCTGTTCGATTCCCGCACGGGACAGATATTTGTATGGCCTACAGAAATTTGTTCCGGTCTGGGCGTATGTGCATGTGATATTCTATGTTTGTAACTGCACCCACGACACAGGAGAAAATCCCAGTGTTGGGCGACGTTTTTATAAAAAAAAAACACGTTGGACGCACCTAAAAATTTCCCTCCATTTTTATGGGATCCCATCATCAGATCCTAACTTTGGTAACCGTGGGACCACCATTGGAGTATTGAGAATACAAAAATAATTTTGAAAATCGGTCTGCAATTGGCGGCGTAATCGCGTAACATACACAAAAAAAAAACATACGCATCGAATTGAGAAACTCCTTTTTTGAAGTCGGTTAAAAAATACCTATTAGTATATGTAATCAGCTGCTTTAAATTTTATAGTTAAGTAAAATGAAAAAAAAACTTCAAAACCGTACGAAGGGTGCCTTCTTCCCATATATGCCTACCCTGCCTACTCTACATACTCGTATATTATTTAGGTACTTTGTCGTTTGTATTTTTTATACAATCCTAGATTCCATAACGCGAGTAAAACCTTAGAGCCCAGCTTTAGAGGAATAAAATTCAAATAAAATAATATTAAAAATAACGCTACTTGCATAGTCTATTACACGTTTTTAGCTGCTCCAACTTCATACATTGCATAACAAATACCTATCACAAGAAACAAAATACGAATTTATTTTGAGTGGGTTTCTTTATGGCACATATTTATTAAAACAAACAACTACTTACATACTTACATTTTTTTCCTTTTTTGGCTTTGGGAATTTACAGTAAAGTTAACAGGCTACAGGCTGCTAACCCTAAAATAAGGAAATTTGTATTGAAATAAAATCTTTAAAATAAAACACTAAAATCAATAAACGTATTCAAAAAGATATTTACTTTTTCATGTATAAGGTATTTGTGAAGATTAATAGTTCCGACTTGAGTAATAACTTTAACTATTGATCGATATATCGATATTACTTTCTCCTCCCTAGGCGACAATAACTACGATAACATTAAGTCACATCACTATCACTACATTGTACCCCTGCCCCCGACCCGTATCGTGCGATAGAGAGAGTTGCAAGAAATGGTCGAAATTGCCTACAATTCCTGTTTGAAATATTGTTTCGGGTGATAACTGTTTTACCCCCCTAAACCTTTATGAAATTAGACGCTTTTGGTGTCATTAGATTCAGTATACCTTAATCTATGTTTGTACGTTTTGCTTTTTTTGTAATTCAGTATAATTTAGTCAAAAAAAGACAAAAATGCTCAAGGTAGTTTTTAAGTCGAAAATATAGATATTTAGATGCGAATAACTTATATTCTGAGCAATATTTCTTCAAAATCAAAACGTACAAACCTAGTTTTTCATTATATCTACAAGATTTCCAAAAATTATGAAAATTGGACTATGTTTAGAGGGAGAAAAGCGTTATCGCTTTTTGTATGAAAATTTACAGCTTCACAATCCTCTTAATGAATTGTATAATGAAAAACATAAAAAGTGCGGAATCTTGGATGTGGCGTCCCTAGTTTTTTCCGCCATCTTAGAGCACCAACCCAAATTTTGGCACGCTTTTTTCGTTGGTATTTCATGTCCTTTGGTATCTATATAGTCAAACGGAGCGCACGGTCGATAAGCGAGCAGCCCTATCGCGGGCCACGCGCCAAGCGATGCCGAGCGGCAGTAGGTGTAAAATTTCAAAGAGGGGCCTAGTCCACACACTGTATTATACTATTGCCGTGTCTCAAGCCTAGTATTGTTTTAGCAGCGTACTGAATGCACGCACGCGGTGTCTACGGAGCCGGTTCCTCATTATGTTTATGTATATGTACACGCAGAGCGGCGTAGGCGCGCCGGACGACCCCGTGGCGGCGATGTGCCAGCAACTGTCGCTCGGGCTGCGCGCGCTCGCCGCGGGGGAGGCGGCGGGGGAGGTAGAGGTGGGGGAGGTGGGGGTGGGGGTGGGGGTGGCCGCCCCGGTGGAGCCGGTGACCGCGCGCGGCGCGCTGCCCCACCCGGACGCGTGGCTGGGCAGGGTGGCGCGCGCGCCGCCCCTCGCCGCCGCCGGCCGCGCCGCCAGCTACGCGGGACACCGCTCGACCAACCCCTTCCTGACGCCCACGCAGCCCGCGCTGTGAGCTAGAGGATCATCGAAGTAGGTAAGGGGGGGGGGGGGACGACTTCGCAACATACACTACAATATAGCACGAAGTTTCCTCCGAGAAAAATGGCGCAGTTTCTGTATAACCCCTTCCTCGCGCTTACGCAGCCCGCACTGTGAACTAGTCGACGCGAGGACCATCGGGGGAGGTATGCGTGGGGGCTGGGCAACATACACTACAACATAGCATGAAGTTTTCCTCCGAGAAAAAAAGGCGTAGTTTCTGTATAACCCCTTCCTCGCGCCCACACAGCCCGCACTGTGAGCCGGACGCGAGGACCATCGGCGTAGGTAAGCGTGGGGGGCTTGGCAACATACACTATATTGACAATATAGCATGAAGTTTTCCTCCAAGAAAAAAGGCGCAGTTTTTGTATCAGCGTGTCGTGTTGTACACTAGGCAAATTAAAGTTCTTAATCTGAACACCCCCCCATCAAGAAGGGGAAGTTACCTACGCCTATGTGGATGGTAACGCACGCTCTTGGCGACGAACCGCGCTGGCCGAAAACCGAGCGCCGGAGCCGGCAAAATAAAAAAGCAACAGGTGTCTAGTCCTACTACAATTATGTCGGTTCATGACCAACCTCGACTCGATATTCGGCGATGTTGCGTTGTGGGAACGGCTAACTTCCAAAACCGAGAAAAGTAATTCACGCCTCGCAACAACATAATAAATAATATATAGGCTTCTCGTGTCATCCCACTGAAGATTACACAGTGAGCTTCATAATCGTTATACTTTGATATACATTGTTGGTCCACAGTTTCATAGAAATTGTCTTTCGGTTGGTGACCTTGAATAGTTAATGATTCCAACCATGTTACAATGTGGAGTTGAAAAATCCTGGGAAGTATATTATAGAGTGTACGTACGCCCCTTTTATGCTATATAAGAGTGAGGTTTGACAAATTTTACGTCTTTGTCTGAATTTGACATTATCTGTAAAGATGATAAATCGATTTGAATAATATCTAGTTGGAAAGCCAGAATTGTAGACGTCATAAAAGCAGATGAGTCTATGTGGGCAATGTACAATTTTACCGCAATCAATTAGAATAAATATATTATCGGTTTTATCTATTATTCAATTATCACGTTATACATCAAGTTAACATGATGCAGCGCAATAATTGTTAAAATTGGCAACTAGATTTGGTGCTTCTACAAAAACTCAAAATTACAATAGTGTTATACGAATTGACGACGTCTTATATGTATGACGGAAAAATATTAGATAAATTTTATTTATTATAATAATATAATTGCTTGAAATGGTATTTAATATTGTATAATATTTAAGTGACGATATGCTACAAATGCTTTTGTAGAGTTAACTATTGAATTGACTTAATCTTGCCCAATCGGCGAACGATTGAATGTACTTATCCAGTGAGTCTAATGCTATTGAAGTTGTTGAACAATCAATGTAGCGTTACTTATTTGAAGAGTTCAAACAAACAACATAAATGTTGAGGAAGCCGCGATAATTTCTTGATATTAAGAATATTTACTGTTAGTCAATAATAATACATAATGAAAACTTAAGTATGACACACTAGTTAACGCGAACTACGTGTGATTATTAAACCTTTCTGTACACTGTATCCCTGATTTTTAAAAGAAATTAACAATGCACAGTGACAGTAATTACAATTTACTGTCATGTCGATTTTATTTGTAAATGTAAACTGTAGTAATATGTATATTTCTAACCCTCCAGTACTTATGTTGTTGATCACTATACTTTATGAAAGCGGCCCTCGTTTTTAAGTCTGACCAGCGAAAGATGTCTGTAAATAAATTTTGTAATTTTGACAATTTTCACATTTTCTAAAGATTGCGAAAAAAGAAAAGTTTCACAAGACTCGTAGACATCTTTAACTCGCGAAACTATTATTCAGACTAAAAATGCACAAAATAATTATTAAATTTAAGAAAATTATAACTCCTAATAAAAATGCTAACGTTGTTGAAAATATTGGTGATTTTTCAACTGCTATCATAAAATTTTGTGCATCTTACTATATATAGGTACTATATGCACCGTGCTTTTGCATTGCACAATTTCTATTTTTTTTATAATAAAAGTATCGAGTTTACGTCCATACAGTATTATCGAGGTCCGGACTGTTGATTTGTCGCAACAACTTATTAAATGAATACAGTATTTTGTTGTGAAACACACGCGTATTTGTGTATTATAAGATTTTGGAAGTTCGTTTATTTTTATTATTATTGTATATAATTGTACATTCGTAGAATATTTACTGTTAGTGAATGTTTTCTTTTTTTACTTTTTTTATTGAAATATATTCTAAAAAGTTTTTCGATTAGATGACGGAATCATCTTCAGTGTAATACTTTTTGTGTATGTTCTTTTTGTTTTGATTGTTAATGTTGTTGTCTGCACTGTTATTGGTTTTAATATCTGACAAATATCGAATAGTGATTACGATAATTTTTTTTTATGATTCTAAATTACCAGTCAGTATGTTACATTCCAGTTTTGTTTATCTAATACAAACTTTAGACTTAGATGGATTGAACAAATTAATAAATGCATATCACTAGCCTAGCCTTTGCATTATTAATATATTCGCACGCGTGTACTTATAATGAAAACTTTGTGAAATAATATGTACTTAACGATAACTTTCGAGAGAATCATATATGTGTACGCTTATGTCTGTTTAATCAGATCTCCGTTTTGTATGACTCTGTGTATGTACCTCTGCTAAATTATTATCGGTGTTGTGAAAAGAATTATGCTGTGTTTATTTAAAAACAATCATAGTAGGTATAATAAGATTTTAAATAGTGTTATAATTATTACAGAGCTATTCGTTTTAAAACATTGTCTAAGCCTTTAGTACACAAAATAATATGTAAATTAATACTATACCTGGAAAAATAATATTACTCTTTGCGATAAGTGTATCAAAGTCAAATAAAAAACATATGCTGACATAACTATATTAACATATGTATTTTCTTTGGCGGACATAGTGTGATGACTCACAACATATTTTAACTAGATCAAGTATAAAGAATCCTTATGAAGAATAAGCGGATATCTCATCTTAATATCAATCTCTCGACAGGTTAAAGAGAACACTATCGGTCTTGCTACAAAAAGTTTTTAAACCTGTCTAATGTTAGACATTGTTTAAACATGATGCTGTCTCTATCCATCGTATGAAAACAAATGAAATAGCATCATGTTTAAATTGTACAACTTTGGACAGGGTTTAAAAACTTTTTATAGTAGCACCGTATATATCTACGCATCTAAAATGTAAGTGAATTATGCCACGTTGCAAAAACAAAACGAATAAAATTGTAAGTTTTACAAAAAGAGATTTCGCCCAAAAACTCTTACAAAAAGATATTTAGATAGAATTTTTGGAAAAGTATTCTGTTGTCTTACAAATTATTATTATTGGTTTACATATTTTTAGAAAGCGTATATTCTTGTATTCCTCCATCTCCTTGAAAAATATACATTCATATTGTGATATTGCGTAATATGTGGATGTTGTAAAAAATGCACTAATAATATTTAAATGCACCATATTTTGTGAATGTGTAATTATACCTTGTTGCACTGAACATAAATAAAATAGACTGTGGTAATAGCAACTCTCTGTTTTCAGTAATGGCTTAGTCTTAAACGTTTTGTTTGTTGGCTTTAAATAATTGTGACGAAATCTTGTACTTAATAAATCCGAATGGAGTTGTTCAAATATATTTGTTAGGTGTTATTGTAAATTCTGCATCGGTTTTATCTTTGTCCAGAGCGTGTATATAATAACGACGCCAATTGTAGATAACGAAGAGTTCAAATATTATAAAAATAATAAATATTATGTTTAGTTGAATTTTTTGTTATTATTTTTACACACCTTACCCCTAATGACACTAACACATTTATGTTGTTATGGAAAATGAAGGCGATGACCACTAACATCCAATGAAAAGATCCATAGACAGAATATCACTGGGTACGTCAAATCGCTTGAGCGTATACTCAACCTATATGTCTAGAGTAGAAATATACTTCCTAGTTTTTGTTTCAATAACTACCAATTGGGTCCATATTCGGTCGCATAAACTGAAAAGGTATATTTTAAAATTTGCGTAACTTTTTTGGCATACTAATCTTTTCACATAACGTTCATATACAAAATAAATAATTAGGCATACTTTGTTTTCCCATAACCTCTTTTATAATAATAATAAATAAGCCTAATTTTTTCTTGCATACCTTGAATGTTTCTCTGTATGGTCACAATTCAAACTCAAACTCAAAAATCTTTATTCAATATAGACCTTTACAGGCACTTATTGACGTCAAAAAAAAACATAAAAATCTTCAACCAAGAATCTAATTAACTAAATTATTTAATCCTTGTATGTACACACACCCCAACCATTATTAAGATGTGTGCAAATACAAGTCAAATGAAAAAAAAAATTGACTCTACACCTGTTCGGAAATTGGGAGAGCCTTCTCGAGAAGAATAGGCAAGAAACTCGGAAGGTCTTGTATTTTTTTTTGTCTCCTCTTTTAAAAACAATATCTAACCTAACCTAAACCACAGAATAGATAATAGTACTACGTACAGAACGGCCACTCACCTCCCCGCACTCATTTCAAATACCTCGTCCTACCCGGCACATCGTCGTTGTAGACATCACTGACACATAAACAAGGGCGCGCGCGATTGCTCGGACGAGTAGACGCGAGCGCCCGGTGATAACAGAGACAGCGCTATGCGGGTGGAAGAGGAAGCAGTCGCTGCACTTCCCGCGTCATTACGATTGATAACAGCGCACTCAGCCCTATTAGATTCCACGCACACATTTGCGCGTGTACGAACGTCATTTGTTTATGTAGTAGTAATAGGTAATTGATTTGCGAACGTTGTATGGAGTGTCCGGGGTGTGCCTAAACTACACTTTAATCTTATAAGTTCTTTTTATTTTTCCTTGCTGGGGGGCTTCCGAACCCCCAACATTACTTCGTGTAGATAGACTACATATACCAATTGTTGCCTAAATAATCCCTTAATATATCAAACATTCATCGAGGATTTTCATAAAATAAAATTAAAACGGTTAGGTACTGTTTCATCATTGAAGTCGATTGACTATTTAAAATAAACTTCTTATTGTAAGAAAGTACACAAAATATAAAAAAATAACGAAACAAATAAAAAAAAATCTTTCATTCTCTGGATTGTGTGGCAGACCCCAGCCGGGCCACAAAAAAAAACTGTGAAAAATGGATTATTTGAGTATGTCGCTATAATGTCTAGTTTGTCAGAGTTTGTCGGCAAGTTTCAGAGTTTGTCGCTTGCGCGTTTCAGAGATCCGTGTGGCCCGGCTGGGGTAACGTATCCCCAGTCTCAAAAACGAAACGACCTAGTGAAAATCTGTTTGCTGATATAGATAGGCGGCATTTTGTCGAAGTTTGTTGGACAAGTTTGAGTTTTCATCGGGCTCGCGTTTAAGGGGGCTGGGGTAACGTTACCCCAGCCGGGCCACACAGATCTTCAAAACCAAACGACATAGCTAAAAATCTGTTTGCTGATATAGATAGGCGGCAGTTTGTCAGAGTTTTTCGGACAAGTTTCAGAGTTTGTCGGTCCACCATTTCAGAGCTCAACTGCAGCAAAGTTGCTGCAACTGAGCTAGCTGGATCTCGAAAACAAAGCGACGTAGAGAAAAACTGTTTGCTGGAATAGTGAAGCGGTGGTTTGTCGGAGTTTGTCGAACAAGTTCCACAGTTTGAAACATGCGCATTTCCGAGATATGTGTGGCCTGGCTGGAGAAACGTTACCCCAACCGGGCCACCTGGGTCTCGAAAACGAAACGACCTAGCAAAAATCTGCTTACAGACAAAGATACTTTTTTAAAGAAAGTTGTACGCGACTGTACATTACTTCATATAGATTCATTAGCGAGCACTCGCTATCGTTTTAATGTCACTGAGTTAAGAGGCTATCGAGCAAAATCAGGCAAAACAATGTTCACGGTTTCGCCTTAGTTATCAATTATACTCCGGTAAATAACACAATAAACACATATTTGAAATCACAGAGAGTGTCAGAACAGTATTGAGAAGCTAAATTTAAAACATACAAAAACGTGTAATTAGAAAAAATATTCAAATGAGAGCAATATTTGGAAAACCGTGTTTGGAATTAAATTGATTTTATGTACATTACTAAATAATTTAATTGTAGACTTATACTAAAATAAACTTAAATGTATGAACTACAACTCCACCGTTTCACATTTGTTAATTTTGCCTCAGTAAAACTATAATGATTTATTTTCTCTAATTCTCCATACGTTTTTACTATGGACGCGCGGGGCAGCTAGGCTAAATCAGTCGGTCGAGAGCGCTCAAGGAGAGGACACGCCGCTTTACGTCTCGTCCGCGCCAAATTATTCGATCGCGATCTTATACTTGTATATGCGTATAGGTACTCTGACCGCGTGGCAATATTATGTAAGTATCTTTTTACTTTTTTTTCAGTAGCTATACTTTTTTTGCATGCTTTTATTTAACTTGCAATGTAAGTATGTAAATATGTAAGTATGTATGTTCGGGTGAAATCTTGCAACTCAATTTCGAAGCAGATATCTTTAACCGATGGAGGTGAAATTCTCTATACACACACAGTTTGGATAAAAATGCATGGTTAACTGTGTGACGTCATTCTAAATCCAAGATGGTGGCATACCCAAGATGGCGGACCAATTATTTTAAATGCACTCCTACAATATGGGTACCAAATAAAAGGTTTTGCTAAGAATAACTTGAAAATTAAGTGGTGTCACTATTAATTCTTTATGGTGTACTTCTAAAGCCAAAAAATCAATTTTGAAGTAGATATCTTTAACCGATTGAGCTGAAATTCTGTATAGACGTTCCGGCAAACGACCCTGCAACTATGATGCGTTGAATGAGATGAACATACTGAGAAACGTGTCCAGTGATATCTAAAAAGTAAAAAAATACTTAAATTAAATGTAAAAAACCTTTTTAAAAACAAGCTTTTATTTAAATGCGCTAAAAAGAAAAAATAAACATTTACACTAAAACTTTTACTTATAACGTTATTTCACATTTGACACAAGTTATATGACATAAAAGCTTGTCGCGAAATTTACTTTTGTAGATCAACAAGTAAATTAAATAATTTTATACATTACAATTTTCAAACTAAGTAAATACGAGTCGGTACTTAAAAGTACTCTTTTAAGTACTTTTAAGTTACTACACACAAGTAAATCTCGCGACAAGCTTTTATGTCATATAAATTGCGTCAAATGTGAAATAACGTTATAAGTAAAAGTTTTAGTGTAAATGTTTATTTTTTCTTTTTAGCGCATTTAAATAAAAGCTTGTTTTTAAAAAGGTTTTTTTTCGTATTATTTATTTTAAGGTACACTAACAATTTTGTTACTGTTGTAGTGCAATGGGAAAGCGAAAGGAAAAATATTACACAAAGAAATGTAGTACACTCTTCAGAAGAAATAGGATACCTCATAAAAAGTTAGTATAAAAAAATGTGTTAATAAAAGTTTTTGCGACTGATACATAATAAGGGCCCTTAAACACGAGTAATTTTATGAAACCAGTAAAAATAAAAAATATTCTGCGCCATAATTTATATATTTATTATTGCCAAAAAATATTTTTTATACTCAAATTAAAGACAAAACCTGACTTTTTGATGGTATTAATGAATTATTGAATTTATAGGGTTTCTTCTGCAAATGAAGCTAGTAGTTATGAGGACAAAACTTCCAAAATTGATCTAGATATGCCCCCTAAAAATAACGAGGTGAGTTAACTCTGCCTATATCAAAACCAGTTTGTATAGTATGTTAAGAAATCATATGATTGATGATCTTGCTTTTATTTTAGGAATCATCTTTACGAATTGATTGTCCAGAGTTGATTTTAGAAAATAAAAACGTAGAAGAAGACGAAGACGAAATCATGATAGAGGGAAATAGAATAGTAGACTTTATGTATATATTTAAACAACTTCAAGAAATAAGCAATCACAACTCTCCATTTGGTTGTAACCTGGGTTGTTTGAGGCTTGTAAAGGAGATAAAAAAATTAGACTTTGGTTATTTTGGCACATGAATAAACTACACCCCATCTTTCTACCACTCTGTGTTTTATAAGTTTTATACCTACTATAGTATAGTACGGTTACGATAATATTGTGGTTACAGAAACTTGAAGGTGTTTAAATATTCATTTACGCTACTTACGAGTATATTGTGCTAAAACGTATCTGTACAATTTTTATTTCATTACTGCCATCGTTAATAAGTAAATAAATTTCATTTGTATACAGAACTTCGCATTTTTAAAATTACAATAAAAACCAACCTATCTATAACACAACACATTTTCGTATTTATGACTTGCAGCGTTTCGCATTGAAATCCCGAGCCGTGCTGCCAGCCAGTCGGGCGGCCGCACACAATCAAGTCGCGCGCCGATATACCTAAAATTGTGCTATTTCAAACGCTCGATGCGCTCTTAACTATGATAGGCGGTACCAAATCACAAGATGACGTCATAAACGAGAGCTAAAACGATATTATAGCGAGTGATGTTAGGCGGTAGGGCTACCGAGACCAGCAGTGAGACGTATATGAGTTAAAGAAAAAAAAACAAAAAGAATATACTAGTTTATTGACTTCGATCTTCATCATAACATCTCATATACGGCCTCGACGAAGAAATTAAAAGGTAGTTGACTAAGGCCTTAACACCCTAACTTAGGGTTGGCTCGAGCCTACCCTAAGTTAGGGTGTTAAGGCCTTAGTCAACCACCTTTTAATTTCTTCGCAGATATGTGCAGGTTGCCTCACGATGTTTTCCTTTACCGTAATATTGTCAGATAAATGTACATATGAAATTCGTACGGTCGCTTGGCATCGCTTGGTGCGTGGCCTGCGATAGGGCAGCTCGCTTACGCTCCCGCGACCGACCGACCGTGCGCTCCGTTTGACTCGTGCGTATGCTGCATTCGTGTCTGCTCTTGTAGCTAATGTGATCCCAGATCGAGATTCGTAGGCATAGCGCGTGTTTCGACCGTTTCGATGAAGTCGGTTTACTGTATATACTATTACCGTGGTTTAAGTGGTTTAAGTGCCTGTAGTACTGTCGAACTTTATAATTGTATGTAATGTATGGTAATGCAATGTTTAATTGAATAAATGAATAAAATCTTGCCCATTCAGGGGGGTTACTGTCTAAGAAAAAATCTATCGCAATCGCCTTGAAATTACTAATCATTGCGGCGTCAATACAAGACTCTGTGTCCACCGTCTGATTAAAATAGCAATGGATGCACTTTGGCTGTCAAAATTGAAAGCGATCGCTATAGATTTTTGTTACACAATCAAGGGGCAGATCATATTATACAAAGATACGTATTTTGACAAAAAAAAAACTCAAATACACCATTCAATTTATTTATTTATACATGAATATATTAGTCAACGGCATAAACTTTCAGTGCCTACAAACTACCTAAACAACGTATATATTGTCTGTAATTTTATTCTTCTATACGTACAGTTTGGGTGACTAACAAACATCCACTTACATTTAAGCCTAATTTGTATATCATAGCGTTAACTACAGAGACCATTCCTAAATATTTAGCATTCTTTCTATCCCGATAACTAGGTAGTGTCAATTACATTTTTTTAAACAGCTCCCAGGTTCAACCCTCTAGTTTCTTTGCCTACAAATTTACAAATATAGAAAACTACCTTTGAACAGTACGCATTATTTGCAGTAAACGTGCCTCTCATTTGACAAATTCGCGAGTATTGGTTGAGCTTGTACAGAAGTTGTTGTTTCTACAAAACTGTGTTATTTTAAAAACATGTAGCAGAGGTTTAAATATCATTATATATTTTCAAGAAAACTTTACATGTGGCAGCTAAGCATTTTTATCTTATCTTAATTATAACAGATTAGTTAGATTGCACACTAATTTCACGGCTAACACTTAGGAATGTTACTCAAATGCAGCTTAAAAACAAGTTGATAGTTATCACATCACAAACATAAATATTGACTAGGTTATACTTATGATCGACACAATAGCGGATGACATAAATAATATTTTAAAAATAGGTAAAAGAATATAAATACCTGTAGGTAAGATAATAACAACAAGGAAGTTCTAAAATACTAACAAATAAATCACAATTAAAAAAATAATACAATAATACATGTACATATTATGTATTTAATGACTTACAAATTTTTATTGAGATCTAAACAGTAGCTAGAGATTATATTTTTCTTCAATTTATTAGGTATAATTTTAATACTGATTTGGTGAGTTTATAATACACATAAACAAGTTTACTTCATATTTTCATTTTGTTTACACAGTAATAAAAGTTTGCTAGTCTATAATTCATTTTCTTTGACTAAAAACGTTCAATAAAAAACTGCCAGCTACTAAAATAGCATATCTTTATAAAATTATACTATAGAATATCATACAAAAATTATATTCACAATAAATAATATCATTTTTTTTGAGTAAACAGACAAGGTATAGTTTGTTAATGTTTATAAATAGGATGTATAACACTATAGACACAATTATATTATTTATATTTATTCATCCTCAACATATTATCTAATTTCTATGAAATTAACCTTATAATAAATAAATAAGCCTGGGATTATGAAATAAAAATTAATCATAACGACAAGCTTCTACATTACCCCCTTTATTGATAAACGTGTAAAACCTGGTTTACCTAACTATGTTTTGTTTTATCCTAACATATGTCTAATTCTACAAAAAGGAATGATAAAACAAAACACTGCTTAACTAAACCAAGCCCATTAAACATTTATTGATAAAAGGTAGATCTTTATAATGTTAACAACAAACATTCACACATTTAAAAAATAACATCAAGTTAAACCATGATTTTGTATAGGTACACGTCTTTTAACCACACGTAGAGATTATAGAATCAATTTTATTTAAATATTTGCCAGTCTCCTTCGTGCGACACTGACGAAGAGTCTGCCATCGATATAGTAATATTTAACAGATAAAGTATATTTTTAATAATACACGTAATTTAGTATTCCATTTTTGAAAACAAAATGCGGCCATTGCCAAATATTTTTATGCGATATAACAAGAGAAATTCAAACGACGATATAGTTTACATAGTTTTAACTAAGTATATTTTTTTGTGGTCATAAATTTTGGACAATTAAAAAAATCGTCCCAAGCTTAGCCAAATAACACTTCAATCTCGCGCAATTGTATTTAGTATAGCAATTATATTTCTCATCCTAATTTAGAAGAAAATTTTTATGGATTTCATAATAGAGTTATTTATCAATCAAATACGTCAAAAGAAGTTAGACCACATAGTTAATTTAAATATCAATAATAATAATTCACGACCTGACAGATGATTTTCAACGCTATTATTTTACAACTAGGCAATCATTGCATACAATTAAGTGATAGGTACTGTAAGATGTTTAAACATTTTACTTGGATTATTTGCTTATAAAGTGTCTTAAACGACCTTTTTGAATTAAATATCATTGGTCATCTATATAATTTCGCCATTATATTTTTCATTTAATTTTTGCCATTCTCTACAATATTAATATTTTTTCGTGTAAGGCAATTGAAAAATGTGCTTATATACAAGTTACAAGAGCAATGTCAAAACCACCTTAATGCCATCAAAACATTTGTTAAAATACTTTATGTAAGCATTTGAATACACCTTGAAATTGTTTAAGACATTTTTGATAGTTTGCTTCATAAATGAAATACAATTTCGTATTTATTTTGTTTTAATGATGTAGCTGCCGACGTGAGAGAGACGCGGAGATTCTGGGCTAGTACCTTAAAAATCAAATATCTCAATTATTTTTAAGTCTAGTTGAGTTTATGGTAAGAGAGAAAAAGCAAATAAAATTATTTGAGAAATGTACACAATTTTAATTGTCAAATGTATGTGTGTGCGTGCAAGCATGCGTTGTGTGCTACGTGTACGTGAAGCGTGCTTGTTGTGTATGCACGGCGCGACATTTTTGTGTAAAAAAGTAAAGATGCCGTCAAAGTGTCAAGCTGAGGTTGAGGAATACCGCGCCTCGTTTCTTTTTCAATATATGTTTTCGGAGTGGCTATTCGGACCCGGGTCCCAATAGAAGTCGACTGCTATTCGGCCCGATAGTCGATAGAAGCGTAATCAAAAATAACTTATAGGATAAAACTGAAAATTGTAGGTTAGGTTAGACATTATAACGACACACAGCGGAGCGAGCGAAGCAAGCGGAGTATGATACTGCATTTTTCATGCTCTGCTCATCAAAATCTATTATTACGTAAAATATATTTCGTCGCCATTTTTTCTTGCCCAGGTCGTAATCAAAAATAACTTATAGGATAAAACTGAAAACTGTAGGTTAGGTTAGACATTATAACCACACACAGCGGAGCGAGCGAAGCAAGCGGAGTATGATACTGCATGTTTCATGCTCTGCTCATCAAAATCTATTATTACGTAAAATATATTTCGTCGCCATTTTTTCTTGCCCGGGTCGTAATCAAAAATAACTTATAGGATAAAACTGAAAACTGTAGGTTAGGTTAGACATTATAACTACACACAGCGGAGCGAGCGAAGCAAGCAGAGTATGATACTGCATGTTTCCTGCTCTGCTCATCAAAATCTATTATTACGTAAAATAGATTTCGACGCCATTTTTTCTCGCCCGGGTCCGAAAAGAAATCGACTTCTATTGGGACTCGGGCCCCTGTATAATTCCATTGCTATTCCTACCCGATAATGAATTGTTATCGAAAAAACTTATAGGATCAAACTGTAGCTTAGGTTAAGTTAGATATTGTGGGAGCCAGAACCCCCTTACCGAAGGTGGTAAGGATCATAAGGCCCGCAAGGGGGGAAAAGGCGCTGAACCACCTGATGGTAATGTCCTTCTCCACTCGGCCGGGCTCTCTCAGGCCCGCAAGGAGCTCGAGGAGGGCCCAGTTGAATTCAAGATCCCTAAGCCCCCAAAGGGCAAAGGAAAAGGGAAGACCTCAAAGAAGGAGCCTCAAATACGAAGAACTGTTGGGTAAGGCGGAAGCCAGCGCCGGCGGCAGCAGCAGTGGTGGCACAGCCAACCGAGAGTGGGAAACATCATGACCAGTACGAGTTCATGACCTGCATGGACTCGTTCCAATCAGATATGATGTCCCACTTTGGGAACATGTGCGCGGCCAGGCTGGATGGCCTGGAGGTAGACGGGCACCTCTTGCCGGCCAAGTCACACAGGCCCCCACTAGCCAGCGCCAAGGCTGCCAAGAGGCAGCCCGCCAAGTAGGCGCCCCTCGCCGCTGTCGCGGAAGCAGCAACAACGCAAGCGCGCGGGGGAAAGAAGAAAGGGGTGACCACACTGGCCCCGGAGGCGAACCTGCCGAAGAAGGCCAGGGAAGTCAGGGCTAAGACGGCTCCGGCGGCTTCTGCCGCGGCGCCCGAACCTGTGGCGGGCTCTTCGAGGCCCGACATCTCGAAGCCCCTCGCCCAAGATGGGTGGAATATGGTAGTAAGGAAGGGAAGCTGGAAGCCAGCCAAGGTGGCGGCGGCGACGGCTAAGTCCGCGCTAACTGCGGACTGCCAGCCGAGCGGCAACCGGTGGTGGGGGCAGCAATACTGCTGTCCGCCAGGCAGGAGGAGATTCCAATGGACACCGCCAATGGCCAATAAGTGCATAGGGAATCTCTTCCAAATAAATCTCAACTACTGCGCTGCTGCTCAGGACCTCCTGTGCCAGTCGATGGCGCAGTGGGAGATAGACCAGACCTGGCGGTTGTCTCCGAGCCGTACAAAGATACAAGCCACTTCGGTAAGAATAAATGACCACAAAACAGAAACCACATTATCAGCTGTCTATTGCCCGCCCAGACATGTGATCACAAGCGATAACTTTAAGGCATATTTCCACACCTTAGGAAATACACATGGTGCTCCCACATACTGAACTGCAGATCCATTAAAGATGCCGGACCTGCTTGACTTCTTCTTTGCTAAAAACATCCCATCAAGCCAATTAGATGTTGAGGAATGTATCGACCTCTTATCAGACCACACTCCAGTAATTATTTATATTCATTGTAAAGCTGCACTGACTGAGCACGCACAAAAGTTATACGCTTCACGACATGGTAGTAGAATGATTTAAATATTAATATAAAAAAAATAACTGACATACTTGATTTTACATAAATTTTCTAAAATATCCAAAAAAATACAGCACTAATTGAGAGCAGTATTTTTGTCGATTTTTTAAACTTTTTTACATTTTTTATTTAATTTTATTATACATATAATAATGGATGTGTCCTGAAGCGTCCCTTTAATTTTCCAGGGTGATAAAAAATAACCCTTTATATCAAGAAAAAATTGTAAGGGAGTTTGCCATTGTTATTTCGCGAGAGGTTCCAAAAACAACCGTTTATCGTGTTCCCTATTCGTATTCGACGAAACATACTCACTCGCTCGGCGGGCGTGGCGTGGCGTGGCGTGGCGTTGCGTGGCGCGGCGTGGCGTGGCGTGGCGTGTCTAGTCGCGGCGCGCGCGTATAGCGTCGTGGCAGCGCTGGCACACGCGCACGGGCCGCAGCGCGCGCATGCGCGGCACCGGCGCCTGGTACCGCGAGCAGCGCCCGCAGAACACCGCGCCGCACTCGCGGCAGTGGTGGCGACGCTCCAGCGCCGTGAACCGGACCTGTAGGCCGGCCACGAACATTTGTAACATTCGTAACGTTGACGTGTCGATTTCACGATACGATGGCCCTAGTACGTAGTACGATGGAGTGAAATATTCGTACGTTTTCGATAGCCAGCTTTCGAATTTGACGATACTACACGTCAAAACTTTGTTCGTGCTCGCAATCTTCATACAAATGTACAACGTTACGCTACGAAACTTTACACACAAAAGGTTCGTGCTTCCAAATTTAGTTGCAAGTACGCCCTGTAGCGGGCGCTGTACAATTCTCATACAAATATTTCACGATGACGATACGATATACGAATGTTCGTGCTAGCCCTACTGATCACGCCCGCAATCAACATTCCAAGCTGCGGGCTCAAGCTACACAACACACACGAAATAGCGCATAACCTCAGACACCCCAACTTATTTTTATATAAAAGAATAATATAAATTATCGCGCATTATTTACGAGGACTTATTATCTTACTAGCTGTACCCGGCATGCGTTGCAAATTTGCAATGCCACATAAATGCCTTTTTTTTGCTAGGATGTCCCCATAACACCCTACCAAAGTTTCATTACAATCTGATGAATAGTTTCGAAACGCATAGAGGACAAACAAACATAATAATACATTGATTTTTATTTACATAGATTTTAAAACTCTATCGTCGCGCGCGCGGGAATATATTATAGTCTGATTTTTAATTTGATGGAATTCTGACATTTCAGAAGTGTTGCCAACATTGATCATACCTCGTCTACCAATGTGATCGGACGTGTAAATAATTAATTATAAAATAATCATCTGCAAAATTGCGACCTAGTTCCATAACGCGGAAGAGATCTGCGCGTGTCAGGCTCGTACGTCATACTCGTGTTTTGTGTGACTCATTTGAATTAATTCGTGGTGATGCAAGTGTATATCAATGCACTTGTAATTGTAACATATGGATAGCAGCCCTTTTAATCGAAGCGGGCTGACTCGCCGCAGCCCGCCCCCCACGCCCTCGAGACCACCACCCCAGCCCGACATGGAAGACGATGAGCACCCAGAAGTAGTACCAACAGCGGAGATTCAAAACTGGATGATCAGCATCGAGCAGTGTCTGAATGAGGTATGTGCCATCTCATGCGAAGGCAAATTAAATTCTGACCAAAACATCAGAATTAACAATCTTTGCCGTAAAGTTAGTCACGGGGCATCTCAATTAGCCGTACAATACCAATCCCTTAAGCAGAAATCTATTTTTACGCACAATTCTCTCCAAGCCCTAAAAGAGAAGCACAACCTTGCCCATGTACTCCAAGAAATTAAACTGAGTATCGATGAGCCCTCAAAGCCAACTAAAGAGTCGACTTCATTCGCCGATATGGTCAAAAAAAGCCCAAATAATTTTATCCGCCCATCTAATCTTAGTTCTGTTGCAATTTTTCCCACCGATAAAATGAAGTCCAGTGAAGACACTAAATCTCTTGTCCAAAAAATCATCCGTCCGGAACAATTGAAACTGCACGTGAGAGGGTTGCGCAAAACCAGGAATGGAGGTGTCATAATCAGTACGGAGACCAAAGACGATATTGAGAAGCTAAAGCAGTCTGAGCAGCTGATATCATCTGGCCTTACTTTAGATGAACCTCAAAAAAGGAAGCCCAGAATTATTATCCTTGGAGTGCCCTCATCTATGCAAGAGTCTGAAGTCTTCAATTCTATTTTTCACCAAAATCTAGCCGACAAGCATCAAGGCATCACTCTAGAAAACTTTTTGACCTCAATTAGAATGAGTCACAAATCGGGTAAAAAAGAGTCCGACACCTGCAACTATATAATAGAAGTCCCTGCTCATATACGTAAGGTTTTATTAGCTAACGACAGACTTTTTATAAATTGGTCTTCATGCCCAATCAGAGATTTCACCCTGGTAACAAGGTGTTTCAAGTGTCAACAATACGGACACGCGGCGAAGACGTGCCGGGAAGATGTGAACACTTGTGGTCATTGTGGTGAGATAGGTCATGCCATGAAGGACTGCACTAAAAAATCAGCACCTCCACGATGTGCTACATGCTGCCGTTTTAAGAAGCCGTGTGACCACAAAACTGGTGACAGTGAATGTCCTGCTAAGAAAATGGCAGAAAAGCGGTACATTAATTCAATAGACTATGAAGGCGCCTAAGAGCGCCACCCCTTAGTGTTATTTAGAACTTTTCAATCTTATGTCTGTTAGTATTATTTCTGATTTAGACAATTTTTCTGTATCGGAATCGAAGAGTTGTGACGTTGAAGTGTGCAAACAATATCTTTCTTCTTATGATTACCCAATAAGTATACTAACACAAAACATACGCAGTATTTCTTAGAATTATAATAATTTTAGTACATTTCAGCAAATATTGAATGTTGATTGTGATGTGATTGTTCTTACCGAATGTTGGTTACGTGATAATCGTTCATTGCCGCTCATGCCGGGCTACCGCATGCATCACAGTAGTGTTAATTATAACCAAAATGATGGAGTAATTGTTTATACTAGAAATAATTTGATCGTATCGGTTGATGAACCTGATATGTCAAATTGTAATCGACTATTACTCAAAATTGGATCCGATATCGCAATATTAGCAATATACAGACCCCCGTCGTTTACCAATGCAAGTAGTTTTGTTGAATCGCTGAATAATACATTACAGCAACTCTCAAGTTATAAGTCCATAATTCTGATAGGTGACATAAACATTAACATTCTCCCGACTAATAATGACCCCGCTGCGCATGAATACCTAAACCTATGCTCCTTTCATGGTTTGCTTCCCGCCCATGTGCTTCCTACACATCAAAGTGGCTCCTGCTTGGACCACATCATGCTAAAAACTAATTTTCAGTCAATCACACTGGTCACTAATTCGACAATAACAGATCATAAGGCAATTTTATTAACTCTTAATTGTAAGTTAGCGAAACTAACATGCACGCACTTATGCAAATCTAAAATTAATTATAATAAACTGGAGAATGACTTACGCTGCATAAATCTTGACACAGTGTATAGTTCTGATGACGCGGATTTCTGCATGTCGTATTTTATAAACAATATACAGCAAGCAATATTAAATAATACGGTGCAAATACGATCATGTAATAAAAATTATAACATCAAACCTTGGATCACTCCGGGACTAATTCGTTGTATTAAAAACAGGGATAAACTTCATATGAAGGCCAAATCCAATCCATCGAATATCTTCTTCGTCTTCAAGTTTCATACAAAAGATATAGAAATTTTTGTAACGACCTCTTGAAAAAAGTTAAGTCGAATTACGATAAGTCTGAGTTAGAGAAGGCGGGTACGGATAGTAAAAAAGTTTGGAAGTATGTCAAGAACGTTACGTTTCTATCGCAGCAGCGTGAGTCATCTTCTGCATTATTACCCAAACATATATCTCAGCAGACCTCGGTCAACAGCGCTAACGATTATTTTGTTAACATTGGAAAAACTTTGGCCGAAAAAGTTCATAATCACACATTTACATCACCGTTTTTCGACCAGATCTCTACTAGAAATTCGCTTAAATCTTTTGTGCTGTTGAATCCCGATGAGGCCGATGTTGAACAGATTATTATGGGTTTCAACGACAATTCAGCTGTTGGCTGGGATCGCATATCTAATAAAATTCTAAAACGATTTAAATATATCTTGATTACCCCTCTCACATATATTTAAAAAAAATGTTTGGCAGACGGAATATTCCCAAAGTGTCTGAAAAAAGCAATTGTTACTCCGGTATATAAATCGGGTACCAGAGAGCAAATATCAAATTACAGGCCCATTTCGATACTTCCATCAATATCGAAAATATTAGAAAAAATTATTAATAATAGTCTTGTCCAATACCTAGAGAAAAATTCCATGCTTTCCAAAAATCAGTTTGGATTTAGATCGAAACTTTCTACAGCGGACGCTGTGCATCAGCTTACTGATTATATAGTACAGGAACTTGATGGAGGAAACCGGACGTTGGGAATATTTCTCGACCTAGCCAAAGCTTTTGATACTGTTTCTGTTCCCATCTTATTACAGAAGATTGAGGCATTAGGTATAAGAGGCACTCAACTAAAATTATTTAAGAGTTATCTGGAAGACCGCACGCAATGTGTAAAAATCGATAGTGTCGTCAGCTCTGAGATGAACAATACCTTTTTTGGTGTTCCCCAAGGAAGTATATTAGGCCCGACTTTATTTTTGATTTACATTAATGATCTCTGTAATCTGAATATTAATTGCGCAAAAATCATATTGCGCAAATATTAGAATCACTGACAAATTAAAATACTTGGGTGTTATAATAGATGAACACCTCACATTTAAATATCATATTGATGCTTTATGTAATAGAATCCGCAAATTAATATTTGTTTTTAAAAAACTTCGTGACATTGCAGATTTTAAGCTAGTGAGACAAGTTTACCTTTCATTATGTCAATCTATTATTACCTATTGCATTACGTCATGGGGTGGCACTGCTAAAACGCTTTTAATAACGGTTGAGAGGGCACAAAGAGCAGTACTAAAGGTATCTACATTTCGCACCTTTATTTACCCTACGCACCTCTTATATAAGAACTGTGAAGTATTAACTGTAAGACAATTATTTATTATCAGCACTATTCTCAAACAGCACTCCTCACTTACTTTTAGCACTGAAATTACTAACAAAAGACGTAAAGATATTGTTTGCTGCCAAAATATAGGAACTAAACATACATACTTTTCTGCACAGATTTTACGTGTTTTTGGGCCCATTTCTATATAACAGAGTAAACGCTAAACTGAGTATATATAATTGTACCTATTATAAAACTAAGAGACTTCTCCAAGAAGCTCTCCAAAATATGTTGTATGAAGATACAGAAAAATTATTAGTAGTAGATAAGTAATTTGTATTGTTTAATTTCTGGTGTGTGTTGTGTGTGTCCATAATAATAACACTTTTGTAGCTATTGTTAATGTTATTGATTCTGCATTTGATTTTCCGTTTTTTTATAGTACGTACTGTGTTTGTTTGCCTGAAACACAGGTTAATCCTAGTTCAGGCTCATGATTATATGTTTCCTATATTTAATCTTGTCTTGACTGTAATGTTGTAAAATCTTACCTATATGTTACTAAAATAAAAATTTATTATTATTATTATTTACTAGCTGTGCCCGCGAACTACGTTTCGCCATCAAAATACTTAACACAGTGTTTAGTTTTTTCCTCCATTTTATTCCATAATGATTTAACAACTTTATTCTGCCTTTCTTGAGCATCGGCCATTTCGAAATTAGGACAATTTTCGTAGGTCGTAATGCTCTTTTTCTAACAGTCCACAAAATTAAATACATTACATATTACTATAAACACTAAGTACAATTATTGTTTTAGAGACATTATTAATATTAATAAATTCTTCTTCAGTAGAAAGAACTACACAGTTGCAAGAATAATCCTTATCGTATTCATGTTTCGAATTAAAATAAACAATTGTTAATAAATTAGAACTGTATACGAATAAAGTTTAGATTTTATAATGGGTGTTGGTAACACCAACAAAAAATATTTTTTGGATATGACAACTTGGCCAATTTTGACTGGTCGTACAGTAAGCTCCTTGTCAAGCTACACTGTTTGACCTTTGAACCGTTCTTATGTCGCTCGTAATACTGGCGGTTTTCGTAGAGTTAATGTATAGCATGAATGGGGGGGGGGGGGGTTACTGTACAAATACGTTTTCCGTATTCGATATCCGATCACGGAATACAGACACGGAGTTTCGTGAACGTAGCGCAGACGTTCGTTTCTTCTCATTCGGGATTTCTACCATTCTACCTAAACGTACGTACAGAACGTGTTCCGTTCGTAATAAAAACGAACGTGTGCGGCAGTCAATGAGTATTTTGTATAGATTTGATGCATTCGGATGCCCGCATTCAGAAAACGAATGCGAAAAAACGTATTTATGCGGTTAGCCTTAAAATGTATTGAGACTTCCGTTTTTGTAACGTGTACTGTGCGATATAGTGTTGCTGGCATAGTTCGGTTAGCAAACTCGCCGTGATGACTAACATCCAACACACAAACTTGGAGTTATCGTTAGTTAGTTCACGATCGTTGCATTATCACGGTCTCGAAGGACACTAAACACAGGTAACATCTAACATCGAACATCCAATAGGCCCCGAAGCGGTTCTCAAACTTTTTTGGTGACGAAACCCTTTTGGAAAGCGAAATACTTGACGGAACCCTAAAATAAAACAACAGTTTTTAAAAGTGTATTCTTTATTAATAAGCATAATAAAAGTAACACCAGAGAGGGTGTTTTGATTTTTCTAAATTATTGCGGAACCCTAATAGGGGTATTGTGGAGCCCTAGGGTTCCGCGGAACACACTTAGAGCATGGCTGCTCTAGGTACCCTTCAGGGCCTACTTTCATTTAATACCCCTATTGCTGGGTTTGAAAAGCAACTGTTATCCGTCTTTTTTGAGCGGCGGCCATGTTGAATTTACGTCAATGTTGCTACGTTCATAGTGCTCTACTGATCAAGGCCTTTCATTTGATACCCATATTGCTGGGCTTAGAAACGAACTTTTAACAGTTTTTTTTTGAGCAGCGGCCATATTGAATTTTGTGCTATTTTCCTAGGTTCATAGTGCTCTACTCTTAAAGGCCTTTCATTTGATACCTATATTGCAAGGTTTGGAAACGAACTTTTATCCACCTTTTTTTAGCGGTGGCCATGTCGAATTTACGTCAATATTGCTAGGTCCACAGTGCTCTACTCTTGAAGACCTTTCATTTGATACCTATATTGCTAGATTAGAAAACGAACTTTCATCCACCTTTATTGAGCGGCGGCCATGTTGAATTTATTTATGTGTTGCTAGGTTCATAGTGCTCTACTCATCAAGGCCTTTTATTTGAGACCCATATTGCTGGGTTTGGAAACGAACTATTATCCATTTTTTGAGCGGCGGCCATGTTGAATTTATAGCAATTTTCCTAAGTTCATAATGCTCTACTCTTTTAGGCTTTTCATTTGATACCCATATTGCTATGTTTGGAAACGAACTTTTATCCTTTTTTTTTTTGAGCGGCGGCCATGTTGAATTTAGGTCGATTTTGCTAGGTTCCTAATGCTCTACTCTTCAAGGCCTTTCATTTGATACCCATATTGCTAGGTTAGGAAACGAACTTTTATCTATCTTTTTTGAGCGGCGGCCATGTTGAATTTATGTCAATGTTGCTAGGTTCATAGTGCTCTACTTATCAAAGCCTTTTATTTGATACCCATATTGCTGGGTTTGGAAACGAACTATTATCCATTTTTTGAGCGGCGGCCATGTTGAATTTATAGCAATTTTCCTAAGTTAATAATGCTCTACTCTTTTAGGCTTTTCATTTGATACCCATATTGCTAGGTTTGGAAACGAACTTTTATCCTTTTTTTTTGAGCGGCGGCCATTTTGAATTTAGGTCGATTTTCCTAGGTACCTAATGCTCTACTCTTCAAGGCCTTTCATTTGATAACCATATTGCTAGGCTTGGAAACTAACTTTTATCCACCTTTTTTGAGCGGCGGCCATGTTAAATTTATGTCAATGTTGCTAGGTTCATAGTGCTCTACTCTTCAAGGCCTTTCATTTGATACCCATATTGCTAGGTTTGGAAACTAACTTTATTCCACCTTTTTTGAGCGGCGGCCATGTTGAATTTATGTCAATGTTGCTAGGTTCATAGTGCTCTACTCATCAATGCCTTTCATTTGATACCCATATTGCTAGGTTTGGAAACTAACTTTTATCCACCTTTTTTGAGCGGCGGCCATGTTGAATTTATGTCAATGTTGCTAGGTTCATAGTGCTCTACTCATCAATGCCTTTCATTTGATATCCATATTGCTGGGTTTGGAAACGAACTTTTATCCGTTTTATTTGAGCGGCGGCCATGTTGAATTTAGGGCGATTTTCCTATGTTCATAGTGCTCTACTCATCAAGGCCTTTCATTTGATATGCATATCGCTGGGTTTGGAAACGAACTTTATCGGCAGTCATGTCAAATTAAGTCAACGTGGCTAGGTTCAATGTGTTCTTACTCTTTAGGTTCTTCATTCGATATCCATGTTCCTTGGGTGGATCCAAAAAAATGTGATCCGTCATTTTAGACATTAGGATCAAGAGTCCTGTCCCGTCCCTCTACGCTTAACCCAGAATATTGCAGTCAGATATTTTTTTTAATTATCAATATTAATCTATTACTTTTAATAGTTTTAAATGGATGAAAGAGTTTGATTCCTTAGTCCTAATGTAAAAACATATAACATCTTTCAAAATACCTCGAAAAGAGTATCATCATTTTTCAACATTTCAAATATTTCAAAAATTGTACCGATTTTGTGAAAATTAGTCAAGAATTAAACCAATCTACAAATTTTATGGTCACTCGATAAGTATTATCATAAAAAATGCTTTATATTTGGGGAAAAAGTCTTTTCGCATTATAGTATGTATAAACTTGTAATAAAATCTCTTTGGCTATACTATTTGTATCTGGCTGGTTTTGGTATCATTGAAAGTTTAAATTTTAAAGAACATAATTCCAAATTCAAATTAGGAAAATGTGTGATTTTCATTTGTTTTTCGTACCGCCAAGATGAGTGAATCTAATGAAGAAATTCAATACATTTTAAAATTTTACTACAAAAAAGGTAAAAATGCAACGCAAGCCGCGAAAAAAATTTGCGATGTTTATGGACCTAGTGCAGTGTCTGTGAGAGTAGCACAAATTTGGTTTAAGCGTTTTCAATCCGGAAATTTTGATGTCAAAGATGCACGTCGCTCTGGTCGCCCTATTACAGATAAAATGGATGCCATTTTTGTAAAAGTGGAGCAAGATCGGCATGTCAGTAGTTACGACGTAGCTGAAGAACTGGGAATTGACCACAAAACAGTTTTGGCGCATTTGAAAAAAACTGGGTACACAAAAAAGCTCGACATTTGGGTACCTCACGAGCTCACTGAAAGAAACCTAATGAACCGTGTACTCATTTGTGATTCTTTATTACGACGTAATGAAACCGAACCATTTTTGAAGAAGCTGATAACTGGTGATGAAAAGTGGATCACGTACGACAAGAACGTGCGAAAAAGGTCGTGGTCAAAGGCCGGTCAGGCTTCACAGACTGTGGCGAAACCCGGGTTAACTCGCAACAAGGTGATGCTGTGTGTGTGGTGGGATTGGAAGGGCATTATTCATTATGAGCTGTTACCACCAGGCAGGACCATCGATTCTGAACTCTACTGCGAACAACTGATGAGATTAAAGCAAGAAGTTGAGAGAAAGCGGCCGGAATTAATCAACAGAAGGGGTGTGGTTTTTCATCATGATAACGCTAGACCTCACACATCTTTAGCCACTCGGCAAAAATTAAGAGAGTTTGGCTGGGAGGTGTTAATGCATCCGCCGTATAGTCCTGACCTTGCACCTTCAGATTTCCACCTGCTTCGGTCTCTTCAGAATTCTTTAGGCAGTGTCAGGTTAACATCACGAGAGGACTGCCAAAACCACTTGTCGCGGTATTTTGACCAGAAGTCCCAAAATTTCTATAGCAATGGGATCATGTCCCTACCTACAAGATGGCAAAAAGTTATCGAACAAAATGGTACCTACATACTTTAGTTAAATGTAAATAAACTATATTAAAAAATGTTTTGAATTTTCTTAAAAAATGCGAAGAAACTTTTTCCCCAACCTATTACATTGGTTGTATGGCTTGATATTTTTGCCTTACCACCACGGTACGACATAAGAAAAAGACAATTTGGTTGGCGAAATCCAGCTGGGCACAGCCATTAACAGAAAATATAAAATTTTATGTGTACTATGTGAAACATTTCATTCCTGCTTTTTAATTTTCGAAATCCAATTACTTAAGATCAGGCTGTATGGCGTAGTTCCATTGCCTTTCCTTCGTGGAAGAAAATATCTTCTCTCTGTACTATGTGACAGACTTGTCAAAATAATTTCACGTGCGCCATGTTGTTTTTCTACCTAAAGCCAATTCGAAAATTTTATATGGTATTTTTTCACTAAAAATAATAAGTGAATTAAAACAAACGAAATTATGCCTAAATGTTCTTCCGGAAAATTCTAAGCATTGTGGTGTAAGCCATATCAAATTCTGTCCAGTAGTTTCGGAGATCTTTCCGGACAAACAGACAAACAAACAAACAAACAAACCAACAAACAAACAATTTTTTTTAAAACTATTCTATCGTGTTCTGCTAATGATTTTAAGGCGACCTGTGTATTTTTTTTCTTAATATTTCGCAATTACAGATTTTTGTACCCCTACGATTTTATTATATACACGGTTATTTTTTTATCATACTGGAAAATTTTAGAGGCAGCTCGGTAGACGCTAGACGACTCATATCAATAAAAAAAACATGTGGTTATATTTTTTAAATTTTATCCGCCAATAAAATTAAATTATAGACATTGTTCTTGTTTACTACAAGATAAGGTAAGATTATGAATGAATAAAGCATTTACTACTACGGGCTTAGGAAAATGCGGCAACGTCGCATTATTAATTCAAGCAAGATCAATCTACAACTCGTTTGAAATAAGAGTTATTATTGCACTAGACACTACAATAGTGAAAGACAGAGACAGTCGGCGCCGGCGCCGAGCGCCCGCGGCGGCGTTTTGTTGTTTGCTGTCGCTTGTCGGCACGAGCCAGCCGGCTTTAGTACGCCTTTGACCCCGGCGCGTGTGAACGTATCGCGATGTCGTCGCGCCCGCGCCTGACGCGCGGCAATCGGGCGCATTCGGAATTTTAGTTTCAAGTTAACACATCTAGCGAATACACAGACCTTACTCCGGTAGACCGTAGACTTTTACTTGTGAAATGAAATTAAGTGTTTGGTGTAAGAAAGTGAACCCACAAACGTAAGACTTGGAAGCGAAAACTTAAGCGAAAATGCATTTCGAGACGTTAAACACTAAACAAAGTGATATGTTGTTGTGGTCATGTATAGTTTTAAACGTGCACGACTATGTTTGAGTTAGAGGACTTCCTTTAAATTTAGAACTCTTTTGTTATTAGAACTAAAGTTGATTTAAATTGTTTCCTAGGTAGGTAAGTATTTAAAGTTGATTCCAATTTTTTAACTACACCAAAACAACCTACCATAACCGTAATACCTACTTAGTACTGTTTGTTTTCTTTAAAAACTTTGTTTTGCCGGTCCTAAGCCCGTAAATTAGGAAGGTGAAATTGTGATCAACTCAGTGATGACTTTGAATCGGCGACGTTGTTGCCAGTTCGCGTTCATTCAATGTTTTGCCTACAACTTCACTCAGTGTCCATACCAGTGCAGTATTTTTTGGATATTTTAGATAATAAATATCTAATTAAACAGGTGAGTAAATTTTATTATTAATGGTTAAATAATTCTTCTACCGTGTCCTGAAGCCACCCTTAAAATAACCAGGGTGATAAAAAAATAACCGTGTATAGAGATTATTGAAAAATTCTCACTAAAAGGAAGAGCATTTTAGCAAAATAAAAATTAAATCTTTCTTGAATTTAAGGTTTCAATTAGAAACACTAACACTTAAAAAATTGCTGATAATTTTAAAATGGTAATTACATTGTTTAAATCATAATATTTAAGTTACAATAATTGTCAAGGAAATTATTTTTCTATTACTGGGATCCCTGTTCAATAATCCATGGGCTGCCAACCTTTTTAGAAAAACCTCTCCGTTTGTAAAATTTTTGCTTCTTCAGAGCCAATATAACAAAATGAGAAATATAAAATTAAAAAACTATTTACGCCGCGTCATGCACCGCGGTCCGAGTTACGCAAAGTGAAACAATTAATATTAGAGGGCATATAATATTACAGCTGAAAAATGGCAAGATTGCATAAACCATATTACTAAAGAAGCAGATAAAATGTGCCCTCTTAATTGTCTGCTGGATAGTGTATGTGATTCTTTTTACAAGCTTTTATTTACCTTGCCATGTTCGTATGTAACTCGTTTTTTCAAATCTTGCTAACCAATTTTAAACAACTTCCTGATATTCGATTGACTTGAAATTTTGTATATGCGTTTGATTCACGTGACAATACATTATAATGTTCAGTATGACCTGATGGTACACCCAGGATCAGTTCCCAACGAAAGAACTCCTCAATAGTTAACAGTACGGACTTGAAATTTTTTTACACGTCGCTACAGTTCTAATGGCAATGCAGTATTATAATCCAAATGACCTGACGGTACACCCAGGATCGACTCTCAATGACGTAACTCCTCAATAGTTAACAATACGGACTCGAAATCTGTATTTTAGATCAGATTGCATTGGGATATGTGTTAAAGTAAAAATACGTTTTTAAAAAAACAAGCTTTTATTTAAATGCCCCAAAAAGAATAAAATAAATTTTTCGTTTAAAACTTTTACTATTACACAATATATCTGATAAAAAAGCTTGTCGCGAGTTTTATCTGAGCACAAAAGTAAACAAGTAAACTAAATACTTACGAGTAGGTCCTTAAATCTCTTTTATTGGTGTCCAACCGTCGCTATTAAGACGAGGTTTCCCAAAAAATTTACTCGTGCACGGCGACTGCTTTATCGCAAAGTAATAAAGTTGATAATTGCATAGCTTCTAATATCGCTTACGCGCGGTGAATGTTTAGATGAAATGTTCAAAAATGTCACATATGAATTTCAGAACTGTATATGTTTAATATTTGTGGCGACACTCAATCGAAATTGTTCGAAAACGGGAAGTAGCGAGCGCCTAAATTTATTTTTTTCTATTTGTTTCCGATGGAAATATATAAAACACTAAAGCTTTTGTGAAGTCTTCATATAAATAAAAAAATATGTTAAAACATACATTCGTAGTAAAAAGATAATTTTATTTGAAGATGCTGTGTCAATATAATCTAAAAATAAAAATCGTTAAAAACTGCCTTTTTCACGTTTCTTAATGGTATTTTTACTCGCCACTAGAGGGCCTTTTGTGCTAAATCTTCTTTGACAGCAGCGTCCATTTAGCGTCGAACATTCTAGAAGCAATACGTCAAGTAATAAATTAATAATGCTTGTTTAATGTGCTTGCGACTGGAAAAAGATGTTTTTTTTTCGTTCACTTTATTTCTATCGTCTGTGTAACGTTTGCACGATATAATACAACATTTGATTTTGTATTTATTTAGTCTAAAACTAAATTAAAGGAAGAGCATAACACGTACTAATCCGACAGATAAAAAAAAGATCAACTGATGTCAGCGCCTCTGGCGTTAAGTAGCTAAAACTAAAAATGCGTGACGTCAGGACTCTGTTGATAGGAGCTGGACCTAGTTGCTTATAACATCTCCTCTTTGTTTTTGCTTCATGGGCTCGAGCCTACCCTAAGTTAGGGCGATTACAACTTAGTCAACTACACCGGCCCAGTGCAGATTGATCGACTTCACATACACCTTTGAATTTTTTCGCAGATCTACTCGTATGTAGGTTGCCTGACGATGTTTTCCTTCACCGTAGGAGCGTTGGACAAATGTGTATATATGAAATTCGAAAAAACACATTGGTACATGGCAGGATCGAACCCCGGACCTCCCGATTAGAAGGCCAGTGCAGAGTCCACAACGTCACCGATGCTTGATTTGCGACATATCTGCAAACTTATCTGGTAGGGGAAAATGACCTCAAACCAAGAGCCTTGTCTGAACCTGCGACAGCTGCCATCTAGATTATTCTCAGATACCCATTCCTGCCCACTACAATCACCCTTACCTACCGTTACATAGAAAAAAAATAATCCTCAGGGATAAGACCATTGTTTGATTTTCATGCATCTAAAATGGACAGAAACATGTATAAGGTGTTATAAATATGTCTACCCTAATTGGAACAGACAGAATCCTGGACCTAGTACTAAAATTAGTTTAATGTTATAAAAGTACTAAAGTTAGTTTAATGTTATATATTTCGAAAAAAAAATTTTGAATATATTAGTATAAAATAATAAAACATACCTGACATTGCGTACAATACGGAGCTGTGTCGTCTCGAATCCAGTGATCGGCAGGCCCTCCTTTGGCCCCAGAGGCAGTTGACATGTCAGGCGCGGACCATCGGAATATCTATAAAAGTAAATTATTTTATTTATTACTAGCCACCAGCTTCGGCATCACAGCGTGCAGCGGTACAATATATCCCTGGCCGAGTTTTCAAAGATTACTTTTGATTTGTTTTATTTATTTTGGGCGAAGAATTGCTAATGTAATATAATTTAAATCGGCACTTGTAGTATACATATACTTTTAATAAATACATATAACGTTTGTTGTGCTGTTGTTTTGAACGAGGTCCAGAGCTCGTGATGGCATCGCCTTAGGCACCTCTGAGTAGTTAAGGCATTAATTTTATTCACACACTACTGACTACGACTGCGTCGTTTCGCAGACTGGTATGCTTAAGGGGCCACAGTACCTACTACTAGCGCCGCCATTCGTTTTTTATTAATTATGATGAATTAAAGACGTTTCTACAAAAAATAGAACAGTCAGGAACTCAATATACACTCAGGGGCAAATTTAGAGGAACGATAAAAATTCACTCCTAGTTTTGATAACGCTGTGTATTTCAGCATACGAAACCATATTTAGTTTTACCAACTTTCTAGCCATCGGATTCGCTACAAAAAAACATTCGACGCGGAAACCAGTTGTACGATTGTGATAAAAAAGACCACCATTAAAAGTTGCCGTTCTTCTCCAGGTCACAAATAGGGGAATTTTGTCATTATCCGTTATGGCTTTGGTCATGAATCCTGGATAACCATCAAACAAACGCATTAAAGGTGGTTCACACATCGATATGATGTTGTAAAAGTAGCTTGAATCTATGTAAAAAGTGTAGTGTTCCTCTAAATTTGCCCCTGAGTGTATATATTTTAGATTTTTGGGAGCCATTCAGGCATAGAATAAAAGTAAGGAGTAATCATAATCAGAATTATTGCTAAAAGTGGCCACTTTAAGCAATAATTATGATTTCGACTATTCTATACGGTAAATGTGTACAAAATACGTAAATATAAATCTGAAGTATCTATATTGAGTTCCTGACTGTGCTATTTTTTGTAGAAACGTCGTTAATTTATCATAATTAATAAAAAACGAATGGCGGCGCTAGTAGTAAGTACTATGCCCTCTTAACACACAAAACTATAGAATTCTGTCGACGAGTACGGGAGTCATGACGCTGACCGGCCCGCGAGCGTCCCCCACGGCATGCCTGCGGTCACAGGTACTGTCCCCTAGTGGTAGTGTTGACACTCACCCGGCCGCTCACAATCCCGTCGGTTGCAGGTACTGTCCCCTAGGGGTGGTGATGACACTCACCGACCCGCGCCCGTCCACCAGGGTCGCAGGTACTGTCCCCTAGGGTTGGTGGTGACACTCACCCTCCCCCGCGCTGTTCCCTAGGGGTGGTGACACTCACCCGCCCCCGCGCTGTCCCCTAGGAGTGGTGACACTCACCCGCCCGCACGCGTCCCCCACGGTCACATGTATTGTCCCCTAGGAGTGGTGATGACACTCACCCACCCCCGCGCTGTCCCCTAGTGGTGGTGACACTCACCTAGTCCGCGCGCGTCCTCCTCACTCACAAGCACACCCCGGACACTCCATACAACGTTCGCAAATCAATTACCTATCACTACTACTTAAGCAAATGACGTTTTTACACGCGCAAATGTGTGCGTGGAATCTAGCAGGAAGGTTATCAATCGAAATGACGCGGTAAGTGCAGCGACTGCCTTCTCTTTTGCCCGCATAGCGCTGTCTCTGTTATCGGCCGGCGCTCGCGTCTACTCGCCCGAGCGATCGCGCGCGCCCTTATTTATGTGTCAGTGATGTCTACAACGAAGTGCCGGGTGGGGTGAGGTATATGAAATGAGTGCGGGGAGGTGAGTGGTCGTTCTGTATGGAGTACTATTATACAGGATGTAACTGAACACCCCAATAACATTTAAGGGTATGTATCTGTTGTGGGTAGTTGTGTTTTGATATACAATATCAAGTGAGAATAAAATCAGTTGTTATCTAGACGTCGGCGGTTTCATTTGTCATTCCCAAACACGACATGGTGTCAGGTGTGAAAAAGATGAATCGATTTTGAAATTTTGAAAGAAGTAGTATAGATATAGTTAAATAATAGTGTGTTTGTGACTATTGTTGTTAGCGTTGTGACCGTGAACTTGTTAAACCTGTGAGTGATATACCTATTCGTTTCTGAAGTGATTAAACGAATAGAACGATGGAACACGCACGACCACCACCGGAGCTGAACTTGGACGGTGGCCCCATCAGCAGGGCTGATGCGTGGAGGAAATGGAGACAACAATTCCTTTTGTTTACAAAAGCGTCGGGGGTACATTCTGAGTCGTCGGCAGTACAAGCGAGCTTACTTATAAATCTGATCGGCCCCGAAGGTTTTGATATTTATCAAACATTTACGTACGTCAAGCAGAGTGATCAAGAGGACGTTCAAAAGTTGCTAGAAAACTTCGATGAGTACTTTGGTACAAAATTGAATATCACATTGTTGAGATACAAATTTTTTACTCGCAGTCAAGAAGACGGTGAATCTATTCAACAATACGTGACGTCATTACGATTACTGAGTAAGAACTGCGGCTTTGGAAATTTGGAAGAAGAGCTCATTAAGGACCGAATTGTTTGTGGTATACGCAGCACGACGGTGAGGGACCGTCTCCTGAGATGTGATGATCTCAACCTAGATAAGGCTGTTAAAGTATGTCAAGCCGAAGAGGTATCACAGGAAAGCGGTCGTCAGATCTGTGGAAACAGTACGGATACATCGGGCGGACGGGTCGATGCTGTGAATTGGAGAAGCCGAGGTGGTACGCGAGGCGGCACTTGGCGCGGGTCGGGCCGCGCGGCCGCTGCGCACGCCGGGCGCTCCCGCTGGGCGGACGGCGGCGGCGGCAGCGGCGGGCGAGCGGCCTCGAGCGGCGCCGGCGCGCGCGCCGCCCCGTGCACGCACTGCGGTAGGCCTGCGCGATGCCTGCCGGGACAGTGTCTCGCGCAGGATGTCACGTGCTTCGTGTGTGGTAACAGGGGACACTTCGCACGTATGTGTAAGTCGAACATTTTTAATAATAGAAACAACGTAAGACGCGTGTACGAGATTGAGCATGAATCGGACCGATCGGAATCGGACGAGTGTGAATTGTTTTATATATCTATGGTGAAAGAATCTGAAACTTGTGATAACGATTGGTATGAAGTACTATTCTGTAATAGTGGCTTTGAAAAATTTAAATTGGATACGGGAGCTGACATAAATGTGATTTCGTACGACAATTTTGTGCGCTTAGGGTTTAATAGTAATATAATAAAAAATAAAAACGTTAAATTGGAATCTTACAGTGGAGATTTAATACCTATTATGGGTGTTTGTAATTTAGAATGGGTGTATAAAAATATTGCATATAAACTGAAATTTGCTATTGCTAAAATACGATGTCAAAGCGTGCTGGGCAGGCAATCATGTCAACAATTAGGACTAGTACAAAGAGTTCACTCAGTAGATTTAGCGCGATATAATGACTTATTTTGTGGTGTTGGATGCCTTCCAGGTAAATATCGTATTATTGTAGATCCTTCAGTAAGACCTGTAATATGCTCATCTAGAAAAATTCCGCTAGGATTGCGAGACCGTTTAGCCAGTGAATTAAAGAAAATGGAAAATTTACAGATAATTAAAAAAGTTTATCATCCCACACAATGGGTTCATCCACTGGTGTTAGTTGCAAAAAAGAATAACGGCATTCGAATATGCTTAGACCCGCGAGAATTGAATCGAGCGGTGCAACGCGCGCATTTCCAATTACCAGCAGTAACAGAACTAGCAACTCGTTTCCACGGAGCGCAATTCTTTTCTGTTCTTGATGCTAATTCTGGGTTTTGGGCCGTACAGCTGGATGACGATAGCGCAAACTTGTGTACGTTCGCGACGCCGTTTGGACGATACCAATTTTTGCGATTACCGTTTGGAATAAATTGCGCTTCGGAAGTATTTCATGCTAAAATGCGTCAACTGCTGGAAGACCTGGAAGGCACCGATAGTTTCATCGACGATATAATCGTGTGGGGCCGTGATAGGTCCCAACACGATATGAGATTAAAAGCGTTGTTAGAAAGAGCAAGGTCAATTAATTTAAAATTTAACAAAGAAAAATGCAAGATAGCTGTTCAGGAAGTCACCTATTTAGGTCACATTTTTGATAAAAATGGAATGAGACCCGATAGCAACAAAGTTAGGGCGATTAAAGAGATGCCAGAACCGACCGATAGAAAAAGTTTGGAAAGATTTTTAGGGGCTGTAAATTATCTATCCAAGTTCATACCGCGCTACTCGGATATAGCCTTGCCGCTGACTTCTCTACTCAAAAAAGAAAGTACATGGCGTTGGGAGACAAGTGAGCAAGCAGCTTTTCAAACGTTAAAGCAATGTATTTGTTCGGCACCGGTGCTGGCCCTGTACGATGTAACGCGACCAGCCGTGCTGTCGGTGGATGCGTCGAGCGACGCATTGGGCGCGGTATTGCTACAGGCCGGCCGCCCGGTCGAATACGCCTCGCGTACTCTCACTGATGCGCAGCGACGTTACGCACAAATTGAGAAGGAATTATTAGCGATTGTGTTTGCTTGCGAGCGGTTTCATCAATATATTTTTGGTAAAATTCGCGTAGTAGTTGAGTCAGATCACAAACCGCTCGAGAGTATATCTAAAAAGCCGTTAATGTCCGTCCCAGCGCGCTTGCAGCGTATGATGCTCAGAATACAAGGTTACGATTTAGTAGTTACCTATAAGCCCGGAAAATTTATGTATATACCTGATGCTTTATCACGGGCGCCATTACCAGAATTATATAGTGAAGAAATTCATCAAAATGTCATATATCAACTTAATATGTTTGTAAACAATTTAAATATAAGCAATAAAAAACTCACACTTGTTAAAAAAGAAACCCAAAAAGACTTAGAATTAATGCAATTAATGTGTTATATAAATAAAGGTTGGCCCCAAAACAAGAATGAGATAAGCTCAGATACCAGTCGCGCGCGGAGCGGTGTCGTGGGCGCACGCATACACATTGAACGCTCGTAACTTTTTCAAAGTACCCACGTTTACTCGTTATAAACATGGATGAAAATACGAATGAAGAAACGGTCAGTAACCTATTAATGAGTGATAAAAGTGACACGGAAGTGATTAAAGAGTGTGAATTGGCTATGGAGAGTATATTAGAGTGGGATAATTTAGGCACTGAACAATACATGGCTAATAGTGGGAAGAGACCGCGAGAGGATAGTGAAGAGAGTAATGATGATGGGTTTAAAACAGTCACGAGGAGAAAACCAAAGCGCATCGTGAGAAGTAATTCCACAAATAATCGAAATTTCACTTTGTTGGAAATTGAAGGTGGCAACAGAGAAGATGAAATAGAAGTGAGTGTTACGTCACTGCAACCATTATTAAAACAAATGGCCTTCGCGAAACTACTAAAATCTGAACACATTGAAAAAGTGCTAAATATTAAATATAAAAGTCCGTATAAATTAAATATTCGTTTTGAAAACAAAATTGAAGCTGAAAAATTAATGAAATGCGGTAAAATTGCAGAGCTGGGCTATAGATGCCAAATGACATTAGAATCTCAAATTTCTTATGGTGTTATCAAAGGTATTGACCTCGAAATGGAAGACCAAGAAATAATCGATAGTTTAGAATGCTCGGTAGAAATACTATCTATAACTAGATTAAAACGACTGAACTTCGAAGGAAAATGGGTAAAATGCGAAACGGTTCGAGTGGTCTTTAATAGTCAAACACTGCCATCGCACGTTTATGGCTATGGATGTAGGATTAAAGTGGACCCATATGTGTTCCCAGTGACACAGTGCTCCGGATGTTGGCGGTTTGGACACATCATAAAATTCTGCCCAACTAAGAAAATAAGCTGCCCCAAATGTGGACAAAACCATGAAAATTGTGACAAAAAAGATGTTGTTTGTCTGAATTGCAAAGGTCATCATATCGTATTAGATCGATCCTGTCCCATGTTTCTCAAAGAGAAATATATTCGGAAATTAATGTGTGAACATAATGTTACGTATAAGAAGGCGCTACAAATATATAATAATACACAAGAAGAACAGGAATCAGCAAAATTAAATGACAATACTAAAGCTAATCTAGTAAGAAAAACTTACGCGCCACCACTTCAAAAGCAACAGCAAGCAAATTTTGCTGATGTAACACATAGATCATATAAGGATGTAGCTGCATCGAATTCTGCCAATTATATAGAACCTACCACATTAAGTACCTCGGATAGTGAAAAATATGCTAACGAGTCATCACATATAAAAACAACACCATCTAAGACGAAATACAGAAAAAGTGAGGATCATATTACAGAAACGATAGAACAACCAGAGGAAGATGAGAGGCAGAGTAAGGAGAAAAAGCACAGGAAAGTAGATTTTAGAAAGTTGTTTACAAAAATTAAGGAAATCATTTTATCTGACAGCCAAATATTGCCAAAAATCATTTTAGTTATAAATGAAATTTATACAGAGTTTAAATCTTTCTTTATGAGTGTTATAACTGGAAATAGCTTATTTGATTTTTTTAACAATTTTTTTAATGGATAGTTACAATAATACTGTTAATATAGAGATTAATATTTTGCAATGGAATTCCCAAAGCTTGCTACCAAAAGTAAGTAGTTTTGGCGCACTTTTATTACAAGAAAAGATACATATAGCATTGGTCAGCGAGACATGGTTAGACGTCGAAATGCCATTAAATTTAAGTGGGTATAACATATTTAGGAAAGACAGGTTTGATGCCTATGGTGGAGTCGCCATTTTAGTTCACAAATCCATCCAAACTCGTGTATATCCTGTGTCCCTTGTGAATGCAGGTATAGAAGTAGTTGCAGTACAATTGTTAAACTGTAAAAATATTGAATACCTTTTTTCTATTTATTGCCCTTCTTCGGTGAACACTACAAGTTCTGATTGGGATGATTTATTTTCACGTTTAAATAGAAATACTATTATTGCCGGCGATTTTAACGGCCATCATACGAATTGGTCTTACAAGACAGACACTAGAGGCAGTCATATCTTTGACTCGGCTTTAAATTATGGCTTTGTTTCGATTAATAATGGACAATCGACGAGAATAAGTTTAGTAAACGGAATATTGAGAGAATCGTCTCCTGACATTACTTTTACTTCCTTAGACATTGCTACAGACTTTGATTGGTATACCACTAACGAGAATTTGGGCAGTGACCATCTAGTAATTAAGTATTCTATAAATTATTCATGCTCGCCTTCCCCAATAAAAAAAAGGAACTTTAAACTTGCAGATTGGGAAACATATAAAAATGATCTTATTTCAGCATTTAGTTCTGTAGTCGATAGTAATAATGTTGGAGATTTGTACAATTACTTCTATGATCAAATAACAACAGCTGCGAATAAAAATATTCCTTTTAAAAAATATAGCACAGAACCTGAAAATAAATTCAAGGCTAAAGAATACTGGAATCCGACCTTATCGCAGGCAGTTGCCCAGCGTAGACTAGCGCTAAAGCAATTCAGAAGGAACCCTACTCCAGAAAATTTAACAAGATTACAAAATAAAGTATCTGAAACTCAACAGCTCTTAAAAAAGGCAAAAACTAAGTCTTGGCATCAGTTTTGTTCAAGTCTCAATGAGACCACATCTGTAGCAGACATGTGGAGCCGGATGAGATGGATGAAAGGACGCTATCAAAGTAGACATCATCCCCCCGAAGATCAGGTAAAAGAGCTTTTATATTCTTTGACGCCTGATTTCAATTTGGAACCCAAGCCTGTGTTTAGGTCTCGAAATGATTTGTTGGAGTCCGATTTTACTTTGCAAGAATTAAAACATTGTCTTAAAAAGAAAGATACGTGCCCCGGAGATGATAATGTTACATATTCTATGATATATAATTTACCAGAAGAAGGGAAAATATTTCTTTTAAAAATATACAACATCATTTTACATTCTGGACATATACCGAAGCATTGGCGTGACATTTTGATTATCCCTATTCCTAAGCCTACTCCTATTCCCAACTCTAATCCAAAGTTAAGACCGATTTCTCTTATTTCCTGTTTATGCAAAATTTTTCATACAATGATTAATAAGCGGATCGAATGGTTTATAGAAAAAAACAAAATACTTTCACCTAACACTACGGGATTTAGAAGATGCTACTCATGTATGGATAGTTTGGTTCGTTTGGTTACTAACATTCAAATAGCTTATTCAGAAAATATGACTACATTGGCGTGCTTCCTGGACATAGTTAACGCGTACAACAATGTATCTATTAACAGGATTGTAGGTATCCTAGATGAACTACAAATAGGAGCTTCCATTTGTGAGTATTTGTGGTCATTTTTAAGCGAAAGACACCTTAAAATTAAAATTTCTAATGAAAATAACCAATTAATTAGGTGGACGGCCAGGGGGTTAGCCCAAGGTGATCCGATATCTCCTCTCCTTTTTAATATAGTAACATATAAAGTATGCCAGTCGATTCAAGATACAGTAATATATCAATATGCAGATGATTTTGTTATATTCGCAAGCCACAGAAATATTAATATATGTCAGGTAAACATGCAACAAGCTTTAGATACAATAACATTGTTATTAGAAGAAATTGGTCTTTCTCTTTCTGCTGAAAAATCAAAAATGTGTTTATTTAGTAGAGGTCGGCGAAGACACAACGTTGAACTTAGAATAGATGGCAATTTGCTTGAATTATCGGAATGCGTTCGTTATCTTGGTGTTTGGCTAGATAGGTCTCTTCTTTGGAAAAAACATATCAATGAACTAACAGAAAAAACTCAAAAGTTCCTTAAATGTCTGAGTGTATTGGCAGGACCTGCCTGGGGAATACACCCTCAACACCTTCGCACATTATACATTTCGTTAATTAGGAGCAGATTTGACTTTGGATGTTTCTTGTATGATAATTGCGCCAAAACTCACTTATACAAAATTGAAAAAATTCAAAATCAAGCATTGAGAATTGTAGGAGGTTTCATTAGAAGCACACCGATTCATGTAATGCAAAGTGAGTTGGGAATACCACCTTTATTTTTAAGAAGAAAGTATCTTGCTTTCAAATATTGTCTTAAGGCGTGGTCGTGGTACAAAAACGTAACTACACAATTGTTAATTGAACTTAATTTAAATTTCCAAAACATGTACTGGAGAAATAAAATTAAACCTTTGCTTTCCACACTTATAAATGAAACGGCGGATAGTGATGTATGTTCGACTTACCCTTTAGAGATGTATACTTTAAACGTGTGGGTAACACAAATTAACACTTTTGATGTCATTCAATTGGAATTGGAATGTGTTAAGGGACCTAAAAACGATTATGAGCAAAATATCTTAAAACTAAGTATAATCGATGAATTGTTTAAAAAATATGATGAATGGACTAAAATATACACTGATGGATCGAAATCAAAAGATGGACAGGGAGCGGCTTATGTATGTCCTATGTTAAACGCCTGTGCATGTTTTCAAAACATCCCTGATATATCAATAATGTCGTTAGAGTTAATTGCTATATTTGAAGCTTTGTTGTATGCAATTCGTTGTAATTTTGAGAAAGTTGTTGTTATCACAGACAGCAAAAGTGCACTTCAACATATAGCTCGATGCGCCTCTGGCAACAGAAGTGTATCGACTGCTTATAAAATATTAGAAATGATTTATGAATTTAATATAAAAAATATAGGTTTGCGACTACAATGGGTTCCTTCACACATTGGGATTACGGGAAACGAAGAGGCTGACCGAAAAGCAAAATTGGCAATAACTGAAGGTGAACCAAGATCAGTTAAACCATTTTATTCAGAAGCTATATCAAAATTTAAGAATATTTGTTTTAAAAACTGGAAAGAATTTTTCGACGAGCGTTCAAGAGAAAAAGGTATTTGGTATAAAACAATTCAATGTCAGCCTCTTCGTCACCCGTGGTTTTATAATTTTAAGTTAAGTAGACAGTATATAGTTTTATTAAATAGATTGCGTTCAGGACACTATCCATCTAACAAGTTCGGCTACTTAATGAAAAAAGTAGAATCGCCCAATTGTGAGATATGTGGAACTGTGGAAGATGTCCAACACTTGTTGGTGGAATGTGTCCGGTTTCGAGATGCTAGAAGAGACTTATTTAATAGATTAAAAATTAATGTCATTGATGTAGGTGTGTTTCACAGTATTCTAGCTCAACCAACTTCGGAGGAGGCTAAAATGCTGTACTGTTTACTGTGCCCGCCGCGACAATCCTCTACTTAATTGTATATATATTTTTCATTATGTGTATAGTTGTATAGGCTACGATAGGACTGACATATCCAATGGGATAAAAGTCCTTAATAAATATAGAATAAAAAAAAAAAAAAAGCTCAGATACAAAAAAATATTGGTACATACGAGATGAATTATTCGTGATTGACAATGTAATATTTAAAGATAAGTTAGTATTAATACCTGAATCCTTAAGATTAGAAATGTTAAAAATAGTCCATGAGGGTCATTTAGGCATAGATAGATGTAAACAGCGCGCGAGACAGGTGATGTACTGGCCGAACATGTCACGTGATATTGAGAGTTTTGTTAGGCGATGTCCTACGTGCCAGGAGTGCTCAAACACTCCCGCGAGGGAGCCCATGGTACCGGTGGATATACCACATCTGCCATGGTACAAAATCGGTTCGGACATATTCGAGTATAGAAAAAAATATTTTTTAATAGTTGTAGACTACTATTCGGGATATGTAGAAGTAGCTAATTTACCAAATATCACTTCAAATGTAGTCATAAGGAGTATGAATGAAATTTTTTCTCGACATGGTATACCGGATACTCTCATTAGTGATAATGGTTCACAATATACTAGTCGAGAATTTAAACAATTCGCTAATGATTGGGGATTCAATCATGTAACCTCATCACCGAACTATCCTCAGTCAAACGGAAAAAGTGAACGTGCTGTTCAAACTGTTAAAAAATTATTAATAAAATGTATAAAAAGTAACGACGATTTTCAGCTAGCGTTACTTAATTTTAGAAATACACCACGCGAGGGTTTGAGCTCTCCGGCACAATTGTTAATGAGTCGTACTTTAAGATGTAAGCTTCCAGTACATCCACAATTATTAAAACCATCACTTGCAGATTCCCAACAATATAGCAAAATGATAGATAAACAAATGTATTACAAAAAATGTTACGATAAAAATTGTAAAGTAAGACCAGATATTAATGTAGGTGACCACGTCGTATGCATTAACGGAAAGGATAGAACGCGTGGTATTGTTGTTAAAAAGGCCGATACCCCGCGTTCTTATATTGTTCAAAATAATTTAGGAGTTCGGTATAGGCGAAACCGGCGGCATTTAATTAAATGTGAATCTAGAGACGTTAATACAAATGTGTCTGTTACCGACACCGGTGATGCATGCGACGACACTCCTAATAAATGTGAGAAGGACACAATGCCAGTTAATGTCACTTTCAAGGATTGCATTACCGATAGTGATAATACTACTGGCGACAACAATAGCCGCGACCCACAATCTACACATACTACAGGGAGAATGTTTACGCGCAGTATGAAAAAACTTGGGTTATAAAATAAGTTTGAGTTATTAAAAAAAAAAAAATATATTAATTCCATACACAGTAAATACATACATTATTATCACTAACGGAGTATTTGAACACAAACATGTTAACTAAAAAAAAAAAAACTATTAAGCTGAATCATTAAAAAAAAAATTAATTAATGTATTGTATGTGTGAGGTGGGTGCGTGTATTGGTGTTATCATTTTCTTTTGCATGCTTTATTAGATAGATGTTTTAGTATTTTTTTTATGGTTGGGATATTGGGAGTTTTTGTGGCTCAATATATTCTAACTTTCGTTTGAACTTTATGTATTCAGTTATTTAAAGGGGAAGATGTTGTGGGTAGTTGTGTTTTGATATACAATATCAAGTGAGAATAAAATCAGTTGTTGTCTAGACGTCGGCGGTTTCATTTGTCATTCCCAAACACGACAGTATCCATCAAAAGTAGAGATTCTATAGGAAAAATATTAGCGCTAACAAACCTTCTTTTTTTCCCATACAAACTAAATTAATTATTTTTTGCCGACAGCCCTACGTATACGTAGGAGGAATACTACACTCATGTCTGTCACGTGGCATTTTGTGTTTAAATTTCTTTTGTGTCAAGAGCTGATTATGGTTGTCACTTGAAAGTTTTTGCTTTCAGTTTAAAATCAAATAACTCTGAAAGTATTGAGGTTCCAGGTCTCAGACAATCACCGAAGGTCCATTTAGTATCTAACTTATATGTCCCTTTAAATGTTATTCGGGTGTTCAGTTACACCCGGTATATTCTGTGTCACAGGTACTGTCCCCTAGTGGTGGGGGTGACACTCACCCGGCCGCGCGCGTCCCCCACGGCCAGGCCGCGGCCGCTGCGCGCGGCGGCGGCGGCGGTGACGGCGGCGGGGCACGCGTTGTCGCGCCGCTCGTACGCCGTGTGCATCGTCAGCTTGCCGCGCAGCACCAGCCGTCGCGACCATTTCGTTCCATCGCCCTCTGAATAGTACCAACTCGTCATGGTTAGGTTGGTAATGGGTCATTGTAGGTAGAGAGATCGATATGAATTAAAACATACCTATATAAAATGAACGTTTTTGTTAATTATTAGTTTAGAATTTTCAATTTTACGTCTTAAAGTATAAAAAATAATAACTTAAAGTTCGCAAAATTTAAAAACCATTTTTTAATCTGCATGCCACGTGATTTGAAACGATCCGTATTAAATGCCGCTTCGTAAATATGCAATTTTATTCAACCTCGTCAGTCACAGCCCTAAAGATTTTTACCATTTATTCTAATACATGACAATAACACTCACATTTCATTATAATGTAATCTAACTATTCCCAATACTTACGGCATTTTAAGCTTAGATCCCATTGCATTCCCGAAAATGCATAAAACAATATTTAAAAAGTTTGACGTCACAACGTTATAGTGTTTCAATAGCTTACCTGTATCCTGTGAATTTGTTGGTTTCGCTATCTGTCGCGGTGTTGTGGCTGGTTCGGGAGTAGCAAGCACGACAAACGAATCCGTCAAGCTCGTATCGGACTTGCTTGTGCGTAGTCCGCCCTCACCGTTGCTCTCTGCAGTTGACTGTATTTCTGGCGACCCAGTTTCGCTTGATTCGCCTATACTACCACCACCTGAGCATCCAAAATTTTGTTAAGGCTCAAATACTAATGTAATTAGAAGATGCCATAAAATCTGTTGGTATGTCTATCTAGAGTCTACACACAGATAAAATTTGACGGAGAATGCGGAAAAACTATCAGACTAACAAAGCAATGGCTATTTATCAAATTTCGGATAGCGTCATTTGGATCAACTTAACGATTAATTGTCAGGCTTGCGGTTGTGTTCAATCAAATATATTTCGAGATCCTTTCGCCATACTACGCAAAATATAAAATTTTACGTGGGACTAATTGAAAACACTTCATGTTAACCCTAGGTTGCTTCTTTACACGCCGTCTATGATAATCCTTACTAATATGTATTATTATGTATGTATGGATGCATGTTACTCATTCACGCAAAAACTACTGAATGGATCTGGATGAAATTTTGTAGGTTGAAGGATTACGAACGAGGTTTAAAATATAGGCTACTTAATATCCCGGAAAAGGAAGTATTTTCCGTGGGAAAGTAGATTTAGTTTTTTCTTTGAACTTACAAGGCGAAACATAGTTCGCGGGCACAGCTAGTCTATTATACAGTTACAGCATAATTAAATGCTATACGATACTTACTTTTCCTGTAGAGAGGGTTGCATTTAGACTTCCTTCTCATCACGACGTTTCCCTGTTTTTGCAATTTGTTCCTATTCGCACCGTCTTTATCTTCCTCTATATCTTTCATGTTGTCGTATTCTTGCCTCGCTTCGTCGCAAGAATCCACGGTGTCCTCGCGTTGCTCCACGTCTGCGTAGTTGCAATCATCGTCATGATCACTACACGTGTCCTTTTCGTCGTGCCTACGCGACGATTCTTTGGCGCTAGTTGTTTCGCCTGCGTCCGATAGCGAACTCTCTGATCCAGATTTGGGTAGGTGACCTTGAGAAAATGTTTTAACATTATTACACCCAGGAATATAAAGCACATTGTTAACACAACAATGTGTTACAAAATAACCCGTAAAAATATAACAAATTATCAACGCCAAAAAATTGTCATCTCTAGTACCACCCGTAAATGGATTCTTTAAAAGGGACCATTTAAGCCCCTTTCCGCTTTAAGGGTATTTTGTAACACCATATATAAGAACAGTCTTGACAATCGAATATATAAGTACAGAGTCTCCCTTCGGTGAAGTTGTGAACAGTATTTTTCTATCTATTTATCTATACATATATTACAAGTACAATGGGTAATGGAATAGTTCATTTAAACGCTATCCTACCTTCATTTTCTTGTGAAAGGCTCATTTGCTTGACCAATTCCTCAACTCGCTTCATTGCCGCTTCCGTTTCGCACGGCTCATTATCGTCAGCTTTTGATTCGCTCTCTAAGTGTGCTTCGTTTTCCGATTTGGGGTCCTCGCTCCCTTGAACGGACAGTTTGCGATCACTTTCCAACGATCCTATTACAGGATCGATACTCGTGGCTTCCAAACTGTCAGTTTGATCCTCTGCCGTTTGCGCCACATAATCTATTGACCACATCTGGAAAAAATTCATTCATTGTGTTTTATTGTGGTCATAACGCTAAATATATTATTGACAACGTTTTTTTATATGCAGTCAATTAGAAAAAAATTAATAACTTAATTGTCGAACCTCCAGGTATAGGAGACGCATTTTTGAAATAACAGAATTCAAATTCATAATTTTTGAATATTCATTCCGTGAATTTTGCAACAAGTGGTTCTACCCACTCTCTTTGATATCTATAAGTCACGTCTTTGATATCTATAAGTAGATTATAATAATAAAAACTAATAATAGCTTGTTGAATCTGCGTAAAATGGAATCTAATATAGAATATCTTTTTATGGCAACACTATATTCGAGTGATTTGAAAACCTTTAAAATAATTTCGCACGTGTGTATCCGTGTTAAAATTCAAGATTCACTTCTGATGATTCAAAAAACGTCTCCAGCCCCTTGATTGTGAAACAAAAATCTATATCGATTTCAATTTTGACAGTCAAAGTGCATCCATTACTATTTTTTATCAGACAGTCGACACAGTCTTGTATTGACGCCGCAACGACTAGTAATTTTAAGGCGATCGTGATAGATTTTTTCTTAGACAATAACCCCCCTGGCCTTATTTGGTCAATATTAAGTGCATACCCGCACGACGCCGTCGCTGGGGCCCGTGATAATGACGTTAAGCGGGTCCAGTCGACACAGAGTTTTGTATTGACGTCGCAATGACTATTAATTTCAAGGAGATCGTGTCTGATTTTTCCTTAGACAATAACCCCCTTGGCCTTTGTTGGTCGACATGAAGTGCATACCCGCACGACGCCATCGCTGGAGCCCGTGATGATGACGTTGAGCGGGTTCAGTTGACACAGAGTCTTCTATTGACGTCGCAATGACTAGTAATTTCACGGAGATCGTGATAGATTTTTTCATAGACAATAGCCCCCCTGGCCTTAGTTGGTCGTTATTAAGTGCATACCCGCATACCCGCACGACACCGTCGCTGGAGCCCGTGATGATGACGTTGAGCGGGTTCAGTCGACACAGTCTTGTATTGACGTCGCAATGACTAAGTAATTTCAAGGAGATCGGGATAGATTCTTTCATAAACAATAAATAACCCCCCTGGCCTTAGTTGGTCGACATTAAGTGCATACCCGCACTACGCCGTCGCTAGAGTCCGGGATGATGACATTGAGCGGGTCCAGTCGACACAGTCTTGTATTGAAGCCGCAATGACTAGTAATTTCAGGGAAACCGTGATAGATTTTTTCCTAGACAATAACCCCCTGGCCTTAGTCGATATTAGGCACATACCCGCACGACGCCGTCGCTGGTGCCCGTGATGATGACGCTGTGGGTCCAGTAGACACAGTTTTGTATTGACGTCGCAATGACTAAGTAATCTCAAGGAGACCGGGATAGATTTTTTCATAGACAATAAGTAACCCCCTGGCCTTAGTCGACACTACGTGTATACCCGCACGACGCCGTCGCTGGAGCCCGTGATGATGACATTGAGCGGGTCCAGTCGACAGTCTTGTATTGACGTCGCAATGACTAAGTAATTACAAGGGGATCGTGATAGATTTTTCATAGACAATAAATAACCCCTTTGACCTTAGTTGGTCGTTATTAAGCGCATACCCGCACGACGCCGTCGCTGGAGCCCGTCATGATGACGTTGAGCGAGTCCAGTCGACACAGTCTTAAATTGACGTCGCAATGACTGAGTAATTTCAAGGAGATCGCGATATATTCTTTCATAGACAACTAGCTGTGCCCGCGAACTATGTTTCGCCTTAATTTATTTTTTCCCGACATCTTCAACAAATATCCTTAATGTACACTGAAATAAATACAAAAACTTAACAGATTATACACTAAAAGCTTCCTCGAGAATCACGCTATCGAGTGGTGAAAACCGCTTGAAAATCGGTGCAGTAGTTTTTGAATTTATGGCGAACAGACAGATGGACGCGGCGGGGGACTTTGTTTTATAATATGGTAGGATAAATACCTCTCCCGCCGTTAGTTGGTCGACATTAAGTGCCTACCCTTACGACGCCGTCGCTGGAGCCGGTGATGTCGTTGAGCGGGTCCAGTCGACACAGAGTCTTGTATTGACGTCGCAATGACCAGTAATTTCAAGGAGATCGTGACTGATTTTTTCTTAGACGATAATCCCCTTGGCCTTAGTTGGTCGACATGAAATGTATACCCGCACGACGCCGTCGCTGGAGCCCGTGATGATGACGTTGAGTGGGTCCAGTCGACACAGAATTGTACTGACGCCGCAATGACTAGTAATTTCAGGGAGATCGTGATAGATTTTTTCTTAGACAATAACCCCCTTGGCCTTAGCTGGTCGAAGTTAAGCGCATACCCGCACGACGCCGTCTCTGGAGCCCGTGATGATGACATTGACGTCGCAATGAGAAGTAATTTCAGGGAGATCGGGATAGATTTTTTCATAGACAATAAATAACCCCCCTGGCCTTAGTTGCTCGACATTATTTCAATGATATGGTCGACGTTGGTGTAGATTCAACTTTTTTTTTCATTGCTATTCGTATTTGCAGACATCTTGAGTAGGTATATTCAGGATGTATGCACATACAAGGTTAAATATGTTTCCTTTAAATTAGAATGTTTTGCTTTGTTTTGACATCAATAAGTGCCTGTAAAGGCCTAAGTTGAATAAAGAATTTTGAATTAAGTGCATACCCGCACTACGCCGTCGCTGGAGCCGGTGATGATGACGTTGAGCGGGTCCCACTCGCGCGTCTGGCTGAACGCCACGCACAGCACCTGCTGCGACCGCTCGCGGCCGCCCGCCGTGTCCACCACGCCCAGCAGCTCGCCGTTGATGGACCACGCGTGCAGCCAGCTGCCGCTGCACGTCGCTATGTCGCCCTACAGAGCGGCAACATTACACGTAAAAACTTCCAAATTCACTATTGACAGTATCGCTTAAAATGGTTCGAGAGAGGACCAATGACAAACACGTTTTTGATAAAAACTTAACAAAGGACATTGCTCTGCGTCCATACATTGTTCGCCCCAAAACCAACAGTAGTGAGAAAATGCTTTTCGTATAATAAGACATTAGTAAATACTGTACATCCACATCAATTACTACGGACAAGCTTCGTAATCGAATTTCATGTCAAAATTAATCAGATTTTGAGGTTAGTTGAAGTTACATTTTATTTCAAGCAATACACATAGTCCATACCTATATAATTATTAAAATAATAATTATTGCAATCATCTAAGAACGTTATTAGAGCCACGTAATAAACAACAACAAATCTCGAAATTATAAAGCAAGTCACAAACACAACGAACTAACAAGCGACAGCGCGCGAGTAGTCAATTGACGTATGTTTTAATTTAATTTTCGTTGTAAATTGTGAAACAAATCACGAAAAACATAATTCATACAAATAAATAAATGTCCATACCTAAATAAAATCGACTCAATTCTATTCAGTCAAGCAAAGGTAACAATAACCATTCGTTTATTTTACTTCATTTGGTTTTGTTTCTGAAAGTACTTTTATATGTTTTTGATTTGTCCGTCGAATTCATATATTTGTTATCAGTGTATATAATTATGACGTAAATCAAATCTTTGTTGGTCATGGGGCGATTTTCGACATTGTTCTTTCAACTTGCTTTTTATATCATACCACAAAAGAGATTGTTACCAATAGCTTTCCACGTTTGAATCGAGCTGTCGATAGGTCCAGCCCCCGCCCCCAAGACAAATGCCACACGCTAACTTTTACGCAGTTGGTCCGCAAAAAAAATGTATGGAGGCGACATTGGCTGCGGAAAAAATAGCGGGTGGTTGTCATTGCTATATTTTTTCTGCGGAACGACAGCGGAAAAGTTAGCGTGTGGCATTTATCTATAGGGGCAGGTTCTTCGGGGTCATTCACGCGCTCGCACCATGTAATGTACGACAGAACCTTATTATTGTTATTAAATCCAGTAATTACTAGCCAACACCAAACACGTAACAATTGGTTTACTTTTAATTTTGAAAAGATTTGAAAATTATTATTAATTAATACGATAACATCAGTCTCGCTCGCTTGCGACCTGTGATATATGAACATCAAATCTTGAATGTTTTCTTAAGCGCGTCACTCGACGGCACATTTAAAAACAATGCTCAGCTATTTTTAATTTTCAGTTACAGCGCAAACCAGACATGACTTGAAAGTCGTAAAGGCGCCAAATTTGAGATATTTGAGTGATAACGAAACAACAGTATTGACAGTTTCGATTTAAAAAGTGTTTTTTCTATAAAACAAACATCAAAGTCGATATCAATATCATTATTACAGTATTCAATTTAAACGCACATAATTATGAAACACTCACAGTCAACTCGTCTATAGCGAGGGCGCCAACTGGCGGTAAAGGCCCCACGTGGTTCGGAACCAGTTGCCTCACAAACACGCCCCGCTCCACGTCCCATACGATGACCTGGCCGTCTCTACTTCCACTGACGACGAGGTTGTACGCCGAGCTCGCCGCCAGACAAGTTACCGCCTCCTCGTGCCCGTACAGGCATACCTTGACCGCTAGCTTCCGTCGCCTAGCCCAGTACTGCCAGACTGTTACCACCTGTCAGACAAACTTTTGTTCAAATCATAAAAGACGGAAACTGTATAAAACAATTCATAGCTTAGCTCTTAGAAAACAATTGGGACAGTATTTAAATATATTTTTGTTTATATACCGGTTATAAGTGACGGTGTCCCTTTTCGGGAAAAAACCGCAAAAATTATGAATATTCCGGGAGAAAATTTCAGTGATTTTCAAATTAGGATCATGGTCTGAACTCACTGTTAAAAGAAAAGGGACACTGTCACTTATACCCTGTATGTAAATGTACATTTTAATCATTGTAATCTTTGGCATCAATAGATATATAGATAATAAACATAATGTAATAATTATAGTATTAGCTTTATGTTTAAGGTCAAATTCAATAATTTATTGACTACATCTTTTAAAGCTACTATCACTAACCGTACTAGTGCCCGCTGTCACTATCGTCTTCGCCGACAGACACACACAGGTCACGATCTCTCCACAAGCCTGAGCCACGGCTTCGCAGATGAATACTGCTTTGTCGTTGTCGTAGTTTCCGATGCGAAGCGAGTGGTCAGCGAAACCCCACGCCACGTACTTGTTGTAATTAGGGGGCATTAATATTTTGTTTTGTTCGACCGCTAAAATGGCCTTATCTGTATACAAAATTTGACCAACAGGACCTTTTACCTCTAAAATAAACAAAAAAGAATTAATAATTATTTGATAACTTTCAGTAATAATTAAAAAAGTAAAAAGTTCGACAAACCTTTAACCGGTTGCAAAGAAGGCCTCAAATTTTCTAAATTGTGGAAGAACAATTTCTCGGGAGGCGTTATGCCCTGCGATGGAATTATGTTGTTCGGATCTAAAATTGTCGAACTCCGTTGGGACATCTTTTTACTCGGGTGCGCTTTTTTGAACAACTGTTTCGGTATCTGGCCGAAGTTGTTTATGAAACCGATTGTTGCATTTTTCTTGAGTGGATCATCGATGCTAAAATTAGAAAAAGACGATATCATAGCAGTGTAATTATCTGTGGAACGTATCCAAAAATTGTTAGTGTAAAATATAGTAAGTGCGACTTTGTAGCACTGCTAATCAATAACTTCAAAATAGTCTGAAGTCGAATTTGAAAGTTTTATGAGTACAATGTGTCCAGCTTGCTAGAATTATACAAAAGATGCGGTAGCCGGTGAGACGTTAAATTAGTGATTTTTGAAATGTAAAGTATATGTAGCACACTTGATTGTATTTTTATGAATCTTATATGTCAAAAAAGTAACTGGCAATTAAAAAGAGGCAACCAAAAATTAGAACTTCCCGAGTTTCTTGCCTGTTCTGCTCGTGAAGGTTTTGCCCGATTTACGGACAGGTAGAGTAAACTTTTTGTCTCTTTGACTTGTATTTGCATGCATTTTCATTATGGTTGGGATGTATACACAGACAAGGCTAAACATTTTATAGACAATGTTCTTGCTTAAGAATTGCAAATCTACAAACCCTCCAAGGAGGCCAATGACGGACGCGTGACCAACTTCTGACATAAGATGTCAAATGACAGCCACCCAGTAATTTCACTGCCTATATTACCCCTCAAACTGAACACAGCAATGCAAGCACCACTTCTTGACAGCAGAAATAGGTAAGATAGAGGTAGCCACGCAGTCGACTCTCTCTGTGGTAAATAAGGTCCATGTTGACTAATGATTTTGACAGCCGAACTCACTTGTAAATATCGACGTTGCCCTCATAAAAAAGGTGGTGGAACACGTTAGAGGCGTCCACCGCGGGCTGCCCCTGCTGCTTGTACCCGAACACTAGGTCGATCCAATGGTGTAGCCGGTGCGAGACGAAGTCTGACTCGAGGGCGGCGCGGTGCATTCTGATGAACTCGCGGGCGTCTCCCCGAGCCCACGGCGGGAGGACCACGTCGCCCAACGCGACGCCCGATTGCTTACAACCTGTAAGAACCCAGGCATGATGACTGGGTATGTAAAGTAAGGTGGTCCGGGGTTCAACTTCCACATATGGAGCAGAAATTTTTCTGCTTGTTTGCTTGATGGTAGAACTTCTGACATAGCCCAAAGAATTGCAAACCTTAAGTGGCAGTGGGCAGGACACATCGCTCGCAGGACTGACGGCCGTTGGGGCGGAAAGGTCCTCGAGTGGCGGTCGCGTACCGGGAGACGCAGTGTTGGTAGGCCCCCCACAAGGTGGACCGACGATCTGGTGAAGGTCGCGGGAAGCCGCTGGATGCGGGAGGCGCAGGACCGATCGGTACGGAGATCCTTGGGGGAGGCCTATGTCCAACAGTGGGCGTCTCTTGGCTGAAATGATGAGAACTTCTGAGCCCGCCTGGCTAGCTACAACCTGTTTGTCCCCATAATAACAATGTTAATGACATTGTTGATGAGAAGTCCAGGTGAAGCTTGTTTCCTTCATTGGACTTATCGTCTCTTACTCTCAGGTGAGATGAAGGCTCGCTTCCCTGCTGTGTGTAAAATGTTAGACATGTGATTTTTGCTGTGTTGAAATACTAAAAACCACTTAGATAAGACGTATCAAGGTGTAAGCGATGCCTTTGGCACAGCTCAGTAAAATAGAATTCAATTCAGCCAATAGAATTCCCATGAATTGTACATATATAGACTTGTTTTCAGTCCCTGTGTTGCAATTGTTCAGTAAATTACTCCGGTATCGGACTACTAAAACCAAAAGTGTCAGTAGTCCGGTTGGTACAAATGACCAAACTGTTGACAAAAATACGTAGTCTGGCAAACACATAGGGCCGAACTATTTTTGTATGCAATTTCCTACTGTAACACACAAAATCAACATCGTTACGGCGTTGCCTCGCCCCGCGATCATCTCTCGATTCATTAGCGGTGTGTGGCCGATGACCCAGTTACACCCTATAGATCATATTATCACTAAAGCATGATTCAATACACTCACCTAAGTCAAAATTATTTGAATTCATTAGGAACTCGGGTAGATAAAAGAATTCAGGTATAAGCTCCTTAACATCCGCCATGTTATGTCTCGAAGCGGAGTTCCACGCTTCTTTTATCGAATGAAACATTCTGGAACATCGATATAAAAACAGATGAGTCTTAGGAGTCTAATCAAGAACATGGTTTATGATTTCGTTAACTTACCTATCGGCTAGGTCAAAATGACCCCCTTGTAGCCGGAGAAAGTGTTGAGTGAAGGGTTCCATTCTCACTAGGTACGAACAAACAATCATTGCAGAAGAGTAGTGAGTACCGTAATGATAAGGGGGCGTTTCGCCGTGAGGATCATCCCACTCCTGGAAACAAACATGATTTTTAATCATAAGTATTTATTATTATAAATCAATTTCAATAAATAGTCACGTAAATACCCAATGACGTCCATAATTCCGGTGAAAATTACCTTATATCTCTTCCTAAACTGCTCCAATCTATCCGTACTCTGTGCACCCATGGGTTTTGTGAGATCCCTAAAAGAAGCTGGGTCGTTCAGGTCCAGTTCCAGCGAGTCGTAGTCGGCCAAGATCCACGGGAACACTGGATACTGCATCAGATCGTTGTACGACCGTCCCGCCAATGTATTAAGGTGCATCAAATATTGGAAATTTGATATTTCGCCGCGCTAGAACAATGTTTGAAATTACTTAGCCGAATAATTGTATATGAATTTAAACGAAATATATTGTAGCTTGGAGAGAGATACGGCGTTAATCGTTTGGTTAATTTTTATTTATATTTCAATCTTATTTGTAGGTAATTTATTTCGAATTCTCTAGTTCTAACGAATGTTGTTGGTCGCGTCTTTTTGGTCGTCGCACGTGTCCAAACAGACCGCAAATGCCGCGTTATGTTTAGATACTCCCCTTGAGTAATTTAGTGCTAAAATTAAAAGGTCAGAATTCTTTTTTCTTTTGGTTGTCGTTAATGACTTGTTTGTGCCAGTGTTTTACACTCTGCTTTTCACTTCGATTGCGAGAAAATTAAACAATTACTTCAAAATATAAACGAAAATTTAATTAAAATTATATAAAAATTCAAAATAGTAACACAATGTTGAAAAATTAAAAAACTTAATTAAAAGAATACCCGCCAGTAAACTTTTATTTTTATTTTTACATGGCGATAGCTTAGGTATTCTGCCTAGTAATAAAAATAATTCGATGCGTTTTAATAATGAAGAAAACACAATACAAACAAATTAAAGCAAATCAATAAATTATCGTAAGTTTTTCTGTGAAGTTTTATTAAGCGTTGTTGGCTGTTGGGCCTAATAAGAATAAAAGGCCTAATAAAAGAATCTTTGTCTAAAATGAAAATTTTACTTTATGCTCTAGCTAGAACATAAGAAGCCATTTTATGCAGCCTATAAACGACATAAAGACTAACTTTGCGAGCGCGAGAAGTGAAAATAACGTTGATCGCAATGTTTTACCAGCCAGCGCTGAGTGACGGACGTGTCGCCGATGAGCGTGGCCAGCAGCCCGCCCGGCTGCTCGACGGCGACGCCCCGCTTCTGGCCGGCGACCGACCCCGCCGCGCTGTCGGCCATGCCCGTCGCCAGCGCCGTGAACCTGCTGTACACCTGCACGGCCACAGCACAGCGTTCACACATCCAAGTATTGATTATGGGGCCCGATTATGATTATGGGGCCGGGTCTCCAAGGGTTAAAGGAGATGGCTAAACGACTGCCCTTAACATGAATAAATATTTCTCAGTAGCTCGTAATATCCTTATATTATTTAATAATTTATTACGTGTTTAATAATATCATAGAACTTTCATGAAAAATATAAGTTATTTACTTGAACGGAACTCGAATAGTGCTGCACCAAAAAGAGACAATCGATTTTTTTACCGATTTCACTTCTCTGCCTTTGGTGTTCTACATTTTAATCATTTGGTGGCTTATTTACAGTCGACTTAAATCTTTTTATTATCTATATTTTCTATTTGCTGATTTCTGTGCATAAACGCCTAACAAACGTTCATAGCAAATATGTAGTTGATAACTATTGCGTATCTATTAACGTAAGAGTATTTATATTTATTTTTTAAGATTATAACAATATGAACAGTTCCTGAAACTTTTTTCATGCAAAATAATAATTTTCAACTATTCAGCATTACATGTTACTAGGTGAAATATTTATTCATTGTTAGGGCAGTCGCCCATACTGTATTTAGCCATCTCCTTTACTTTAATTTTATTCACTACAGGAAAGCCCTCCGTCTTGGCCTCGCGTGGTGGTAAATTGAAGGTAAAAATATAGCAACAACACATAGCTAAAATAATAATACACTTCACTGCACACAAAGATATACTTACAAACAGAACAATTTCAAAAACAGCACAGATGTACAATTCAGGCAGCACCTCAACTGAAAAAATTCATCATAACAGCTGATATACGTCCCCACCCTAAGTTGGGGTGTTTAGGCCTTAGTCAACCACGCTGGCCCAGTGCCGATTGGTCGACATCACATACACATTTCGATTTTTTTCGCAGTTGTCTCACGATGTATTCCTTAACCGTAGGAGCATCGGACAAATGTACACATAAATTTCGAAAAACGATAAACACATTGGTACATGGCGGTCTTGAACCCCGGACCTCCCGATTGTAAGGCGAGTGCCGAGTCCACAGCGCCACCGACGCTCTAGAAAAACTTCTTGCCTTGGCTGAAATGAATGTAGAATGAATGGCTTTTTTTCAATATTCACTTACTTTGTTCCGAACTTTTCTTGGAAAAGCTAGTAAATGATTTCTTCCGTCGCTCGAGAATACTTCTAAGGCAATCGGTTGAAGAAGGTAGCGCCTTTTATGGACTTCCCTAATAAAAAAATAGCAGTTGGTAAATAATCAGGAATACTAACATCAAGAAAGTACTTTATGGAGATTTGCAAGCTATTTTTGTAAACGTAATTTTTAGACATAAAAAAATGTGAAACTCATAAAACGTTAATGTACCTTATATCTTCATATAAGAACTTGGAGCATTGTCGCTGATTACTCCTTTGAATGCCTTGGCTGGGAAGTATGGGTTCGTAGTCGTCAGGACAACTATCCAAGTCTCTTATTTCTCTATTCTTCAGTAAAGTAAAGCCGTCTATAACGTAGCAGTGCTCGCGTCCGAACAATAATAAGCCCTCAGTGGTGTCAAGGCCCTGTATCCTGGCACATCGAAACATGTGTGAAATCTGAAAATATTGATAATTATTAATGTGTAAAGCTGTAATGTAAGTCCTCCGAATATCCCTTCAAGATATCAAGTAACCTTTTCATGATGCTCCAATAAACGTAGCAGAGTCTGGTTATCAGGTGGCGGAGGTTGTGGTTCATCTTCATCCTCATTGTCAGGGCCATCATCGTTAGCTAAAACGTTAATTTTTTAAACAAACAATTCATATAAATGGCAATCATAATAAATCATACAATTATTATAAATATTCGCAAACATATGAGAATAACATAGAAAGAAGTAAACTAAAATTACCAACAAAATTCCCTTAAAAATAATGACAATAATAGACAAGGAACCGATTCTAAGTATGAACACAATTCAAACAGATAGCATGTTTGGATTGTTCATACTAGATACTAATAGTCTATTCAAGATAAGAAGGATCCCCTGACAGGTCGAAGTTTTCCATTTTATGCATACTAGTTTCCATGATTAAAAATACTATGTTTTAAAAACATAACATCTCCTTCGGTTATTTTTATCAACAACGCAACAATCAGTCCAGTTAAATATAGTTATTTATAATTCTGAAAAAATATTTGTTTAGTTAAGAATGTATTTGAATCGTGAATCGGAACTTATTGTGTAAAGACAAATATTTTCTTTGTGAACTTAAATATTTTTTTAGATTTATAATTTTATTTAACTGGACTGATATTCTTGTTTTTATTTAATGTGGAATTAATTATTGCATTTTTTTAATAAAAATAACCTAAAAAGATAAGTTATATTTTTTAAACATAATATTTTCAATCACAGAAACTAGTATGCATGAAACGGAAAACTTCGACCTGTCACGTAAACTTTCTTACTTTGAATAGACTATATCAACAGATTTTTCTTCGAAAAAGGAATATGATTCACATTATGATTTTATCATACCTTCGCCCGATGGGTTTGTACCACGACTAACCACACCACTGCTGACTAAATCTGATGGTGACCCTTCTTCATTCGACATTTCTAACGAATGTTGATCTCTGTTGCTAAAATATAAAAATTAAATTTTAAACTAAAAAAGGGGCAACTTTTTTTTTCAGTACAATTCTTATAAACTTCCAAATGAAGAGTACACAGCCTGTTAATAAAACAACGCAAAACCTATTTTTGTTATAAAAAAAATACACAAATTACTTTATTGCACATCTTACAAATTTGAAACTCTATGGTCACGCACCTAAGCTGCGAATACGATAGCCGTTGCGCCGCCATAAGAAATAAAGGCTGATTTACATTGATACAGTAGTTGGCGCTAGCATCACTGGATTCCGGCGCTGGATCAGCACTAGCGAAAAATAGGCGACCGGTCTATTTCGATCCAGTGCTAGATACTGGATACTGGACTGGATTGAAACATGTTTACTATTTCAGCGCCGGAATTCAGTAATGCTGGCGCCAGCTAATGTATCAATGTGAATCAGACTTAAAGTCTATAATGTAATCATTTTTTAAAAATTAAATCTGGACCTAATGTTTTATTTGTGGAATTGATTCTATTCTGGATTCTGAACAACCTAATTTCAGATTTTGCACCAATTTCATTGACAAGTTGTCTAGATCTCACTAAAAATATTTCTATGAAGACTAATATCTACACAAAAGAAATAAACTCTTCTTGTAGATTAAATATACTATTGTTACGGGCACTTACTTGGCGTCATCTTCATGGTAGACCTGCACGTCGGCTGCTTCAACACACTCCACATCGTCGAGGTTGTTTCCGGCAGTCCTCCACTGTTGATATACCCTATAGTACTCCTTACTATCCAGGCTTTGTGCCACTTTGTATTTGAGCTGTTTCTGTTTGAATCAAAAACATAATGTTATAAATCGATCGCGAGTGTTGAGTAAAGTAATGCTAATATGTGTGCGAATTAATACGTGTGTAGTGACGCGAAATATCGATACTAATATTATAAAGAGGAATGATTTGATTCTTTGTTTGTATTAAATAGGCTTCGAAACTACTGACCCGCGTTTGATGAAAGTTGGTATAGGGATAGTTCGAGACCAGGGGACAAAAATTCAGGACAAGGGTAATTTTCCTACGGGAACAAAATTCCCACGGGAAAACAAAAATAACGCGGGCGAAGTCGCGAGCGGAAAGCTAGTGTTTAATAAAGACGAAGAACTACTTGCCAGAATATTCGACAACAAAATTAAGATGTTTACCACAATATAATTATTTACATATGTGCCCATTTTAATATAGTTGCGCACGCACATGCACTTACGGTCAGTTGTCGGTTTATTCTGTGTGCCCACTTACTAGTAATAATGTTGTTCAATTAAAACCCTTTGCAATGCAGGAAGTACCCAAAAAATTATTTCAATGTTTTTCGTCCATATTCGTAGACTATCAATTGATGGTCATAAAGTAAAATTTATGACCATCAATTATTTACTTGAATAGGGAATTGGAATTTTATTAATAACACATCACGATAGATACAAACCTTAACAAATTGTGAAGAAATGGTTAATTATGTTAGCAAGTTACCTATTCTAAATTGCATGCCTTCTCTTTCTTGAGATAAAGATTTTTGTATGTGTATTATAAAGAAGAACATGTACGATGACGTGAGACGCTACTTTATGTCGTATCTCTGGGTCTATCCAGCAACTTAAGATCTTAATAACTGTGCTATTTTTAAAGTAATATAATATAACTTCTCTGAGGCCTCTAAATAAAAAAAACAAGAAAGTGTGCCTATGCCGTTCAGAATCACACACTACAAACCAAAAGTGTTACAGAACTATACTGGTGCAGAGAAAATAGACTTACGTTGTCTGGATTATCGAGTTCGGGTCTATAAGGGTAGTGCAAATAGAACGCGTGGTTGTGCCGCAGCATCTTCCTCATGCGGCAAGGGCCCTCGGTGCTGTCCAGGGCCCATTTCCTAAGCGGATCGGGCTTCGCAGGGCCCCACAGCGCTCGCTCGCGGGTCAGTTCCCGCCAAGCACCGGCCCATTCAGCTTGCACGTAACGTGTCGTATGCTCCGCCGTTTGGACGCTAGTACGTAGCTGAACGCACCAAGCGGTCCTGTAGAAGCGGATACGAAAACATGTGTCCAAATCTTCTTATCTTAACTAAAATTGTTAGATATATTTTGAGTTTCCAAACTTTCTTTACTAAAATAGTTTAACATCGTCTGATGCTATTTGTCTCAATATAAACTTTTCTTTATACATTAGTTCCTCGAAAATTTTAGGTAACACACGATTATAAAATAAAAAGCAGCAAATGAACGGAAAGCTATAAAATATGAATCAGCGCCTCGTTGACTAATTGGGGACCCGATAATATCCAAAATAACGATGCGAGTTCACGTGCCTAAGATGCTAACACGTGCAACATTATGTGTATTTTTTAGGGATTTTGATAGAAATGTGGTGTTGGCTTCACCTGTCGAAATTCCTTTGTCACAACCAACTTACCTTTGTAGAAAAAACTAAATTAAAAAATAAACAGTCACTTCTGTCAATGAGCTGAACCTAATTCGTGCTTTTTATTTCTCAAAAATTATAATACTATAGTTCTGTAAAAATGATTTCTCACAGATATCTTTATTATTGAACTTACCTGACCAGCTGCACATGGTCTTGCATGTAAGCTAAAGCGTGATCGCGCGGCGGATGCGCTCTCATCTTGGCCGAATCTTCTTTTTTAACTTTCGTTCTGGAGGCGAGCCGTGTGAGACCGCCTGTCACTTTCTGAATCTTCGACTGTATCTGATTATGCAGCTCCCAAGGCACTCTGTACACAGCCTAGAAAAACGTGTGCTCAATAAAATTGAAAGTATGATTCATAATTGTCACATCAGTCGCGAGAAGGAATTCCCCAAAAGGAACTCCACGTCGATCATCTCATCATTTTTTGATTTTACCATGCTGACAAACTCTAGACTAGAGCATAGCCCTCTCTTATTCTCATTAATGAATGGCATACCTTTATATACCTATATCAAAATGAAAACTGTTAATGCCATTATTGGTGCGTTCCAGTTAAGAATCGCCACTTTCTGGTTCTTAATCTCTGATGTTAACGGCGTTTTGCTTTTCTTTTATAAAATGTTAACATTTTATTAGCCACGCTACTTGTTACAAAGGAGACGGTAGGAATTGTTTTTTCATATTGAATTTTGACACATTAGTATCATAGTCCAGTAATTTGAAATTAACAAATAGTATAAATCAGAATCAGCCTCAAATATATAAATTTCATACCAATAATTTTTAATCCTTTGAATAATCGTTTTGATTTATGAAAAAAAATTCACCTGTCAAACGTGAAAGCTGTCAATAAGTGGAATTAGAGGACCCATATCATAGTTATTTGATGCTAACTTTTCGTGGCAAAAACTGTTTAAATGGAACACACGAAACTAGCATGAAAAGTTAACAAAAGCTAATGAAACGTTCACAACAGTTGATGCTAAAAATGTTGTGAATCCGTGCTTATCTGGAACGCGCCTTGTATTAACAATGGCATTCGGTAAACATCAAAATAAGTAACTTCATATTTAAGAGTTTGAATGACATTCATTCTAATTAAACAAATAAACCCTAATCAAGACATGCTTAGTCTCACCTTCCTTTCAGTGTCGATATAGTTTATCCATAGCTTGTGAGCACTCTCATTTAGTTGCTCCCTCACTGCAGTTAACTCTGGGGCGCGCGCGTTGCCTACTGGTGCCGTGAGAGTTACTTTAAACACCTCTTCTATGGCAGGCTTTTTGCAAGCGTACAGCACTTCCCACACTCTACGGGCAGCCCCAGCCATTAAATTACGACCTTAAAGTAAAAAAAAGTGTTTATTTTGCCAATTAAATATGACATTGTAGGTGACAACCAATTTCTATATAGAAAACTGAGAATAAGTACTTGTCATAAATACCTTGATGAGTTGTGAGCCTGTCATCTCTTGACTCGAGATCTCCGCTTGGATTTACGTGCCATGTGGTACGCATATGTGAATCGAGTGCGATTTTCATATTTGAACTTAGCTGCAAAAGGCAGTATGTAAGACATCCTATGAACTCTAACTCATGGTTTCCCGCGCCAAATATTAGTAGTCTGAAAGAAATATATGCCGTTATACAATTATTTTTATTAAAACGTTTGGAGGGAAGTTAGTCAATATCGGTAAAGTGAAACTTTTTCAATGATACCAACTCATGTCATTTTAACATTATCAAAATTCGTGTTTCAAAAATCAGGACACACATTACAATAAATAAATATATACAAAGACTGATTGTAGTGGTCACATACCTGTTGGTGGCAAGCTTATGTAGGGCCTCAAGTACAGACATCTGATCAGCGATAGAGTCAGTTGAGCGAGATAGCAAGTATAAAATGGTTCTGTTTAAACAATGGTGTAATCCTTCCAACGATATCACAGATGACTTTTTCTTAGCTTGCGTTATAAGCTTTACAATAAAGTCAAACACCTGGAAGATCAGGTTCGTTAGTAAAAAGTGTGCACATTTAGAAAATAACACTAATTTAATTACGACTAACTCACCTCGTGGGGATCTCTCGAAAGCTGGCTTTGCCATAATTTATCGACTAATCTAGCTGCCAGATAGCAAACGTTGGAAATATTTGACTCAGATCCGAACAACTCTGTGTTTAAAAGATTTTCCATGAGTGTTGTCAGAACTTCAGTCTGATATTCAATTTGCTGCTGTGTTGTTGAGTTAGCTGGAGAAGCATCCAAGACCAAGTCGATAACCTACGACAAGATTTTATATCATTTTATGAAAGATATTTCTAAAGAGCAAATGATAACATAGTGCAGAGTATATTAATAAGAGGAAGCCCATGTGAAGTGTTCTATGCACTTGTGAACTTACGAGTATATATTCAACATCGATAAAAGTTAATTGGATAACCTCTGCATTTTGTCTTTATAGAGATTTTACATTAAATATCATAGATTCTCTTTTGACTATACAATCATATTTCAAAATAAAAGCAAATGCTAATTTATCCTAGCCTTGATGGCAAATAGGAGAAGTAGTTATCAGATGTCTTCACTTATCTGCCACAAACAAGTACAAATAGCAACAACTCATTACATTATACGAGTAGTATAAAAATATTTATTTTATTTGAAGTCACCCAAATAATTAAACTTCTTTTAAACGACAAAGTTAAACACTTCTTTAATATTTTAATATAAATACTCTAACTCCCATCCCATGTGTAATAAGTATTATATTCTGCATTTGTTGTTAAAAAAATTTGATAGTAGTAGTAGATTGTTAGTGTGAATTCGGACTCGAATGTTTGTTATGTATCAGTGAAAGTATGCGAAAAACAGTGGCTATTTACATAATGCATAGAAAATAATATAAAAAAGCGGCATGCATAACAGGGCAAAAAAAACGCTAATATTTACGCAATAAAAAAATGATCTCGGAGCGGGGCAGGAGCTACATGGCGTACAAAACATAGACGACGGCACCGAGTCTGCGCATGCGCTGGTGGCTGCGCTCTAAAATCAATGATCATGCCCACTTGTTAAATTGCAACAGTAACACACGGCTGTTAATTGCTGGCATTAAGGTGGCAACTGACCAGACCCCTTGGACAAAAGTCACACGTAAATTTTTCCGCAGTCGTTCCGCAGAAAAAATGTATGGAGATGACATTAGGCGCGGAAAAAATAGCGTGAGGTTATCACATACTATTGTCATTTCCATTCATTTTTTCTGCGAAAAAATTTACGTGTGGCTTTTGTCTAAGGAGGCTAAGCTTATTACTGTAACGTGATTCGCGGCACATACAAAGCGATTCGGAAGGAGCGAATGCTCGCATTGAACATTTTACGTTGCGCTAAAAGCTCTGGTCAGTCACCGTCTTTAACGGCAAGTTATCCGCAATCGCTACAACATCCTAACCAGTGATTCGATTTAATCAAAACAAGCATGCTATATGTCTTGATATCACCGGGGGGGTTTATTGTCAATAAAAATTTATCAAGTTCGCTTTTATTATACTTTGCGGCGTCAATATAATACTCTTTGCCGACTTTTCATAAATCAGTAATGGATCCACTATGAATGTCAAAATTTCAGAGATCGTGATACATTTTATGATTGTGTAGCTTAAAATTCTAAAGATAATTTAATGTTTTCAATTGTCTTACGTATTATGAACATTGGTAAAATTATAGTAAATGATACTTGCCATTAAGAGTAAACTAAAAAGTTAATCTTTCATCTTATCTCAAGTACAAACAAATAACATTGTACTGTACCTGGCAGTAAATAATACACATCGAGCTTTTGAAAGAAATTTATAGTGTCGTCTTGAGTATTGTCTGTCTCACGAAATACTGGCAGTCCAGTATCTACTATAGGAGCTGTAAAAGAGTTATTTTTGATGGTTTCCCATCAAACTGAACAAGTGCGAATTAATTTTAAAGTTTGTTGTATTAACAACTCTGTAAATATCAGCAAAACGTCCAACGTGCATGACAGAGATAAATCTCTATGAAACCTAAACAAAGCGGTTTCTCTTTCTAAAGCTCGTTAACCATTATTTCCCGTCGGATACCGTATATTTAAAGAATTTACCATTTAAAGTCATACTCGTATCAAATTTTCTTACCGGTGCTGCCTTCCCTGATACGCTTAGTGGCAATGAGTCAAGTACAATGACTCTCAGAAAATCCATGACACCTTGCCTTGCAGGGTGCTGTGTGAGTGAGGCGGAATTAGTGACAACAACTATTTCCTTCTCCGATCCTGGAGTGGAAGCACCAGAGCTATCGCCGCTCTCACATATGGCTTAAAAATAAAAGATAGTTTTATGGATTTTAAATATAATAAAAAATAATATAAAAATTCTCCTTGAAAGGGTACGAAGTGGTGTACAAAACTCGACATTCCGCCATTTATTTTAAGTCCCATGTAACAGGGGACGCGCCTATTGCCACAACTAGGCATTAATTCCAGTGTCCGAACTGTTGCTGAGAATTTCATATTCAGAAAAAACTCAATAAAAACTAGACTAACGAAATTAAACTATATCATAGAATTGCCTTTTACAGGTTAAATAAATACGTACGAAACTACGAACGAAGAAAATATTAGTGCTAAACAATAAATTTTATTAAACAAATTAATAAACTTACGCATTTGAAGATCGTCAGCATTGTTAGGTGGAAATAACGTAGACGCTAGGGCTGTCAACACTTCAGCAGTCATCATGATTGTAACAAAATCCGGCAATGTGTTATATAGAGAAAACAGCACCTTAAATATTATAATACTCGGTAAATAAAAAAAAAATACTCGATAAATATTTTCATAAGTGGGCTTCACTGACCTGTATGATGGCCACAGGATGTTCGTTCAGCCATTCGGGCATAGAGCCTGGCTCGGCGTGTATTAAAGCTCTGACTGCGCCTAATAATATGACAACCGCTTCTGGGCACAGCGTTATTCTCGCGGCGACAGCAGCGGAGGATTGTCGCGAAGGGGCCGCGGCGCCCCACGCTGCGCCCCAAACGCGTTCCACTGACACAGTCTTCTCGAGGCCCAAGTTTCTCATCGGTTGTCCGAGAGTCAACCCGAACAGCAAGTAGTACAGCTCGGCAATTTGAAGATGATACAGTACGAGCCTAAAATTATCGTTTACGGATTGAGCTTTTTTAGAATCATATTTTAAATGGCTATTATATAGCCTTATGTATTGTTAAAGTAAATAGATATGAGCTAATAAACAAATCAGTATTCAGATGCTCCTCTTTTTTCAGTAAAACTAAGCAGGCTGCCCACCTGATGATAGGCTTCAGTCAACAATAATACATGTGGTTCCTGTATGACTTGCAAATCTACAACCTCTGCATGACACTTATGTAAGTTGCCAACTTGTGACATAAGATGTCAAGTCACAGTACCCAGTAATTTTATTATATGTCTTACCCTTTATCCAACCAGAACACATCGACATACAGACGACTCTGGTACGGTCTCCCTCTTAGAAAATCTCAGCTACTCAAGACTCCTTCTCAGCTACTACAGACTGCTTTTTTCAACAAACGAGTACCTACCGGAAATTTTTACTGCGTTGCTATTGGTTCGCATAATCAACATTAAACCATTAAATCCATTTTATGCATTAAGAACGAGCCTTTACAATTTCAAAACCAGAACAAAGGGTTGGCCCCGCCCCTAACAGTGACCCATCTCACTCTGTCAACAATACTGGAAATGTGCGAGAGACATACTCAGTACTCGTTTGTTAAAAAACGGACTATAGTTTGAATTACTCAAAATTTTCTCACGATTTTGTTTGAAGTGGAGAAGCGACGAGTACACCACAGCTGTTGTTATAAAGCTTGGCAAAAAAGTCTAAAATTATTTAAGATAGCAGCCCCATTTCTCCAAAAAATGATCGTAGTGTTGCCATTTCGGACGTGATATTGGCGAAGAAATTGGTCCCCATTTATTACACTTCTTTATTGCTTAACTGTAATCGGTACCATAATAACGTATGGCACGGAACATGGACAAAATGTGAAAAAGAATATCATCCTTCTCCTTTCATATTACATTGAATAGAGATGCGATGAGTTTTCTTTTCGACTCTTTCTTCTCTAGTCTCCACGACCAGTACTAGACCTGCAGAAGGGCGAAGCGAAATCGTCCAAGCTTATAATAATAGGCAGTATTTCAATCGCACGTACCAGGAGAGCAGTGTAAAACCGGAGGTGTGCAGTAGCGGTGAGTGCAAGTGTGTTTGCGAGTGAACCGCTGCGGGCATCACTACACCCGCCTGTTGGGGCGATGCCACCACCTCAGTGTGCCTCAACCAACCACCGTTGCCGGAGCCCTCGCGAAATCTGCAAAGTTATTCTTTATAGGAAATTTACATCGTTTTAACGGGTATTAATCTGAGGCCCTGTTTTTGAATCATTGATGTGGGAACTGCCCTGCGAGCATGGAACTCTCGAAAAACAAAATTTGACAGCTAAGATCAACATACTCGACATAAATCGATAAATTTGACAGATATTCCTAAGGAGTGAAAAGGACAGATGCTTTTGTCGATCGATATATGTCGAGCGACAAGTCCATGCCCGCAGGGCTGATTCGACAACAATTCATAAAATAGTTTGAATTCGAGTTTTGTCTCGAGCGGTAATCACAGTTCAACCTATCAGAACACAGGACATGTCGAGCTCCACATCTTTTATGCAAAGCCGCTTGTGTATTGTGGGCTGAGGCATGAATTTCAAATTGGAGGTATGGTTTTATTTCATTTTTTTATTATCCTGTTATTATTTTTCATTTATTTTCAATAACATTCGATATTTGTTGTAGAACTCAAGTTTCAATTTTGTAGATATAAGCTGAATATTATTTGTTCAAAATAAAAATATTTTACTTGAGGTTTATTAATCCCAAACAGTTATAATAGTTTTTAAAGAAATTTAAAGAAGTGAAAAACCGATCCTATTACTTGAGAAAAGTCAAGCGATAATAATTCAAAATATGAAGTAGCTTAACATGTCTAATGTTATGATTGTCTGTGCTGTGACTGCCGCCCGAGAAAAAAATCGAATGCGTTTTTTTTTCCAATCCGTAATAATCAGCCCTGTCTAGTGGTCGATTTCTATGGATTTTCGTTTGGCGTTAGAGATTATCCCTGCGTTCCAGATAAAGCACTGCTACTTTCTGAGGTTAACATCTGATGTTAGCCTCGTTTTGCGTTTCTTATAATAAATGTTGACATTTTTAGCCGCGCTAATTGTTACAAATAAAACGCAAAGTACTGATTTTTCGTGCTGAATTTTGACACCTCACCTGCTTAGTCCAGCCACTTAAAATTTTTAATAATATAAATCAGAATTGGCTAATACTTTATATATCTTTCAATATTTTTTTTAAATCCGCTGAAAATCCTTTTTGATTCATGAAAAAAAGATTCCAAATGTCAAATTTGAAAGTTGTCAAAAAGTGGTATCAGAGGACCCATCTATTAGCATGGGTATTTGATGTTAGCATTTCGTGTTAAAAATGCTTAAATGAAACGCATGACAACCAGCAAGAAAAACTAGCATCACCGGCTAATGAAACGCAGAGATGCTAAAAATGTTGATATTTATGGCTAAAAAAGCTTATCTGGAACGCAGGGTATGTATTTGTAAATTGATCAGCTGCAACGGGCATTCTCAATCACTGTAGTCTATTCAAGATAAAAAGGTTCCCGTGACAGGTTCAAGTTTTCCATTTCATGCATACTAGTTTCCGTGATTTAAAATATTAGGTTGGGGAAAAAGTCTTTTCGCATTATAGTATGTATAAACTTGTAATAAAATCTCTTTGGCTATACGATTTGTATCTGGCTGGTTTTGGTATCATTGAAAGTTTAAATTTTAAAGAACATAATTCCAAATTCAAATTAGGAAAATGTGTGATTTTCATTTGTTTTTCGTACCGCCAAGATGAGTAAATCTAATGAAGAAATTCGATACATTTTAAAATTTTACTACAAAAAAGGTAAAAATGCAACGCAAGCCGCGAAAAAAATTTGCGATGTTTATGGACCTAGTGCAGTTTCTGTGAGAGTAGCACAAATTTGGTATAAGCGTTTTCAATCCGGAAATTTTGATGTCAAAGATGCACGTCGCTCTGGTCCCCCATAATACAGATAAAATGGATGCCATTTTTGAAAAAGTGGAGCAAGATCGGCATGTCAGTAGTTACGACGTAGCTGAAGAACTGGGAATTGACCACAAAACAGTTTTGGCGCATTTGAAAAAAACTGGGTACACAAAAAAGCTCGACATTTGGGTACCTCACGAGCTCACTGAAAGAAACCTAATGAACCGTGTACTCATTTGTGATTCTTTATTACGACGTAATGAAACCGAACCATTTTTGAAGAAGCTGATAACTGGTGATGAAAAGTGGATCACGTACGACAAGAATGTGCGAAAAAGGTCGTGGTCAAAGGCCGGTCAGGCTTCACAGACTGTGGCGAAACCCGGGTTAACTCGCAACAAGGTGATGCTGTGTGTGTGGTGGGATTGGAAGGGCATTATTCATTATGAGCTGTTACCACCAGGCAGGACCATCGATTCTGAACTCTACTGCGAACAACTGATGAGATTAAAGCAAGAAGTTGAGAGAAAGCGGCCGGAATTAATCAACAGAAGGGGTGTGGTTTTTCATCATGATAACGCTAGACCTCACACATCTTTAGCCACTCAGCAAAAATTAAGAGAGTTTGGCTGGGAGGTGTTAATGCATCCGCCGTATAGTCCTGACCTTGCACCTTCAGATTTCCACCTGTTTCGGTCTCTTCAGAATTCTTTAGGCAGTGTCAGGTTAACATCACGAGAGGACTGCCAAAACCACTTATCGCGGTATTTTGGCCAGAAGTCCCAAAATTTCTATAGCAATGGGATCATGTCCCTACCTACAAGATGGCAAAAAGTTATCGAACAAAATGGTACCTACATACTTTAGTTAAATGTAAATAAACTATATTAAAAAATGTTTTGAATTTTCTTAAAAAATGCGAAGAAACTTTTTCCCCAACCTATTATTATGTATTGTTGATGGACCCGGCACCCGCACGGTGAATCCATGGAATGCTTAGTTATCGTCTCTCTAAGCCCATTATTTGAGTTGAAGGAATACTTAAATATTGGCAGGTATGTGTTACTTTTTCGTTTTATCGTCCGTCCAAGCAAATAGTATGTCTGTTTAAAATTAATTAGGTGTGTTGGGAGTTGTTTATAAATATATAAATTTCATACAAAATAGGGAACTCCCATAATTTTATACTTTTAATCTGTCATATAGATACATATAAAGGAATATAACCAAAACATCATGGCTCGTATATACATTATGTTTAGCATTTAAACAAGGTATGTTCAGTTTCAATTAATTACGAATAATATTCTTTTACACATTTAAGTGTGCAGAAATTTATTGTTTTGTATCTACATATTTGTTCTTCCAAGTAGAACTAAGAAGTTTCCGGACATTTCAATAATTGAACTGACTTACTAAAAGGTATAAGTAAAGTGCGTAAGATCTTATGTAGTGACGTCACTGTGTGCGTATACGTGTTTAATTTTAAGTTTCTTTTTACGTCACTTATAATTAATTGTTGTACGTCTTATAATATTATGTAAATAAAATTGACTTTGAACAACTGTCATTATTGGATTTATTTAATTTATCGATATGATTAGAGCGCTAACTATATTAATCGTATAAAAAAATCAGTCAGGACGTGGTTGTTTTATTGTATTAGCAAAATTACCTTTGCAATATAGCCGATTGTTGGCCTTGTCCAGAACACAATATGACCAGCATTCGTAAGGCAAATAAAACAGTCGTCGGGTGAACGTTTTCTTGCATGAAACTGAGCAGCCAGTCCAGGCCCAGGACACGCGAAATCTCTTCACATAGTATGGTATTGACTAGATTTCGAGCGGTAAATAAGAGACTATTGAGAACAATGAAGCATTTGTTGCGCAATATTATTTGTTCGCCCTCGCATTCCTTATCGAATTCGCTCTCTCTGAGGTGTATCCCTTTCTCTGTTTGCGACGGCAAAGGTAGAGTATAGGCCATGTATTGCCCTACACACAACAGGTCGCTTGGTCTGGGCTGTCCGCCTAATAATGCCGCTATAAGCTTTATCAGTACATTCTTTGTGCTAACGACTTTCACGTCGTTTACAATGTAGAGAAGTTTCGAGACCAGCTGCAGTTCTCGCATTGTGCGTAAGTTGTGCGTCTTGTGAGCTGTTTCTGTAGCTAGCTCTAATAAGTGCTCTAGGAGCGATTTAATTAAACCGCCTGGCGCTCCCAGCCAGACATCCAATTCGCATATTAAGTCCTGCAAAGGAACAAGCTGAATTAAGGTAGGATGATCTTTATTTGAAAGCTATAGGCTTTTAATAAGAATAACTATAATAAAATACATTTTTTACCTGAAAAGCAGTTAAGTTGGGAATTGATGAAGTCTCCTTTTGACTATCCACTGTTCCTACTAGTCCAAATATTAGGTGCAATATATGCGAGTTAAGAAGCTGCTTTTTTCGTTTTAGCAGCATGGCCAATGTTTGGTATCCTCTTCGTCGATCCATTTCAGATTGCGCTGCTTTGTTCGATCGAACCACACAAACTAACGCCTTCACGCCAGCGTAAAGGCATTCCACGTCTTGAGCCATTGCTATCAATCCCAATAATACTGAACAACCACCTACAGTGTCGATCTGAAAGTTAAGTTGATGAAAAAATGAACATATTTTCTTAAGTTCATCCGCGGTACATTGAGTAGGTATCAAGACACAAGAAGGCGAATGTAATGAGTCTTCTGCACATATGTCATTATCCAAGCTATTTCTGTCGAAAAGAGGTGGTCCTTGTGCTAAAATTATATAAATTAATTGGTATAGAGTTCACAGATTTCAGATTCAGATATTCATTACGCACAAAAAATACATTTACTACACTGAACTAAATAGCTGTAGGAGTTTTTTTTTTATTTAGACGTCACACACAGATCGGATGAAAATCATAAGAATCGCATTTTGATATTGTAGTAGGAAATTGAAGGAAGGATTTACACCATTAGTCACATGCGGCCCACTAGACCCCAGGCACTTTCATATGGCACCATTTGGTTGTTACTGCCTCTAGCACAACACTGAGGTGGGAGGGGCGCATGAGTGAGCAAGGAAGCTACATGAACGTACCTTCGCACACGTCTTATAATTATGTGACAAAATATTACAAAATCCAAGTTGATAGGGGTCCAATAAACCCCAAGTGGTTAAAGATTTTGTATATACAGCTAAATTGACAAACAAGCAGACTACCCACCTGATGGTAAGTGACTACAGCCGCCTATAGTAAGTGTGATTCCTGCAAGACTTGCAAATCTTCATCCCCACAAGGATGCTAATGTACGTCACCAACTTGTGACATGTCATAAGAAGCTAAGTCACAGTACCCACTACCCAGTAATTTTACTGGCTTACCCTTCAAACCGGAACACAGCAAGGCAAGAACCGCTGCTTGGCGTCAGAAACAGGTAAGATAGAGTTACCCATGCTGGTAGAAAGTTCCATTATTTCGAAAATTTACCATAATCGCGGCAGGCTTGGAGCAAAACACTCGCACGCCTAGGTATCCCACGACGGTTCCGCCCAGACACCTCGCTGGCCCCAACAGGTGGCCGGCCGAATTGTGTAATATCCTGATTGGCGTTGCGTTCTCGTGGGACGACATGCCGAGCTGCTTCGCGATCGCCTTGTTGTCGTTCTTGCTGTACACTTTGCGAATCTTCGCCAGGGTCAATTGTGACATTGCTCGCGCGTTGATGCCGAAAACTACCTTCTCCTCCGCTACAAGCGGCGCTAGCGGCTCTTGATTGGGCCCTGGCGGCTGGGGTGCTTGGAGCGTGCCCACATAATGCGGTCCCAATTGGTAGAGAACTGCGACTGTTTGCGCTGGCAGAACCTGTACGAAGTTATTTCAAAACCTTAGACTTTTAAATCTAAATATAAAAATGCAAATTTTAACATTTATGAAGTGTCTAACATAATATTTCAAAGCAAACTAAATTACAAGCAACTGCTGAAACGTACTGAAAGTTATATTAACATTAAATTATAATTTTGGAATACTTTGGAAGAATATGTATTGAAATCATCCCTAAATATAATTATTATTTGCCCACCTTCACATATTGCAGGAACTACATTAGTTTACATCAAAATAAATACACATTTTGCAATAATACAACACAATTAATATCTTTAGCCCAGAACTGAAACTTGCGTGGTAGATTATATTGGTATACTATAGGGTAAATTTTGAGGTACCGGCAACCTCGCAGGATTAGATAGCTAACGTTAGTAAGCTAGCAAATGTTGTAGTTAATGATGCTAGCTATCTAATCCTGCGAGGTTGCCGGTACCTCAAAATTTACCCTGTATAACGCAGCGTACTCACCTCTTCAAGCAATAACGCAGGCCCTTGCCGCCAGACCAGCTTCGAGTACCGTCGCCATTGCGGTGGCGTTCCGATGACGCAATAAACGCACGACGCCCCAGACAATGTTGCCGCTCCTCCCCCAGGGTTGGCGCTCACGTAATGCAACTTACCCGAGTGCATATGTTGACCTGCGGCATTTCCCTATTTTTATTCAACTCAACAAAGCAGAATGGCAACATTTCAAAAAAAAAAGTCATTGTACGAAAATTACAACACCATTTGGGGGTGTGGTCAACCTGAATACTATACAATATGTTACAAAAAAAGTAAATAAATGAAATAATTATTCTTGAAAGACACCCTATTTTAAATTCTTCTGTAAAAATATTCGGAATTGTTTCAGAATGACTGAGATAACAGCTTTCTTAGGTTAAATGTCGGATTTGGATTTTTCAATTAATTTTTTTAGAGGGTATTTTTGTAACACATTGTATATAGTTATATGTTTTCACTCTCTTTTTCTCAAACATAATAAAAAATACTTTTCATAACATGTTGTATTGTCAATTATGTGTGTGAATGGCAGATTAAATTACATCACGTAATATAAATATGGATATTATATTAAGTATTTGTAAGCAAATGCAATAATATGATTAATGCCCCCGGTGACCACGGTAATAATTATTCCTGATCAATTAAGCTTGCGTAAATTAGCAAATATTGACATACCGTCTAAGTACAATGAAAAGGACGAGTTTTTCAGGACAGCACGATTAAGCACCAAAGTGAGATGGTGCCACTGCCCTTCGTGCTGTAGGTCAGGGCACCAGACGCGCGCACCGCAATCGCCAGACCCTTCTGGTTCCCATTCGCCGACATCTAGAATATCAACAACATTATTATTGTTCCCAAAAATTTGTGCACTGACTAAACAATTGTGTGGATTGTTTATAACTAAAGATACGAAGCTTTGTGCCTTAAAGTATTGTCTCTTTAGTATACTTACTATGTGGTACCAAAGTTTCTTGCGTAGAAATGATGATGGCCTTGTCCCTCGCTGACAGTACTACAGCTAGACACACCAGATGCTCGTCACGACTGTTGTTGATATTCCGGACTAGTGTCAACAGCCGAACGCAGTGCGGGTCTGAGCGCGGGTCTGAGTATTTTTCAACGCATATCCAAGTCGAATACGTGAGTCCAGTTTGCGGTGGAAACACTCTGTCACCTTCGGGAGTAGATAAAGTATAAATTTATATTTAGGTATGCTTATAATGGAATATTTCAGTATTAAACATGCTCCATATTCGTGTACCTGATCCAATCCCACCAAGCGTAGCATTATCCTGAGTGCCTAAAGCATTTAGGTTAGCAGACTGTGGCGCAATACTAGGCAGATAGAGACAACCGAAGCCTTCAGCAGACATGTCAAACTCCACGAAAGGTGGCAATGTACACGAATGTTGGGACCTGGGAAGAGTTGCATTCGTTCAAATACAAGTAGTTTTCTTGACTGCAAGCTTTAATAATGAATAATAAACAGCATACCTGTAGTCTCTTGGAGTAGTCATAGACACTAATGTTTTGATTCTCGTTAACGGGACTGGTCCGCCAGGTTTACATGGTTGTCCTGGCTCTGGTGATATGCAATTTAAGGGGCTGCCCATCCTCAAGAACTCTCTGGAAAGAACAAGCATACAAAATTTTGTCACCTGTTTTAAAAGTAATCTTGTATATCTTCAATTGTTTGTACAATAAACTACCTGTGTTATTCGAGTCCACAATGGTTAAATATTAACATTATAATAGCTTACCTGAGTTCGATTGGCCGTAACGCGTGCGCAGCCAATCGTTCCAGCATGTACATAGCGGGCGCGTGTAGCGGGTGTTTTTCAAACCGCAACGCGGCGCCGCAAACGCTAAGGACCACTCCCGCCAATCCCGCCCCACACATCACCTGCTGATTTCGTTCGCTGCACACACGAGGAAATTAACACTTGATTATTATGCGTCCAAGCTGTCAATTAATTAACAACAAAAACTTCACTTCGGATTTTCCTAATTTGTCAGTGTCCCTTATTTGCCCCTTTACTTATTCGACAATTCCTTGATTCGCCAATTTCCTTACTTTTCACTAAGTTGTCTGTTTCTTTAGTAAGTCAATTTCCTTGTACGTACGTTGCCTTATTCGTCAGTTATTTTAGGTTGTCAATTTTGATACCTTGTCATGTTCTCATCGCGTTTGTTTCGTTATCCGTATAGGTACTTTAGTTAGTCAATTTGATAATTTAAACCACTCCAAGAATCCAATACTATATTGGGAAATCTTATAGTCTTTTTGATGATGGATAAGAACGATATTTTGTACTATTCCAAAAAAAAAGGTCTCCAAACAGGCGAATTTGGAAACCGACAAACTAGTAATGAGGATAACCTAGACAAATTAAAGAATAAGTAAACTAGCACATAAGTAAACTGACGAATTTATAAAATTCCTAGCCTACAAAAACTAGCGAATGAGGAAACCGACGAATCAGGAAAATGACAAACTAGAGAAAATGTCAACCTATCGAAAGTGACGAATACGTAAAGTGGCAAATTAGGGAAACTGACAAATTAGTAAAATGACCAGTTATACGCTAGCACCTTAGAATGGCAAATGTAAATAAATATTTATAAAGTTTTGAGATTATAAAAACTGTCTTAACTATGTAAATGCTTTAAGCTTTTGATCTGCATGTTTAACTAATGTTTTGACTAATGTTAAGTCAAGCAAGACTCTTTAATTATTAACATTGACAGGAGGGCTTACGAACGCGCTGTTAAAGTAGTCCGAAATGAATGCTTGCAAATAGTACAAATATCACCGTATTTATTGCGGATCACGGTTCGGTCGGTTTCCACTGATCCTAATAGTAATAATGTTTACGCATCTCAGACTATAAAGAAAGTGATGGCAATTTATTCAAATATGAGACAAAAAGTTGAAATATAATCAGCTTACCTTCTTACAAGACTTTTCAGCACGTGTGCGAGGTAATCCCTGATAGCTCGCGAATGCTGCTCATGTTCAGGTGGCCTGGGCAAGGCTGGTAACAGTTTAGCCAGGACTATGACCACGCCAGAATGGATAACCCATGCTTCAGTAGACGCGCTACCAGAAGAAAGATTCAGTGGGGCAGTGCGCCCAGCCGGTTTACTCTAAAACGCGATTTTTAAAAAAACTTAGATTTATAAAACACTATTAGAGTTTTCATTACCGATTCTTTGGCTGTTATGAAGAATAATATGGAACACTCAAACTAACATTTATAATTTTAGCTATCATGTGTAAAAATCGTAGATGTAAGTATATATTATAAAGCATGTCATAATTTTGATTAGTATCAACTATTTTTCACTATGGTTTCTATTTAATTAACTTACCTCATTAATAGCAGAGCTTTGCCTTGTTAAACTAGGTGATTTTATATTTAGCGTCCCGCAAAATGTTGGTTTATCGAATGAATCGAGCGCAACGTCATAAAGTAGCCTCAATATAATGCATGCGTTCACGAACACAATGGGCACTTTATCCGGAAAACTAAAAACATCGAAAGTAAATTCATTGCCACAGATAGTAATTAGGTCTGTAGAATAAAGATTGATACAATTATATTAGTCTCAAAAGATGTAATATTAAACTCACTCCATATCTAAAATGTTTCCTGTGAACATTTCATGAAATACTTCATAAAGCTCGGGATCCCCATTTTCGACGTCATTTTGTAATTCTGTATCATCAGTGAAACATCCCAACAATCTAATTGTGTCACTTAAAGTGGTCATGCATATCTTAAAATAGAAAGAAACATGAAATTTGTAGTGTAATTATGTTAGGTGTGTAAAATATTTTCTTGGCACAATTCAGTCCGATATATTTACCTCATGGTGAAAGAACTTTGCGTTTGCAGGTTCAAAACGCATTGCGGTGCTGATTGTGTAAAATACAATATGTATCAGTTGCAATATATCTTTGTCCAATATTCCATTCTCTTTCAGTTTGCCTTCTAGAGAAACTAAGACACTTGTGACATATACAAATCCGCTGACCTAAAATTATTAAACTTAAGCAATGCTTCAAAAATTAAGGAAAAGTACACAGTATTAACACAAAAGTAAATGAGTTCTTTAGGTATAATACGAAAATTTTTGACGTTATTACCTTTCTAAATATTGTTCTTGTCCGGTGAGAGTCCCGTAAGCATGCCAAGAGAGCTTTAAGAATATGTAATTTTAATTGCAATGCATCATTAGGTGCTGCATGCATCCCACATAATAAGGCAGACATGTCCTCTTCTCCGGAACCACTTACTATTAATTCCCGTATCACACCTGAAAAGACATTTCTAAATTAAATATTATTCTCTAATAAATTTATTTTATTCAATTGCTAAGTAAAAATAGGAGCTTTTTTCTGTATCAAGCTTTTTATAAAACCACATACATAAAATGAAGTCACTTCGATATGATTCAATTAAACAAAATGGATTAAAAATTAGATTTGGATCATATCATTTAACATTAAATTACTTATAAGTTATTAAATGTGACCTTACCCAGTGCCTGATTTCTACAAGATTCGTGAACTACCATTCCATGTACACATTTGGCGCCACCACAGTCTCTAAACACATTACAATTATTTGAATTCCCATTCAATAAAGCTGTCAGACCCTCCATAATTAAAGCACCTAGTTCCTCCTCCTCTGCATCTATGTTAAGATCTTTTATTAAGGAATCTTGTCTAGAAGACAATCTTTTCCTTCTCTCAGGCGCTTTAGGCGAGGCGTTAGCATCAGGGGAATTTTTCTTGCATTTTTCTTCTTCCAAGATCTGCTTATCTTTTAAAAATGCTGCATAACGTGACAGGCAAGTGACAAAAACTTCTAACATGCCTACTTCTCGATAAACATCTTTGAAAATAGTATTATGTCTGTAATAAAATAAATATTATGTCAATCACGTGAGGCCTTAACTATCACAAATCTAAATGTGTCACTCTTAAATACGATTATTAATAAGCGGGTTTAAAATGGGATCTGTAAATTTAGCATGAACTTAATACACAGAATAAAATGTCAAAATTCATAAAGTACATTAAATTCGAAAAGTGTGACCATTACACTTACTTTAATATGTTTAATAAAGTTTTTATACACAATATACTACATCTTCTTGATCTGTTTGCTTTCAGTAATAAAGATAGCGAGATCAATTCCTTGCAAGGGACGAAGTTCAACTGGAACACTATAAACTCTAATAATTCGAAGAACTTCTCTTGGATTTCTGCATTTTTGGTGTGGATTCTCTCAGAGAACTGGCTTAATGTATTTTGGTTTTCTAATATAAAATAATTGGCGTTGTCAGCGTGATAAACACTTGATATGGCGTCCAGTATGGTGCAACATAGTGCTGGTGAGTTTGATTTTATGAAAACTGATTGTAGTACCTGAAACAAAAAAAAAAAAATTCGACTTATTGCATATGCAGAGATTAACTTTATTCTCAATTAAAACTTTCCGGAATTCGGATTAAGCGCCTATATTTGATATCAGACGATTAAGATGGTGTCATCCTAAATACATGACATGACGGTTGTTGAGAGTGGACTGTATATAGGTACTTACTGACTTAACCGCTGGCACACCCCGGACACTCCATACAACGTTCGCAAATCGCAAATTACCTATTACTACTACTAAAGCAAATGACGTTTGTACACGCGCAAATGTGTGCGTGGAATCTAGTAGGGCTGATTGCGCGGTTATCAATCGAAATGAAGCGAGAAGTGCAGCAACTGCCTTCTCTTTTACCCGCATAGCGCTATCTCTGTTATCGGCCGGCGCTCGCGTCTACTTGATGAACGTGAAGTGTCACCGCGCCCGAGCGATCGCGCGCACCCTTGTATATGTGTCAGTGATGTCTACAACGAAGTGACGGGTGGGGTGAGGTATTTGAAATGAGTGCGAGGAGGTGAGTGGCCGTTCTGTACGTAGTACTATTATCTATTCTGTGACGCTGGTTCCTCGATGATAACTTTGGAACTTTATTTACTTCTTCACAAGATGACTTCAACTAACTGACTACAATTATACAGTATTTGGTCCTATATTTATAAACTATCCCTTGGTCCGCGGGGGGACATCCCGCCCGCGGACCAATCAATGGGGCCGAATTAATTTATGGCGCGGTTCGTGGGGAATGGGGCGCGCATAGGCTTCGCCGACGTCCGCTGGTTAGTTTCGGGTCCCCGGCACTTCGAACTGTCGTCAACAACGGTAGTAACGTAATATGTAGGCTCTAAGCACCCACCACCTTTATACTAGTACATCCCGCAACCATTAATGCTGAAAAGCGTTCAACAACTTGCGGTAACACGTATCTGAAACGTTGCATGACGTTATACGTAGGTATTTTATCTACTATCGTAGCGAGCCACTCAACTTTAATTCACTTTATCTCTAGTTTATGGTATTTCGACAAAGTAAAAAACATTTTAAGGGTTCCGTCGCCAAATGGCAAAAAACGGAACCCTTATTATTTTTTTTTTATTTGTAACGAAGTTACAGTACCGCCGTTCAATATGCACTGTGGCATCCTATTTGCACTGTGACACGACGGTGGCTGCGGCCACTCGAACCGGCGATATATACAAGCGCACCACCGCCGGAGAGCCAGTCACTCTCGCGCAGCCGGCCCGGCAACATCTTCAAGCGTACGAGTCGTTCCGCCCAGCCAGAATAGCCTAGACCAAATACCTAGGTAGGTCTTAGTTAGGTCCGGTCTTTTGTTTGGTGCATTGAGCCAGTAATTATTCCCGTTTTGATTGTGCGTACGAGCTTCCTAACCTACGTCAATCGGCTTCCTCGGGAGCAACGAGTGTTGAGGTTACAGGAGCATCGGCGTACGTAAAATAAGTAACACGCTTTTTCGATTGGTACTGTCCAGCAGGCTCCACCCGGAGCTAGCCGTGTTCGTCAGTCGAACGAGCGCCAGCAGTAGAGATAGTCGCGCGAAACCAAGCTCACCAAGCATAGACCGAGTGGTAGTCGTAACCCGGCGGAGTCCCTGCGTCTCGGTGTGCGAGAGTGGCTCCGTGGACTGCCTGATCCGGCAGCGGTCCACGTCCTCACTAGGCGCGTAACCCCGTATCCCAGTTTCCCCGTATCCCAGTATCCCGGTCGATCCAGAGCATCGCGAAGGCCGAGGTTCCAGCGCTTCACTGGTTGTCACAGGAGTGACGGCCCCGCCGCCAGAGGTTCCAGCGCTTCACTGGTTGTCACAGGAGTGACGGCCCCAGCCGCCGGAGGTTCCAGTACCCCGATAGTCGTCACAGGCGTGAGGGCTCCCGTATCCCTGTTCGTCCCGTTTCCTCCCCTCGTCTCGTGCGGTCGGTCACAGTGCATAACCCTAGTGAAGCGTATTTTAATCGGGCGTCGTCGCTCCGTCCCGATTGGTTGTCGTGCCCAGGTACAGTGAATAAGTGCGATCGTTTGCCATAATTCAAGTTACGCGTGTTGCGCGCCCGGAACCGTTAATAGTAAGTAATTTAAGAATAGCTAAGTGATTTTGTGATATTGTAAATAAACTTCTTTATTTGTTTCTCGCTGTTTCTCTCACTTGACCCCGTGGCACACCCCGGACACTCCATACAACGTTCGCAAATCAATTACCTATTACTACTACTTAAACAAATGACGTTCGTACACGCGCAAATGTGTGCGTGGAATCTAGTAGGGTTGAGTGAGCGGTTATCAATCGTAATGACGCGGGAAGTGCAGCGACTGCCTTCTCTTTCACCCGCATAGCGCTGTCTCTGTTATCGCCCGGCGCTCGCGTCTACTCGTCCGAGCGATCGCGCGCGCCCTTGTTTACGTGTCAGTGATGTCTACAGCGAAGTGCCGGGTGGGGTGAGGTATTTGAAATGAGTGCGGGGAGGTGAGTGGCCGTTCTGTACGTAGTACTATTATCTATTCTGTGCCCGTAGGCAACCCTGATTGAGCAACATTAACCCTTTAATGTCACGAAACGACCCTTAGCCGGGTCACCCCGTCACATATTTATCGATCAAATTATTTCAATATATATATATTTTTACACCTAATACCCACGCTTAAACCACTGGGGTTTTTATGCGGGTGGGAGTTCGCATTATACATAATTACATATTTTCATATTTCAATATGATCTAATAGGTATTTTTGCAACATTCTACTGTATTGTTGTTTGCTTAAATATTTATTCACAATATCTTCTGGAAGGCTGTTTTATAAATTCGTCATGTCTGTCTGTCTGTCCGTCCTTATGTCACAGCCACTTTTCTCCGAAACTATAAGAACTACACTGTTGAAACTTGGTAAGTAGATGTATTCTGTGAACCGCATTAAGATTTTTACACAAAAATAGAAAAAAGCAATAAATTTTGGGGGTTCCCCATACATAGAACTGAAACTCAAAAAATTTTTTTTCATCAAACCCGGGTTGGTATCTATGGATAGGTGTTCAAAAATCATATTGAGGTTTCTAATATCATTTTTTTCTAAACTGAATAGTTTGCGCGAGAGATACGTCTAAAGTGGTAAAATGTGTGTGTGTGTGTGTGTGTGTCCCCCCCCCCCCCCTGTAACTTCTAAAATAAGAGAATGATAAAACTAAAAAAAGATATGATGTACATTACCATGCAAACTTCCACCGAAAATTGGTTTGAACGAGATTTAGTAAGTGACAGACAAGTGACAGACTAGTTAGATATTCTGTTTTCATTCCTAGCCTATGTGCCTATGAAAATGTTATTAACAAAATATTATCGAGTAAGTCTAGAAAACACTTAAATGTGAAGCAAATTCATTCAAAGCAGTCCAGATTGAATACTTAAATTTGCCTAGATACGAATATAATGTAGAACCTGCGACCCCTTTTCCTTTGTTCTATTTTTCATTTTTTTAACGAACTTTTATCTTTATAAAATTTTACATGGAGGGAAACTTCATGCTGTCTTCGTGATTTTTCAATGGGGAGTGTTCCGATCCCTCATATGGTGAAACTCTTATGCCCTGGCTCCACCTGCATAAATGTTAGACAGTGTTAACGCCTGCGTCGTAATACGCCTTATTGAATGCGTTAAAAATAATGGCTAAATGTGGTGGCCACATCTGCGGAGTTTCATACAAAAGCTATCAACGTCTAATACCACTTAGGCCTCGTTTACGGAGACGCGGGGCGTTGCGCGGCGCGGCCCGCACTTTATTTATTCAAATATATGACGTTGTAAGAGTGCGTTTACGGAGAAGCGATTTTACACGCCTTTGCTTGAAATGGCGCGTTTTTTACGGCCGAGCCCGCGGATGGCACCGCCGCGTCTCACGCGGCGTTTATCGCGGCGGCGCACGCTGCGACAATTCTCGATGAATCGATGCCCACCGCGTGCTTCACTACACGCTTGAGGATGCGCCACGGGTGGCGCGGCGGGCATCGCGGCGGGCACCGCGGCGGTCATATATTGCCATATGTTTATGTATACGCGTGCGATTATGAGTGCCGCTACACGCGCCGCCCCACCGTAAACAGAAAAAACGTCGGACGCGCCGCGAGACGCCACGCCACACGCGACGCGCGACGCCCCGCGTCTCCGTAAACGAGGCCTTACTATGATAGAAATACTAGCTACTACTACTACTGCATAGAAATTAAAGCGTTACGCTGTTGGCCACATCTGTGTAGTGTCAAAATTATTCCGTATGATAACGCGCAAGGACGCAGGTGGAGCTGCAGCATTAGAATAAATGATTGAATTATACAGTGCTTAACCGTGGTACCACCGTTGGTACTACTGGTTGTTGGGGTCATAATCTATTACATCATAGTAAAGTCTGGCGTGTTGCTGTGTGTGCCTATTACGAGTAAGTATAATTCAATACATATTACAAATCGAGAGTTAAAATTAATCGGGTTACCTGGAAAGCTTGGACATTCCGCACTGCCTGTCCAGGTGTCGACGGCTGTGGAAGAACGAAGCCTTGCAACTGGAATAGTTCTGTGTTGGCGCGCGTTGGGCGTAATTCCGAGAAACCGCATGCGCACAACGACGAGATCATTAGAACTAAATTTCGGAGAGCCGCACGAGCTTCAGTGCCGCTAACTCTTTCTTCTTCTAATCTGTTTAAAAAAAAGAGTATACTTTTTTGATCTGACCTCCTAGTCTTCAAAAGTATTTCAGATACGGGGTGGTAATATAGGGTGTTTGACTCACATTTATTTACAACGGTAGGCGTTCGAGGAGACGGCGCTGACCTTACTCCTATTAACGCACTATTTTTCAAAATTTAAAACGTATTCACAGATTCATTTAACAACAAATATGTATTAATTCTGTTTTTATCTATACTAATATTATAAAGAAGAAAGATTTGATTGTTTGTTTGTTTGTATTGAATAGGCTTCGAAACTACTGAACCGATTTTGATGAAAGTTGGTATAGGGATATTTCGAGACCAGGGGAAGGACATAGGGTAATTTTCTTACGGGAAGATATAAAATTCCCACGGGAAAACAAAAATAACGCGAAAGATGTCGCGAGCGGAAAGCTATATAAATATAACTTTATCTCATTCATAACATCTTTGTTATCTGCTTTAAAATTAGGCTAATCAAATACCCTATTACACTTTAACAATTATACATGCGAATATATTAAATGTGTATACAGAAATATGTTTCTAACTAAAAATAAAAAATAAGTAACTAAGCCATTATTAAATGTAACTAGTAACAGAAAATCATTTGAAAGAAAGAAAGAAGACATTTATTCACGGCACAAAAGACACACATTTGTCTCCATTACGCAAGCTAACACATTTATATTAACTAGAGAATTGACTAGTGTTATCCAGTGTTCTTGTTCAATCGATTTATACAATATAGATTTAAAGCAAATAAAATTGTATACTTTTTAAAGAACTCTGCTACATGTGCTTTACATTATGTAAAAAAGCAATTAATTTATTAAGCGCCCGTCCACATAACATTGTTTAAAAATAATGTAACTAAATGAACTCATAACTTCTTAAAATTGTACAAAAAATAGGTACATACTTATATTGAAATCAGCTTTACTTCAAATTTAAAAATGTGGATACAAATAATCATGAAAAATACAAGGGCCTTACATTGCTTTCCGTGTGCAGTTTCCAGTCTGCCATCGGACGCGTCCCCGGGTTGCGGATAGGGGAACGCCCCCCAGATATGGGGGGTACCGGCTTGCCGGCGCGGACAAAAACTAGTGTGTGGCTGCCTGCCCTTTTCAGGGCGGGCTTTGCACGGCCACACAAACCCGTAGCCCCACACTGAGTGGGATCGGGGGCCCTCGGGCTGCGAGGAAGACAACCTCTCTAAAAAATTACCCCGTGGGCGACATCTTCCCCTTCTTGGTATAAGAAGGGGTGTGACTGTCGCCGGTGGATCCGCTTGCGGGTCGGGGATGGCCGGGTGTTACCTGGCGGGCCACTCTTCTGTGGCCACCCCATTGGTCGCTTTGCGGCGGGAGTGGCGTTTCGTCGCCACGGTGCTTTGCGCCTTTGGAGCTTCGGCTCATTGGCGCGGCGAGGACCCCTGTATGACAGGACCTCGTCGGGCAACCCGTTACCCCGCACTGAGCGGGGCCGGGGGTCCGGCGCACTGAGCGTCGGGCCGCGTGGAAGAAAACCACATCAAAAATTACCCCAACCCCAAGGTGGTGTCCGTGCTGAGGGGGTGAGTGGCTGGTGGGAGGCCAGTCCCAAGCGGGCAGGGAAACGCATCCCTAAATGCACTTTCAACATGGAACACGGCAACAAAACAAAACGTCCCCAGGTATCAGTCCCTCCCGTAGGACCGCGCGAAGCGGCTGCGGGCAGCCAGACGTTTCTGGGGCTGGCTCACCCGAGTTCCACCATTTCCCTATGCGAACCCGTTCAGAGCGGGCCGTCGCCGGTATCCGGGCCGGTTGGCGGTAATATGACCGAGGCGTTAGTGGGCGACTTTCAACCTCCGACGGTGGTTCCCGGGCCGTCGGAGTGTAAGAATGCCTCCGGACAAAGAAGAAGTATGAGGCTGGTGCCGAAGGCACGTATTGAAGGAGTTGAGGGCAGCAATGCCACCAGGACGGACGCAGTGAGGACCCGAAGTAGGTCGCGCAGTGGATCGCGTAGCGGATCGTGCAGTGTTAATGGCACAAGCGGCAAGAGTTTGACCGCGACGAAGGAGCCTGTTATGGTTGCGATTCCTTGTGGGAATCCTCGAACCGGCATTCCCGAACATCTTAAGGGAGAAAAGAGGGCAGTTGAGGAGTCTTCCTCGATCTCGTCGGCTGATTCGGTCATTTCGGTGGCCGCCTCAGTTGATAGTTCTGTCTCGCGCAGCTCCAAGCCGCGCAAGAAGCCAAAGAGGCGGAAGCGTGAGTCTAGAAGCTCAGACTCAGACGCTCTTACGACGGACGGTATCGATAAGCAGCCGACGGTGCCTGATAGTGCGAGTAGACGCGGACGTGGCCGTCCTCCCACTACCGGCGAGTACGTTGGGCTTGCAAAGGCCAAACGCGCACTTATCGAGGCCGAAAAGCAGGAGCAGCACCTTCTCCGAGATCGCGAAGTTGCCTTGATGGCGCGAAAGGCATATGAGAAGCGCGCTGCCTACTACGCTAGCCGCTCCGACCCGGAGATAGTCTCCCATGCAAATGGATCTGCAAAGAGCGCCCTCGGTATTGAGGAGGTTGTTAGATCCGATTGCACGGTCATTAGAGAGGTGGCTCGCAAGTCATCTCACCTCTGCGGCACATACCAGAAGGCACTCAAGCGAGCCGCTGAGTCCATTGAGGATTCCTTTGGTGAGGTGACCAAAAAAACTATTTCGGACGATACCCGAGCCCTAAAGGCCGAGAACGAGAGCCTTAAACAACAGCTGTCTGAGCTCCGCAAATGCGTTTCAGAGCTGACGGCTGAAATTAAGGCTCTCAAAAAACCGAGAGACACTATCTCGCCGCTGCGACAGGAGGCTGTCATCATCTCCCCCCCTCGTAAGAGGTCCACAGTGGCCGTAAGACGAAGTGCTCTAGAGACAGAGCCGACGATGGATATTGACCCTCCCCAGTCTCCCCCTGTGGTGGACCGGGAACCCAGCGAGGACTCCCAAGCCATGGAGGCCAATCTTAAACGTTGGCTTGGCGCAGTTCTGAATGCCCGCTTTGAGGGTCTCGAGGACCGTCTCCTCCCAGCGAAGAGATTAAGACCTCCCCTCGCAGCGGACAGGAAGTTAGCTGACGCCCCTAGTGTAACAGCGTCTTCTTCGAAGGCTGGGCCCTCTAAAGTGCCGACCAAAAACCCTGCGGCAAAGAAGCCTAATAAAGCCTCTACTACCGAGGCCCCGAAAGAGGTACCAAGTCCTCCAGCGGCTCCAAGTAGCTCCCGGGACAAGCCTTCTGCGTCAGCACCGACCCAGCAGGTAGACCTGGTTGAGTCCGAATGGACCACCGTCAGGAGGAATCGGAGGAGGGGAAGGAAGTCCAAGGCGACGAATCCTGCTGAACCAACCGCAGCAGCCACTAAGCCGTCGTATGCTTCGACTGCGAATTCGCAGTCAATGCCGAAGCCGGTGCAGAAACCACCTGTACCTACACCTCAGAGAGCGAAGGCGGCGAGAAAGCCAAAATTTACTCCCCCAAAATCTGCGGCAGTTATTATCTCCCTGGATCCAGGCACCGCTGAAAAAGGGGTCACATACGGAGATGTGCTGAACCGTGCTCGTAAGCACATCCCATTGGATGAATTAGGGCTCGGCAAGATAACTTGCCGGCAAACGGCCGCCGGTGCCCGGATAATCAAGATTCCGGGTAGTGAAGCCAACGAGAAGGCCGACCTCCTTGCTAACAAACTCAAGGAGGTACTCTCGAGTGACGCTAAAGTCACCCGGCCCTTGAAATGCGTTGCATTGCGAATCACGGGGCTGGATGACTCTGTAGAACCAGAGGAGGTCGCCCTGGCAAATGCCAAAAAGGGCAATTGCCATAGAGATCAGATTAAAGTCAGCGACATAAGAGATGGACCTGGCGGCCTGGGGAATGTCCTGGTGCAGTGCCCGGTTGCTGCCGCAAAGGCAGTACTGGAGGCTGGTCGAATTCGTATCGGGTGGAGCTCAGTGCAAGTCAAAATGCTGGAGCCCCGCCCCATAAGATGCTTCCGGTGTATGGGGACCGGACACACTCGTAAGCTCTGCCCCTCCTGTGTGGATAGGAGTGGGCTGTGCTTTAGATGCGGGGAGGCTGGGCATAAGGGCTCTGAGTGCAGCGCAGAGCCCCATTGTGCCATATGCACAGCAGCACGTAGGCCTGCAGGGCATGTCATGGGTGGAGGCAAGTGCTGTCCCCCCCAAACTAAGGGGAAACCACCTGGCAGGTCCGTCCTGACGTACGTGGACAGGCCGTCGAGGCGTGGGCTGCAGCGGTGGGTCTTTCTCTTCTGAACAGAGGTCGAGAGCTCACCTGTGTGCGACGATAGGGCGGGTCGATAGTAGACGTTTTGTTTGCATACCCCGCCCTAGCACGCAGAGTCGCTAACTGGAGGCTAGTGACTGACGTGGAGTCTCTCCGATCATCGGTACATCCGATTTGAGACCAGACCTGTACGACTGGCTCCTCAAAGGCGCCCTTCCAACGGGGGTACAACTCTTTTGTTATGCTGATGACACTCTCGTCACAGCAAGAGGGGCCAGTCTGGCCGATGCGGTACGCCTAGCCTCGGTGGCGAGCACGCTGGTCGTTGACCGAATTTCCATGTTAGGCTTGAGGGTCGCCCTTAGTAAAACCGAGGCTATAGCTTTCTATGGCCCCCGCAGGAGGCCCCTCGCCGGAACAGCCATTACGGTGGCGGCGAGGTTGTTCAATTGAGGCCACACCCCAAATACCTGGGGCTCACCATTGATGGCAAGTGGGGCTTCGACGAACACTTTCGTTCGTTGGAGCCCAAACTCCTAGGTGCGGCCGACGCACTAGGGCGCCTCCTCCCAAACGTTGGAGGCCCGAGCGCCACCTGACGACGCCTTTACGCCGGAATTGTGCGCAGCATGGCACTGTACGGGGCCCTCGTCTGGGCCGACGCTCTCAGCGCCCGCGCAATATCTTCACAGCGACGAGCGCAACGCGCCATGGCGCTGAGAGCCATCAGAGGATACCGTACGGTGTCACATGCGGCGGCCTGCGCTATCGCCGGCACTCCCCCGTAGGAGCTAGTGGCGCACGTACTGGCGGCGGCCTATCGTGTGCGGGTTGACGTGAGGGAGGGGAACCGCAGGATAGCTCCAAGAGAGCAGGTCACAGCCCTGAAAGGGGCACGAGAGGAAATGTTCCGCCTATGGCAAGAGAGCCTGGGTGAGCCGGTCTCCGGAACTCTCAGGAGAACCGTTGAGGCGTTGCTCCCCGTGCTGAAACCATGGGCGGAAAGGGTCGGTCATGTACCATCTGGTGCAGATCATCAGTGGTCACGGCTGCTTTGGCCGTTATCTGCACCGGATTGGGCGTGAGCCGACCGCTGAGTGCCACCACTGTGGCGCTGCGGAGGACTCAGCACAGCATACTCTCGAGGAGTGCGCTGCCTTTTCCTCGCAGCGCAGCAGTCTGGTTTTAAGTGTTGACCCTGACCTTTCTCTCCCATCTCTGATGTCCAAGATGGTCGAGAGCGAGGAGGCCTGGAATGCAGCAAACTCCTTCTGTGTGGAGGTCATCACACAGAAGGAAGTGGCAGAACGGGCCAGAGAAGATGACCCAGCGGCAGATCCCTGCCGCCGCAGAAGAACGGGGCGGAGGAGGCGGCAGTTCGCCCGCCTTCTTCCTCCTGACGGTGACCAGCGGGACGCGGGCCCGGGAAGCCCGAGTCCTGCATTGCACAGGCCACCGCCAGTCGTCGATACTCCTAATGCCCAGGAGCATCGCCGGCCTTCCCATTTTAGGGAGGTGAGAGGGGCTCGCCGTAGGCGAGCAGATGCTGACGAGGTCATGGAAGTGTCCGAAAGGGTTCCCATGGCCTTGTCCGGCGACGGGGCGTCCCTCCCCGACGTATCCTCTTCGTCAGATGACGGGGAGGATGCGGCGGTGATGGACGTTCTCGTGCCAAGGCGTTTGTGAGGGGGCATCGTTGGGTTTTAGTCGGTAGGCCGCGGTTTCTGGCTGGCGCTCTGCCCCCAGTGGCCGCGGAGAGTCCGACATAACCTCGCGCCTACCCAAGCGCGAGGTATGCGTAACGCATTTTCCAACGTTAAAAAAAAAGGGCCTTACATTGCTTACTAATTTATTTTGTAGTCTCGTGTAATTTATGTGATTATTTAATAATAATAAATTCTTAAATATTGCTTAATTAAATTCATCAGTCAACGTGACACAGACAAAAATGTTATTAGCTTAGTGGATAAAAAACGCCCAAACAGAGCTCTGTGCCTTGTGAAGCTTTTCTAGGAAAATCTTTAAAGAGATAACTAAAAGCATTTATTAAATACACAACTTTGTGAATAAACTTACCTAGATGTCATATAATCAGGCACTTCCTGTTTTTCGTGTCTGTGATAAATAAAACAAAAAAGTGTTTAAACGAAAACAAAAAGAAAACAAATATTTCAAAAAAACTATCCACCAGACATGCTCATGCATAATAATAATTTATATAACAAACACTCACTTTAATAGAAACTCTGATAGAAATAAATATCCTTGACAGGACCGAAAATCATCAAGTAACAATTGACTCGCATCACTTGAATCTTTTAAGAAACAGAATACTGCAACAAACATTTCTACTACCTGTAAAATATTATGATTAAATGTGATTGATTATGTTACAAATAACAAGCAATCACAGTCGATACAATTGACTTCAAAGTTGAATTGAACTTGCCTCAAGTGGTGTTAATTCTGGTATTCTTTGCATATTTTCAATACATAATGCTACGCATCCTTTGTCTGAAAAAGAAATGTTAGGACTGAACATAGTTATTGAATTGAAATATTATTAAATGATCAAACGAACTTACCTGAAGTGAAGTTCGATCTTGATTATCCTGTCTTCGCCGAAGAGATTTATTCCTTAACCATGTAGTAGCCCTGCTACGCGCTAACCCTATCGCACAAGTTTTAAAGTCAGAGAAAGAAAACCACTATATCTTCCTCTGCCTAATCACACCTGACAAGCCTCCGCAGTACCGACTTCATTCTTTTTAGAGAAATAGAGCAACATTGATATATAGGGGGATAAGATTCAGGGAGGGAGGGACCTTAAATCTCTTCGGCTAAGACAGGATAATCGAGATCGAACTTCACTTCAGGTAAGTTCGTTTGATCATTTAATTATCCTGTCTTCGTCCTCCGAGATTTATTCCTTAACCATGTAGATGTTCAGAGAGTATAAAATCAATGTTGCGACAATAAAAAATAAAACAATATTACAGTAAAATATCAAACATAATTATTACGCAACTGCATTTTTTTTTTTGCGCCACTAGCAAAAATTTCAAAACAACAAAATATTGTGAACAAAAAACTAATCAACCTATTTTAAGTACTTAATAATAATTATAATTGTGACAAAGATTGAATAAAATTGGTTTCAGAACTAATGTACCGGTCTGTTATAAAAATCAGCAAATACAGCTGCTCTTTCCGAACATCCTGCGGTCTTTCTAATTACATCGACGTTGAGGGCAGCACGAGACGCCGCCTGATGTTGATGCGTGTCTCGCTCGCTCCGAATATTGAGATGTCAATGCCACTATCGCACATGATCTGCTTTATCCAGCGCCCAATGGGTTGAGATGAAGCAGGTCTACGTGGTTTCTTATGTGTGAGGATCAGGTGTTGTTCTGAATCTGAGCGAATTGAAGATGATACAGCAATATATCTTAATACCACTGATGCTGAACAAATACCGGGATATTAAAGGATAAAAAAAAATTAAGTTTAAAACCAATTTTGCCAATTGCTAATGTTTTAATTAAATTTATAATTACTCGATCTTCATATGCTTTATTAATATTTCGTACTTTTGTTAGAGAAATTGTATGCGTCCTTGGTCCAGCTAATAACATGACTAACTTCTTACTCATTTTTTCAAGATTAATTGTATCATTCTCAAATCGTTTAATAGTCTAATACTATAATACCAGGGGGCTACCGCCTAACTAATAACGATCACTTGCTATCGCTTTCGTGACATTAGAACAATAGTTCTACCTAAACTTCAAAATTTCAAAACACATTAATAGAAATTCCAACAAAAATGTAGTATTTACATTTAAAAAATCTGTTGTATTCTTTTTACAAAATTCCCACCATATCTTTAGACTAGAATTATATTATGACCCGGCGTTATGTGATATCGAAGATAACATAACATCTAAGGCTGTTTCTGGCACGTCATGAAAGCTTTCCCGGAAAATACACACGCTGGCAGGGAAAGGTGACGGCGCAGATGGTGTACCATCCAGAAAGGAAGTAAGTAGATCTTTCTTGGAGGAAATATCACAATCTCTGTGACACCCAGGGATATGAAAAGGGTATACCATGGTTAAGAGGGCTATAGTTGAACAACGATAATTCCGATGGCTGAATCAGTAACTATTTTGTTTATCGTTTTAAAAATTAGTGCAAACGGTGTTAAAGCGTAAAAATAAAATTGCGACTAATCTACTGTTTAAACGCGTCAATATCATAGGCAAAGGGATCCCTTTTCCATGAAATATACGCGGGACATTTTGCATTACTACGAGATGCAAATAAGTCAATAGATGGTTCACCAAAAAAATTTTTTAATTTTCAAAAGTTGTCGAATACCCAACTGCCACTCTGTGTCGAAGTTCATTTTTCTCGATTCTCAGCTTATATATTTAACGAGTAACGAATATAAGACGCGAAAATAAATATACTTTTCTCACACCAGTCCCAAATTATTTTAGTAACTTGACTTAAGTGTTGGTATTACACTCTCCCCATTCTATTTATATAGAATATGGCAGTGGTGTTATCGACACTTAAAAGACTACCACAATTAGCAATATTTTTAGCAAATGAAATTAGCCCACAATAAACAGCGAGTAGTTCCAGTCAGTTTATATGATTGGTTCGCTCGATGTTGGTCCAGAAACCACCAGTCTTTTCGTTGGCACAAGCTGCACCCTAGCCTGCTGTCGAAGCGTCCGTAAAAAATCCGAAATTGTACTTATGATTTTTTATTCAATTGACTGCCAATGGAATATTGATCTGCCACCAATGGAGATCATCATATTATTATAAAATATCTGTAATTGTAATAAAAACGTCGTAATTGTTAGTATTTCTAAAAAGAGCACTTTTTAGTGATTTTGTGTGTAATCACCCATATACTACAGCCGACATGCTGCCGTAGTAAACGTTCAAAGAACCTTATTCGAATTCTGTTAGATTTAAATATATTTTTTATGTGTATAATAAATTTGTGTGACTTTGAATCTGGTAATTGTATGTTATTTTATTAGAGTTTAAAATGAAACCTAAAAATTTACAAAGCTTTTCTGGTATTAGACTAGTCTTTCTTTTTTTTTTAATAACTAACCCTAATCGTGTCAGACATTAAATAGTTCTTTTTGCGTTTTCTAGGCACTCTCCAGCAGAGTTTGCTAAACACAACATATCATAGATATATCACTGATAGCAGACCATAAGATTTTAAATGAGTAAGAGCTGGCTGTAATATTTTTGTAAAATAGGTATATCCCGCGGAACATAGGCTAAACGGGAGTGCTAGAAACTCGTACAAAATATCATGAAAATAAAAGCGTTAACATATTTTTTTTTTTGTGATTTGTGAATCGGCAGCAAAACTTAAGCTTCCTTAATATCAATATTAATCACGTATGAGTCTTCGGTCATAAATCGAGTAGCCGTTCTGATATCTTCCATTTTGAAATGAGATAGGTGCCTACTTCGACTGCGAATTCAGCTTTTTAGATTTAATATATGTAAAGCACACGCTTTTAGGAATAATGAAGATATCATAAACGAATTGTTTTGCTGTCGGGACTCGGGTTACATCTCCTAATAGCTGTTATTTCTAATAAATGATTTAATTCGAGAGAAATTGCTATTCACTCACTTTTTGAAAAAGAACGCCGCGCACGGCTGTATGGATTTTGATAAGGTTCCTTAATAAATGAAATCCTTGACACATTGTCTAATATAAACCTATCGCTAGTGATAGTTCACCACTCATTGACTAAATTAATATTTAAAGCGGCCGGCATGTACTTGCGGCTGCACGCTCAGGTAGCGCGATTGTTCGATGACCGTTGTGATGCGACGCGACTGGCTGGTGCCTCGGCGGTGCCAGCGGCAGCGGCGGCGGCGGCGGCGGGGCTGGCTGGCGACAAGCTGGCAGCGGTGCGAACGCGGCTGCTCGCCGTCGATTCGCTTGTTAGTATGACGTCTTTGACTGTGTCTGCCCACCGGCTCGATGAGGGTAGGATTGGCCGCTGCTTTGCTATCGCGTTCGGGACGATGCGCCTTTCAAGTTTAAATGACTCTTAGATGAAATTGGTGTCTGTAATAATTTACTGGTCTTCTTGATACTCTAAATAGCAAATTCTTCTGTTTTTAAAAGAATATAATATTGATTTATCTATCAAGGGAATAATCACGGATCGACAGGTATCCGTTTCTATATAATTTACCTGCATCGTTCAACGTAACTACTGGAATATTAGGATTTTTCTTTAAAAGACACGATAGTGCCCTTCCCAGTGCTGAAAGTGCTTTACCAAGTTGATTCTGTTGTCTACCAACATAGCACTTACTTCCGAACTAGAGTTCGGCCTTTCGCCATAGATACTATAGTACATTTTTTTTAATGCTTGTCTTTGGTCACTTTTGGAAACCGTTTTGCAATATGAGTTGAAACCTGGCCGCTACATCGGTTTGTAAGTCATCAGTTTTCACCATATTCGTTTGTATGTTAAAGATACTAATAAAAATTTAATGAGAATTTAGGTACCTAGCACAAAAAATATTTTTAAATAATTCCGATGAATGCAACGGAAATTTTTAAACAGCGGGGAAAAAAGGACAGCCCCTATATGTTCCATAAGTACATATTACGAGTATTACTCGTTGAATGCAACGAGAACATAATAACAATATGATCCGAAGAATACAAAGGACATAAAAGTGATTTCCGATGAATGCAACGGAAATTTTTATGCAGCGGGGAAAGAAGGATACCCACATTTTCCATTACGAATATTACTCACGTGGTCGCGCCGCGCGCGTACTCGGCGGCCCAGACGAGCGGTATCCACCCGCTTACTCGTTCAATACAACGAGAATATAATAAAATATTATCCGAAGAATACAACGGACATAAAAATATTATCCGAAGAATACAACGGGCATAAAAATGATTCCCGATGAATGCAACGGGAATGTAAAAAAGTATTCTTCTGGTTGCACATTATTTTCGCCATCATCTGAGTACAAAATGTGCCTCCGGCTTGCCCCTACGTTTTTCCGAATTCAGTTTTTCTTCGTATCTCTTCATCTTCCTTAGCCTTCGATTCGCGTTGCATCTGTCTTCTTCGGATTCACAGTGTATGCACAAATTATATTACTGTTACACTCGTGCGAACGCCGCGCGCGCACGGACAAGAATGAAGTCGGTACTGCGGAGGCTTGTCAGGTGTGATTAGACAGAGGAAGATATAGTGGTTTTCTTTCTCTGACTTTAAAACTTGTGCGATAGGGTTAGCGCGTAGCAGGGCTACTACATGGTTAAGGAATAAATCTCGGAGGATGAAGACAGGATAATTTGGAAATATAATCAGTAATCACACGTGAAGAATAAATATTAATAAATGTCACATTAGTTTCTGAAGTATATACTAATGCATCACAAACATAAAATGTAGGATTAAGGTGAATCACAAATAATAGACATTTGAGTTACTAAAAAGCTCATTTAGCGTAAACGCACATAAACGACTATCGAATTTTTGACGGTGGAAAATGAAACATAATGGAGTTCTAAGTTTTAACGCACAATAACTACAAAAAGTCGGCAAAAAAAAATCGACCAATCCCGGCCGAATCGGGTCGGTTTTTTTTGAAATCAGTCAGTTTTTTTTTTGAAATCAATCGATCAGTGAAAATGGAATATTTGTAACTACGTTGAGAGGAAACACCAAGGTCGAGAGAATTCAAAAATAGGTATTTGTAAAATGTATTGCTGTCGCGCTGTGGCCCCGAACAACTGAACTGAACGCGATAGGGACAACTGCAGCTCGGACGAAAATACCTATGAAAAGTACACAAAATATACGTTTCGTAGTCCCCTGTTTCCTCCGCGAAAAATCGATCGATTTAATTACTTTCTGCATAAAAAATTAGAGCAAAACTTTTTCTGTGTTTCTATGTTTTGCCTTTTTCATATAATCTCGTTTAATTTGTTTGCTGGACGTTTGAATACAGTAGAAAATTTAACCCATTTTTTAGGTTTTTGAAGGTTTAAAATCTCTTTTAATAATTAACTTAATAAAAAAAGGAAAACATAGGAACACACTTATAGTGGCTATTAATTTTATTGAAAAAAAATAGAGGAACTAGTGCCAATCGGTTACCGATAGTTGGATGTGTGTGTTCACACTTATCATGATAACATGTATAAATAAATAAATATACAAGCCCAAGGTGTTTTCATGTCTATCAAGCCGAAACCTACCCTACTCATTAACATAGACATATAAAAGTTACGGCATCGTTGAAAACTCGAAATTGTAAAATTCATTTTCTAATTCCCTCTACACATTTTTTGTCACACACCCAACAAATTGCAAAATTCCCGTTTGGGTATTTCAATATTAAATTTTCAATTTCAAGTTTTCAATGACGCCATAACTTTTATAATTTAACTAGCTGTGCCCGCGAACTACGTTTCGCCTTAATTTATTTTTTCCCGACATCTTCAACAAATATCATTAATGTACACAGAAATAAATACAAAAACTTAACAAATTATATACTAACACCTTCCTCGAGAATCACGCTATCGAGTGGTGAAAACCGCTTGTAAATCGGTGCAGTAGTTTTTGAGTTTATTGCGAACAGACAGACAGACGCGGTGGGGAACTTTGTTTTATAATATGTAAGGACTATGTTAACATTGGTAGGCTTTGGCTTGATAGGGTATGATGTATCAAACACAGTGTAAATTAATGTGTTAAATCATATAATTTGTCAGCTTACTATGTATGTATTGGACCACCGACTGGGTCAAGCCATGCCTTGACAAAGTCATCAACACTTCAGCGGCTGACTTCCGCCACATAATATTGTGTGGAGCACACCAAGATGTTATTGCAGAGAACAAAAGACTTAGGTCATCCTTGCGTGCCAGCTCCTCACACGGAAAAGGATGACTGCATAATCGTACAAGCACCTATATAAAAAATTAGATAAATTTTAGAATTGTTTATGAAGAACCTAGCAAGACAAGATTTTTTTTTTATCTATAATTTTTTATCTATTATGCCATTATCATACAATTTCTGTGAACAATATTGATTCTTTATACAATTCTGTCTAAATTATTTAATTTGAATAAAAATATTTTTATAAAAATTAAGTTTGAATAAAAGTATTTTTATTCACAGCAGTTTGAATAAAAATACTTTTATTCAAACTGCTGTAATTGACTGATTTCGTAAAGAATTTTTGATAACACTTTTAAATATGTATTTAGTTTTTATTGCTAACTACAGCCTGGCAAAGTCAAAGTAAATTACAGGTTCTAGGCCTTCCCTAACCTGTATAATTATAACCTGTGTAAATTACCCAAATGCCATGAAAGGGTCTTGATTCATGCATACATAGTTATGTATGTTTTAGGAATTCTATATTGTCCATAACTTTTAATAAATGTTTAGACTACCAAAAAGTTTTATGCAGTTTAAGGGCTTTCGCTGCATTAAGCGGGTGCCCGTTGCGGATACCCGACGCGGGTGTCAGCGCCGTGCACCCGCCTGCAGTCCGTCGCGGATGCCCGCGACGGACTCCCGTCTATCGCAGTGCCGCCACTAGTATAATTTCGATCGCGTAGGGGTACAGTTGATAACTATAGATTATATATTATATTACTTAGCCAAAAGACGATGACGTGAACAAAGGCGTCAGCCAATCAGCCCATATGTCACGTGCCCCGTCGCCACGACTATCCGCCTCACGCAGCGCTGCTCTATGAAATGACATGAAACAAGCATGCGGAGCGGACGCACGCGCCGTGCGCCCCACAGTGTTTTATGGGACCCAAAAAATTTCCCTTTTGGGTTTATTGCATTAATCGGTCAACGGAAGCATTTAAAATGCACTAGTAAAACACCCACGTGTCTATTTCTAATAGTATTTTTTATAAAAAATCATGAATTTCACGTGACCTTTTTGTTGAAAAAATGAAAATATATTCTGAAAAAGTAACCGACTAAGATATTTATTTTTAATTAACATGATTTGATAGAGCGTATTTGTGAGCTTGTTTACATGTGTTAATTTTTGGAAAATTGCCCCTATTTACTGAGAAAACATTTATTTTCATATTTTCGTTTTTATTTTTTTTCTCCTTAAAAACTCAAAAGTGCGACCTGTGACTAACAAAGAAAGATTACTTTTAACCAGGACTATCACTCATTAAATAACCACGTTCCACTATTGCGGCTTTTAGGAGAAATTTAACTTCAACAAATAATGTAAGGGGTGTCACTTTATTTGACCTCAATAAATTTAATCGAAATAGGATATCTATTTTTCTTTTTTATATAATGTTGTAATGCATTTTTATTTTGTATTATTTTTGTTTTTTGATGAAGGGTCGCACGTAGCACGGGAAGAGGTCCACCCTCGTTAGGCTTATGCTAAAAACCCGTGCTAATACATGTGACCTGGAGAAACGGGGGTGAGGCACCATGGAGCCGTTACAGACCCATGGCGTCACTTCGCCTCAGCAGGGTCTTACCCAACCTGCTGGGGGATGTCCATCCGGGCCCCGACCGGAGGACTTACTGCAAGGGGGACATGAGGGCGCCAACCCTCATGTTGGTACACGAGTGGCAAGCGATGCTGTGGACTGCGCCACAGCCGGTACTTCTCAACCTCCGGAAGTATCCGCAAATGCGCAAGGAGGTTGTACACGATTACACGTTTTTGAATGCTTTTACGCGGAAAGCAAAAAAATTAAGAAAAACGGGTCACCTGAAGACCTCACATCCTCGGATTTGGCAATCATAGTTTTCAGAGAAATTGGCCAACACCTCAAAGATATCTCGTCTTGCGAAAAGGACAGACTTATAAAAGAAGCTGTTAACCCATTTCTCAGAAAAGCCATGAAATATTATAAAGAATGTAGAAGAAACAAAAAGAGGTTCATAAAGAAACACGGCGTTTACCTGAATAAACAATTCATTGAAGACATACCAAATGATTTAAAGAGAAAAGCTCAAGACTATGCGATAATTGATATGCCGTGCAGTTCTTCCACACTTCCAGAAGCAACCTGCCATCCTGGAGTAAGCTATAAAAAAGACCTTAAAGCCAGGAAACGCATTATGGAGGCGATAGAGTGCGAACCTCAGAAAAAAGTAATAAAAGCTTTTACTTCTACGGCCTCTTTAGATAAGGGTACTAAGATAACACCCAAGGCTTCTAAAGATTTAGAAGAAATTATAAACACTTGTTTAAAGTCACCAAAACGAGCTTCCACTGTGAGGAAACATATTTCTGCGGTGCCAAAACCTTACACACCAGAAGAAGCCTTGGGTGTCATTATCGATAGAAAATTAAGTGTAGAGACGTACAAACAAATACAGATGGATTTGAACAGTCGAGGATACCCTGCTTACCCACCTTACCACAAAATTCTGACTGCAAGAAAAGCATGCTATCCAAAAGAGGACATAAAAGCTTCCGAAGTAGAAGCATCAATTTCATTACAAGGTTTACTGACACATACACTTCAACGAATTGTCCTGAGTTGTGAAGCAGCTTTCATTGAATATTGCAGAAGAAAAGGCGCTCAAGAAGTCACATGTGTATTTGAGGGGTCCTGGGGGTTTGATGGCAGCACAGGACAATCATTATATAAGCAGTGCTTCCCACAAGAAACTGATATGTCTACTAATGAAAATAGCCTTTTCGCCACAACTTTTATTCCCCTACGTATTCTAGTGGACAATAATTTCGTAGCCTGGCTCAATCCTACACCCCAGTCGTACCGATTTTGTCGACCACTGCACATTCAATACAAAAAAGAAACCAGTGACCTTATTCTTTTCGAAAAAAACTGGGTAGAAGAACAAATAAAAATTTTGTCACCTATAACTCTACAAACTTCAGAGGGTCACAACATAACTTTTCTCTGCAACCTAACATTGAGTGTAATAGATGGAAAAGTCCTAAATATTATTACTGGGACCTCTTCGCAGTTAAGATGCCCATTTTGTAAACTTACAGCAAACCAATTCAATAATTTGGAAATTGCTTATTCCAAACCTACAATCAAAGAAAATATGCGACACGGCATTAATCCCCTTCATGCGTGGATACGTATTTTTGAGTTTTTGTTGCACCTGGGCTACAAAAATGATCCATTAGTAAAAAAATGGCGAATTAATAAGGGCAGCAACGAAAGCCAAATAGTTGAAAGACGGAAAAAAATAATACAGAATGAAATTAGGAACAGGATTGGATTGTTGGTAGATGTAGTAAAACCTAATGCCGGAACGACAAATGATGGGAACTCGGCTCGAACAGCACTGTCAGATAAATATCGTGGCATATTTGCGGAGATTTTAGGTCTACCCTCATGGTTACTTGATGGTTTGCACGTTATTCTTGTCACCATATCCAGCGAATTTACTATTGATGCAAAAAAGTTTGGGGTATTTTGCCGGTCGCTCGCAGAAAGGTACGTCCAGTCATACAATTGGCATCCGATGACGGTGACTGTCCACAAAATTCTAGTGCACGGTGAAGAGATTATCGAAACCTGTCCACTTCCTGTCGGAATGCTATCAGAGCAAGCAGCCGAGTCGCGCAAAAAATTCTGGCGGTCAGACAGGGAACACCATTGCCGCAAAATGAACAGGACTAGCACAATGATCGATCTCTTTAATCGTGCACTAGAATCATCCGATCCACTAATTTCTATGACACAACTAAATCAACGACGAAGATTCTCTAAGCGGCTTCCTGTGCCATCCGCTGTCCTTGAACTTTTAAAGCCAATTGACGGAGAAAACTTACAATTGGCAGAGGTAGACGATGAAAACCCTTCGAATGATAATGATGACAGCTTAAATAACCTTACGTTAACACTAACTAATGAGAGTGACTTATATGATTAATCGATTGTCTGCTCACTACTGCAGAGTTTTTGAGGTAGGTATGTGTACATGCTGAGGAAACGATACACACACACACACACACACACACACACACACACACACACACACACACACACGCATACACACACACGCACGCACGCACACATGGGAACACACATACACACACATACAAGCGCGCACAAACAAACAAACTCTCAAATACAATATTCGGTTTGTGATGTGATGAATATTCTAACATTCATCACATCACAATCAAATCAAATTATTCCAGATTTGCTGATATTTGTAAATAAATGTTATATATTACTCCGACTATATAGAAAACTCATCATCAACATCATCATTAACAGCCTGTAACAGTGGTGTAATGTGGGTTAGTGGGTGTAAGCGGTTGCAGTTACAACAGGGACCAAAGACTTAACATGCCTTCCGAAGCACTGAGAATCTCGAGATTATAAATTTTGATTGACCCATCCAGAATCAACCATGGCGAAAGTTGCTTTGTTTTCGTAAAACCACATATAAAACATTGTTAATTTTTTTTTTAATTTATTTGACCTTTTAGTGTCAACCCTATATCGTATTATTTGACCTTAGAACTAAACCATGTTTTTCTCCCAAAAGCCGCAATAGTGGAACGTGATTATTTAATGAGTGATAACCCTGGTTAAAAGTAATCTTTCTGTGCTAGTCACAGGTCGCACTTTTGAGTTTTTAAGGAGAAAAAAAATAAAAACGAAAATATGAAAATAAATGTTTTCTCAGTAAATAGGGGCAATTTTCCAAAAATTAACACATGTAAACATGCTCCCAAATACGCTCTATCCAATCATGTTAATTAAAAATAAATATCTTAGTCGGTTACTTTTTCAGAATTTATTTTAATTTTTTCTACAAAAAGGTCACGTGAAATTCATGATTTTTTATAAAAAATACTATTAGGAATAGACACGTGGGTGACTTGCTAGTGCTTTTTAAATGCTTCCGTTGACCGATTAATGCAATAAACCCAAAAGGGAAATTTTTTTGGTCCCATAAAACACTGTGCGCCCGCTTAACGCAGCGAAAGCCCTTATAGCTAGCATATTCATAATCAGCAGATCAGATTGAATCGTTTTGGTTGTTCAAATATTATTTAAAAGTTATGGATAATATAATCTAAAAGTGCAAGGTGGCATGATTTAGGTGTCCAGGAATGTCGTTTGAATATAATGGATTACCTGTACAAATATTTTTTGTAATAATATTCGCCTTTCTCTTGGAGTAAAATCACTATTTCCATCTTGTACATCTGCTTCTGATTCAGGTATTTCAGGGAGATCAAAAAACAAGTAAAGACATTTGACTAAAGTAGAGGGTATGGAGGCAGTTGTCATCACCTGTAAAATATAAGGTATTAAAAATGAATTATAGTTTAACTTAAAAAAAGTTAATGAAAATAACTCCACAAAATAGTTTGCAAATAGAGTTCAGAAATGTGTTTACTGAAGTCTACGAAGTCTACGAAGTCTATGTGAAAATCCACTAATAGTACCTCCTTGCATTCTGTAAATAACTTCCTAATAAAATTCCCCCTATGTCAGTCGTAACTTCTAAATAAGTCTGTCAGCCCCTGAAGCATGACCACCTAAACATGATATGATAAAGCAGTTTACCGCATTCTTGCATCAACTCATATTTTTTAACCCTACCCTCATGATTGATTGGTAAAGATTGCCTTAAGGCATTAAGTCTGGTAATTGTACTATGGTATCAATACTAAAATTGAGGAAATAAAACTGTTATTTTATAAAAATATGCTGACACATGCTGAGTAGGACTATTTTTTATATTATACTAACACCTTACTATGTTATTTGCGATGTAACCTTGTTGTGACTTTAATTCAAATGTTCCCAATTACCTTAAAACCTATTTGACGGAACCTATTTTTTTGTGATTTCAGAATTGGTCCCACAGTGGAAGTTATTCAACTTGATGGTATAAATAAAGGCTCGTAGCTTACAGTTCATGCTATAGACCAGGGGTGTCCAAACTTGGGGTTGCGATGTCAGACAACCTCCTCGTGGTGCACCCTGGGCAACCCGGCAGAATCTCTGCCGCGGGCTAATAGTCTGACAAGAGGCCCCATGGAGCGGGGCGCAGGATGGCTGAGTGGAACTCGGCGGGCCACTTCATGTGACCAACCGCTTCATGCGGTAAGTGGCGAAGTCTCCCCTTCTTGTTCTAAGAATGGGATGTAACTCTCACCTGGTGACCCACCTATGGGTCATAGAGCAACCAGGTATTATCCTGGCGGGCCACTTTTGTGGCGGTGGATGTGGCGTTGTCGCCACTGCGCTTTGTGCCTCTGGAGCTTCAGCTCGTTGGCGCGGCGGTAGATCCAGTGGGATTTACCGTCGGGCAACCCGTTACCCGCACTGAGCGGAACCGGGGGTCTGGCGCACTGAGCGTCAGGCCGCGTGGAAGAAAACCACAATAAAAAATTACCCCAACCTCAAGGTGGTGTTGTCCGTGCCGATGGGGTGAGTGGCTGGTGGGAGACCAGTCCCAAGCGGGCAAAGGGAACGCATCCCTTAATGCAATGTAATGGATTTCGGGTCAGAAAAACAAACACACCAGGGGGTGTCAGTAGGACCCCGTAGGACCGCGCAAGGCGGCTGCGGGCAGCCGGGCGTATCTGGTGCCGTGCCTACCGAGATCCACCTCCGCGGAAGCGTTATTATGTGAACCCGTTAAGAGCGGGCGTCGACCGGTATCCGGGCTGGTGGTCGAAAAATCCCCATGCAACCGAGGCGTTAGTAAGAGTGTAGAGAGAGATGTCAGGCTCCAACCCAGGAGCGGTGAAACGACGCCGAAACTCGCGCACTCGAGCAGTGGCTCGGCGTTAAGTGTTAATAGTGTAAATAGTGACAGTAGGCTAGTTTTAGCTTTTAAAATAGGTCATAAGGGGACGGCAATAGCGTCCACCTCTCGGAAGAGACATGCTGACGAGTCAGACACGTCCAAGTCGGACCAGTCCGTAAATTGCATAACTGACTTCGTACACCCAACGGGAGGGCTGCCTAGTACGGCGGCCAGAACATCTCGGCGCCGTAAAAAACAGAGAAAGGGCTCGATTGATGTCGATTTCGATCTCTCAGGCTCAGGCGATGACGATGTTGCTTCGGACAACTCTGTCATGGAGAAATCCACAGAGACTTCAAAAGCCTCCAAATCTTCCGGAAAAGAACGCGGGCGTGGTCGTGGACGCTGCTCTTCAACCGGAGAATATGTAGGAGTGGCCAAAACCATGCGCGAGCTGGCTGCGGCCGAAAGAGAAGAACGACAACTCCGCCTCGACCGAGAGATCACCGAAGCGGAAAAAAGGGCGTGCGAAACCCGTGCTCGCTTCAATGCTACTCGCTGCAGCAACGCCCTTCCTGATACGACAGCAGATCCGGCTAACAAGACTGCTATTGACATTGAGGATGTGGTCAAGTCGGACTGCTCAATTATACTCGACGTTGCGAAAAAGTCGTCACATCTGAAAGGGACTTTCCAGAAGGCTCTTAAGATGGCGGCGGTTTCTATTCAAGAATGTTTTAATGAGGTGTCCAGGAAATCAATCTCCGAGGACACCAGAAAATTAAGAGCCGAAAATCAGGCCCTTAAGCAGGATATGCTTGAGATGCGGCACATGATCTCGGAGCTTAAGACTGAGCTGCAAGCTTTCAAGTCGTGCCGGAGAGAACAAGACAGCAACCGCATGGACGTGGTTGACCCGGTCGCGGATGTGGAGACAGTATTTCCTTGCCTGCCTCTGGCCAGACCCACCAAGCCGACTGGTGCTCATCCATCAGCTGGTTCGACCACATCTAGCTCAAGTGACCTTGCCCTGGAGGCATTTGAAGCTAAAATTATGAGATCAATCGGGACGATGATTAATGCCCGCTTCGAGGGCATACATGACCGCCTCCTTCCAGAAAAGAGGTTGAGGCCGTCGCTTGCATCAGACAAAGCTGCTAGTATTCCCTCGGAGCTGGCACCAACAGCATTGGACAGTGCGCCAATGCCGACCAGTTATCTGGCTAAAAAGCGTGCTCCCAAGAGCAAGACTGCATCTAACCAGCAGGCAACGAAGAGCCCCACTCCAAAATCGGTTTCATTAGATTCCCGGGAAAAAGCACCTGCCAACAGGACATCCCAGCCCAACCTTCCGGTTGAGACTGAATGGACGACTGCGGAGTCAAGGAAGAAAAGACGGAAGAAGAAGAGAGGGAAGAAGGATAATGGCCCTGCAGCAGAACAGCCCTCAACTGAGCACCTGAGGTCAAGTTATGTGGACTCCATGCCGGCGTGTCCAACCGTTTCGGCTAAACCAAAAACCAAGCCAAAGTCTAAGCGCTCTGGCAAATTGACTCCTCCCAAGTCAGCCGCTGTGGTTATAACATTGGATCCCACCGCTGTTGAGAGGGGCACCACATATGCCGAAATTCTTAGTCGGGCTCGTCAGGCCATTAAACTTGACGAGCTCGAATTTCCTAAATTGACTTGTCGCCACACTGCTATGGGTGCCAGAATGATTGAAATTCCTGGCGCCCAGGCCAGTGAGAAAGCAGATCTCCTGGCTTCTAAGCTTAAGGAAGCTCTTGCAGGCGTGGCCAAAGTCGTCCGACCTACTAAGTGTGTCTTTCTTAGGATTTCAGGGTTGGACGACTCTGTAACAAAAGAGGAAGTTGCTGCAGCTATCACCAAAAAAGGTGGCTGTAGCATCGATGTCGTAAAATCTGGCGAGATCCGAAACGGACCCGGCGGTATGGGTGTGTCGGTGGTGCAATGCCCCATTGCTGCCGCCAAGCAAATTGTAGAGGGTCGTCTTCTAATTGGTTGGAACTCGGTCCAGATAAAAACGCTGGAGCCACGTCCCATGCGCTGTTTTAAGTGTATGGGGACAGGACACGTCCGTCACAACTGCCCCTCTGAGGTGGACCGGAGTGGGCTTTGCTACAGGTGCGGCAAAACCGGGCATAAACGGTCTGAATGCACTGCAGAGCCCCATTGCGCAGTTTGTACAGCAGCACGTAGGCCTGCAGGACACGTAATGGGTGGACGCAAATGCTCCCCCCCTCACATAAAGGGTAAAGTACCCAGCAGGTTGCAGCCTACTGAGGAGAGCATACCTGCAACAGGCGAGCAGGAAGAGACTGTGATGGAAACGTAATGGATCCAGGTTCCCATCACAGTTTTCTACAGGGAAATTTGAACCATTGTGCCAGAGCTCAAGATCTGCTACAGCAAGTCATGGCAGAGTGGTCGATAGATGCCGCAGTCTTAGCGGAGCCATACTTTGTTCCCAATCAGCTGAACTGGGTGGGTGACGACGTCGGCTCCGTTGCTGTCGTTTTTCGACGATCCTCGGGCTTCAAGCCTCCCTCCATTCTGGAAAAGGGTCCCGGCTATGTGGTGGCAAGATGGAATGGACTTGCTATTGTTGGCGCTTACTTCTCCCCGAACAGGCCTCTCGTCGATTTCGAGGCCTTCCTGGGGGTCCTAAGCGCTGCCGTCAGGCGGGCCATTCCATCTCAAGTCCTTTGCCTTGGCGATCTTAACGCCAAATCAGTGGTCTGGGGTAACCGGGCCACAGATGCACGCGGACAAGCAGTCACAGCGTGGGCTGCAGCAGCGGGTCTTTCCCTCCTGAATAGAGGTCGAGAGCTCACATGCGTGCGACAACAGGGCGGTTCGATTGTGGACGTCTCGTTCGCAACCCCCGCTCTGGCACGTAGAATCGCTAACTGGAGGGTGGTGACTGACGTGGAGAGTTTCTCGGATCATCGTTACATCAGATTCGAGACTCCCACCCTGCAACCTCCTCCTTCGCGACGAGCCGGTGGCCCATTTCCACGCTGGTCACTCAGCCGGCTTGACAAAGAGATGGCTGAGGAGGCTGCTATCTTCCAGAGCTGGTGCTCTACACCTATGGAAGGATCGGATATTGACGAAGCAGCGTACCGACTCCGCGATATACTCACAGAAGTCTGTGACGCGTCAATGCCAAAGTCACGCCTGCCGCGCGATCGCCGTGAGGTGTACTGGTGGTCCCAGGATATTGCTGATCTTCGGAATGCCTGCACCTCGGCAAGGAGAGCGTACACTCGCTGCCGGCGAAGAAGAGCTCGCAACGAGGCAGAAGAGGAACGCCTCTATGAGGGCTATAGAATGTCGAAAAAAGCCCTGCAGACTGCCATTGCCAAGGCCAAAGAATCGGCTCGCGAGGAGATGCTGCAAAACCTTGATGGGGACCCGTGGGGGCGTCCATACAAAGCCGTGCGTAACCAGCTCAAGCAACGCGGCGCACCTCTCACGGAAACCATGGAACCGGACCTTCTACGAAGAGTCATGGTGGAGCTGTTTCCTTCTGATGCTAATTTTATTCCTCCCCGAATGGCATCGCCCCGTGCACCACATATAGCATCAGAATACGGCCCACTTATCGAAGAGGAGAAACTTAGTGATGCCGTGGCTCGCCTCAGAGCCAAAAAAACAGCTCCCGGACCGGATGGGGTCCCAGGTAGAATCCTTCACCTAGCACTCAGCCAGTTGGGTGACAGGCTTAGGGAACTCCTCAACTCGTGTCTCCGCGTCGGCAGGTTTCCTAAAATATGGAAGGACGGGGCTCTCTGCCTTTTATTAAAGCCTGGTCGACCTGTCGATTCCCCAGCGGCATACCGCCCCATAGTTTTGCTGGACGAGGTCGCTAAGGTCTTCGAGAGAATATTAGTATCTCGTCTCTTACAGCATTTAACTGAAGCTGGACCGAACATCTCACAAGCCCAATACGGTTTTCGAAGTGGTCGGTCGACAATTGACGCGCTGTCTGATCTGCGAAGCCATGTACTAGAGGCTACGGAAAATCACCATATAGTGTTGGCGGTGTCTTTAGATATTGCTAACGCATTCAATAGTCTTCCCTTCGGTACAATCACAGAGGCCCTCAACTACCACGGGGTGCCTGCGTATCTGTGCCGAATTCTGGGGGACTATTTAACGGGGAGGGAGATTCTTTGCCCCAAGAGAGGCGGAGATATTGAGCGCCACCCTATGTTCCGCGGCGTTCCACAAGGGTCCATTCTTGGGCCCCTGCTGTGGAACATTGGGTATGACTGGCTGCTCAGAGGTGCTTTACCGACGGGGGTGCGTCTCTTCTGTTACGCAGATGACACCCTCGTTACAGTTAGAGAAGCGACTATCAACGATGCCGTTCGACTGGCAAGCACGCTAGTTGTGGACCGCATCGCTATGTTAGGGTTAAGGGTAGCTCTATCAAAAACAGAGGCCCTCGCTTTTCACGGTCCCCGCAGGAAACCCCCTGCCGGTACTTTCATTACAGTGGGCAGCGAGGTCATCCAGTTGAAGCCCCACCTTAAATACTTGGGACTTGTCATTGACAGCAAATGGGGCTTCGACGAACACTTTCGGCAGTTGGAGCCCAAGTTGCTGGGCGCGGCCGATGCCCTTGGTCGGCTCCTTCCTAACGTCGGGGGCCCGAGCGCTAGTTGTCGACAGCTATATGCAGGCGTAGTACGCAGCATGGCGCTTTACGGGGCTCCGGTGTGGGCTGACCGCCTCAGTGCCCATGCCATCGCATCACTGCGACGAGCGCAGCGCTCCATGGCGCTAAGAGTCATTAGAGGCTACCGGACGGTGTCCCATACGGCAGCCTCCATAATCGCTGGCACTCCCCCGTGGGAACTAGTGGCGCATGTCCTAGCGGCAGCCTACTGTGTACGGGTGGAAGCGAGGGTCGAGGCCCGTAGGTTGGCTCCGAGAGAGCGGGTCACAGCTCTAGAAGGGGCACGGGACGAGATGTTCCGCCTCTGGCAGGAGAGCTTGGGTGAGCCGGCGTCTGGAACTCTCCGGAGGACCGTAGAGGCTCTGCTTCCTGTGCTAAAACCATGGGCGGAAAGGAAGCATGGGTCACTTACATACCATTTGGTGCAGATCATAAGCGGTCACGGCTGCTTTGGCCGTTACCTGCACCGGATAGGACGTGAGCTGACCCCCCAGTGCCATCACTGTGACGCTGCTGAGGATTCAGCACAGCATACCCTCGAAGAGTGTGCTGCCTTTTCATCCCAGCGCAGCACACTGGTGTCGTGCTTCGGCCCCGATCAATCTCTCCCGTCTTTGATCTCGAGGATGGTCGGGAGTGAGGAAGCCTGGAACGCGATGAACTCTTTCTGTGTCGATGTCATGACACAGAAAGAGGTGGCAGAGCGCTCTAGGGAAGACGACCCACAGGCAGATCCATGCCGTCGCAGAAGGGTAGGACGAAGAAGGAGACAATTTGTCCGCCTTCTCCCTCCTGACGGTGACCAGTGGTACCCGGGCCTGGGAAGCTCGAGTCCTGCATTGCGCAGGACACTGTCAGTCGCCGATGCTCCAAATGCCCAGGAGCGTCGGTCTCTCCATTTAGGGGAGATGAGTGGGGCTCGCCGTAGGCGAGCAGACGCTGACGAGGTCATGGAAGTGTCCGAAAGGGTTCCCATGGCCTTGTCTGGTAGCGACACGTCCCTCCCCGGCTTGTCCTCCCCATCTGTTAGTAGGGAGGATGCGGCGGTGATGGACGTGCCCGCACCAGGGCTCATGTGATGGGTATCGTTGGGTTTTAGTCGGTAGGCCGTGGTCTCCTAATGGCACCTTGCCCCCAGTGGCCGCGGAGAGTCCGACATAACCTCGCGCTGTCCCAAACGCGAGGTATGCATAAAGCATTTCCCAACATAAAAAAAAAAGAAAAGGGGTGTCCAAACTTTTGAACTATCAAGTCTACTTGAGATCAAAAATATTTCTTACAGGCAACACTAAGGAAGAGTTTACATGAGAGAAATAAGACATTTTAATGATAAGTTATTAAATATTTTTTATCAAACATTAAACACAAAATACAATGATTGTTCTGTATTATGTCTGTATGACAATTTCATCACATTAACTCAGATTCAACTACAGGGCATAGTTGCTCTCCTTAAACTAGGAGTAATTAGCGTAATATACGACACTGACCAGACAGGTTGATGTGGGTTTTTTTAGTTTTGAGCTCCCTTAGTCTGCACTTAGTGGCACCACAAAAATCTATCACTGCATGGATACCCAAGATTACTGTTTAGTAAACACTGTGAAGTCTACAAATTATAAAAGTTTTGAAATTTTATTACTATTAGGGTATATCATATCCAGTTGATTGCAATTAACCTATGGTCACCATTGCTGGTTTAAAGAATAAAATACCTGAATCAATGACTGATCACCAGCAGCCAACAAATTTAGTGTTGATAATAGCATCCAACCATTGCTAGATTCCTCTGAATTCTCTATCTCTAAGAACTTTGCAATAGCACAACTGGCAGCTTCAGTGCTTTGGTTACTTGCTCTTTTTCTTATCTCTGACACCATTAGTTTTGCAACTTGCTGACAAAATGACAATATATCCCAAAACTTTTCATTCATTTCACTTGATGGACTTGTTCCAAAGACCTGTTGATGTAATACATTTTTTTTATTCAGTCTAGCATAATTTAAGCTCTATAAATATCCTTTATTTATAAAAATCCCATATAAGAATAGTCACAAGGACACTTTAACAAAAGTTGAAACATTACAATATTGTTGTTACCAAACATGAGATTCAGTAATAACAATGAAATGATATTACATTCATTTACAAAGTTACTACTTATGGAAAATGCCATCTGAATACAATAATTTGAGTTAAATATTCGACATCAATTTTGAACTAGTCTATTATTAGTTAATAATATAATACACTATAGTCAATTTGACAAAAAAGTACCTTGCAAAATAGAGGTAGCATGTTGTACAATTTGTCATCTTTTTCAGATTCTGTAAGTGGCTGCGGTGGATGTGTATATTCTGAAAAAAGCTTTTTAAGATGCATGAGACCCAGCTGTACGTGGGACGAAGGATTTCCTGCCTCAGTGGAACTCGCTTCTGGTACGGAGGTAGTGGCACCTCGTAATTTCCGCATCAAATTCATGTTTGCGGTGTCACAATTTAGGACATTTTAAGTTTTTAAAAACATAACATTTGAGCTAGAATTTGCTGATAAACAAATTCGATCGCTCTAACAAACATTGATAGCGAAGCAGATTTTTTTATTTGGTAATCTTGACTACTACATTTTATATATTTTTAACAAAGTCTGAAATGTTATATAGTTAACTACATGTCTTTTTTAAGTAAATGGTCAAGGTTTCTTCAAATATTAATTAAAAATCACGCCCACAAACAATTTAGTCAACAAAATCCATTTTCTACTTTTTTTTGGTGCAATTCTTCTCATAGAGGAAAGGCAAAGGCTATACTAATCTGTGCCATACAGCCTTGACTGGCAGCATGGAATTATTACTCAAACAGGAATGAGCTCTTCAAAATATTGTTGTTCTTTGGACTTTATTTCTATAGACTAAACACTTGAAAGTGCAAAAGTGTGCCGAGAAAGATAGCACTAACTGTACCTTTTATCCCTTTCCCACAGTGTTGCTACTGTTGTATATTTTATAATTTAGTAGTTATGAAACAACTATTGGTAGATGAAGATTTTTTATTATTGTATAATTTAATTACTTTGAACGCCCAAAATACCTAAATTGTTTTTTTTTGTAATAATTATAACATGAAATAATTTAAATTATCGTGTTAACCTACTATTAATAATTATAACACTATGATTATACGTCCAGGAAATATTCTAGTGGTAGTATTCAAAAAATTTATATTGCAACAACGATTCTTTGTCAATGTCAGTAATTTTCGTTGTCATTGTAGTAGGGTAACCACACGGTATGTACCTAACATAAATTTTTAACATTTTTTAAATAAAGTAATTGATATTAGTTATTTATTGCTTAGCTTACACGATGCGATGTTAAGTTATTAGAAAAAGAATTGGCATTAACATTCTGTTCAAGATATTGGCGAAACCACAAAAGTTTTCAAGATTGTTGAAACAATTCGACTCACACTGATGTGTTTTTAATTCTTTTCTTCTTAAAATATTACTCATTCTTTTACTAGGCATGTATTTAAATATCAAAGAGAGATTTTAGTGTAGACTCATTTTTGACAAGTTGACATATTTGATTATCTGTGATGTGGCGGTGGGTTCAACATAATATACCGATTGGAAAGACCCATCTATTGAAAGACAATCATTGACATTCATTATTATTTAAATAATTATAATATTAATAAAACCTATCTTGTATTGAAAAGCGGATATAAAATTCTTTTGCGCTACCCATTTTGAAATAATAGAATAGAATATAATATTTCTTTGTTGTACAACACCAACCAGCTTAAAGTCAACGTATAAATAATACACTTAACAATAATTGTACAGAGGGCGACCTTGTCGATAAAAGCGATCTCTTCCTTATCAATCGTGATTATTAAACATATTATGATTTTCAAAAGCATCTTTCAGGTTGAATGTTTTTAAGAAAAAATCCCTATTTTGTAGAATTTGTGGTCACAAATTTACGAAAGAGACAAACGGTACAGTTATTTATCTCTCGCTCGGCACACTTTTTTAAGCAAGAGCTCATTCCTGTTTGAGTAATAATTCCATGACTGGCAGTTTTCATTTCATATCCTCATTGACTGTTACATACTTTTTGCTCATTGTCTTGAACCATGATATTATCTGTGCTTGAACTGTATTTTCTACAAAAATTTTAGAAAGCTGAATATGTTTGCAGATTATTCAAGATTGCTTGAACAGTCGACGGGATATTTTCTTCAGTTTTATAAATCTTGACAAGCCTTTGGGTAGAGAAGGTAGAGCTCTCAAAAAATAAATGATCCAAATATTGTGTAATGACGGGGAGGAATCATGTTCATTCTGAGCAAGCAATCGTGACCCATATGTAACCTACAAAGTAAGCTATTTCAATAATAGATCGTTGTTTTTTGGATAATGTTATACGAACCATTTTGTCTGTAATATTTAACAGTCCTAGGAAAAAACTCTTACATACTGGGTATTTGTTATTATTATGGGAAAGTGTATAATTTATGTATACTTCCATCTCGAATTGACGTTTTGATTGTTCTTTGCGTCGAAACTATACGTTTTTAATCAAAATTCGCGCTGTCGATCAATGTTCCAACGATCGATCGAATCGAATTGTCGATCAAGTTTCAAAATACATTAAAAAGAACATTGGGAACTTTGGACCTGATGATGTCTAGAAGTGAAACTTATTTTAATATCAAGGTGATTTTATAGTGTATCAATTCCGCTTACAGCTATACTTTTAAATCATCTACGAAAGAAGATATTTAAGAAAAAAATAAAATAATAAGAGTTTTAAAACTCCTGAACGCATCCGGATAGTGATTTTTCTCCTCAGACTAAGTACACCAATGTATTCGCAATGTTTTAATATTTGTCTCGAATTTTGCGTCCAGTCCAGTCCGCCATTACAAAGCACCGTGTTTGTTGTTGTGCTAAAATATCAGTCAGTGAGCATTATTTGTGAGCGCATTTTACAGTTCTATGTTTCTCATTGATTTTTTTAATGAATTGTATAAAGAAAAACATAATAAGTGTGGATTCTTGGATGCGGCGTTCCAAGTTTTTTCCGCCATCTTACAGCACCAACACAAAGGCACGCTTTTTTCGTAGGTATTTCATTTTCTTTGGTATCCATAGTCTAAGTTTTTCTCACCATAAATCGCTATTTAGTCTGTGGCGTGGACATACTTTTTGAAAAACGTTCCGTTTCACGTTTATTTGAAAATTTGAAATAAAGATGTTATCGATCAAGTTGAAATATTGAGCAAAGCTTAATGATATTATACATTATTAATTATATCATAACCTTTTTTGCTCTTAGCTTAAAATAATTCAACTAATTGATATATTTTTTGAAAATTATTCTTTCTTTTATGTACTACAACAACAACATTTCACATGCTAGTAACGGAACGTTTTTGACGTATTATCGGTGACATTCAGCGTCAGCCGATCTGTCAAATTGCTGTCTGCTCTTAAAATACAACACACTTTTAAATTTTAGATGCCCACCTGTGTGTTCAACTTTTACTGGAGAATCAGTAGCAATCTATGAGTCGGTTAAGTTTATTCGTGATCATAAATTTAATAAATCTGTATTTTTTTCTGATTCACTTAGTTGTCTCCAAGCTTTATCCTCTAACCAATTTACCACTAATAATAGATGCCCATTAATCATAAAAACCAAACAATTATTAATAAATTGCCACCAAAATATTATTGAAGTGGCTATAGCTTGGATCCCTAGCCACTCAGGAATCTCAGGCAACGAAATGGTGGATGGCTTTGCCAGGGATGCAGCTCTAACGGGGGGTAATGAACATAATAAAATTTTCCTATATGACCTATGTTGATTAGCAAGAGTTGACCTTATGGCGGAATAGTCCAAATGTTGGGAGAAGTCCAAAAGAATAAAAGGTAAATATTATGCAGATATTCAACCTGATATTCCGCCCTGGTTCTCCCATTACACAATGGCTGATAAACGTACCACTTCCGTCATATGTAGATTGCGGCTCGGTCATACTTGCACTCCACTTCATTTGTACAATATACATGTTCGTAGCACACCCATATGTGATTGTGGCACTGAAGAAGGAACCACAGATCATATTTTATTCAATTGTCCCACAAACCCTGTATCCTTTTATGATATCCTTCCACCCTCCATTCCTAGACATATCAATGTGAAAACACTTTTATGTATCTTAAACTACCCAATGTTAAAATTACTATGTAAATATTATGTTACGCGCCACACTGCCTCAGCCAATCGCAAGCCAGCCGAAGCCAGCCAATCAGAGCCAAGCACGTGCAGCCATGTGCCAGCCAGCCCAAGCCAGCCAATCAGAGCCAAGCACGTGCAGCCATGTGCCAGCCAGCCCAAGCCAGCCAATCAGAGCCAAGCCAAGCTAGCGCCTTACTACCGGAGAAACTATAAAATGCCGCGCCATCTCATATTTAGATCACTTCTCTGTTTTACTGTTTCTAAGACGGAACTCTGCCCGATTGTAAATCGAAATTAAATCAGTGTGATTCTGCAACGTCTACTTTTTATTATATCCCGTTACATATCAGAAGTGGGATAAATATAAAAAAAAACCCTAAAACGTAGTTACGTCAATGCGTCGAGTGTAGGCCGCCTGGGGGCCGATTCTCAGTTTTTTAGAGATATCTCTAATTCGACATATCTCTATTAGTTTGCATCTCTACTAATAATCTCTCAAAAATGTCTATGATATGAAATAATCGTATTCTCGCTGGCAATAGAGATTTATGTCGAATGACTATGAGGATGCGGTCCGAAATTTGATATCAGCCCTCGTATGCGCTTTTTGCATGCAAACAGTCGGTTCAAAATTGCTCATGATATGCGCATTTGTAAGCGGAATAACAGAAAAGAGGAGTGCACTGTCTCTAAAACTGTCATTGACAAAGTAAACGTTAGTTTCTCGCGGAGTTTAATTTGTTCGAATTATTTTTTTCATTAGGTATATCTACAATAGATACATAGTGCTCTATTAAGATACTGGAGGGGCAATACCCCCCTTAAATTTTTCTTTTCAAATAACATTGATTGATCAAATTGACATTTGACAGACTCACAGATCGAAAGCTCGGTAAAAAATTGATCTTAATGCTTACGTCCGTCCGTGAGCAGTGCAAACGATTTGAATGAGTTATTTTGTTTGCAGCATGCAAACGTTTATTGTTGTCTGATTATCGACCACACCCTGAATAAAAATGAATGGTTACGTTTTGTTGTAGCCTCGTTGACATGCTCAAAGTCTGCTTTGACAAAGTAACTACGATAAAATCTCTGAAGAATTAGTTGTTGTTCTGAGGATAAAATAGCTTTGATCAAAGTATACTTTGATTCCTACATTGTTTACTTTGATTATTTTGTTCTTTTTGTCATCCTTCATAGTTTACATACTTATCTTTAAATATGTTACTCCAGTATAGTATAATGAGAAGCTTAAACAAGAAAAAAAAAGGGAAACCCGCAAACGGAGAGTTTGGTCTGTCCAGTTTCCTTTATCACAAGAAGTGATCGATGTTTTTACATGTGGCGCAATTTTGTTTCGTTTTTTACGTTAAAACTGAGCTGAAAAGTTGAGCACGGTCCAAGTTAACTTTGATACGAGTGATACGACGCCGACGTCAAAGTGCGCTTGGATTGTTGATTTATACGATAAAAAGAAACACAAAAAAGTAGCGTCCAAGTTGTCATCAAAGTTACTTTGTCAAAGCAGACAACGCGGCTTTACGAAGCGAGTTGTCAACTTTTTTCACTTCACGTTACGGCGGTCGTGTTTTGAAACATTTTAGAATATTTTTAGAAAACAGAGTTATTAGACATACATTAATTAATCTATAATGGACTATAAAAAGCAATACCCCACTTCAGCACAGAATTCGAGGCTTTGTCAGTTAAATGAAAGGGATGAAGAGCTTCGTAAAGCCAAATTTTCGGGAACTTTTACTAAAAAAATCCGAACAAAAGTGGAAATGTATAGCAGAGGAATTAAATTGTTTGGGAGAAGTCAATAACACTAAATATATTACAGTGTTAACTAAATCTTTAGATAAGCGAAAGTTCTTAAATGCATTATCTCGTATTTCGAAAAGGTCGTCACGCCTTCAAGGTAATTCCACTAAAAACCGAGCTTCTTCTACTATACATTAATAACAGTTGTTATAATAATCATCGATAATTCATTTTAATTAAATATGTTAACAGTTAAAATACATATATAAACTAAAATCGTAAAAAAAGTCCCAACAAATTATGTAAAACAGACACAGAAATAACCAATTACTGTAGCTCGTATTCGACTTTTCAAATGTCGATTGCTATCTACCACTCGTCACATGTCGAACGCTAGGCATAGACATATCTCTAACGTGACATTTTGAGAATACGGAAACTTAGAAATATTCGACATCCGCCATTTAATTTAGACATATGTCGAATTCGACATTATGTCTGTGGCTTGAGAATCGGGTCGCTGGTCGTTCCGCACGAATGGGGCAAATCTCCGCGTGAAGATTCATCCGAGACAACTAGTGAAAACGAAGACAAAGTTTCTCCACCAGCCTAGCCTTCAGCTCGAAAAATCCTACGCAAGCTTTTGAAATCAGAGGTACAAAAGGCCATGAGTTCTTTAAATTACAAAATACCCTCCGTCACTACAAGAAAAGAACCCCGTGCAGCCTTGCTAATCCCCGAGTTCGACCCGGATAGCGAAGAGTGTACTACCCCGTGGAGACCCGGGCCCCTAATCAGGCGGTCTGTACGGGGGCCCGCGACTCGCAGCCGCGCCGTTAGGTATTGCCGCGCTCGGCCGTAGGTAGCTTTTGTTTTTGTTTTTGAAATCAAATTTTTAGGATTGAGTGTATCACAGCTACATTTCTGAGAAGCTATTGAAACAAACTAAAAACTTATCTATGTTTGAAAGCATTCCGATACTTATTTTATTAGTTATCGGAGATCAAAGCGGCCATTATTACGTTCAAAAAATAGAAATAATAAAATGCTCGTAATTCATTTAATTATGAATCCTTATCTAATTAACTGTTATATGTTTATTCCTTATTAAATAAGCTATCCATACGTAGTTTTTATTTTATTGTAGGCACAATAATTTATTTTTTTGCAATTTTTTAATTGTGAGGTGCGCGCGCGCCCGGATTGCGTAATGCATTACGTCACAGAAGGAATTTTTTATTTTTTTCTTTTTTCATTAATAATATTTCCCAAAACTATTGTATATCAAAATAATCTTGAAGATTACAACTATAACAATATATATGGTTATTTATTGTTTTATAGTGTTGTATGTTTAAAAAAAATTTTTGAAAAAAAAAAATGTTTTCTTTGGGTCTTGCGCAACCTACCGAACATTTTCGCCCTTTATTAATTTAATTATGAATCCTTATCTAATTAACTATTATAAGTTCATTCCTTATTAAATTAGCTATCCATACGTATTTTTTATTTTATTGTAGACACTATAATTTATTTTATGCAATTTTTTAATTCTAAGTGCGCGCGCTTTGAAGGGTTACGCAATTCATTACGTCATTTTTTTTTTTCATTAAAAATATTTCCAAAACTATTGTATATCAAAAAAATCTTTAAACATAGGGCTATAATAATATGTATGGTTATTTATAGTTTTATTGTGTTGTTTTACTTAAATTATATGTTGAAAATAAATTGGCGTCTTGTTCTACCGCGGAGCAATTTACCGCGGATTTATAAACTAAATATACAATAAAATACAATTGTTTATGCTAATTATTACTGGAAATACTGTAAACAAAAGAAATAATATCACTTTACATACCTTTTACGATAAAAAAACAGCGATTTCAACCAATTTATTCCTAACTGACGTTCACTAACGGTGTAACCCAGTGACACAAAATGAGTGAACGCTTTGACGTTTCTAAACTCTTTATTTTCAAAAAGTTAAAGTTATGGTTAACGAGTATTTGGTACCATTTCAAAGAGCATTTAGTAGTCTATATGCCAAAAAAAACAGCAGGCCAAATAAAGCCGTACTTGTGACACAATAACGTAAAAAGTCGGCCGAGAAATTCCGTCATCATATGATGTCGTGGGCCTTAGCGCACATTTTCCGTGTCATCATATGAGTACGCCTGGGTCTCGACGGGCTACTGCGACAGCATGGCTCAAAAAAAATTGATCAACTTGGCGAAATTCATATGGATGGTGCGAAAACACGAAGTCGTTTCATCTGCGAGATAGATTAAGGAGGTCAAGCAAGAAGATGGTACAACCGGCTGGATGAATACGATTACTCTTGGGAAGACTGGAAGCAAATATTGATACGTACATTTCCCAGACATCGCAAATATGGATTCGATGACCAAATATTATCAGGACAAAGTCGCTATGTGTTTTCGGTGTAAGTTGCCAGACAGCGCAGTTGTCTCATGCATCATTCGCGGTCTACCACCACCAGCACAAGCGAATGCGAGAGCATATCATTGCGAGCGACCCGAAGAATTATACGAAGGCTTCCTATGTGTGATGGATGGAACAAGCCCGTCAAGTAAAGATGTCGTCAGCCGACAAGGAAACGAAAAAATGTCTGCCTCGTTAGCAAGAAGCAGGGCGAAGTGCTGAGCAGAGCCACCAGCTGCACTACTACACCGCCTTCGGAGGTTCAGGTTAGCCCACATTATTTTATTGCACTACCTTTGTAGCCAAAATAATCTATTGCACACTAGCCAAGCCAATATTAGCACAATCGGGGCATCAAACATAGAGGAAATCAGTTCAGATCTATTGAATAAAAACCGATTATGATTATTTGATTGCTTTACTAATCAATATCCCCGACTATTTTGCGAGTAAAACACAAGACTTAGGATGTACAGATTTATTAAACATAAAAATAAAGTTAACAAGTGAACAAAAATAAAGTTAACTATATACCGTCAACCTTACAGCTTGTCGCACAGTCAGTAGTTAGATGAATTGCTAGACGCAGGTATAGTTCAAGAATCTGAATCACGTTTTGCTTCTCCCGTAATTCCTAAAAAAAAAGAACGGCGATAGTAGACTTTGTGTTGACCCTTGCCTAATATCGATGATTAGGTCTCCAAATTAGCCGTTAAGAATTTCTTTACGAGTCTTAATTTGGCACAAAGTTACCATCAGGTCAAAATCGACCCTGCAGATAACCACAAAACAGCCTTTATAACGCCACATTGGTATTTGAATATACGCGTGATCCGTTTGGCTTAGATAACGCACCGTCTGTTGTTATACGAATAATGAATAAGGTTGTAGATTCAATACGAAATTCCAATCACAAAAGGCGGTAGTTCAAAAACCCACAATGACTTTCCCGATAAATATGAAATTTTAGCATTCTTAGACAATTTGTTGCTACCCTCTTTTGATGTTCAGTCAGGTTTAGATATTTTACAAAAAGTTCTTCATAAATGAAGATCGGAAAATTTAAAGTGAAATGTGAGTGTGTTCATTTTTATAAAACAAAATTACATACTTAGGACATGAGATATCTTCGAATGGCATTCAACCAGGTGAATCAAAATTGTTAGCAGTGTCACAGTTTCTTACCCCTAGTAGTGTTCATGAAATACGTCAATTTATAGGGCTATGTAGCTATTTCCGTAAATTTATTAAAAGTTTCGCAATTTAATTGCTCGCCCTTTAACAGATTTAACAAAGAAAAACGCAGTTATGGAAATGGGGCACTGAACAAGTCGATAGTTTTCAACAATTAAAACTGTGTTTGTGTACAAGCCCAATACTGGCTTTATATGAGCCTGTATTACCAACTGAGATTCACACCGATGCATGCAAATCTGGTATCGCAGGTATTTTTTTTACAAAAACAAACTGATAATTCCCTTAGGCCTGTCATGTATTTCAGTAGGGCAACGAGTAAAGAAGAAAGTATATACCACAGTTACGATCTTGAAACGCTTGCCGTGAGTATATTATAGTAGGGATACATGTTAAAGTGGTAACTGACGTGAAGTGTCAGACGGGTTCTATACAGTCCAGTACCAGGATGACAAGTTAGGCGTATCATTATTCAGCTTAAAGATAGCTAAGCTGCCCCTGATATAAACAACAAATATGTGCTCTCAGATGATAGGCTCTATAGGAAGACATTGTATGGTAATCGCCTCGTGGTGTCTGCATTGATCAGATAGACTAGTTCAGATGCACCACAATGATATAAGTCATGTAGGCTTTAAAAAATGTATAGATTTAATAAAGAGGGAGTAAATGGTACATTGTTCCCTATTCCGAAACCCACAGAACCCATGGTCATGGTTCATGTCGACCATATGCCCCTTTTGTAGAACAGCAAAAGGTTATCAATATATGTTGGTTATTACAGACTAGCTTCTGCCCGCGACTTCGTCTGCGTGGACTTCAATTTTGAACAATTTTTAATTTTCCCTCGGGAACTACTTAAGGAATCGGGATAAAAGGTAGCCTATGTCACGTTCTTTTCCATGTCAAAGGCTACATGCATGCCAAATTTCATCCAAATCCGTTCAGCCGTTTTTGAGTGATTGAGTAACAAACATCCAAATATCCAAACATCCACACTTTCACGTTTATAATATTAGTAGGAAGTAGGATAATTAAATTTGTTATTGCTGAGCCCACCCACAGTCAATTCAGTAAAAAACAATAAGAACACTTTAAAAAATATTTAGTTTGTTTGGTTACCCTCATAAACTTGTCAGTGATCATGGCAAAGCTTTTACCAGCAGATATTTAAAAAAAATAAACTGACAAGCAATTTAAGTACATTTTGACATCTGTTGCATGTCCACGAGCCAATGGTTAAGTGGAACCGGATCTTACTGAATGCGTTACGTGCGATTGATCCTAGCCAGACTTCTAATAATTGGGCCAATAGCTTACCTGACATTATTTGGGGTGTTAATAATACTGTAAATGGAAGTACAACATAGTCGTATAGCCCTATGATTTGATGTTATGAAAGTAATAATGAATCGGCTGAAATCAGGCGTAATAATAGATCTAGTGCGCGATTAAAATTAGAAAGCCATAAGATGAAGCGTAACTTCGATAAAAAAAAGGAAAACTAGTCGAATTTACAGAAAGGGAGATTTAGTTCTTTGGCGGCAGGCACCCACAAGTAGTGTAACAAGAGTGAGCACTAAGCTTGATGATATTTACTCTGGCCCATATATCATTACTAAGGTGTGGGTAATGACATATACAGAATCCTCAGTATCAAGGGGTTCCGAGGTTACAAGGCCTTTACTAGCCTGGTTGCATCGGACTCTTGAGGCCCTATCACAGAATCACAGTACCCTATATCATACTGTGCCAGTAGCTCTGATGGCCAGCTTAAAACCGAAGATCTCATTGACCTACTTGAAAGCTAACCACGTGTTTTTCCATTGCGGGAGCAATGATTGTTTCAGGACGGCCGATTGTTACGCGCCACACTGCCTCAGCCAATCGCAAGCCAGCCGAAGCCAGCCAATCAGAGCCAAGCACGTGCAGCCATGTGCCAGCCAGCCCAAGCCAGCCAATCAGAGCCAAGCACGTGCAGCCATGTGCCAGCCAGCCCAAGCCAGCCAATCAGAGCCAAGCCAAGCTAGCGCCTTACTACCGGAGAAACTATAAAATGCCGCGCCATCTCATATTTAGATCACTTCTCTGTTTTACTGTTTCTAAGACGGAACTCTGCCCGATTGTAAATCGAAATTAAATCAGTGTGATTCTGCAACATCTACTTTTTATTATATCCCGTTACAATTAATATATTCACTTATAATATTAAGCTGTAACCGTACTAAGTTAAGATTTGCGTGCTTCTATGTTGTAATGTTATTGTGACGTCTTGTTTTGTCTTTTACAGGTAACCCAAAACAATCTCATCTCACTTTTGACCATTTTTCAATAAGTAAACCTATTCAGTATTTTATCCAAAACTCGAGATTGGCAGAAATGGTTGTCATTACGACCGATTGCCCTATACAAAGAAGTTGAAGTTCATGTGTTTGCGTTTTGTTGTGATACTACCTACTTGTGATCCTACTTACTGTGCGATTATTTCCGTGATATCTGTTTATAATGGCCCTACTTTCCCCTGAACTTATCCTTCCCTACTTTCCCGTTATCTTTTTTAAGACACATGTCAAGAAAAGTATAATTATCTATATTGGAATTCTGATGTTTTGGTTAGTCGCCGATCGCCGAACCATAGGCTGTTGTGCCCATGTTATGGCGTGTTACCTAGCGTGGGCTTGATATGAAGAGAATGTCTGTACTCCAGCTGCATTACTTGATGAAGTTGTCTTGAGAGATGATGATGAATAAAGAAACATTTATTTACTACCCACTGGATTTTTGTTTTTATTATCTATCAATTAATCTGTGTAACAATAAAATGAGTGGTATTACTGTTTTTGTGTGAAATTGTTTAACACAAAAAACTAATATTAATTCATTTTGTTCACAAAAAATACTTCCAACTTATCAATAAATAAATCGAACTAAAAGTTATAACCTCAAAATGAATTTCCGTGTATTACGAAAAATTTATTTAGAGGTACTTGTTTTCCATGATACTTAATTTTCAGGTTTTCCAATGTATGGAAAGTGGCCATTGTTTTCCTTCGTCGTCAGTAAATACCGTATTGCATTGCCTTTTGCATTTGTAATTGCCTTTCTTGCTAATTTAAGCTTTTCTTAGAATTACAATACTTTCTCTCTGCTATTGTTTTGTGCGAATGTGAAAGTTAAAATTCATGCAGGCAAATTCCATGAATTTTCATTTTTATGTTTAGCTCTGCTTTTGTCACTAAAGCTTGGCTGTGCCGCTTCAGCTTTAAAACTTGTGGAATGCATGACAGCCGTTGTGGCTCGAGAAGAACTTTGTAGGTGAATTCACAACATACGATGTAGCACAGTGTAGTTACAGCAGATGGTAAAGCTGAAGTATTTATGCCTGGTTCATTTGAAAACAAACATTGAGAATGTCATCTCTATCTATTCTCAAATCTGAATCACGCACATGCTTCACAAATTATCAAATAACATGGGCGTATGCACGGAAAACACTCAATACGCCTTTTTGATGCAAATAAATTGACGACACGGTTAGCGCAGTGGTCAAGTGATCGCCTACTGCGCAACGGGTCGTCGTGGGTTCGATTCCCGCACGGGACAAATATTTTGTATGGATTCTGGTTTGGGTGTATGTGCATGTGATATTCTATGTTATATCATATTATTTAAGTTACAATAATTGTCAAGGAAATTATTTTTCTATTACTGGGATCCCTGTTCAATAATCCATAGGTTGCCAACCTTTTTTAGAAAAACCTCTTCATTGTAAAATTTTTGCTTCTTCTAAGAGCCAATACAAAAAGATGTCAAATTTAAAATAAAAAAAAAACTATTTACGCCGCGTCTTGCACTGCGGTCTGAGTTGCGCAAAGAGAAACAATTAATATTAGAGGGCATATAATATCACAGCTGAAAAATGGCAAGAATGCTTAAACCATATTATTAAAGAAGAGGATAAAATGTGCCCTCTTAATGATGTGCTGGATAGTGTGTGTAATTCTTTTATAATCCGAGTTGATGATGATGACGACAATCATGATATTTAAGTGATGATGATTAATAAATATTTATATTTGAGAAAATGTTGTTTAACTCTACTTTTCCATTTACAACTTAAAAAATTACATTCTAGCTAGTGTGCATTGAGTGCACAAAACAAACACTATTTACAATGTTATTACTTGATCTAATTCGGTTTCATATATTAAAAAAATTCTAAGCAGAAAAGGTTATTGATATCTGATTTGTCTATGGATGACATCTGTCAGAATTTCGTCGAAATAAAAATCAGACCTCAGTGATCTCATGGGTGCGTTCCAGATAAGCATTTTAGCCATAAATATCAACATTTTTGCATCTCTGCGTTTCATTAGTGGTGATGCTAGTTTTTCTTGCTGGTTGTCATACGTTTCATTTAAACATTTTTAACACGAAATGCTAGTATCAAATACCCATGTTAATAGATGGGTCCTCTGATACCACTTTTTGACAGCTTTCAAATTTGACATTTGGAATCTTTTTTTCATGAATCAAAGAGAATTTTCAGCGGATTTAAAAAATTAATTGAAAGATATTTATAGTATTAGCCAATTCTGATTAATATTATTACAAAATTTTGAGTGGCTGCACTAAGTAGGTGAGGTGTCAAAATTCAGCACAAAAAATCAGTACTTTCCGTTTCATTTGTAACAATTGGCGCGGAAACGCAAAAAGAGGCCAACATCAGATGTTAGCCTCAGAAAGTAGCAGTGCTTTATCTGGAACGCAGGGTATGTGTTACGGCAGCGTTCATGATAGCAGTAATGGATAAAATAAAATAAGATAAGATAAAATCTAAAACTGTCATTTTTGAAAGGAACTTAACAGTTCCTTTCAAAAATGACAGTTCCAGTTAGCAACCGAAGTTACAGAATAGGCCTGCTGCATATAATTTTTAAACGGTAACCTAACATCCTGGGGTCGACTCGAAACCATACTGGGGTGGGCACGGTCCACCCAGGCTCCCTCTATATACACTTATCGGGGGTGTTCACGGGGGCTCTCTGCGTGAGTCTGGAAGGGAATTTAGCGGTTTTCGGACCGTAGCCATTTCTGTCTCTCTCACTGTCACAGGCTGTATGGACTTAGTTTCCTTTGCCTTTCCTAAAAGGAAGAACTTAACAAATAAAAAAGGTCACTGTCACTGTCAAACGAAAGAACTAAACAAATAAAAAAGGTCACTGTCACTGTCAAACCCACCCGGGCTCCCTCTATATACACTTATCGGGGGTGTTCACGGGGGCTCTCTGCGCGAGTCTGGAAGCGAATTTAGCTGTTTTCGGACCGTAGCCATTTCTGTCTCTCTCACTGTCACAGGCTGTATGGACTTATTTTCTTTTTCTTTTCCTAAAAGGAAGAATTAAACAAATAAAAAAGGTCACTGTCACTGTCAAACTGTCATGCTTCGGCTTCACGATTTTCGCAAAGATTAATTTACCTACTATTGGTTTCGATTGAATTTTTTATTTCACTATTTGTGTTCGATACCTAAAATTGATGAAATTTTGATAGCTTACATTTATTTTAATAGAAACAAATTTGTCATAGTAATCATGCTAGAGGATAAAGATTTAGTTCAGTGTTATAATAGAGGGTGCGGAAAGCTCTTCAACCCGAACTGTAACGTTAAAGGTTAGTGTACCTAACGATAAAGAATATTCCAGATTATTTAACCTATTTTAGGTCAGGTTCATCTTAGATAGTCTGTTAGGAGTGAGGAGCCACTTTTAGATTTTTGAGAAAGCTTACCCTTATTTATTACCTAGCAAGGCAGCTGATTGAATCAAACTAAAATTTTAGTATAAATCTTAAAGTTGTGTTGTGTGTTGTTCATTGAATGAAATTGAGTAAACATGGCATAAATAGGCAAAATATTGTGCAAAATTTTATAATAGATGAATGCTGCCACCATCCTGGAATTCCAGTCTTTCATGATGCATACAAAGGATGGTCTTGTTGCAGTAAGAAGAGTGTGGACTTTACAGAATTCCTCAATATAAAAGGCTGTACACTATCAATACATTCAAATGTTGTAAGTATCTTATTTCATACTGCTCTGTGCTTAGGATAGCTTAACATCCAATTTCGCTCCTTGAGATATGTAGATAAATTTTCTTTGTTGGTATTTCTTTAGTATCCTGCGGCAGGTGATGGGGGTGGGAATTGGGCGAGAGAAGAAGCCCTTATAGGGAGAGATGCGGAAACCCATGCTTATTGATTTTTTTTTTAATTCTGAATTTAGGCCTGTAAAAACTGCTCAATTTTTGTCCTAGACTAAATTAATGTCCTGCAACAAACACAAAAATCATCATAAATTGTAACAATAACATATATCAACTCTGTTTAAGGTGTATTATGTACATCTCTGAGTGGGTTCTGGATAGTCATAAAAATTTAACTTAACCTAACTGTATTTAAGGTGCTTGAGTTAGCTCTACAGGCCTATTACCAATTTCCTGGTTTTCAAATGATATCATGATGAAATCAGTGCAAAACGAAAAATAAAATTTTCAGTCCAATTTTTTAATCATTCCATCATTATATCATGATGACATCATTGAAATCTTGCCATCTGGTCAAAAAATAATAATTTCATCCCATAGTCCTTGGTCTATTTTTCCCCCATATAAATAAAAATAATTGCAGTCATTCCGTGACCATAAATAAAGTTTTAATAAAAAACACATAATTAACATTTCCTGTTTCTTTCTAACACGATGGTTTTTTCAATATTTTTTGAGTTAGTCTCAAAATAAAGATATATATTTTAACCTTTAGTTACCGACCCTAATTTTTGGTACATAATTGCCGAGGTGAGGTCACGGTGACACACAATTTGAAGTGACGTTTTTATTAGAATCAATTTCAAAAGTATGTTAAAATTATTGCTTACCTAAAAGATTACTTATGAAACAATGGCATGAAATCACAAAAACAGCAAAAATACATATATATAATATGTTAAATAGCAAAACCACAAAATTGGCACATTTTAGGAACATATTTTTCAGTCATTAGGAGAAACTATGTAACTAATTGAAACATTTAAACATAAGTAACTTTTCTTATGAAATCAACAAAAATGAACCCTAATCAACAAACAATAAAAAAAATTATATAAGATCTAATCATCTAAGGCACAATTCTGGCAGAGTTTTAGGGCACATTGAATATGGATATTTTACACTTAATGCACTGATGGGGAGTTTTCCTTTTGAGTTTGAATGGACAGATATTACACAACTTCCTCTTTTTATTGATTATGGACTTCTTTATGGTCCTCTGGTTCTGTGGGTATCAAATCTTTGCAAAGAATTCGTTTTATTATAAGCGTCAGCTCCCTTGGCAAGCGAGTATTGTAGACACATCGATTCAAATGCTGCACAATCAACTCTCGGGCAAGACTTTACAAAAATGTCCCTCGTTCAATCGTTGGGGTGCATTTGTACAGGGTCTAAATAATAATAAATGCATTAACCACCACTCAAATCTAGAATGCAGTAAAATATTGCCATTGGCCATCTCTGGGTACGGCGACTACAAGAATAGTTCGAGCCTTTTTGTCGACTTTATCGACGCCACCTTTAGTCATATTATAGTCCATAATAACTTCGGGTTTTTTGGTTTCTGGATCAATTTGTGCTGAGTGGTGTATAAAGGAAACGAATAAAACTGTATTGTACTTCTTTGGTACAAAGGACACGAGTGTAAAATCTTTGGTAAAATCAAGCTGACTTGTTTCAGGCTCTCGGGTTTTTGATGCTTGAATTGAGGGTAGTATATGCCGTTTGTTTGTTTTTTTTTTATGTACCAATGTACGTCAGTCCTCGTTCTAACAATTTCTCCATGAGTTCAATAGAGTTGAAGCAAAAATAAGCATATTTCAAAGTAATCACAAAAAATGTAAATCACAAAATAGTAACACTAACACCGACCTTACGTCACGGTGACACCAGAGGTCCAATTGCGGGCATACCTGTAACCGTGCCGTAACTCCGCAGCATACTAACGAATAAACAAGACAAAACAAGCAGCTACTAAAAGAGACAAATGTAAATCGCTGTTTTTTGTGAAAATATTCCCGTTTCAACACGCGCGGTGTCACGGTGACACCGCCTCGGCAATTAAAGGTTAACTAAGATTTTTTAAAAAACAACACATTTCTGCAAAACTTTTAACTAAAAAAAAACAAAAATTTTAACTAAGTTTTTTAAAAAACGACATGTTTCTGCACGAAAAGCAGCTAGATTATGATTTAAAGCACCACTGCCCATCAATTAAAGTCTCAGAATCTCACAGAATCCAGATATTGGAGTCGGAGGATACCAAAGCCAACCTGATTGCTTATTTGGGATTGTTTTTTTTGTGGTCTTTGTACCAACTGCATCACATAAAATAGGCAACATTATGAAAATGTAAATATTTATAAAATTTTATATAAAACAGCCAAGAAACGCCCACTGTTAGACATAGGCCTTCCCCCATGGATCTCCATACCAATCGGTCCTGCGCCTCCCGTGCATCCAGCAGCTTCCTGCGAGCTTAGGATATACACAGACGGCTCCAAGACCTCTTGTGGAACTGGGGCCGGTGTCTTCTCAAATGACCTAAATATCAAATTATCAATAAACCTAGATAGGCAGAACACCATCTTCCAAGCAGAATGCATTGGCATCACCAGAGCGGCACAGGAGATTGCAGCTAGAAATGTTAGCAATCTTAACATAAAGATTATCTCAGACAGCGCATCTGTCCTGCAGGCCTTCCAAAACAATACTATCAACTCTGTCCTTATACTGGAATGCCATAACATGCTCCAGGCCATAGCAGATACAAAACGGGTAACTCTGCAATGGATAAAAGGACACAGTGACTCACTTGGCAACGACGCAGCAGATGAATTGGCTAAGAGAGGTTCAAACACGAAAGTGTATGGACCAGAGCCCTTAATGCCCATTCCACAGGCCCAAATAAAAACCTGGCTGCGTGAGAAAACCCAGAAAAACATCGAACAGAGTGGAGAGCCAATGAGGGATGCAAGCGAACAAAAGATGCAATCCCGGTACCAACCAAAAAAGCTTGCCCGTTCCCTCATCAGACTAAGGAGAGACAAAATCCGAAAAGTTATAGCTACTATAACCGGACATTGTCTCCTAAACAAACACCTATTCACAATAGGGGTGACAGACAGCCCTCTATGCAGAGGATGCATGGAGGCAGAGGAAACGCCACAGTACGTCCTTATGGAATGCACAAGTGTGGCCGATCAATGGGCGAGACTTCTCCATTCCCCAGCATCCATGCCGGAAGCATGTAGTAGCCCACAGAGGCTGATGGCATTCTGGGAGGAACTGGGATGGATGGAGTAGGATGGAGGCTGATGTAACGTTAGGACGCACAATGGCCCAATCATGAGGCTAAGTGCGAAAGAGCCCAGCCGAACTAACTAACTAACATTCCAATTCAAGCAAAGAAATTTGGCAAACTCTATTTGTCTCACTATTTAAAAAATGCCAGCATGCCAGCAACAGGAAGGAACATGTTTCTTCCTTTTATAACTTTGGGGCTTTTAAAAGAGGCTTGAAGAAACACCTTGCAGATTGGTAAGATGAGGGTGGTTAGGGCAGTATTGATATTCTTGCTAGCCCTAGCTATCTCCGCTAGTTGGACTCCATTTCTACTCACCATTAGGTGGGATGGAGTCAGTTGCTAGATTTTCTATTAACATAGTAAAATATAATACGAAACTCACACAATTGAAATATGTAGTAGTTAGTTAGTTAGTTTGGCTGGGCTCTTACGCACTTAGCCTCATGAGTGGGCAGTTCCATCAGTGGTCTTGGAGCCGTCTGTGTATATCCTAACTTCTTTGATGTCAGAGCAGTCTTTCGATTCTGCTGTAAGTTGGATATCGTATCTTCTGTCGAAGACATGGTGGCATGGTATTCTATCGATTGGTGCATCGAGAAAAGGTATTTCTTTTGTAATCCAATCTAGGATTATCGTGTGTGTTTTTCCTATGTTGCTTTTCCATAGTCCCTGCGATCTTAGTCTTAGGGCTGCTGCTTTCGCCTCCTCTTGTATGACTAGATCTAGAGGTCTCAGTTGTAACACCGCGTTTACACATTCGCGCGAATCGCGAGGCGAATAGCGAGGCGAATAACGAACTAGCTGTTTACACATGCGTGTTCGTTATTCGCCTCGCTATTCGCCTAGCAATTCGCCTCGAGATTCGCGCGAAATAGCGTGTTTACACATTCGCGCGAATCGCGAGGCGAATAACGAACACGCATGTGTAAACAGTAAGTTCGCTATTCGCCTCGCCATTCGCCTCGCGATTCGTGAGTTCGCGTCGGGAGCGATTTTTTGGACGCGAATCAAAGGGCACGAATGGCGAACACGAACTTACTGTTTACACATTCGCATGCATTTAGTTGACTGCTAGCGCCCGACCCAACCGAACGTGTAGACAAATTAGAGTGGAGTAAAGTGCGAATTTTAGAATTCCTAGAACTTTATTATAGAGAAGAGCTCATTTGGAACCCAAAACATCGCAATCATAATTACACATAAAAAATATTTTACAAAAAATAAAAACCGACTTCAAAAACACTGAAAAGTTAAAAATAATATAAGAAATAGGTACAGACAACATCACACTTCTATATTGAAGTCGGTGCCAAACGATATCTCCTCGAAAGTCTTAAAATTTGTCACCGACTTTTTATTTTTAACTTTTTAACTTTTTAGTGAATGAAATCTTTTTAGTAAAAACAAAAACCCTAATTTAATACCAGCTCATCAGTGAGCTTGTATTTCATTAGCGTTTCCATCGATTTTCATGGGATCCCATTATCAGAGAATACAAAAAGAATGTTGAAAATCAGTCCACAATTGGCGGCGTAATCGCATAACATACACACAAAAAAAACATTCGCATCGAATTAAGAACCTCCTCCCTTTTTGAAGTCGGTTAAAAATAAAAACCGACTTCAAAAACACTGAAAAGGTAAAAATAATATAAGAATAGGTACTGACAACATCACACTTCTATTTTGAAGTCGGTGTCAATTTTAAGACTTTATAAGAGATCATCGTTTCGTACCGACTTCAATATCATCATCATCATCATCACAGCCCATATACGTCCCCACCGAGGGGCTCGAGCCTACCCTATATTAGGGTGATTAGGCCTTAGTCAACCACGCTGGCCCAGTGCGGATTGGTCGACTTCACATACATCATTGAACTTCTTCGCAGATGTATGCGGGTTGCCTCACGATGTTTTCCTTCACCGTACGAGCGTCAGACAAATGTACATATGAAATTCGAAACGAAAAACACATTGGTACATGGCGGGTCTCGAACCCCGACCCCCCGATTGGAAGGCAAGTGCCGAGTCCACTGCGCCACCGACGCTCTGTCGCGCGCTGTATATGCAAGTATGTATGTGTATATATAAACACATTCATACACATTACTTACATAACACTTACACACACACACATATACAATATGTATATGTGAGTGTTATGTGCGTGTATGTATGTTTTTTTCTTAATATCATATTATTTGAATATAACAATTATTGTCATTTATTACATTTATTTTCTTATGCCGTCATTTACTTTCTCTCCTTAGCCTAATGGTTGACTGGTAGAGAGCGATGTTTATCGCTAAGTCCGCCATATGTTTGTAACATTAAAGCTTAAATTATTAAAAACTAAAATGTAGCACGCATGCCGCCATTATTTTCACGTCCTCCGTGTTCGTGTGCTAATATCAAAATGAATCACCCGCGAATGTGTGAACAGTAGTTCGCGGTGGCACTCGTAGGTACGAATGTTTCGTCGAATGACGAGGCGAATAGCGAACACGAATGTGTAAACGCCACACGAATGTTTCGTCGAATGTTTCGTCGAATGTTTCGTCGAATATTTCGTCGAATGTTTCGTCGAATGGCGAACACGCATGTGTAAATGCGACATAAGAGGTACTCTAGGGAAGCTGATGGAGTGGTTCTCATACATCCACTGGTCGATGTAGTTGCTAAGCGTTGTAGACTTTGGAGCTTAGCTTTTGCTGTGATCAGTTGGGTTCTGGGCCACCAAACCACTGATCCATAGGTTATAGAGGGTCTGATAACTGCAGTGTATAACCATAGTGTGATTTTTGGATTGAGACCCCATTTCTTACCAACGAGTCTCCTACATTGGTTAAACGCCAAGCATGCCTTCTTTGTTTTTGTTTCTATGTGACTCGCCCAATTTAATTTGTTGTCAAAGATTATGCCCAGATATTTGACTTGTGATGATAGGGAGAGTTTGGTGTTAAAGAATTTTGGTAGTTGTAGTTCTGGTAACTTTCTTTTGTTGGTGAAAAGTATAAGTTCTGTTTTATTTGGATTTACTGACAGTTGATGTTCGTCACACCAATGTTCTACTAATACTAGGGCTTCACGCATTTCTTTGCATAATATGTTTTCTGCGGTCCCATTTATCAGTATTGCCAGGTCGTCTGCATAACCAATAGTAGTATAGCCTCTGTCGTTTAGTTTCCTTAGGAGGCTGTCTACTACTATGTTCCACAGAAGTGGGGACAGGACCCCCCCCCTGGGGACATCCTTTAACCACTTTTGCTCTGATGGTGTTGTTCCCCACTATCTGAACCGCCCTTTTGCTTACCAGCTCCGTGATCCATTTTGTTATTCTGGTTCTATATCGTACTTTTGAAGGGCGTGGTTAATGCTGTTGTGCATTGTTTTGTCGAAAGCTCCTTCTATGTCTATGAAGGCGCCTAGGGTTGAGGATTTATTGTGTATGGCCGACTCTATTTTACGGACCACCATATGTAGTGCCGACTCTGTGGACCTGCCTTTCCTATAGGCGTGCTGCTGGGGATGTAAGGGTCTTTCATGGAGTGCTCCATCCCTTAGATGTTAGACTTATTGGTCTGAAGGATTTCGCCGTAGTGTAGTCTTCTTTCCCCGGTTTGGGTAGGAATACTACCTTCGCCTCTCTCCATTGTTTTGGAATATATTTGAAGGCTATGCAGGCCTTATATATGGGTTCTAAGTATTTTACTGTTAAGTTGGGATGCCATTGTAGCAGCGCTGGGAATATTCCATCCAGTCCTGCGGATTTGAATGGTTTAAAGCTTTTGATAGCCCATTCTATTCTATCCGCAGTTACTTCTTTACTGGCAGCCTTCCATTCTTCGGTAGACGGGGTGCTGTAGTGCTCGTCAGACCGTTCCAGGTCTGACGGGATTTGACAATCGGGAAAGTGTGTTTCCAGCAGTACCGCACTGGTTTCCTCTTCAGATCTAGTATAGGTGCCGTCTTCTTTTTTGATGTTGCCAAGGAGCTCTGTGTTTCCCTTGGACAATATTTTTTTTATTCTAGCGGCTTGGTTTGTTGAGTTTATGCTGCTGCAGAAATTTTGCCAGGCTTCCGTTCTCCGGAATCTGATCCTTTTCTTGTAGTATTTCTGCGCGTCTTTGTATCTGTCCCAGTCGTCGGGAGTTCTTGTGTTTTTTGCTTTATTGAAGAGTGCCCTGAGTTTTTTCCTTAGCCTCTCAAGTTCTGGCCCCCACCAGAGATTTTTGTTGAGATCTTTCGGTATAGACATCGGGCATGCCAACTCATAACTTTCGACGATTGCTGAAGTGAGGAGTTGTACTTTTTCTTCAATACTGTTTATGCTAGGTGTTTCGCCGCTAGCGTACGTTCCGTCTAGTGCTTTTTTAAGTGCGTTAGTGTACCTTGCTATATCAGTTTTACGGGGGTTGCGATAGGGAGCAGGGTCTGGTTATCTATAGAGTAGTTGGAAACACACTCGACGGTGGTCCGCGAAGGATGGTTCGTTCGATACGTGCCAACCTTTAATGAGGTTCGCCGCCGTATGTGTTGCCAAAGTAATGTCAATGATGGTTTGATACCTAGAACTTACAAAGGTTGGTTCTGTGCCTTTATTCATGATATTAAGGTTTGTTTGGAATAGGTATTCGGTTAGTAACTCACCTCTTTTGTTTGTGTCGTTACTTCCCCACAGTGGATGATGTGCATTGCAGTCCGCCGCAATGATCAGTTCCCAGCCATGGTTCTCGCAGTGTTGTACCAGTTCCATCATTTCCCTTGGAGGAATGTCCTCTTCGTTCGGCATATATGCAGAAGCTAGTACAAGGGTGGTTTGATTTTCTGTGGAGAGCGTCACTACAGTAAGATCTCTAGAACAGAATTGGTTAAGCATAGTTGTTTTTACAGAGTTTGGTATATAAATACAGGTTCTCGGTTTTTCCACTGATGTGTTTACCAGTAACTTACCACCGATGTTGTTCAGACCGCAGATTCTGCTGTTCCTGATCCAGGGTTCCTGGATCAGGGCGACGGTCTTGGTATTTGCCTCCAGCACTCTACGCAGTGTAGCCGCCGCTATCTGTTTGTGCTGGAGGTTTGTTTGGATTACGTGTAGGCTGTTAGGGACTCCGCAACACGTCATCTTCGTCGCTGGTGTCCCCTACTCCTACCGTCAGCGGCAAGGTGGTCTCCATCTGGCTCGAACCCTGTTGGGGAGCCGAGGTGGAGGGCTCCGGGGAGGAGGTCCTCGGTTGCAGCGTCGCCGCTGCAACCGAGACAAGAAAGGGCCGTCCGCGAGAAGATGGAGCCTGCGCGCTCGGGTACGGAGGAGACAGTATGGCCTGCAGGATCCTATCATCGATAGTCTCCCTCAGCCACTCTGCCTGTTCGGCCGAGAGGTCCCTCGGCGGGACGGTGGTGACCGCTACTCTCAGGTGCGAATTGCTCGCATCTGCGTAGCTCACCGACCGCCGGGTCTTTGAGTCGGTTTTCGCGCGTTTGGCATCCCCCCCTGGGTGACTGGGTTTCGTCCAGACGAGTTCGCTTCGATGAAGCTGGCCTGCCTGAACTCTGTCCAGCACCAGGCTGTTCCTTTTCAGGAGCAGTGGGAGCCGCCGCAGCAGTCCGCCGTCCTCGTTTGCCCCCCGGCTTCCGCTTCCCGCTCCGCTGACTGGAGGGTGGTGGTGGTGGGGCTGGTTGTCGTGTTGGTGGTTGTGTCTGCGATGGCCCCTGTATTTCTACAGGTTCGCGCTGTGTTTCCACTGCTGCGGTGGCCGTCGCTGTGCTGGTTGTGGGCCGCAGAGCTTCCCTTCTCGCGCGCCTGTTGGGGCGACTGCGTTCCGGTAGACCCTTTGGCCCTTGTGTGTGTGTGTTTGTGTGTGTGGCTGCATTAGCGCTCCTTTTGCAAGGGCGCTTATGAGCCACGACTGTCCATGGGTTGACGGTTCCGGTGTTGTCGACCGTCTTCATGGCCTCTACTAGGCCGGATAAGCTTAGGCTTTCGTCAGAGACTGGGCACACGTCCCCCCCAGAATACGCGGGACGGACCGGGCTAGGCCCGGCGAGGGACTCCCCACCATTGGTGGGACCCTCCTGGGGTCGTCTTACTGTATCTTTTTGTATGTCCATTGTGTCTTTTTTTGGGCTGTATGGCTAGAAGCCAACGTGTAACTCACACCAGCTGGCCCATGGCTGGTGTGGTACCAACTTTCAGGGGGAATTTAGTGCCCCTAGGCTAGGTTGGCCTGGGTGTGGTTATGCGCCGCCACTGTTCGGCTGTGCGTGATTGGACTAAGGAAGAAGGATGGGACAAGGGTAGGGATAAATATGGACGGGAATTGGGTTTGGGTTACACCTGGCCAGTGGGAGAGCTGTACCAGGCACGCCCGTCATACTTGGCTGACTCAGATCCGAGGCAGGTGGTAAGTGATGCGACGCCCGTTGACAATCTGAGTCATTTCCAGGGCGCACGACCCACATCAGTGGGTCCGCCCCAGGTTTGTACGTCGGCAATACCTGGGGCAGCGTGGACGTGTATGACGGACTTAGAGGACAGGACTTATAGCCCGGCGTCGCATGCCCAGGCGTTCCCCTCCTCCCGCGCCCATCGAAATATGTAGTAGTTACTAATAATAATGATAATGTGTTATAATGGCTGTTCAGTCAGTATGCAACAGGTCGTATGTAGGACAGAAAACTATTGCTCTAACCTCAAGCAAATACGCCGGGACATACTTATGTCTGTGATACATGGCTCTTAGGATGGTACGTTGAATATGCCTCAACCTACACAAAAATTATCTAAAGACTTACTGGTAAGTTTCTCATCAGCAGCTTCTGTACACCGGCGGCGGGTCCCCCTTCTGTAGACCACATTGTTCAAAGCCCAGCAATAAACCAAAGCTTCATTGAGTTGTTGGGAACACTTACACAGACAACTACACAATCTATAACATACAAGGGTCTTTCTTTAGACTACCAAGAAACACCTGAGTTAAACTGAGAACAGCCACGTCAACTGGGGCGGGAACACTCGAAACCTTAGTGCACTCTGTCCCTGACCGATTCACCCGACAGCCTACAGCCTGGTAAGCGCGTGCTCATGCGTATGTGCCTACCCTTTTGTTTCCAACAATGGCCACATCAACCAGTATAAGCTTGTCAATTTGCAACACATTGTTACTTGCAATCATTTAATCAACTAAATAAGTTACTTAACTGATAGTGAAATATGACTGTTTATGTAAAGGGTTAGAGTTAAGCATTAAAATATAATATTCTAGAAACCTCAAGAACCAGAGAAGAAAGGCTTAGACAAAGAATTAGAAAAAAAGGAAGTCATAGAAGTTAGAACACCGGTGACTGGACCGCAATTACCTAGGCCTCCATTTGAATCACCTCTCACAAAACTGGAAGCACGAATTGCAGATTCTTTGAAGGAAATGGTCCAGAAAGTGTCTCAGAAAGTAGCAACCTCTAAAAATGGGTAAGTATTTTTGTATGATTTTCTATGATTTGCTTTTGATTAGCTCGTATGTTTGTTTACACATCTTAAAAGTTTTTTTTTCTTACACTAAGTATTTACTAAGCCTAGTAAGGAAAATTATTATTTTCAATAATGGCTTTGTGTTGTATTATTTACTGTTGTTAAATTTGTATTGACAGTATGACAGTTATTAATCATATTGCTTGTTGTAAAACAACAAAGGACACTTTCTTACTACAATGATAGAGTACTAAATAGACATAAAAATGTGTTTTCATCTAAAAATTGTTTTTAGTGTGGCCCAAACTTTCTTTGGTAATATGTTTTAAACTTATGTTTTAAAAACATCCTATTAATTGTAACATATGTACAAACATTCACCACACACCCTCATTCACATGTATACATACATACATCTCGCAGTACTCGACTTAATTTTAAACATGTTTTGTTTCAAAAACAAACAATGTTTTTTAAACTATATCATGTGACATCACAAATGAAAGGGCTTAAGGCTCTTTTTACATTGCTGCGAAATGGAACAGAAGCGAACTTGGAATTTAAATTGTACTTTACATCTATTGCTTTTATGTACAAACTATAGATTCGAGCCAATAAAGACGTCGTGCTTCTTCCGTGGAATTCTTGCGTCTTCCGCGGAATTCTCGAGCATTCTTTGCGCTACTGTCGGCGTGGTCTGTGGAATCCGCGGTTCCAATTCAAATTCAATATTGTTTATTCAAATTGGATTATTATATAATCACTTATGCACGTCAAAGAAGCTACGCCAATGATTCATAAGTCTACAGTGCGAGACCTTGTACTGGAAGCAGTGCCGGATTTACCATAGAAGCTGAAAAAGCTGAAGCTTATTGCGGCAAAATTAGGGGGCGGCAAAAAAAAAAAGGGAATTAACGTTATTGTGAACAGTGTATCTAATTTTTGAGGTCAGTAGGGGCGGCAAAAATTTTATAGCTTTGGGGCGGCAAATGTGTAAATCCAGCACTGACTGGAAGGAACCAGCAAGAAAACCAGAAAGGGCTGTTTATTTTCTCCCTATATTGTTAAAGTGTCTTCAATTGGAAGCTGACCTCAAAGCAATAGTTTAAGCTCAACTTCCATTACAAGATTAGATGTGTCAGTTCTCTTCTTGTTGTTACCAAATACAACAATATTACAATACAAATATTGTTGTAGACAGCAATACGAATCTTAACATGAATAGTTATACACAACAACACGACTCTTTACATTATAATGAGTAATATCTGCAAATTCAAATAATCGTTGACTTTATAATATCTTTTACTCATAAGAGTTTTTTACATGCGCTTTAAACTTATGAAAAGGCAAATTAGTAATACTTTATGAAACTTTATTGTAAAACTTATACATGTCCCTATAAAAGAGCCTCTAGTTAGAAAGTTGGTCTGTTGGTACGTTAGAACGCTGGAACGTTGGTCCTACCGCCTTACTCATATCGATGCGCGATGGCGACAGTGAGGCACTCGCTATCGTTTTAATGTCACGAGTTTGTTATGATTGGCGGCGGCACTCGCTATCGTTTTAGCTCTCTAATCTTGTGATTTCGTACCGCCTATCATAGCAAACTCGGGAAATAAAAACGATAGCGAGTGCCTGCCTCGCTGTAGCCATCGCGCATCGCTATGAGTAAGTCTCAATGTAGACCAGAAATACGAGGGGCCCAAGCACATTTCTTTGTGGAGCTCCGAATCCGCTCAAAGCTTTTTAATTCCGATCTGTATTTTTGTGCTACTTGACCAGTATCTAGTTTAGTTATTTCAACAGACTGCATTCTGTTTTCTAGATATGACTTTATCAAGGTACAACACTAAAACTTTTTTGTTTATGTAAAACAAAGTCTAGTTATTTCGATAGACTGCATTCTGTTTTCTAGATATGAGTTTATCAATTGTAGTGCTGTACCTATGTGTAACAAAGTCAAACGCTGTCTGTATAGTTTTTATTATTTATACTCAGTTAGGTTTCCTTCACTAAGTCAAAAGCAGCAGATGTGGTCGATTTATGTAAGTATTTGAAAGCCATGCTGATACTTTGCTAATACCTTAAATTTATCAAAAAATAAGATAATTTTATTAACCGCCTTCAAAAAAGGAGGAGGTTCTCAAATCGATGCGTATGTTTTTTTTTGTGTGTATGTTACGCGATTACGCCGCCAATTGTGGACCGATTTTCAAAATTCTTTTTGTATTCGATAGAGTAAACTCCAAGAGTGGTCCCATGTAGGGAATGCAATCTCGTTCTCGCGAGATCTAGGCCTTTTTTAGCGAGATTGATCTCGGACGAAAAAAAGGCGAGATCTCGCGAGTTTAACGAGATTGCACATGAGCATAAAATAGTCTAATAGTCTGACTAATTGGTATATGTTGTTAATTAATCTGTAATATCTGATGGATCTACTGAGTATTACTTTCATTTAATTGATAATAATATCTCAGTTTAATAGTCAACTCAACTTAGATGATAAGTTTCATTTTTTTTGACTTCTCGTTGTTTTGTTTGTAATAAAAGAACTGTTTTATTACTAAAAGATTTTGTTTGATATTAGAAGAGAAGACTGGTTGTTTCTTTTTATTTGTTATTTGATAGAAGATCAAAGTTTACTACTTAGAAGTTTAATAAAAAATTATAGACAGATAGGTACATCAAACAATGTTGGATGCATAAAAGTCTCTGATAATATTTATTATTTTTTTTCCTAATTTATTCAAATATTGTGATTATTTGCAAAAAAAACATACCAAACTGCTAATCTCGCGAGATCTCGAAATTGTCGAGATCTCGCAGTATTGTTATTCATAAGCTCGCGGGATCTCGGTTGAGCTCCAATCTCGCGAGATTTGCATTCCCTAGTCCCATGGTCACCAAACTTAGGATCTGATTATGGGATCCCATGAAAATCGAGAGAAACGCCTGGGGTGCTCCCAAGGTCACCAAAATCAGAATCTGATTATGGGATCCCATGAAAATCGAGAGAAACGCCTGGGGTGGTCCCAAGGTCACCAAAATCAGAATCTGATTATGGGATGCCATGAAAATCGAGGGAAACGCCAATTTAATACCAGCTCTTTTTATTTTTTTGTTTTACGCTTTCGTACAGGTTATTATAATATAGGTATCAGTGTAACAGGACCAATTATTTATAACAGCGTTTGCTGTAGCTGCAGGTGAAATGAAGGACAATAGATTCTCTGTCGTATGAAAAAAAAGTTTTAGAGCGCGGCAGCGGTATCAGGGCCGCATGATGCCTCTCTCATCGCCCACCCGTGGACGCTTCCGTCCGCTCCCTTGTACGCGATCCTCTTCTCCTGGAAATAATCGTGTACAAGGTGTTGAGGGTCCACCTCATGGAAGCGAAGCGCCCCTTCTATACAGTCGTAACCCTCTCAGTTCACTCCTTGAGTTGGAGCACCGCGTCCACAGTAGGCCGGCCGATGCGAAACCGAACTGGCACTCGGCCAAATCCAGTCCCGCGAGTTATCAAGGAGCTCTATGATCTGGGGAGCGAACATTTTTTCGAGAAACTTTCCGGCCTCGTCCAATCGACACCACTAGCCTGTAACAGATCAGTGCTTACCCGTATTAGCCACCTAGCTCGGTAACGGATGCTTCATGCTATGAAATGTGATACTTATAAATAAATATTTTTATTATTTTTTACAATTTATGATGTTAATATTGGTGATGGGTATGCCGTAATTGCATATTTCCCATGCTGTTTTAGAAGAAAAAAATTAAGCAAACAGTTTGACTCCACCTTATTACAGTTTCTTTGAATAATTTCAGTTTAAAAAAATACAAATGCCTAAGAAACTGTGTTTGTTTATCTTTTTGTTGTCAGTCTTTTGTTTTCAGCTGCCTAATAAACGAAAATGGATGAAATAGGGGTTATATGGATGTAACTGACTGCAGTCTCAGATAACATATTCTAGTGCAGATGCCGTATCACATACTAAAAATGTGAACCTGCATAAGGAAACTATGTCGGGTAACTATTTTATTTCTATAGTTACCCCAGAGGCGGCAGCACTAAAAGCTACATTTATGTTTTTAAAACAAAGCACGTCAAAGTATGCTAATGAGGGCAGAGCAATGTTTCGATCCGAAAATCGAAAATTAGAAGCATTTGTACATATTTAAATAAATCATATTATAATAGATAGATATTAAAATGAAATTGGGATCCAGAAAACAAAACAGAAACACACAGTTCCCTTTTCGTAAACTACTGATGTGGGCAACTAATAAGTACACGATATGCTTTTGCAGCAAACTTGATTTTGAATTTCATTATATATAATTTTAAAAAGTTATCGAATTTAGCGCGACAACATTTTTTTATTAAATTAAGGCATTGAGAAGTAACAATTCTTATATTTCCGTTTGAAATAAGCTAAGCTATGCTATCTATGGCTCTCCCAATTTCTGAACAGGCGTAGAGTCAACTTTTTTATATTTTTTTATTTTACTTGTATTTGCATACATCCTAATTATGGTTGGGGTGTATTATGTATGTAGGTACATACAAGGGTTTAAGTGATATATTGTTTATCTTAGTTTATTACATTTTTAATTAGATTTTTGAGTTTATGCAGTTTTGGGTGGAACTAATTATTGACTTTTCCTATCGGTACCTCATGCTATAGGTTGAAAACTACAAAGGCGAAACGAAATTCGCGGGTACAGCTAGTACTAAATGTATCTATTTAGTCAACTTTCCTGAGTGCAAAAACACTTACAAAAAAAAGGCCCTTGCAATGAGTTTGATATAGGTACTATGGATAGAATAAGCATTCAATAGCTTTGTCAAAACAAAGATTGAGTCTTCACTGTTCCAAGGTGGTATCAATTACATATCTGGTTATTTTTATTCTAGGAACGTTGAGATTGGTACCTCTTGCAAAAATGGAGGTTGCAATGTTTCCTATGCAGGCCCTGACACTAATGCAACATTGTGCACTCACCATCCTGGTGGTCCAGTCTTTCATGAAGGTCTCAAATATTGGTCATGCTGCCAGAAGAAAACTACAGACTTCAACACTTTTCTTAGCCAACCTGGTTGTACTACTGGGAGTCACAAATGGACTAAAGAGGTTATTTATATTTTTGTACACTTATTTATTTTTTGATATAATAATTTTTCATTCTTGTTTTGATAAAAAATTTGTTCTGCTTACGCCTTAAATCACAATATACTATTATTGACGTAATTAAATAAAACTACACTTTTCGGATTTACTCGCGTATGTTTGTTTTAAACAATTTAATTTTTTATGCTTTTTTCATAGACACACATCATTGAAAAATATCCTACACATTTATAGTAAGTAATTAAAACTTTCTTTTAATAAAACAACAACATATTGCTTAATTACAGGTCGCACCTGCTGGGACAGTCAAATGTCGTTGGGACTGGCATCAGACTGCAGAATATGTCATTGTCAGTGTATATGCTAAAAAATACGACCCAAATCTTAGTTTTGTTAAACTGAATCCAATTCGTTTGAACACAAAGCTGGTTTTCAGAGAAGAGGGTGATGCCGTTTTTGAATTAGATTTAGAACTGAGAGGGGTAAATAATTTTTATTTACAATCATTCTATCTTTTGCACGCTTTGTACTGTCACAGGATAGGCAACATGATTGGAGTGATATTAAAATTTTGCGATGAATTCAGACTACCTCCTTGTGTTAAAAATATATCTTGGTATTATTGGTCATTAGAAGCTGGTTATAAGTATATTCCCTAGTAGTAGGGGAGCTCGAACACATTTCTATACCGACTGACCGGAAATGAGTGTGAGCCGCTCAGCAGCCGGAGCACATCTTGCCAAGACTGGTCTTGAGTTACGCATTATCTCACATTTTCCGTAATATAATCTCGATATAATCTCTCTGTCTTAAGGAGTAGTCATGAAGCAAATACAAAGAGGAGATGTTATAAGCATCTAGGTCCAGCTCCTATCACCAAAGTCCTGACGTCATGCATTTTTAGTTTTAGCTACTTAACGCCAGAGGCGCTGACATCAGTCGATCTTTTTATCTGTCGGATTAGTACGTCGTACGCTCTTCTTTTATTTTAGTTTTAAATTACCTAAATACAAAATGAAATGTTGTATTCTATTGTGCAAAAGTTACACAGACGACAGAAACAAAGTGAACGAAAAAAAAATCTCTTTCCATTTGTAAGTACATTAAACAAGCATTATTAACTTATTACTTGACGTATTGCTTCTAGAATGTTCGACGCCACATGGACGCTTCTGTCAATGTCCCGATAAAGCACAAAAGGCCCTCTAGTGGCGAGTAAATATACTAACGAAAACGTAGGATGTATTAAGGGCGAAAACAAAACACCTGAATTAATATAAGCAGTTTTAACGATTTTTATGTTTAGATTATATTGACACAGCACCTAATAAATTATCTTTCTCCTACGAATGTATCTTTTAACATAATTATCTTTCTCCTACGAATGTATCTTTTACTGCCACCTAGTAATGTATAGCGGGACTTTTATGTTAACGTCAATAATGCTGGGATTTTAGTAATTCTACTCGCTACAAGGTGACAGTGGCGTCGCGCACCCTCCCCCCGCACCCCGATTTCCGGCTTCACTTGATTTCATACGGAAAACGCGATAGGGCACCTCCTCTTTGTATTTGCTTCATGGGAGTAGTACAGCGGCGCGTATTAAGTGTGATTGACGTGATGAAAATTTCTTAACCTTGGCCACGACGTTCTGTCTCACTGTCTAATACGGTTTTCCCTTATATGTCACGAAACTATGTTTCAATTCTTTTTATGTCACGGTCTTTGATACTATAAGGTGATCTTATAAGGGTTCGACTTTCACACTTTGGCAACTTTCACCCCCTCGTCACCTTTAGTCGTCACGACTAACATTCGCCTTCGTGATGATTGAGCTTCAAACAGCTGCTTAAGACGTAAATTCAATCGGTATATTCCGATTTCAAATGGTGTTGACCTCTTCTACTGAAAGTACTGAAATTGCTCAATTCTCGCCATAACGCTTTGCGACAATTAAATTACACTAAAAAGCTCATAGATCTTTGTGAAATTGGAGAGGATATTACATTTCAGTCCAATCGTTTGCTAGATCAATCCAACCACGGCGACTCTGTAATGTCTTTGACCATACGAGTGAAAATCTTGTCAATGTTATTTGAGCATGATCGTTATTTTTTCAGGTAATAAGCGTGGAACAGAGCAGTGCTTCCATGATGCCAACAAAAATGGAAATAAAATTAAAAAAGGCAGAACCTGGCGCATGGAGTAAATTGGACTTCCCGAGGAACGAACCGAAAAAGGAGGAATCTACAACCGCAGTTTGCCAGGAGACGGAGGACGATAGTGTCGATCTCTCTTCTGTAGAAGCTATACACAGTATTGGAAAGGTCAATTTAACAGCTTAATATATTTATTTGAATCCATATAAATGTATTCCGTTAATCGATTAAATTAAAATTATGTACTTTCACTGCCTTCTTTTCTATTATGAAGTAAAATTGTATGCCATGTGTAATAAAACGATATCGTTAACATTATATGTTTAATATATAATTTATCTCTATATTTACAGTAGTATGATATCTAAAAACATTGTAGCTTTCTGTCACTCTCCTTCCCTTATATTTTCTAAAATATATGTAATACAATGCTTAAAACAACATAGTTACTCAAAGTAACATAAACATTTACAATTATATCTTCTATTTTATATTAACTTTAAGATGACTAGATTATGATTAGATTTGGTAAATGAGTTTTGTATATTTTGAGTATATTTATTGATTTGGTACACACAACAACAGGCCAGATGGTATGTTTGACTTTTGGAGCGCCCTTATGTCGCTCGTAATAGAGGCGGTTTTTGTAGTGCAAAAGTAAGTTTTTGACGTGTTTGTCGACTGTATATTAAAATTCAATAAATATCATATTAACAATTTTAGTGTCTTATGATGTTTGCTAGCTAAGTTTTCTACTAAACATTTGTTTGAACATATTATTATAAGTATTTACAATGATCAGTACAATTAACCAATTCATGAATTAAATATGGTTACAGCAAAACTTCTTAATACATTAAGAATTTCATATTTTAAGAAATTGAATATTTATTTTGTGCATCGACAATTGTGTGCTTAATTTAATTGGAAAACCAATTACTACTTGTGTTCACAATTAACAAAATATACAAGCTAGTGTGTATGTTAATGAAATCTACGGCAGGGTTACTAAAATAAATAATTTACAGAAATTTTATTTAGCTACTATACAATGAAATAAGTGGAGTATTTCTTCAGGACAACACACTATAATTATGTAGCCCCGGAAATTACTGGTATTATTAAAATATTTGACAACTCATATATGATTTCACCATAAATTATTTATTAATTGCAAGGAACAAATTTTTAATATTATTCGTCGCATTTTTTTTGTAAATGATCTTTTTAATATATTCTGCTATCTAACGTTATGAATAGACAAGTGTTTTATTTTGCGGCAGTTACAGCACAAAAGCAGAGCATGTGCATGAAAATTGTATTTTTAATCAAGTACTACTAAAGGGTTAATTTTATTGGTCGATGTTCTGTCTCATTCAGGCAGACCTCGAGATAAAGACTAGAAAGTAGGTACGCCTTCTATATCTCAGACGACCTTAACGCGTATTCCCCACATGCCTTGGTAACAAGTGATATTGGTCGGCTGATGTAATCAACACCAGCAAGCCAAGCTCGAGACGTGGACTTAACTTCTTTCAGCGAGAAATAAGTTATTTCTTCTCCCTCTTTCACATAACAATGAAGCCAGATGCGAAAAGCGTGTTTCTTCTTTGCTATTCTCTACACAAAGAACTAAGTAGTCCGGTAACCGAACTAAAACCGGTGAGTTCAAAGATGGCGGTATTAAAACCAAAACGGTGGACATCAAGATGGCGGGACTAATTAAAACCACGTCGGGATATTAGTGGCTGATAAGTGCTGTTTGTACCATATGACAGACAAGCACGGTCTACGCAATCTGAGTACTCACACTACAAGCACACACACTGGGCATAATTAATACAAATGTTAGGCCTGCTCAAAACGGATATCTTTCGTGCCTCGTATGCGGATTTTATCGACTAATAAAACTGATAGACCTACCATACTCACTTATAGCTAATGCACATGAACTGTGAATGGTAGTCTAGTAGTTGCATCATTTCTTTCATATAGGTTTTTCGTGTACTTGCATAGTTACTAGTTTTTACAACACTGTTTGCTCGGTGATATACTCAAACGCAGAAATCTTTGTTTAATATAGGAGGCCATCCATAAATTACGTCACATAAATTTCATAATTTTGTGACCCCCGTCCTTGTAGTCCCCCTAATCCTAGTGTGACGTCATTTGTTTGGCATTTCAAAGTTTTTCCGTTAATACTTCAAATTTCGCGGCTTACTATATTCGATTTTGTAATGTGACTTCACAAAGACTAGGACCTCTCCCACTCCTCCCCTCCCTCAGACGTGTGACGTAATTTATGGATGGCCCCTAGACCTTTACAGGCACTTATCAATGTCACAATTTTATAGTTGCGTTATACCCACAAGGGGTATTACCAGTGGTACGGTGGGTCAGTCACGATGAAAACGAGTCAAACTGTTCCATATATCGAGTAGCTATCGAAACTGTTCCATACAATATCAAGTAGCTATCGATAGTTCTACGGGGAGCCGCAGTGGTCGCTGGCGGCGGGCGCCGGCGGGTGGAACGGCGCCGGCGCGGGCTGCATGCGGTACATGTCGTGCAGGAGCGTGGCCACCGACACGTCGCCCACGGTGTCGCGGAACAACAGGAGCTCGATGGACCGCGCCCGGACCGCGCGCAGCGACGGAAGCAGCAGGAGCAGGCGGCCGAATCTAGGCAGTAACGCGGTTGCCGGTCATTTTTCATCGTTACGCAAGTTTACCGCAATCAGGTCTCGGAACCGGTTAAGAATTAGCAGTTATTGCTGAGAAACAGTTTCAATTGTGTTCATTTATTAACCGGTTAATTAACAAACCGAACTCGTTCTGTTAAACGGTTAATTGCGCTGAACAGAATCGAAACTTGTGAAAAACCGGTTTCCCACTTTGATCAGAAAATAATCGGTAGCCAGAATTAGAAAAGCAACCCATTCCGGTTAGAGGTCATAAACCTTATCCGTTTTGGTACTTTTACCAGTTTCGGAGCCCTGCAGGCCTATTCTGTAACGCTAGAAACAAACTATTGTGTCGTGTTGTGTTGTGACGCGTCAGAAGCGTATCGGTTTCATACATTTTATATGGCTAGAAACACATTAGCGCCACGACACAACACACTGTAATAATGTGTTTCTAGCCATATTAAATGTATGCAACCGATACGCTTCTGACGCGTCACAACACAACACGACACAATAGTTTGTTTCTGCCTTAACTTCGGTTGCTAACTAGAACTGTCATTTTTGAAAGGAACAGCATACATTACTGCTATCATGAACGCTGCCGTAACACGTAAGATCACTAAACGAGTAATGGATATAGTGTCTTTCAAAAATGACAGTTCTAGTTACCAATCGTAGTTAGCGAATAGGCCTGCTGACCCTGCTTATACTAATTCTGTAAAGAGATGAAAACCTCGAAATAAACCTTACAGCAACTCGTCTGTCCAGCTCCAGCGTAATGTGAACCCCAATACTTCTCCATATGAGGAGACTTGTGACCAGCAGGCCTATTCGCTAACTATGGTTGGTAACTAGAACTGTCATTTTTGAAAGACACTGGTTTAGTGACCATTACTGGTTTAGTGATCTTGTGTTACGGCGGCGTTCATGATAGCAGTAATACACTCGCGAGCAAAAGTTTGGAATCAGTTACTTGAAATCGGTTCCGCGTGATCTTGCTTACTAAATAAATTTTTAATAATCATAAAAATTACATCATGTTAAAGGTGCAACTGTCCACTTTAAATCGATATAAAATTAATTCATATCGAGCCCGTAATTGTGGAGTTATCCCGGATTAAGTGAAGGAGGTAGGAAAACAAGGAAATAGGGAAAAATAATGAATAAATAAAACAACAAAAAATATAAAATAAAAATTTTATTTATCTTTAAAAATAAGTGTCAATATTTTGTGTTCCCTCCCCTCGCTCTAATAACTGCTCCAAGACGATTCTTCATAGACCTGTAGGGTTACTCTTGAACCATTTCCGATAGATCGTCATTGGAATTGTGATTATTCATACGCTTGTATAACAACACTAGCGCCAAATTGGATCCATATTTTGAGAAAATTTAATAATACTGAGTTTGGTTCACCCAAAATGCTCACAATACAGCGTCAATTTGGAGCCAATGCGCAAAAATAAGTGTATGAAAAATCACAATCTCAATGCCGATCGATCGGATTCGGTTCAAGAGTAACCCTACAGATCAGCTTCTGAATTGATTCTTGTGGAATACCTTCCCACTCCTCAATCAACGCTGATTTCAGCTCATTCAGACATGAAGGAGCAGGAGTTCTGGAACGAACCTTTCTCTTCCGTTCATCCCACACGTGCTCAATGGGATTCAAGTCAGGGCTGAGCGCTGGCCAGTCCAATGTGGCAATACCGACTTCTTCGAGGTATTCCGTTGTTACACGGGCAGTGTGACAACGAGCGTTATCGTGCATAAGGAGGAAGTCATCACCGATGTATCCCGCATAGGGAACGACATGTTCCAGGAGAATATCGGAAATGTACCGGTCCGAAGTTAGACCGCCTCCTCGTCCCCCGCCAGGCACGAAAACAAGCTCGGTTTTACCATCGAAGGAAATGCCGGCCCACATCATACAAGAGCCGCCCCCATAAGCCACTGTTTCAGCGACACAGCACTGTGCAAATCGCTCCCCAGGCCGCCTGTAGACCCGTCCTCTTCTGTCGCTACCGTGCAAACACATCCTGCTTTCGTCGGAGAACAGGACTTGCCTCCATTTCTCAACCTCCCAATCAAGATGGGTGCGAGCAAACTGAAGGCGTGCTTGTCGGTGAGCTGCCGTGAGTTTCGGGCCTGTGGCAGGCCTTTTTGGAGTCAGATTCGCTTGCTTGAGTCGTCGACGAACTGTCCACTCGCTGGATGCTACCCCACGAACATCTCGGAGCTCCTGTTGGACGTCGACACCAGTCAAATGCCGATTTCGGAGAGAGGTTGACACGATAAAACGATCATCCCTCTCCGATGTGCACCGGCGCCGTCCAGATCTTGGTCTCGGGATAATGCCACCAGTCTCCCGAAAGCGCTTATAAACTTTCGAAACACAGGATTGGCTTAGGGTGGCGGAACCAATAGCAGACCAGTCACCCAAAGCTGACCAAAACAGGGTTTCATTGCAATATTAAAAAAGCAAAGCAAGCAAAGTTGGTGTAATTTGGTTTTCCAATAGTGGCAACACTATATCTGTCAAGCCTCATATAAACTTGCTTCCTATTGGTGGAAAAATGTAACGTTTACTTGCTGCAACAATGGCGCCGCGTGATTAGTCAAGATTTTTACTAAGACTTAAAATTTCGTATTATTTTGGAAATCGGGATCCATCTTGAATTATATTTATGTTTATAGATTCACTACCCATCAAATATAATGAGGGCCTATGATTTAAGATATTTTTAACAATATTTCTGCTATTTACTAAATAATGTGGTTTTTAGAGCCCTGGTTATATTTTGGGCCACCAAAATTACAATTTTCCTTAAGCTGACCAGACTGGTCAAGTAATGCAAAAACAAACAAAAACACTTCCTCATTGGTTTTAAATAGATAATAAGCTATATTGTGATTTCTGTTAACTCTTCATTATAAAAGATGCGTATTCAAAGGATAACTAGGGTGGTCAGGCTTTGAGGTAAAATATTTGTATAGGTGTTGTAAGTTGTTTCCGAAAGATGACCACAGTAGAGGTATTGATTAAGTTAATTGACTTGAGTCATCAAGCTTAAGCGATGATGAAAAAAAACAGAATAGTATACAAGCTGAAACCAGGAAACGCATTCGTGAAAAAAGAAAAGGGGAAAAAAATGCCAAATAATTTTGCAAATTAATTGACTATTTGAGGTGGTCAGGTATTGGGTAGAGTAGTGATCATCTATTGGTGAATGGTGGTCAGGTAATGGTGCCTTTTGAATTTTTGACTTTGAACAGGCCTTACAAAAAATCAATTGTAAGATCATAATAAATGTTTGCCACATTTGTATAAGTATGTATCTAGGAATCATTGTGCCAAAGGCAGCATCGCTCAAATGATAACTGTGTACACAGTGACCACAGTAAAGTCAAAATCCGCTTAAGTGGTCCACTATTGGTTCCAACACCCTATGTGGAGCCGACGAGCGACAACCCGCTGGCTGAGCCCTTCTTGCAATAGGGCTACGATTTGTGCTGCTTCTGTAGGTGTTGTCTCCATTGTCGTACAAGGTAAAGGATCAAAAGTGGCGGAGATGTGTACCGGTCAACGTGTGAAAGTCGACTGATAAAGAAAATCCGATAACAGGTGCTTTTATAGGGGGTCAATAGGTCGCAACTCGTGACGTATCAAACAATTGAAACACGTCTTTTTCGATACACCTTCACTTAATGCGGAATGGCTCCATAAATACTGGCTTGTTTTTAATGAATTCGGTATCAGTTTAAAAGTAAAGAGTTGAACCTTTAAAATGATGTCATTTTTACGATTATTAAAAAAGTATTAACTACTCAAGATAACGCGCAACCAATTTCAAGTAACTGATTCCAAACTTTTGCTCGCGAGTGTAGATGTTAAGTACCTTTAAAAAATGACAGTTCTAGTTAGCAACCGAAGTTAGAGAATAGGCCTGCTAGCGCCTTACCATGATCGCTTATCGCTTAGTTCGCTTATAGCAAATAATATTCAAACTGAGACACCGCTTTCGCTGCGGTTTTAATGCTGTTTTTAGCGATAATGGTAAGGTGGCAGTAGTTGGACGTATTATTGATCGACGTAAAAAAAAAATACTAAAGAAAAAATAACACCTAACATGATTTGGGCCAGCCTCGACAGCCCGTGGCGAGTTCGCCAGCAGGGTGCATCCCTGCTGGCGAACGGGCGAGCTTCTGCATTTCTTACCAACCCGCACTGAGCTAGCGTTGTTAAGATATAACTAACAGTGGGCGTGGCCAGCTCAGTGTAGTAGGTAAGCTAAAATTCTCCTCGACGGAGGCGAGACATGTTCCTAACAGTTGGGTGTATATGAGCTGAGGTGATGCGATAAATGCGCTCTGTAACAGTAGGACAACTAAAGCTCGATCCACACATTTCCGTGCCGTGTCCGGGACGTGGACGGGACGTGTTCCGTCAGTGGCTTGAAAAAATATCATTGCGTACTTTTTATATGAACTCGTTCACACACGTCCGTGCCCGGGCCGACACCGTGACCTGCGTCCGTTCACCGAAATTACCACTGCGCGTCCGAGTTACATAAAAAAATGAATAACGAGTTATTAAAAGAAGCGGTATGCATCTCTGCCGTATTAAACAAAGTCACAATGCATATTGTTTTCCGTAAATGGTGTTTGAGGGGTACAGATTGAAGTCGGTGGCCCTGACGTGACACGGATCACCGGTCGTGCCACGGACACGGCCCGGTCATGTCCCGGGCACGGCCCTGAGGTGTGTGGATAGAACTTAAGCAGTGTAAGATGTGACAGCACATACCTGGTGGGTTGCCGTGTGTACCTAGTGCGAACATAGTCCGCGAGTATACATTGGGCCTGGTCTTGCAACATTTCCACAGGCTGCGTTTCGCTCAGTCCGGGAGTGTCTGAGAGAAAATGAAAGTAGGTAACTAGTATAGTTCGCGACAAGTCAACATATGGGGTGTCATCCCTACAGCACTTTACGCCATCTTTTTACGAGTTCTGCGTACGTTAGTTTTGCCTTCGAAAGCAAACTATTCCTGCCTTATTCCTGCTTTTGCTTAGGTAGGTATCCATGTAACTTTGCGATGAATTTGAAGTTTTAATTACAAGTTGGATGGTGACAGCACGCAATTCCGAGCATTTGGATGTCTAAAATTGTCTTGGTAATTTTGATTCCACGTTTTCAAGGTGCCTTATCAACCATGGACTTAGGATTTTCCAAACAAACAAACAAACACACTTCAGTTTTACAATATTAGTAAATATAGTAAGTAAGTATAGATCATAAATAAATGGATTATACAAAATAAATATAGATACCTGGTGAAAATAACACTATTGCCTTCATACATCCACACTCGCTGCCGTCCGGTGCTATCTGACGAAAGCGACAAAGTATTTCCTGAAAACAATAAAAATGATTAGTAAAACGGGCAACAGCATAAAATACTTTTATCTACACTCATGTTCTAATTCTAATATTAAGAACTCAACACTAATATTTTAAAGACATAACTTAAAGCCCTTGGCCTTTTACAAATTACATTATAATACAGGTTCGCTATACAAAACCAGTACTTTAATGTAACTCGAATTCCAATAAAATACAGTTCGATTGACGAAGCCCGACCAAGGAGGTTTTGTCACAATTTTCTTTTGTGCCAGTACATTGTCTATGGCGGCGCGTGCAACAGCGTATGCGCGGTAGAATGTTGGTGTTGGCGCCATTTCTCTGAATTTTTCATTCATTATTTTGCTGTTATTGGTTAAAGAAAAGTTTAAATAATATAAATGTATGTAGTTTTAGATTTCTATATTAGTTTCACAATTGCATTGTTCAAAATGCAAATAATTATTAGAATAAATGAGTTTGATTTTGTTTTAATTTTGTGTCTTTTATTTAATTTAGGTAACCACTGATTGCATGAGTGTAGATAAAGTAGTGTATGAAATTGCACATATTTAGGTCTTAAAACACTCGTGTGGTACTATTAACACACACTAGTGTTTTAAGACCCCCTATTATGTGACTATTTCATAAACTATTATTAAAAAATTCAACTTATATTAGTAAAAAAAAAAATACAAAAATACAAACAATTTGTAACCTATAAGTCCAAATACATATATTGTATTGAATCGCACTGTTTGTGTGCATAGGCGTAAATAGAGAGGGGGTGGCGTAAACAGAATGGTCTAGTGCCCACCACAGGATGTTAGGCTACCGATTCAAAATTATTCAATGATGGACACCAAAATAGTGATAACTTCATACAAAATCATGGGCCAGGCCCCCTCTGGAAAAAAACTCTAGATACGCCAATGTTTGTGTGTGCTGCCGACGTGCAAAAGGGTCATGGCTCGGCGATAGTTTTTGTCTACATCGCCGGACATGGACAAAACGCTGACATTCTGCCACAACCTTTACCACGCTGCTTTTTAAGTTTACCTACCTGTAAAGTGTTCAGTTCCAAATCAGCGAGCGGGTCCGGCGGCAGCCTGGCCCTGGCGGCGGGCGCGGCCAGCAGCGGGCCCAGGTCCCAGGGCGCCGACCACTGCGCCAGGTGCACCAGGAACAGGTCCTTCCACGCGGCCCGCAGCAGCACCAGCTGGTCCGCCGGCGACAGCGCCTGGAACGGCGCCAGGCACCGCACCCAGCGCACCGCCATGAACAGCAGGCGGGCACTCGTTTCCTGGGCGAATATTTGGATGGTTGGATTTAGGTATCTCTATTAATTTGTTGTATTTAGTATTTATATTGTAATTGTATTTTATTTATACCTACATAGATATGTATTGATTATTTATTTATACATATATAATCTATATGTATACATGTATGTATGTGTATATGTATATATGTGTGTCTATGTGTGTGTGTGTGTATGTATATACTATAAATATGTATATTAAACAGGGTTTTTTTATTATCACTTGTACATCTACCTCACTTTTCTCTGCGTCACCGGAAGGTTGACTGGCAGATAATGCTCCAGGAATTAAGTCCGCCTTTGTATACAAAACTGTACATTAAGAGTTATAAATAAAAATAAAATCTTTTTTTTATAAAATTGCCTAAAATGTAGAGTTTTCCGTGTGTGTTTAGCGTGCGCAAAGTTATTGTGCTTTTCGTTTTCCTTCTGAATCTAAGCTCCATATGCATGATGGAGGTTTTTAATCAGAATGTTTTCTGCATAAAATTTTTGTATGCAATGACTCATTTACAGCGTAAATACCATTAATTAATACATGAATTAAATTTAAAATTAACGTAGCCGTGGAGTGGTTCAGGTGCGCGCGGCTGGGCCGTATCAGCTCATAATGTCAACTTTTCAAAATGACAACCGGACGCATAATGTCCATTTCTCAAAATGTCAACTTCTTAGAATGTCAACTTCGTACAATGACAACTTCTTAGAATTTCAAATTCGCAAAATGACAACTTCTTATAATGTCAACTTCTCATAATGTCAACTTTTTATAAGATTTATTTACATAATGACAACTCTTCGTAATTTCTACTTCAACGATTAAATTAAATGAAAAACACGATCATTGCATCAGTTTACATAATTTTATCAAAATATTAGTACGAGGGCGGGTCAAAAAGATCGCGGAATGAGGAGCATGGAGGGGGGAAAGGTGACTTTTTACTACCTGAACTAGTTGTGACACTCATTAAGAGTATAAATACTAAGTTTCACTAAAAATTGGTCATAATTACCTGAGCTACACATCAATCAACAAGTCAATCCGGAAGAAAATTTGCAACATGGAGAAAATTGAGTTTCGCGCAGTCATCAAGTTCCTTACCAAACAAGGAAAACCTCCCCAGACTATTTTGGAAGAGATGTCTTCTGTTTACGGGGACTCTTGCCCTGGTAAAACCATGGTTTACAAGTGGCACAACCTGTTTAAGCAAGGCAGGGATTCGATTGAAGATGATCCGAGGCCAGGGCGGCCTGTCGAGGCAACCACGGCAGAAAACGTCAAAAAACTTGAAAAAATCATATCGGAACATGCCCGTTTAAAGAAGAAACAGCTTACAGAAATGATTGGGAGTATCAGCTACAACCATTTTGAACATCCTACACGACCATCTTGGCATGTCAAAGGTGTGTGCAAGATGGGTGCCGAGAATGCTCACGCCACACCAGAAGCAGCGGCGAGTTGAGTGTTGTCGCGAGTTTTTAGCGCTCTGTGGTGAACAAAAGGATGAAGTTTTGAACCGAATTGTGACTGGAGATGAAACTTGGGTTCATCATTATGAGCCTGAGTCCAAACAAGACTCCATGCAGTGGCACAAAAAGGGCACACCACCTCCGAAGAAATTCAAAGTGTCTCCGTCGGCTGGAAAACTCATGGCTACTGTTTTCTGGGATTCAGAGGGAATCCTCCTTATTGATTATAAAGAAAAGGGTGTCTCTATCACTGGAAAGTAATACGCTGCACTATTAGAACGTCTGCGAGATGCTGTGAGAGAAAAAAGACGGGGAAAATTGACTAAAGGTGTGCTCCTTTTGCACGACAATGCACCAGTGCACAAGGCGCAAGTTGCGATGGCTGCTGTTCAAAGAGTGGGCTTCGAAATCTTGGAACATCCTCCTTATAGCCCAGATTTAGCCTCAAGTGATTATTATTTGTTCCCAAAAATGAAAAAAGAGCTTCGAAGGAAGAAATTTTCCAGCGATGAAGAAGTGAAGAGCGCAATTTCGGCCTATTTTGACGACAAAGAGAAATCATTTTTTTTCGAAGGTATTAATAAATTAATTGATAGGTCTAATAAATGTATTAGAGTTAAGGGGGAATACATTGAGAAGGAAAAATAATTTTGTGTTTTATTTCTTACTTTTTACCCTCCATTCCGCGAACTTTTTGACCCAACCTCGTATGTATCTAATCATGTTTCACCAAAAAGTGTATGCAACATCATAAAACTTGGCAACAATATTTTTTTACTTCTTATCATATATATCTTGTTCAGTAATATTTGGTAATGTTGCATGCACTACCTACTAAAAGTAAAAGTGCAGTGTCGATGCACCATAAGATATATTTTTTCTAAATTGGTAGGTAGGCATTTTTTTACTTTTAATTTATTGTTGTTCTTATTTTTAAAATTTTAATCAAATGTTTAACCGATAGTTTGTGATAACGCCATTTAAGCAGTAACCATAATCAATGATTCACCGTATTGCGGCCAGATGGTGCTAGAAGCAATTATAATAAAATGTGATATCATGTTTTTCATTTAATTTAATCGTTAAAGTAGACATTACGAAGAGTTGTCATTATGCCAATTAATCTTATAAAAAGTTGACATTATGAGAAGTTGACATTATAAGAAGTTGTCATTTTGCGAATTTGACATTCTAAGAAGTTGTCATTGTACGAAGTTGACATTCTAAGAAGTTGACATGCGCAACGCGGGCGGTGCAAACAAACTAAAATATTTTTCATCGAATTCCTTTCATTGTTCTATTTTTTCGGAAATGTATTAAAATTTTGTTCTATGCACGTGCAGAATTTCCATTTCCACTCGTTCCTATTGTTGACCTACTTTCCGCACTCGTATCGAATTGTACTCTTTCACTTCTGCTTGTTGTCTGAAATCTCTCAGCTAAATCGTTTTTTTTTGTTTTTGTTGCAAGTTTGCAGTGAATTAAAGTGATTTGAATTTTTAGCTTTGGTAGGAGCCTACATATTCGCAGAAAATATAGGTGGGAAATTAATAGAGAAAATTGTTGAATAATTTTTTTTGCGCAAAGCATTATTAAGCTAAAAAGTGAAATCACTTTTGCTCATGCAAGCTCGCAACAAAAATAACTTTAGTTGCGAGCAGCAAACATGCAGCAAAAAACGATTTATCTATGAGTTACCTACATAGTATACCACAGAACATAGAAACCTCTATCTGTGTTCTGTGTAGCATACCTACTACTCGCAGCAAAAATGATTTTTCAGTTCTCATGCTCGTAAAGTTGTTCTATATATCGAGAGAATGAATGCTGTAATGGATTTTGGATGGATGTGCATAAAGTTAAAGCCTAAGGCAATTGGGCCTTACAGCCACATATCTAGTTTTCCGCTCGCGGCTTCACCCGCGTAATTATTGTTTTCCCGTGGGAATTTTAAATTTTCCCGTAAAATAATTTTGTAGCCTATTATATAGAAGACTGTTATTTATATTTAGGAGTAATAAATAATCGAGTAATAAATTTCATAGAAATTGGAGCAGATTTTAAATATTCTCCATAGAAACTTTCAACCCCTATTTTGCACCCTAAGTGGGTGAATTCCAATACACCATGAAAGACGTGTTCAATGAAATGTTTTTAAGAGTATGAATGTCACGTTCTATCAAAATCGCTGCTAATTTTAAAAAAAATCCATTCAAACTTGCAACCCCTATTTCATCCCTTAGGGTTAATTTTTTTAAAAACCCCTTCTTAGTGTGCGTCCGCATTTCGAATTAAACAACTATCCTTTCACGTTTCTACCATTAGCGGTTACGGCTGTGCGTTCGTCATCATAGATAGGAACTTCTCCTTTTTTATATAAGTAGGTATACAGATAGAGCTTAATTTAATAGACATGTTTAAGATTAATAATTATGGTCGGTCGTAAAAAATAACGCAAATTTTTATAACTTGGCATTAGAGATGTGACCAGTCGAACGTCACAAGTCGAAAATAAAAATAAATAAGAAAAATTGACTGGCGGAGACTAATTATTCTTCAAACTAACCATCGAAGTGATAAGCAGAGTGGAGGTTAATTTCGACCATAAAATCCATTTTACCCTCAATGTGACTATCCACCTTCGCCGAACCGGCTCGGGTCGGGTGGCTGACTACACGAAACGTCTCTCGGGTATAAAATGGCTCGTTATTATACGCTGTTGAATGATCTACTATTGCTGCGGCGTGAGTAAAAGTGATTCGAATTTTAAATACATTAGTATATCTCTATGGTCTTGTTTTTCATTCCTATCATAATATACCTGTCATATACGCGAAAGAATATCATAATATTCTTTCGCGGGTTGAGGTGGTGTTTGAATCATGTGGCAGTATGATGCATACAGCCAAAGATATTATTATAATGTCATTGTCAGCTATTGATCTTGAGACTGCTCTGATGCTGCTCTTAATAGCGATGGCTTTCGCATTGCAAATGAAAAACTTGATGTGTTGCTAACTTTACATGAAATATTATCGATTCGTAACGGGCGGGACCAACTTTGAAATCGCGACAAAAAGCAGTGGCGATTCACATAAAGTTAAAGACTTAATCAACATTTCTATGTAAAGGAGATATCTTTCGTTATGTAATGCGGCCAAAACTGAGGACTTGGATTATTGCGCGACACATAACGTTTCGCCGCGACAATGGGCGGGGTAAAGTCAAGTCACAGCGAGAAGTCACCCCTCGTCGCCCAATCGCGGACTCGCGCCGCCCCTCAAGTCAAAAAGCCACCTACCCGGATACCACGAACACACCCCTCTAAAGTTTCCTGTAGCATACAGTGCAATAAATACGAGTTTGAACAGACCTAATAAGGAAAGGACTGTAATTCAGTCGACCTCAAATACAAAATTCAAATTCAATAATCTTTATTCAACATAGGCCTTTACAGGCACTTATTGACGTCAAAACAAAGCAAAACATTCTAATTTAAAGGAAACATTATTAACCTTGCGTGTGCATACAACCTGAATATAGGTAATCAAGATGTCTGCAAATAGGTAGTATAGGTAGTAGTAGGAATGCCAAAAAAAGTTGACTCTATACCTGTTCGGAAATTGGGAGAGCCTTCATGAGAAGAACAGGCAAGAAACTCGAAAGGTCAAATTTTTTATGTCCTCTATCGACTATCGGACTTTTATTGCTTTCTACCAAATGCCTGTAGAATTATTGCTGTTTTGGTTTGTTTGGGGACGGCTTTTAATGTTAACCATTACGATGACTTATGGTGTAAGTATTTAAATTACCTGAAGCAATTCCCACGTGGGCGCCAGTGGAGCCCCGAAAGCGCTAGGCGGCGGCCGCAGCAACGTTGGATCTCCTTGCAACTGCAGCTGCTTCGCGCTCCACATTAACTCCTGATTGTAAAGATAAAAAAAACTCTTCATATAGAATCGTCTGTCTGTCTGTCTGTCCATCCGTATGTCACAGCCACTTTTCTCCGAAACTATAAGAACTATTGAAACTTGGTAACCGCATTAAAATTTTTACACAAAAATAGAAAAAAGCATTAAATTTTGGGGGTTCTCCATACATAGAACTGAAACCCAAAATTTTATTTTTCATCAAACCCATACGTGTGGGTTATCTATGGATAGGTCTTTAAAAATTATATTGAGGTTTCTAATATCATTTTTTCTAAACCGAATAGTTTGCGCGAGAGACACTTCCAAAGTGGTGAAATGTGTGTCCCCCCCCCTGTAACTTCTAAAATAAGCGAATGATAAAACTAAAAAAAATATATGATGTACATTACCATGTAAACTACCACCGAAAATTGGTTTGAACGAGATCTAGTAAGTAGTTTTTTAATACGTCATAAATCGTACGGAATTCTTCATGGGCGAGTCCGATTCGCACTTGGCCGGTTTTTGCAACAGTTTTCATTGATGCTTAGTTCCTTTTAGTCGTAGCGCGATGTTATATAGCTAATGATTAGTGATTTCCTAGGCTTCCTCTTGAAAACAATTTCGATAGCTTAGATGCGTTGTTATTCTATGTCCGATCAATATATAAGTACCTACTACTACCTACTAACTAAACAACAAAGAGGTTTAGTCATTTAATTAAAAAAAATACTAAGATGGCAGAGACTTTCCTATTAGAGGTCCTACGCTGCCCATTTTTGGACAATTGGGTTTTTGACAAATCTCATAATTTTTTGTGAGTAATAAATTAGGGGAAGAAATAGTTATTAATGCCCAAACCCTCTAAATGTTTCGTTATTTTCGTATCATACCAGATTTTTTTTAATATTAATTACCTACCTATTTACTTCAACTTCCAATCACAAGAAGCGAACTCTTATACTTAGCACATAAGAAAAAAATCTGAAAACCGAAAATATGTATTTAGGAACATATTTACTTGGATAAGCTTGTACGGAACCCCCCGCGCGCGAGTTCAACTTGAACATGGCCGGTTTTTTTATTATTTCGACAAAGCAAAAAAATACGTGCCTGATTCATTGATATTTAACTCACGGACTTACAGTCGGTACCCTTATTAGGAACTAGCTGTTCCCGCGAACTACAGATATTTTTTTTCGCCAGATATTTTTTTCCCGTTTTTGCTAAATTTTTCATTGATGCTCAGCTCCTATTAGTCGTAGCGTGATGTTATATAGCCTATAGCCTTCCTCAATAAACGGACTATCCAACACAAAAATATGTTTTTAATTTGATTCAGTAGTTCCTGAAATTAGCGCGTTCAACCAAACAAACAATCAAACAAACTCTTCAGATCTATACTAATATTATAAAGCTGAAGAGTTTGTTTGTTTGTTTGCTTGAACGCGCTAATCTCAGGAACTACTGATTCACATTGAAAAATTGTTTTTGTGTTGGATAGTCCATTTATCGAGGAAGGCTTTAGGCTATATAACATCACGCTACGACTAATAGGAGCTGAGCATCAATGACAAATGTTGCAAAAACGGGCAAAAAATATACGGCGAAACGTAGTTCGCTGGCACAGCTAGTTAGTAATATAAGTATAGGGTTGCGTTCCCAAACGGATAAGTTTTGCTCAGTAAATAGCTAAATTGACTCAATCCCACTTCCAAAACACATCGGAGGATTTTCATCGAGGTGTTTTGCAACGACTTTGCCGAGTCAATTAGATCCTGGAAAGAACGATTTATTTATCCTATAAAATTCAGGGGTGGTAATTATTCTGTCATGGCTGTATCTGACAGTAGTAGAAGTTGACATGAACTTGACGCGGTAAATTGTGGAAAATATAAAATAATTATTGTAGCAAGTTTGCACATTGCAATTAACTCCAAATCCAGAAAGATGATAGCGACAGCGAGTGATCATAGAACAATTATATATCTCTACCGAGAGATAGCGACGAAACAGAATATTATTATGGGAGAGAGGTTAGATAATCCACAGATAACGCGTACCGCGACGCAAGGTCAGAATTCTTCGCGAAATCACTTTGTACCCCGTTCCAAAACCGATTTCCGATCGGGTAACTTCACCCGACAAAGGAAACTTTGTTTCGGAACGCAACCCTAATTCGTAAATTTTCATTACCTGGCATTTGTCAGTGGACATGAGTATGTGAAGCAGGCCGGGCGGGGGCGGCGCCAGGAACGGCTCCGGCACCAGCGGCAGCGGGCTCATGGCGCCCGCGCCGCCGGCCCCGCTCGAGCCCGCCGACGACGCCGTGCTCAGCGGAGCCTGCTCGCTCGTCCCGCTTATGCTGAACTACAATCAAATTCAAACTCAACATTAATGTATAAAATATATTTATATATTTGGGTATGCTATATGTATTATACTATATTTCTGTTTGTTATGTATTTTTATTGTAGTTTTTGTAGTGAAGTCTTTATTGCTTTGGTGCTTCGGTGTTACCTACAATTTTAATCTCTCCAATACGTTCACAGGTTGGCTGGAAGAGATCTCTCTAAGAGATAAGTCCACCTTTGCTCACTATTGTTTGTTTTAATGTTTTGTACCGTTTTTCTATGCAATAAAGAGTATTATATTGAAAAGTGAAAAGCATAGTTGTGACCTCGAGACTAAAAGCCAAATAGCGAGCGATTTCGTAACTCGTCGATTAAGCGGTAATCGAACCCGATGACTCGATAATAAAAAAACCAGCCAAGTGCGAGTCGGACTCGCGCACTGAGGGTTCCGTACAAACCTATAAGTAAACGTTCACCCATCACGACAATCGAGTCATTTAAACCTAGGTATTTGATATGAGTTTCAACTTGATATCTCTACGCGTTCATGAGGAAAGGGGTAAGTAGTAAGTTTAAAATTATTAAAAATATTTTTATTATATGATGTAACTAAAAATTTACGATTTTCGCAATTTTTCCTTTATCTGTACTATAAGACGTTACTTCGTAACAAATTTCAAGATTCCGAGTTCACGAGAAGTAGGTACCCTGTAGGTTTTGATTCCCTTGCGAGTGTCGAAAATTTGCGGAAAATTGCGGCATAAACGGCTGTATCTTTTGATTGCGTTGGCTTAGAAGTTTGATTTTTTCACAGCTCCAAGGGACAGTAGACCTGAGTATTTGGTATAAATTTCAGCATGATACCTCTACGTGTTCCTGAGAGAAAGGGTCTTGACAGACAGATAGACGTACGGACGGACAACAAAGTGATCCTATAAGGGTTCCGTTTTTTCCTTTCGAGGTACGGAACCCTAAAAATGTAATTTCTCGATATCTATTGAATCGTTACTGCAATAAATGAGAGAATGATAAAGGGTAAAGATAATAAGTGTATATTTTTTAAGCTCTTTTGTCTGTAACTTCTGCTTTCCCCTTCTATTAAATATGATAAATAAAAATATTGAGAATTCACTAAAAGTTCTGTTATAAACCATCCATCATATACCCCACTGCTTGAAATCTTGCCCAGCACCAGCCCACTGCTGGACAATCTTGTCCATCATAATCCTACTGCTGGGAATGTTGCCCAGCATCAGCCCACTGCTGTTCAGTCTTGCCCAGCACCAGCCCACTGCTGGATTATCTTGCCCAACACCATACCACTGCTGGAAATTACTTCCAGCATCACCCCACTGCTGGATTTCATGCCCAGCACCAGCCCATTGCTGAACAATCTTGCCCAGCACCATCACAGTGCTGGAAATCTTGCCCAGCACCATCCAACTGCTGGGAAGCATGCCCAGCATCAACCCACTCTGTTGGGAACTCATGCCCAGAACCAGTTCCATTGATGGACACACTCATTCAGCAGCAGATTATGGCGTAAATATTTTAAGAAAACCAAACAAAATACTAAATCGTATTAAATAATAAATGAGGTAGGTACCTCGGGATTCACCTCCTTCATTTGACTGATTACAAAATTCCATCAAATATTATTTTGTATGGGTTATCTTTCACTATCGCCTATGCTCGCCGATTGACTCGACGAACATGCCGAGAACGCTTGGATAACGTTACAAAATACCAAACGTATTCGATTATCGGTTTCAGTCCAACAAAACTGTCAAATTTATGCGATTGCTGATGACTTGATGAGTTACAAAATCACACCTCTGGATTCGAATTCGTGGCGCCGCCGATACACAAATATTAGCGGCAGCCCAGAAATATTAGCATAAAAGTTTCCATTTGTCAGTTGTAGTAATACCACAGTGTATTTAGTTTTACATTCATGAATATTCGCTGTGAAATTTTCCACAGCAATAAAAAAGCAATAACGAGTAGGAGTTATCCATAGAACACTTTTTAGTCGCGTCGTCATCCCAGTAGAGTGTTTTGCCGTATAGATTTGTTTGAAGTGGGTGGCGGCAGCTCGCTTGAGCCGGTAGGTAATGGTGCAAACTAAGAACGCTTGAGGAAACACCAAGGTCGAGAGAATTCAAAAATAGGTATTTGTAAAATGTATTCTTGTCGCGCTGTGTCCGAACAACTAAATTGACCGTGATACAACTGCAGCTGAGATCGAAAATACCTATGAAAAGTACACAAAATATTTCGTAGTCCCCTGTTTTCTCTGCGAAAAATTGACCGATTTAATTACTTTTTAGGTAAAAAATTAAAGCAATGCTTTTTCTGTGTTTCTTTGTTTTGCTTTTTTCTTATAATCTTGTTCAATTTGTTTGCTGGACGTTTGAATATAGCAGAAAATTAGGTCGATTTTTTCGCTTTTTGAAGGTTTAAAATATCTTTTAATAATTAATTTAATAAAAAAGGAAAACATAGGAACATGCTTATAGTGGCCATTGATTTTATTGGAAAAAATAGAGCAACTAGTGCCATTATCCAGGAAGGAAACAGGGGACTACGTTTGTATGGAAAAACGGCCTGTACAATTTCCTCTTAAAAAGACACGTACAGTAAGCTCCCATTTGAGCTTTACATTTACTCTACGAAAACCGCCACTATTACGAGCGCTATAAGAACGGTCCAAAGGTCAAACAGTATAGCTTGACAAGGAGCTTACTGTACAAGTGTGATGTTACGATTTCGATCGCCGCCTTATATAAGTATGTATCGTTCTTAACGTAGCGTGCACTCCGGTGCTAATGTTGTCTTTGTGTACCTACATGAAAAAAAATGTTACCAAAAGGCAAATAGCATTAACATTAATCCAAGAAAAATTTCACTTCGAGCAGGGTTCGAACCTGTGTCTTCAACATTACGAATAGGCCACCGAAGACACCCTCACTTATTTTGACTGCATTAATCGCCTTATACCATGCTAGAGTAAGTTGCGAAATCGCGTACACAAATCTGTCGTTCCATACATTTTGGTAGAGTTTGATGGGTTGGACGATCTCTTTAAATATCATCACAGGTTTATAGAATATCTTATTCAAGGATAAATAAAAATGACTGAAAATGTAGGTATTACTTATTGTGATTATGACTTATAGAGCTTTACAGTGCCGAATTTAAACTTTTTAATGGTTTGTAGGAGGGGTGGTATTAGTGTAGTGGTTCTTCAGTGCGGGTTTTTAATCAATGTCGCAGTTTTTTGGTGAAGCTATGCTGAAGAAGCGTATTTATGCAAAGGTTTTGTAAACTGTAGTTTAACCCAAATTTTGCTGCTTAGAATCGGGCGTTTGATGGATTAAGTTAGTGCAAAGATAAGAGGATCTCCAAATTATTACTGTAGAAGTGAGAGTTATTTTCGTTGATATTCTTTGGCTTGTCAGTACAAAATCGAAGAATTTTGAAGAAGAATGTTTTCGACGTAATTAAAGAAATCTTGGAAGATGGATCGGGGGTGCAAGGGGTTCCAAATACCACCTATCGGGACCCAAGCCAACCTCACCTGCACGCGGTGCACCCTGCTCTATAACAGACGAGACTCTGGCGCTCCCCACCAACCTGAAATGGGCCAGCGTGGTGGGAGATGGCCCAAAACCCCCCATGAACCCAAACCTTAAACAAAGGCCCCAAGTGCCCGGCGGTTCTGGAGGCCGTGTCGGCGGTGACGGACGTCGGCGCGGTACTGGGAACTGGGATGCAAAGAATCCCCGGGCGGCGAAGATCCCCCGTCAGACGACCTTGGCCCTGGCCACATACGCAGCGTTGGTAGGCCCCCCACAAGGTGGACCGACGATCTGGTGAAGGTCGCGGGAAGCCGCTGGATGCGGGAGGCGCAGGACCGATCGGTTTGGAGATCCCTGGGGGAGGCCTATATCCAGCAGTGGGCGTCTCTTGGCTGAAATGATGATGATAACAGAAATCTTGAATATCGAGATGATGCAAGTACGAGTATTATTCCGTTTATGAAAGATTAAGATTTGTAGTTAAAATATATGTAACATTTCTTCATATTATTCAAAGTTTAAATTCCTCGTAGCAACACCCTTTACACCTTTTTTAGTTGTTACCTACCATGGATATTGTAGTTAGTGTCGACCTTTATTTTTTACCATAGGGTTGAATCTGGAGAAACGCTGAAATACGTGTTTGATTTATTTTTTTAACCAAAAAGAAATAAAACTTTATCCATACAAACTTTCAATTCATATTTCACCTTCTTCAGATAATTTCGCAATAAATAGTCTATGTCCGTCTCCATGTTCACCGTCTATTTTCTATTTCAAACTTCAGCAAAATCAGCTTAGACATAAGGTTACCAGAACCTTTACCAGACGTTTAAATCAGAATTTTCCTGACACGTCAGGGATTTTCGCCGCTTGACAGGAATGCGGCCGAAATAAGAAAATATCAGGACTTTTCAATGAATAACTATTTACTTTCTAATGTACCTTTTTCTATTTACATTAATTCAAAATAAATCAAAACCCCTGTTTTGTAGGTACTTACTTGCAAACTTTGGTAAATTATAATCTAGACTCGACGTCACGAGTATAATCCGAAAATCAGGAACTTTGTCAGGTACGAGTACTGGTAACCCTATTCAGACATGACGTTATCAGTAGCCAACTAAGTATACGTACCTGAAAATTGAAAGGTTGTGACAGCGGGGCGAACGGCGACGGCGGCGACAGCTTGAGAGGGTGCGGCTTGTGAGCGTGCGCGAGCGACGGCGGCGGCAGCGAGCCGAGCGCGCCCGCGTGGATCTTCGGCTTGCGCGGGCCACGCTCGTGCTGCACGGCTACATCATAAACATCACAAAAATTATCCACTTTAGACCCGTAGGCTTTCTCTTGAACCAGTTTTAATCGATCGACATTGAGATTGTGATTTTTTTACGCTTGTGTTTCCACATTGGTGCCAAATTGGACCCGTATTGCGCAGATTTTGAAAGAAGCAAACTCAGTGTTTTTCGTTTTTTTTGAATTTGTCGCTAGTGTTGCTAAATAAGTGTAACAAAAAACCGGCCAAGCGCGAGTCGGACTCGCCCATGAAGGGTTCCGTAGGATTTATGACGTTTAAAGAAACTACTTACTAGATCTCGTTCAAACCAATTTTCGGTGGAAGTTTGCATGGTAATGTATATCATATATTTTTTATAGTTTTATCATTATCTTATTTTAGAAGTTACAGGGGGGGGGGGGGGACACACACATTTTACCACTTTGGACGTGTCTCTCGCGCAAACTATTCAGTTTAGAAAAAAATAATATTAGAAACCTCAATATGATTTTTGAAGACCTATCCATAGATACCCCACACGTATTACGGGTATTACGGGTTTGATGAAAAAAAAATTTGAGTTTCAGTTCTATGTATGGGGAACCCCCAAAATTTATTGCTTTTTTCTATTTTTGTGTAAAAATATTACTGCGGTTCACAGAATACATCTACTTACCAAGTTTCAACAGTGTAGTTCTTATAGTTTCGGAGAAAAGTGGCTGTGACATACGGACGGACAGACAGACAGTCAGACAGACCGGGTTACGTTTTTTGCCATTTGGCTACGGAACCCTAAAAATCACAATCTCAATGTCGATCGATCAGAATTGGTTCAAGAGTAGGTCTACTGTACGGCAATCCTAGTAAGGTCACGTAATTATGGCGTGTCAGTGACGCTTCAAATAGGATTTGCTATTGTTGGTAGAACACTCACTACCGTACAAAATATAAGATGCTATGAACATGTCAAGGCGCCGTTGCATGAGTAAAAAAGACATTAGAAAACAACATACAGGGCGTCCTAAAGCTATGCGACATGAAGGGAAAGAACCTTTAAATATTGTACATAGCATATTTGGCTGAAAGGAGACTTTATTTTATGTTTAATAGCAACTAATACTGCATTCAAAGATTTTCTAAAAATCACTTACTTCGTCTGGGAAAAGAACAGACACAAATGTAAAAAAACCGCCGCGTATTTTTATGATCCTAATCGAAAGATTGGACAAAAAATAACATCTTAAGTAACATACTGTATTATAAGAAAGTAATAAGCTTACAATGTTCCATTCAAATTTCAAGACAATTATTTATTGACGACGTTCGTACGTCTAAAAAGAGGGATATTATCATTCGCGAATACGAACAAATATACACTTAATAAACGAATTCCTGGCAGAGTTTCACTTATTATAAGTGAACGTGCAGATAAATGAGAAAAACATGAGATAAGTACTTGACAAGAAGGATCACATTTTGAGCATTTAATTACTAATTAATTTACAAAAAATACGCAGTTTACTTTGGCATAGACGACTAGAGTCACTTACAATTAGGTGCAGAGCCCGCTTGTTTGCCAACTAAGTTCTATAAAAAAGAAGCCGAATTTACAGGACTGAACATCGAGTCGAGTATGAGAAACGTAACCGATACATTAAAATTGGCTTTAAATATTTCTATGCTTTTACGTTACTAACGTTAAAATAAAGTTCGTAAATATTCTATATAATTCACACAAAATACATTACAATGCTTAAAAACTAGAGAACCGCGCAGGGCAATAAAATATCTATACTCACTGTAGCGCACACAACAAGCAATAAACGTTGTCTTTAAAAACTTATATTGAAGTGAAAAACATTATTAAAAATACTAATCGAAAAGTAGGTTCTTTGTTGATCTCTAGATCAAAGTTTTCAAATTTGACTCTAGATACGAATTTAAATATAACACCGATAATATGACGGTATTTCATGAGGTTCTAAGCCACGTTCCGCGTCCTACGTTTTGACATTCAAAAGGGGATTGAGTTTATGTGGGCAACCTTTGATGGTGTGGGTCTGTTGAGGAAATTGACCGAAATAGAATATAAATTTGTTGCTTTATCTCACAAGCCCGTGGTCAAACTTTGGTAAAAGTATATACAATACGTTATGAACTATGGATTTTGTTTCAATACAAAACAAATTATACCATTTATTTTTATTACAAAATGCTTTGGATTCAGTACTAATATGAATGCGGTATGTTGGTTATAACTCACTAGGCGTTATAGAGCCGAGTGTGTATAACCAATATACGCACGTATATCGTACGACGTTTTTCAACTCACTTGTGAGGAAAAATACCTAATAAACTGAATGTTTAGATTAAATAACACAAATCATTGTTAATATGTAGACAAACTAAATAATGGTATGAAAATAATCGTTTGAAAAATCATGTAGTTCGTTGATGTCTTCTATATTACCTCTAGTTTTTTTTAAAATGTAGTACATTGCTGGCGCGGCCGGCAAGTGCAGCATTGCCGAACTCTGTGATGCGTGTCTCGGCTATAATACACGCGTGCTTTATGAGCTGCTTTATGTATCTAAAACCGGTAAAATTAGATCCACTTTACGAGCAAGTGTGTTGAAATAGTACATTGTTACCCTAGGGGTGAAAGTAACTTATTTAGTCCCGAGACACCAATAGTTCGAGGGACTAAATAAGTCTTTAACCCGAGGTAAACACTGTGCTTTTCATTACGAATACTAGGAAAGTAAAAATAAAACAATGAATTAGCTAAAGAAAAAACGTGTAAATTTTTTTACCTAAATTAACAACTTCTGCTTTAGCCCGCTTTTTTTTCTCTTATAAAAAAACTCCATACCTGAATTAGATGAACTCATTGTGTTAATTCTGAACACAAGTTACACAAATATAATTAACAGTTAATACAAATCTCTGCTATATGGAAGTATTAACAAAACTCTACAAATGGAAAAAAACAAATGAAGATCGCATTGCCGCTTTCCCGCTTATTTTGTTTTTTTTTTCTGTGGCCATTCCAGCCATTATTTTTCATTTTCATAATTTAAAAAATGGTAAATATTTTGCCCAAATCTATGTTATTTTAAAGAAATAATTGAAAATAAATTATAATAAAGTCATTTAAAAAATATATTCTTTAAATACTTAACATTATGTTATTTCAATTTTACACCGCGCTGTAATTGAGTGGCTGTATAGAAAGTCGGAACATGGTTCAATAAAAATGTGAAAAAAGAACTAGTTCTTAAAATGTGACAGCAGCTGTCAGTTGAAAGTGATTCTCCCTAGGGCTGAAAAGTATTACTTTCAACCCGCTCCTCAGGCAACTTCAGACCTACTTTCAGAGTATGAGTAATGAAAAAGTAATTATATTTGGCAGTAAATTCTGTAAAAACTATTATTACTTTATATCAAAAATCTTAAATGTGGCAAAACGAAATATAATAAAGGTACTTGACTTGAGTGTCGATAAAACGTGACATCGGAAATCTTTGTGACAGCTCAATAACATCAGGTCATGGTAACTTACTCAAGTAACTTGATAGAATACTAACCTTTAACTTCTTAAAGTTAAGGATACTTTCATCATTAGCTCGGCTCATAACTACCAAAAAAACACGTTGGATGTGCCTATTAAATTTAAGGGCTTCCCTCGATTTTCTGGGATCCCATTGTCACCAAAGTCAGGATCTGATAACCTGACTTTGGTGAAAATGGGACTACCTCAGGAATATACTCAATTGAATAGTAAGTATATACAAAAATAATAATTATGATAATAAATCGGTACACAAATAGCGGAATAATCGCGTAACGGTGTAACATACACATAAAAATATAAAAAACATAGGTACACGACAAATTGAAAACCTCCTTTTTTGTCGGTTATGATAATAATTACATTTTGCCTTTACAACTGAATTTAAAACATATATTTTAAGGTTATATTCAAATTAAAAAACATGTTAAAATCACACGAATATTCAAAAAATTAAAGAATCACATTTATGAAACTAGAAATGTACATCAGTGCAAGTCGTCTTAAGGAAACTGACACAAAACATAAAGTATAGTCTCAAGATAACAAGCGCCAATAGAAAAAATAATCAAGCTCTGTGATGTGGACAATTGGACATGAATAATCCGAATTTGTAACATTTTTAATCCGCGTAAATTAATTTGTAAAATTTTAAATTAATATTTTTAAAGATCCGGCACAGCACCATTTAATTATATTATAACAAAGTTCCTTAGTAAAGATATGTAAAAAAAATTGAAATTATGGATTTAAACTATAAAACATTAAAATAACTGAAGTTGGAGCTAGTTGAAAAAGACAGAGCACTGAGTATTCCTACCATAGCTACTCAAAATTAAACAATAAATTATTATGAATCATATGGGTTATTTCAAACCGAACTCTACTGGACTAAGTTAAAAATAATCGTTCGGCTATGTAGCTTTAGCGGTGTTTTACATGTAGGATTATGGAGGTGCGTCGCTTATTCGCTCGATCCCTCGGTAAGCCGGGATCACGACCTATAGAGCTCCACGCTTATAAGTAGTATATCAAAGCTCCGCTCATAATGGGAGCATTCGTATCGCTATAAGTAATTTAGGGACGGGCGTATAATCAAAATGTTTTAAAGTCAGTTCTTATACGGATAGTTTTCAAATATGTGTAATAATAATATGTGTTAGATACATTTTTTAGGAATATCATAAACAACACTCATTCACCGGAGGTTGACTCTGTACCAGGGTCGTGTGCATGGGTACCTCCGTCTTACCTATTTCTGCTACAAAGCAGCAGTGCTTGCATTGCTGTGTTCCGGTTTTAAGGGTAAGATATGGCAGTGAAATTACTGTTTAAATATAAGAACAAAATATAGTTACTTAAAATTTGGCACCGACTTCAATATAAAACTGTGATGTTGTATATATTCCTATATTATTTATGACTTTTTGGTGTTTTTGAAGTCGGTTTTATTTTTTGTAAACATTTTTCTCATTTTTTTTTAGATTAAGTATTATACGTGCGTTTTAGAATTGGAGCCAAGGCAAACACCAGAATATATTTAAATAAAACGTCTTTCGCTCTTAACAGTATTGTATGAATTATTCCCGAACTCCGAACCTACCAGAAATCTTCCACTATCAGCTCAGTAACATGATATGACGACTAACAGATGCATATATAACCTTAATATTTTCAGTAAAAAAAACACGAAACACGTAAGACGCGCCTATGAAATTCAAAGGTTCCTCTTGATTTTCATGGGATTCCATCATCAGACACAGTGACAATGGGACCACCCAAGGAGAATACTCTTTCGATTACAAAAAGAATTTTGAAAATCGGCCTATAAATGGCGGAGTAATCGGTGAACATACATAAAAAAAAATAGATAGAGCCGAACATAGAACCTCCTCATTTTTTTCGAAGTCGGTTAAAAAACAGCTATTGAAGGATTTTCTACTTTTATTAATTGGTCGTAGAGAGGGAATTTGATATCACTATCTTCATTTGTAGATCAGGATGGGCAGTTATTGTTGAATAAATATTTTAAATTAATTTACTTACTAGCAACTTTCTTCATAAGAGAAAATCGTGCGGGCTGTTTTTCCATAAAAACTTAGTCCCCTGTTTCCTTTCTGGATAATGGCAATACTTACTCTATTTTTTCCAAAAAAATCAATGGCCTCTTAGCATATTCCTATGTTTTCCTTTTTTTATTAAGTCAATTATAAAAGAGATTCAAACCTTCAAAAACCCATAAAAAATTGGCCTTATTTTCTGCTATATTCAAACATCTAGCAAATAGATTTGACAAGATTATATTAAAAATCCAAAACCTAGAAACACAGCCAAATCCTTAATGCAAAAAGCAATTAAATCGGTCTCGTTTTAGCGGAGGAAACAGGGAGCTACGAAACGAATACTATTTTGTGTATTTTTCATAATACATATTTATTTTCGGTCCCAGCAGTCTCTATCGCGATCAATTCGGTTGTTTGGGCACACAGCATGACAGCAATAAATTATCACAAATACCTATTTTTGAATTCTCTCGAATTTTTCCCTATTAAGTCAATTAGACACTATTAATAAAGAGAGTTTTGTAATTATGCACAAAGTGCTACGCTATATAACCGTAGTTGCTACATGCTACGAACGCGACTACGAAACTTTACATTTTTTCGGGTACATTTTTTCAGCTATACAGATAGTTATTAATGTTTTTAACAGCTTTCTTGATCTGTTATGTGGAATTTGATCACCTGGGTGATATCACCCTGGAGCTCAAAGTGTCAATTATGTTGTCGTCTAATATAAGGGTTAAACAAGACTGCTTAAGCTAAATAATTGATCAACTTAGAAATCCGCCAATAAAAAGTTGCTAATCAGGGTAAAAAATTTATAATAACAGTACACGATGAGAATATTGTTCTTGAGTAGGTATTTTATGCTTTCTAAAATATTATATTAATTAATGATATCCTGTACCCGAGTGACAATTCACAAATAGTGGCGAAACTCAACATAATTATATTTCGTTAAAATACATAGGGTAATTGAGCTAGTAAAAATAAAAACCGACTTCAAAAACACTGAAAAGTTAAAAATAATATATGAATAGGTACAGACAACATCACACTTCTATATTGAAGTCGGTGCCAAACGATGATCTCCTAGAAAGTCTTAAAATTTGTCACCGACTTCAATATAGAAGTGATGTTGTCTGTACCTATTCATATATTATTTTTAACTTTTCAGTGTTTTTGAAGTCGGTTTTTATTTTTTGTAAAATTTTATTTTTATTTTTAACTTTTTAGTGAATGAAGTCTTTTTAGTGAAAGAAACCCTAATATAATAGTATTTAATTAGGGTTTCCCCCGCTTTTCATGGGATCCCATCATCAGATCCTGACTTTGGTGACCTTGAGACCATCCCAGGAGTATACTCTATCGAATATAAAAAGAATTTTGAAAATTGGACAACAATGGCGGAGTAATCGCGTAACATATACACAAAACACGTTGGACACACGTAAAAATTAAATAGTTTTCCTAGATTTTTATGGAATCCTATTATCAGATCCTAACTTTGGTAACCATGGGACCACCCTTGGAGTATCCTCTATCGAATACAAAAAGAATCATCAAAATCGGTTCATAAACGACGAAGTTATCCGCGAACAAACAAAAAAAAAAACAAGCGTATATACGGTCGAATTGAGTAACCTCCTTTTTTCTTCGAAATCGGTTAAAAAATGAATAAAAAAGAAACAATTTTAGTTTTTAATAAAAGCTTAATCAAAGTGTAAAATCCTCTACATAGCAACTGCACAACAAAATATTAAAAGTACTACAGTTTAAAATATCTTTACTGTACTGACATATCATATGAATCTGGCAAATTCTACCAAAAATATAAAAAAAATACGAAGGTAATGTAGCACAATCAACAATGGAATGCTCAGTTTTTAATAAAATAAAATCTTATATTGGTTTACAATAATAACTTACATAGGTACCTTCGTCACCCAAGAAAGCTCAAATCAGCTTTTACACTCTTAAAGCTTAAGTTTATTTATTCAACACGAATTAATAGCTATATGGGAGGTTGGTGAACGCATACGAAATAAAACATAGCATTGTTGTAGTAATTGCATCAATGTGCAGGACCCCCGGGCAATGACGTCACGCAATCAGCTTACCTCGGCTGAGTCCATGAGAATGCGGCTATTGTGTCCGCACATGGCGTCAGCGGCGCATACGCTATTGTAGGGTTGACACACTTTCGTTTAAATATTTGTTTTAAATTTTCAACTTGTGACGTATAGTCTGATGTTACATTCCTTTTCAAAATGTTGTTATAAGAAGCGTTTATTTTTTAAATAAATTAATGTAGAAATAAACAGAAAACTGTCTTCAACATTAACAGTTTATATTAATTTTACGTAACATATAAATAGTTCTGCTGCATTAAATGTTACTTATCGACAGAAATTTCGATATATACTGATATAAATTACTTTTTCGGTCGTGGCCAGGAGTATTAGAAAATCATTTTAGATAAGGTATTCCAATAAGTTATGTTGATTTCAAAGAGGTTAATAATCTGAACAAATCTATGGCACAAACTGTAAGAATGTACGCTGTTTCATACAAAAGTTCAAGACCCACTTGACCGAAATGTATACAGCAAGAGATTTATTCCGCGATTTCATAATTAGTCTAATTGTGAAAGTTATTTAAATAGTTTCATATTCTAAGCACCCTTGAATTTAAATATCAACACAATTTTTAAAACACCTTATACAGGGTTAATTTTGAGGTACCGGCAACCTCGCAGGATTAGATAGCATTAGCTAGTATCATTAACTACAACGTTTGTTCTACGACGTTTGATAATTCGTTAGATTTTACTTTCATACAAAAATAAATATTCATTTGTTTCATTCATTCATTCATTCATCTACAATGTTTGTAACTCTACGCGCACAGCGCGCGAGAGTAGCGTTGTCTTCCGTCGTTGTTTATAAATGAAAAACATAGACTTATTGTCACGATAGTGCAATAAAAACTCGAAAATTGATTTTTGTTCAATGTATTGAGTTATCTTAAAACTCGTAAAACAAACGTTGTAGTTAATGATGTTAGCGATATAATCCTGCGAGGTAGCAGGTACCTCAAAATTAACTCTGTATACGAACAGGTACTTTGTGAGTTGACAGCCCTAAGTATGAATTGCACGGAGCGCCCTCTACGCGGCTTAAAGTGAGAATGTGAATACATGACACTGGACAGGCGATACGGGCGCCTCTAATTTGCTATACAGAGGGTTTTAAGCGTGAATTCAGTCCAGTTTAAATTGAAATGTACGTTTCCTCAATTTTGATACAATGTAAAATATTTTTGATATTGTAAAAGACTACTCTCAAGACAAGTAAAAGTAACTTATACGACGGTGCTCCTGGGTTATTTATTTATTTATTTATTTCGGAGCAGAGGTCGGGTGATCGCCTACTGCGCAACGGGTCGCGGGTTCGATTCCCGTACGGTACAAATATTTTGTATTGCCGATCTGGGCGTATGTGCATGTGATATTCTATGTTTGTAACTGTACAAACGACACAGGAGAAAATCCTTGCATGTGATATTCTATGTTTGTAACTGCACCCACGACACAGGAAAAATCCTTGTGTGGATGACGATTTTTACGAAAAATAAAATAAAATAATAAAATAAAGTTGTAACAAATAAGCTCTTTGATATTTTCTTTTCACTATCTATCAAAAACTTTTATCTATTGAAAACTTTTTCATCTTTCCTTTATACATAGTTGTACTCTGGTATCATTTTTAAATTATTTTGTAGAATGTTCCATTGCGATATAGTGATTTTATTTCCATCGCAACTGACGCGATGTTACTTGTTAACCTTTTGTTTATTGGGCGTGTGTAATCCCAAATAGAACACGTGCTTTTTTCTCGGCTTCAACCCTACGTTGGGCGCCCGTCAATCACGGAAAATCGACTTTAGAGTCAATTCGCACGGTACAATTTCAATTGATCCTTCTTATGGTGGGGCTCCTCAAGCTAAGGGCTTTTGTTTCCAGTATAACGCGGATGAGCGAAATTGTAATTAAACGAAGTATATTCGAAATAAAGTTTGCCGATGTGTTTATGATCGAGTGGCCGTGACATTCTTTTCGGACGAACATAATGTAGTGACGGAATAGTAGTAACTAAATTGTTATCAAATCGAAAAAACCATGGTGGAAATTCTTTTTTTTATATATGCATAACTAAGTTGGCAAACAAGCATAGTGCCCACCTGATGGTAAGTGGTAACAGTCACCTATAGTACATGTGGTTCCTGTGAGATAGCAAATCTGCAACCTCCACAACTCTAGGTAGGTCGTTTATGTAAATTAAAAACAACAGGCAACCAATTACACTTCCTTGAGGGATGGATGCATTTATTATTTTACTATCAGACCTTATATTTGCGATTTGAAACGTTTCATTATTGTAATATTCTATCTCAACAAATTGTTCTCTATCTTTTAAGTATGAAGCAATCCACTTATGAGTTTGACCACGGATTCCTATGTTATACAATTTGCTTAGTAGAACATCATGCCGTATCCTGTCATAAGCCTTTGACATATCCAGCAAGATGCCGACTGCATATTTTTTATTATTTATTACGTTATAAGCTTCCTGCATGAACTTATAAACTGCAATGACTGTTGAACGTTTCTTTCTGAAGCCATTTTGTCCATCATCAAAGATAGCATACTTTTCGCAAAAAATATTTATACGTTTGCGTATACGTTATTGCTTTCTCGAAAATTTTTGATACTGTAGGTAAAAGTGCAATGGGTCGATAGTTACTTGGGTCGTACTTGTCATCTTTTTTGAAAATGGGTTTTATAAGTGTTCTTTTTAATTTATCTGGAAACTTGCCCTCGTCAAAGGACCGGTCAATCAAGAATGTAAGCGGGTGGGCTAATTCATTTGCACATTTTTTTATTAGTGAAGGTGGCAGTTCGTCTACGCCGCAACTATTTTTGTTTTTTAAATTTTTTATATATTTATGTATTTCATCACATGTAACCGGACTTAGATATATTGTATTTTCGATGGGGTTTAATACTGGGGTATGATAAGTATGTTTATCCTCATCATTCAAGTGTCCTATTGATGCAAAATAATTACTGAAAATATCGCAAATCTCGTTGGGTTCAGTCGTTATTTTATTATTTACCTGTAACTGTATATTACACTTTTCTGATTTTTTTCTTTTATTTGTATTTTCATTTATAATTTGCCACATTGTCTTTGTAGTATTTGTTGATTTTATCATTCTTTTCTTATTATTAATTTTTTTTGCATGTATTATTAGTCTTTTGAGTATTTTTTCATATTTTTTATAGTAAATTTGGAGTGTTTTATTTTTAAATTTTTGTGTGATTATTTTTAAACTTCTTTTATTACGACAAGAAGTTTTTATGCCTAATGTTAACCAGTTCTTTTTCAAATTTGATTTTAATTTTATCTTTCGTTTTGGGAAGTGTGTATTATGTAATTTAGTTATTGTCTCGTGGAAAACTGAATAGCTGTCGAAAGATATATGTCAAAAGATATAAAATCTTTTGTATTATGAAACATTTTATGCCAATCTATTTTACTAAGATCATTTTTAAATATTTTTATATTTTTATCGCTATATAGTCTTTTATATGTATACCACTGTGATTTTTTTGTATTATACTGATCTATACGAAATTGAACTATAGCACCTGAGTGGTCAGAAAACCCTAACTCTTCAACATAAGCAGAGAAATCCACCCCATAAAAGTTCGTAAAGATCAAGTCTAAGCATGAAGATGAATTTTCCGCGATTCGTGTAGGTTTAGTTATATATTGAGTCAGACGATGCTCTGAAGTCATTCTTAAAAGTTGCCTTTTTTTTGCGCTATTTTTTAGAAAGTCTATGTTGAAATCTCCCCCCAATATGATGTTTTGCTTTGAATACTTTTTGTCTATATAACTTAATATTTTTTCTAATTGATCAAAAAACAAATCCTCCTCTCTACTATTCCAGTAAATATTAACTAATAAGATATTTTCTTTAGGTAATTCCGTCGCACACAGTTCAACAACATAATCTATTGACATTTCAGAAATATCCACTCTATCTATGCTTTCTATTTCTTCTTGTAGTATAATGCATACTCCACCGCCCTCTCGATGTCTCCTGCAATATGCTGATGCTAATTTGTAACTTGAAAAATTTATCATTTCTAGCTTGTGCTGTGACAGCCATGACTCAGTTATGCATACAGCTCCATATGTTGAATCTTCTTCTAATAAAGCCTCTAGCAGGTGGCGTTTATTATATAGACTTTGGAAATTTTGGAAAAGTATTTTAAATGTATTTCTTGAGGTTGTGTCATTAGTTGCGAAAGGAGTCACATACTGAATTCGTTGGATCCTTGTCACATAATTCTCGAGTATCGTTAGATTTGGATGTGTTGTTGGTAGCGTTTATAATATGCTTTAAATTTGTGTTAATTTTTTTACCTTGAATGTAAAGTTCATTTTTTCGTATTACAGCATGGAGGACCTTTTTCCTAGCAGATTTCATTTCCTCAACCATAGCTTTTCTGATTTTTAGAGCTTCCCCATATAATAGTGGTGATATCGATATACCTGAACCTCTGAGGTAGTGGCTGTTTTCTATTAGACATTTGGTCATCCTTTTACTAATCAGTTCTATAGCTAGGGGTCTATTCTTCTTATAGTTTTTTCCAATTCTATGCGTTTCCTCGATATATCCTAATAAGTCTATGTTTAGGTATTCCCGAAAAATGTCAATTATTCTAATATCGATGTCCTCTAATTATCGATTCTAATATCGAAATCTAATATCGATGTCCAGATGTGACATCGATATTAGATTTCATTTTATTAAAAACCGAGTTTTCTATTCAAGCGGATTTACAGTTTTGATGATATCATTACCCTTTATTATAATTTTTCGATAGAATCTGCCATAGGAATTTGCCGTAAAAACGGTATTACCGTTTAAATAGTTTGTAGAGCGCTTGTTGTTGAGAATCAACCTTTTTTGGTTTGTTTCCTCTTTTTCGTTACTTGCCTATGCTCAAAAAATATTTTCTTAGAGAGCAGTATTGGATATTAAATACTAGAAGATGGGCAAAGAAAATTGTTCGCGACTGTACTCTTTGCCGAAGATTTAAATGTAAGGCTGCATCTACACCTGAAGCTCCATTTGCCAATATATTTGGCAACGGATATAATGAGACTCAGGTGTTGTTATAGTCTGATTTATTTAAGTAAAACTAGCGCTTATATACTAATATGGCGCGTGCAGATTGCTGCCTTAACTTATCATCTTAATTTATCTAAAGGTGTGCTTTATCTACATACGTGCACTTATGTAGCCGCTACATATACACCCCCCTTTACAAAAAATTACAACAATTCTTAAAAATAAACCTATACTCAATCGTAAGACACAATAATACAATAAACATTAGTAACCTTAACCTTGCTAATTCAGTAGAATATAAATGTTGCTGACGGTTGTTGTGACGGTACGCTGCTTGGGTTATAGTGTAGGTTAATGCGCTATGTTATCCACTGCATTGGTGCTGACTATTTCTTGCGTCAGCGAATACAGAACCGTACTATGGGCTTAACTGTCCGTCCTGACCTTGTGGTGTACGTGTTTGAATAGCTGTGGCTGTTTTTCGAATTTGGCACGTTCATAGCTTCATTGTGGATGACAAATGCTGGCTTTAATCTATCTATTGATATCAATGTTTCCTTATCTTTGATCCTAATAATATATGCCTTGTCCCTTCTTTTTATTACTGGGAATGGTCCTTCGTAGGGTGGTGTAAGACTTTTTCTGATTCTGTCGCATCGCACAAATACGTGTGAGCATTCCTTTAGTTCGGGGTGTAAGAAAACTGCTTTGTTATGCTTCTGGCGTTTTGGTATTGATGTCATCTGAGTGATTTCCTTTTGAATCTTCTTAACAAATTCCTCGTATGTAGAAAGTTGATGTGATGGTTCGAAAAATTCTCCAGGGAGACGTATAGATGCGCCATATGTCATTTCTGCTGCGCTAAATCCCGTGTCCTCGCGCAAACAACTTCGCAAACCAAGTAGAACTGAAGGAATTTCTTTCATCCAATTAGCGTTAGATTCCCTTGTCATTAGAGCTGCTTTTAAGGTTCTATGAAATCGCTCTATCATTCCATTTGATTGTGGATGATAGGGCGTTGTTCTAATTTTGTGTATTCCTAAAAATTGTGAAAGTGATTCAAAAATTCTTGATTCGAATTGTCGACCTTGATCCGTAGTAATGCGTAACGGGCATCCGAATCGTGATATCCATCCTTCATATAGTGTTCTAGCTACCGTTTCGGCAGTGATATCTTCCACAGGATATACTTCTGGCCATGAAGTACAACGATCTATGATCGTAATTAAATATCGCTTTCCTTGAGAGACCGGTAATGGACCAACTATATCGATGTGTAAATGTTCAAAACGTTGCGATGGCATGAAATTGCCGACAGGTGATATTGTGTGGCGTTGCACTTTTGATTTTTGGCAAGCTATGCATGTTTTACACCAGTTATTAATATCTTTGTTCATACAAGACCATAAATATCTTTGAGTTATCATTTTTCTGGTAGTTTTCTTCCCAGGGTGACTCAGTCCATGAATTACGTCAAAAACTTGTCTTCGAAATTTCTCTGGCAAATAAGGACGATTCTTCCCAGTTGACGTGTCGCAGCTGATGCTTTTTGTAGAACCCGGAAGCATTATGTTTTTAAATTTTAAACTTTTATTGTCACGGAGTCGTATCAATTCTTGGTCATTAGATTGGCATCTTGCTAAATCAGCATAGTTAATCGGCGATGGCATATCAATTTGTTCAATACGTGATAGTGTATCTGCAGCAATATTATCACGTCCACTTATATGTTGAATATTAGTGCAATATTGTGAAATAAAATCCAATTGACGTATTCGCCGTGGCGTATCGTTTGATGATGGTTTTTGGGAAAATGCGTAAGTCAAAGGTCGATGATCTGTGAAAATTGTGAATTCTCTTCCTTCAATTAACCTTTGAAAATGCTTGACTGCCATATATACTCCAAGCAATTCTCTATCGAATGTTGAGTATTTTTGTTGAGTTTCACTTAATTTTTTTGAGAAAAACCCTAATGGTTCCCAGTTAGGTCCGGATTTTTGTTGTAGAACCGCGCCAACACAGGTAGAACTAGCATCTGTCATAAGTGCTAGCGGGGCGGTGCGTGAGGGATGCACTGTTAATACTGCATTTATTATGCTTTCCTTGCATTTATCGAAAGCTTTTTCAGCCTCTGTTGACCAAGGAATAGGAGAGTTATCGTTCTTTTTCGAGTCGCGCAGATAATCGTTTAAAATAATTTGATAGTTGGCGGCGTGCGGCAGGTTATTTCTATAAAAATTAATCATGCCTAAGAATCTCCTTAATTCTTTAATTGTCTTTGGTTTAGGAAATTCTATAATTGCTTTGTAATTTTCCTCAGTCGGGCGTATTCCTTGGCTCGTTATATGATAACCTAAGAAATCTATTTCGCTTTTGAGAAAGTCGCATTTTTCGAGGTTAATAGTTATTCCATTCTCCTGTAATCGTTTGAAAACTGTATCCAAGTGCTGATAATGCAAAATCTCGTTTTCGGAAGCAATCAGGCAATCGTCGACAAACACGAAAACGAAGTCTAAGTCTCTGAATAGAGAGTCCATGAATCGTTGGAACGTTTGCGCTGCATTGCGTAGACCAAAGGGCATTCTTAAATATTCAAAAAGTCCAAAAGGAGTAATAATAGCAGTTTTTTCCACATCCTTGACTGGAATACAATGATAGGCCTTCCGGATATCAATTTTGCTGAGTATATATTTTTTCTCTAATATATAAGTAAAATCGGTTAATCGTGGAAGTGGATATTTATCGGGTATAGTCGCGTTGTTGAGCATCCGATAGTCTCCACATGGTCTCCATTCACCATTCTTTTTCTTAACCATGTGTAAAGGGCTAGCCCACGGGCTATCTGATGGGCGACAAATGCCCAGTTCCATCATATTTTGAAATTCTCTTTTAGCAATATGATATTTATCCGGAGGCAATGGTCTTGCACGTGCTGATACAGGCGGTCCTTTAGTAATAATATGATGCTCAATCTTGTGTTTTGGAGGAGTGCGCATGGAGGAAAGTTTCGTAATATCCTCATATTTTTTTAAGAGTTGAGTAATGCGTGGGTTCATACTGACGTCAATAGTACGAATTGTTTGCTGCGTCGATTTGATCAGGGTTGCCGGCGTTGTCAGCTCAGTTACCCTGTCAATAAGTTTCCGACCAGCTATGTCGACTAATAGCTTATAATGCTCTAAAAAATCTGCTCCAATAATTGGTTGCGTCACATCGGCAATAATGAAATTCCATGAAAAACGTCTCCGTAGTCCCAAGTTTAAGGTAAGTGTTTTTTCACCATAAGTCTTGATTTTTGTGCCATTAGCGGCATAGAGCGTGTATTGTTCATTTTGTATAAAAGAATGTCTCTGTGGTTTGCCAATGACTGAGACGTTTGCGCCCGTGTCAATCAAAAATCTCATACCACTTTTTCGGTCGGTAAGAGTGAGGCGGTTGGACGGGTGAATAGCACAGAGACCCGCCGTAGTCTGTGCTTTAATTAGTTTCCCTGGTCCCTTGATTTAAATTTTTGTTTAAAATCACATGGTTTGATACATTTTCTTGCATAGTTTCCGAATTTATCGTGATAGAAACAATAGTATTTTCTTTCCCGACTGCTTGCTCTTGAATTTGACCTCGATGGGAAATGCTGACGATTATAATAACTCTGAGTGCTGCGTTGATAGTCTCTGCGATCGCGCTGAGTTCCAATTGTATTTTTGCTAACTGTGTTAATACGCATGTCATTGCGCCTTCGTCGGTTTTGTTTATATTTTCGTTTACAACTGATACCTCGGTAAGTTTTGAATTTGTTATAATTTTGTCGGCGATCTGGCTCATCTTGTCGATATCTATGTCTTCTGTGACAGCTAGGACTGTGGTAACAGATGGTGGTAAAAGTCTCAACCATAGAAGTTTGATAGTTTTGTCACCAATTTTTCCTTTTCCGAGAACTTGCATCTTGCGTAGAAGTTGAGATGGCTTTTGATCGCCGAGGTCCATTTCAGACAATAATTTTTGAAATTGACGCTGTTCTGATTCCTCATAGCAATTTATCAAGCGTTCCCTGATGGCCTTATACTTTTCTGTGGATGGTGGGGAGCTAATAAGGTCACTAACCTGTAGTATTTCTTCCTTAGATAGCTTCGCTATAACCGCAAAATACTTATAATCGTCGCCTTGTTTTTGTGGTGCTAATATGGCTTCCAGTTGTGTAAACCATAATCTAGGTTGATCCCTCCAAAATTCCGGAATGCGGGATAAAATTGTGGTGCCAGCTGCTACTTCCAGTGTTTCTTGTTGGCCGCAGCTCGATTTGCAAGTTGGTTGGTTCATGTTGTTTATTTTCTTGTTGCGAAGTCAACTGTGGCGCGAGCGTCGTAGCGTAGTCGTCGTGGGTCACCACTTTGCCAATATATTTGGCAACGGATATAATGAGACTCAGGTGTTGTTATAGTCTGATTTATTTAAGTAAAACTAGCGCTTATATACTAATATGGCGCGTGCAGATTGCTGCCTTAACTTATCATCTTAATTTATCTAAAGGTGTGCTTTATCTACATACGTGCACTTATGTAGCCGCTACACTCCACTCCCAGAGAATCGAATAAAGGTTGCAAAAGCTTTTCAAGTGACTGGGATCGATTTTTGTGGACCGCTTATTTTAAAATGCCATTCCAAAGTATGGGTAGTGTTATTTACTTGTGCGGTGTATAGAGGAGTGCATTTAGAACTTGTTAGGTCATTATCTACCAACGATTTTATTATGAGCTTGCATCGTTTTGTGCCTAAAAGAGGTAGAGTCAGTGTGATATATACCGATAACGGTTCAAATTTTGTTGGCACTAACAACTTGTTAAAATCTGTAAATTGGGAGAAAATTAGACGATTTTCGACTGTAAATGGAATTGAGTGGAAATTTAACGCACCTAGCAGCCCTTGGCGCGGGGAGGATGTTGAGAATTAACCTTTTTTTGGTTTGTTTCCTCTTTTTCGTTATTTGCCTATGACAATTATTATTAATTCATTCTTACTATTCGACAAATATTATACATACAGAATTATCCTAGTTTTTCTGGTACATCTTTTGCATTTTGAACAGTTGTTCCTTAGATGAGTTTATTTGTTGTGCTGCGATTAAAAATTAATTAAAGTATTCGTAATAAAACAATGTAGAGGGGTAGGTAATGACTATACAAGATGATTTCACCAGAGGCTTTTGTGGAAAGAAGTGCCAAAATTGTATATGCTTAATCATTGCATTATTTCTTTGTAATGAAAATTAAAGGCAGAGTGTAAATCTCGACCATACAACTCATTTTACCCTTAAAGTGAATATCCATTCTTGCGTATCGGCTCGGGTGGCTATATGAACGTATCAGGTAAAAATATGGCTCGTTTTATGTTCGATGACATTGACGTTCCTGCCTTTTTTGCGTAAAATATTTAAGTGCCAAAATGGCATGGTATTTATATTTAAATTTTTAATATGTATTTGTGACTGTTAAATCAGTTTTTAATAAAATTCTTCCATAAAATGAAAAAAAAAAGATATAGGTATGTAAGCATATTTGAATTTATTAGTATCGATGTGTGGTTGTTTAGGTTATTATCATCGCCCGCAAAATAATAAGTTTTTCTTTTTATACACAAGTTAATACTTTGTCTACGGCCGCATATGACAAACAGTGAAATTGTGTGAAGGTGAAAATTGTACATCGCAACCCCTACTTTCAGAATATGTGAAATGAAAAGAAATTTCTAGTTTTCTACTGAAACATTATATCGAATGTATCAAAATACATACCTTTATTTAGTATTTAATTTAGTTTATTTTTTATGACTTTGTTTAGTTTTAATGTGTACAATTACAGGCCGCATGTATATTTCATTTTATTAAAGTATTTGTAAATCCTAACGTAAAGATGGGAAGTAGAAATTAAGGGTGTTGCAGGTTGCATCTTTAAATCTATACTCTATACAAATAATAAAAATTGAAGTGTCTGTTTGTAATGTCATACCTTTTTTTCGATGAAGCAATCGATAGTTCATTAAAAAAATATTAGTGCCAAACTAAACTTTCATCATTCTATGTATATATTTACAATTCAAATTCACTATTAACAGAAATACACAAGGAGAAAGCGGTCGATACTTAAGTGACTTAAGCCCCTTCTCAAAAAGGCGCTCACTGAATCACATTTCAAGCGTTTAAAAGGGAGATTTAACTTCAAACATCTATCAGCGAAAGCCCCTGCCCGTGGAATTGAAAGCAAACAAGACGTGTTGTTCAAAATGGTAGCTTCGAAAAACTACATATTTGTTATTTTTCACCCGCAAGGCATTATTCCGTGGCTCGACTCGTTTTAATTGGCCCGTACTCTGTTATTTTACGCTTGCAAAACATGCGGGCTAGCCCGTCAGAACGTTGACTTATTGTAAAAATAGTTATTTGTCTTTGCCCGAAAAATATACCTACCTCTTTGTAACGGAAAATATTTATACACGGTGTTTAAAAAAAAAGCAAGCTGTTAAATAGATGAACATTCTATTATCAGCTCACCTAAATTACTTGAAAGAATACATCCATGAGTCAATTTCAATACCTGGTTATAATATTAAAATGAACCATTTCCTATTCCAAATCTTCTGGAAATCTTCCATTATCAACTCAGCAACATGAGACCATTACTACTAGACACAAATTCTAAAAAAACATAATATGAGAAATACATATACAATATACATATGCCTATATCTTTCTATTGTTGCAAATTTTGAAGGTTTCTCTCAATTTCTCTGAGATCCAATATAAAATCGTAAGTTGGTGTCAATGACACTATCTCAAGAGTACCCTTCTATCGTATCTACCCTTTCGAATGGACAAAGAATTTTGAAAATCAGTCGGCAATTGGCGTAGAAGTCGTGTTACAAATATATAAAAAACAGTTCAACTGCGAACCTCCTCTACCTATTGTTTTATATCTCTAATTTTAGAAAGGCAGCACTTAAAATGTCCAATTATCCGTAATGTCTCTCATATTTGGACAGGAAAATGAGTCAATCAAGAGCATGCAATGGTGTTTTTTTAATTATGTGACAATGCTTCGTAGACCAATTTTATATCTGATAAATTTACTATATTATGTATATACCATTATCCGGTATTTTTTTACCATTAAAGTACTACATCTACTTCCTTTTCTCTGCACCACCCAAAGGTTGACTGGTAGATAATGCCTTTGGCATTAAGTCCGCCTCTGTACACAAATTGTCCTGGAAGTTTAAATAAATAAATAAATAGAATTTAATAGAATCGGTCACGATACCATCTAAAGAAAATTGCTTTGAGAGGGAAAATTATGTTTTCAACTAACTACGTAATAGGAACTCCAACGATGTGGAGAAAATAAAAGAGCTCGATACAGGCCCTTGCGAGGCTTACAGCAGTGAGGCAGGAGGAGGCCAGTGTGGGCGTGATTAATGACCCAATAATCCTACTGCCTCGGAGCTTCACGAAGCCGAATTGGTGAACGGTCAAATGGTTTATTGACTGACGAACAGCCGCAAGGCGATGTTTTCTCCGTCGTCGTCGTCACGAAACCATCGCAAGTGTTATTACGTACTTATATAACACGATAAATATTTTATGGTAAAAAAATTAAATGGATACGGAATAAAAAAAACAGACGCAAATTCGTATGCTCTCATTGCGTTTTAGACCGAGCGAATCGAGCTTTATATATTGCTTTATAGATAGATATAACATTTTGTAGCATAGAGAATTCAATCTATTCTATTATTTAAAAAAATGAAGCTTTATCGACACATTCATGTCATATTTACCTGTTTTCTTTAAATATGTGTGTAACAGTTTAATATACTTACCCATTTAATATCGTATAAAATACATTTCGTACATAAAAAAATCAATGAAAACTTAATCGAAAAAAAAATCCGACATTCTTTCTCCTCCAAACAAAATACTCCTGAAATTTGTGTCTTTACACTGAGAATAAACATTTTGACGTGCCTAGATTAATCTTTTGACACCGTGCTGACGATCATTGCGCTATTCAAGCGAACCTGTTCACTCAATAGCGCCCTTGGGTCTTATTTAGCCCAAGTCGGCCGACTAATTTAGGAACATGACTCGGCGATGTCGGCGTCAAGAGGCGAGCTGCTACCAAATAATGCTTCCCACTTACCGATCAAGATGTTAAGCTGAGGGTTTTGGTTTCATCTCGAGGAGAATTGTTTGCAACATAGGCATTAAGTTTACTTTTTACAGTCACTTATGTTGTTATGGAGTCGAGCACTGATATACTAAGAGACGACAGAGAGTTTGCGTGTAGCTTGCCCAGAACTTGATGACGAATCAACGTCGGGCTATGTAGTCTTCTCTTGTTTGACCAGTGTTTTACCTTCCACCCCATGGCGTGCCATTCGGTATCGGTAAGTCTAATTCGCTGAACAATAATCGGATCTTATAGACGCCTCAGAACTAAATAATCTTATTACTTATTTTGACTGAACGATAAAAAGGGCGTACCTACTTTAAAGGTATATGCAATATCCCACCTACGTGATATCAAGTGAACGGAGCGTTTCTCCGAGAGCTTTGAAGTGAAGTTAAAACCCTGAGCTTATATTCAGGTACAATTTCACCGCAAACGATATTACCGCTCCATAGATGCGCATCAAAATCATCGCGTGGAAAATATCCAGCGCGAACGACCCCGTGTCCCGACATTCGTTCCGACGTTAATTCCAGCCGCATTTGTTCCATTACATTTCCGACACAAAGTAGATACGCGTTTGCCGAATTGACTAGGTGGATGCGACCAGGCGAGCTCACAGCGGCCGCGACGCATGGAGAGCTTCCCGTGCGAGCGACAAGGACGGAGGATCAAAAGTGAGAAAGATGTATTCAGAAGTGAAATAGTCTGCTGGCTGAGCACATCATCATTAACGAGCCAGAGAGGGCGGAGGGCAGCGAAGAGGCAGGGGGCGCGCCAGGTGGGCTGGCTCCCACGGTCGGCGACACCTGCGCGCGATATTGCTCCTTACCGCATTCACCTCCAGGGAGCACATCTCCCTAAAACTCCGAAGTAAGAAGCACCGATCTCAAAGAATATTTTCGAGTGCACCTATATAAATATGAGAAATATCCAGGTTTTTATTCACCTTCCACCCTGCGCCCAGCAGTCGGACAAACACTCGCTATAATAGATGTTCAAAATAAAAGGACATTGGCGGGCGACTCAAGTATTCGTTATTTATAAGAATTAGTGTATAAATATTAATTAAATATAATTTATAGCAAGTCTATTATGGATAATTTAAATTTATTTTAAATGGGGGTCAGTTAGTTGACGTAACTAATGAAATGATGATATTAAATTCTCATATAGTTAATTCAAGCTGGAATATTACATAATCACTTTTGCACGTCAAAGAAGCTACGCGCAAATTATAATAAATACTTTACGTTACGGTTACGTTAAAGTTTTCTTTTGATACTTATACCACATGCGGATATTTAGGAGGTTGCAAATCAAAGTTGAAAGCGAACGAATCCTGTTTCAATTACAGAATAAAATTTAGAAGACAAAAGGGATTTTTTGTTCGACATACCATTTAAATTTTAGCTGCAAGAGAAATAGCAATGGAATACAATTTAACCGTTCTCGCCTGTGACAGCGCCAGTCCCATCTTCAAAAAGTTGCCGCAAAGTTATCTGAGGCGGTTTCGGAGCGCGAGCTCGCTCCGGGACAAGTTGGGAGTGCACACCGCTTTATTTCGCCGCAATGAATAACTATGTTTAGTACAACTCAAAGTTGGTCGGGCCCATGTTATGTAATACTGAGGTTTAGAAGGTCTTTTTGGGAACGCAAAATAATTGGAATTCTGAAAAGAATATTAATGGCTGTTTAAAAAATTAAAAGTACCCGGGCGGCTATATGGATGGATGGTCAAATCCGCACAGTATTTCAGACAAGTATTACAAAAAGCGAAAAAACTCAAAGAGGCCTCGGAACCGATTTTGATAACAACTAAAACTAAAAAAAATCTGTATTATTACAACAACCAATAGTATCGGTACCAAATTTTGTAAAGTAATAACATATTGCAAACTAAAGGAAAAGGAAAAAAATATAATGAAATTAATCACTCAAAAGGGTCGTTGGAATATATTTTAAACGAAATTAACAATCTTGTGATGCTAAATGGTCACAATCATTGAAATGTCGGATCCAACTATGGTATCGATAACGATGGCCATCATTATTACGCTTTTTTTCAACAATTTATATTAATTTTACTTAGTCCATGTAAGATAAATTAAATAGTAGGTATTTTGTACAAAATGAGCCCTTTCCTTTAGTTTGCAATATGTAATTACTTCCCAGAATTTGGTCCTTATATGCGACAATATTGTTTTTTTTTGGCCAAGTCTTTTTCCAAATTCAGCGCGGTTGGTTCCCGGCTACATTACTGCAGAGGCCGGGAAGTTAGGGATTGCCGGACGAGTAGAGCTTTGACAATAATTACGAGTCCGGCAATCCCATTCCCGCCGAGGTACGTATAGTGCTTTTCTTAATAATTGCGAGGAAATAATAAAAGACGTAATACATGAAACAATAAATTAATGTTAAACGTAATGTTTATTATAGTTTACGCTAATACATATATCCGAGATATATTTTACGCGTATATACAGCCCAGTCATATTTTACGCAAAAAAATGTAATACTATAGCTTTTTTCTCTCGCAACCAAATTTAAGCATATTTATGTGTGATTTTATACCAACATTTTAATAAAATTGATGTCATATTTTATTCATATATATGCTTGAAGAATGCATTTTTTAATATGTGGTAGCAATTGGTTGTATGACAAGTCAAATAATTCAAGTTATAGATGAATTTAAAAACATTCGAGCAGCGGCCAGAAATGAATTTTCATACTTACTTTCCTGACCTAGGCAGGTAAAGCAATGCATCAAAAATTACAAACTTCGTGTATTTGTGTACAAATTTACGAATCTGGAATAATAATAATAATCGAACGTGTGTACCTAACGTTTGATTATTATTATTAGGGCTCCGAACCTCAATAGAAAAAAAAACGGAACCCTGATATGATCACTTCGATGCTTGCTGTCCGTCTGTCTGTATGTCAAGACCCTTTCCTCAGGAGCTCGAATAGATATATAACTGAAAATTATATGAAATACTCGGGTTTACGGTCTCTTTCAACTCTGATAAATCAAACATGTAAGTTGCATGAATGCAAATTCGTATATTTTGCGATTTCACGTGGGAATCAAAAGCTACAGGGTACTTATTTCCCGTTCACCTACAATCATGAAAGTTGGCACGAAGCAATGTCTAATGAGCGCTCCACATTCTCGCGAGAATCTCGCGAGAACGCGAGAACAACACGAGAAGCGTGAATGTGGATCCGATTCGCATGTTCTCGCGATATTCTCGCGTAGTTCTCCGACTTTTGTCGGTTTTTTGGCGCGAGACAAAGGCGCGAGAAGTATATTGAGAACCTTGTACCAGGGTTGGAAAAAATCACGATTTTTTAATAAATCCAATTAATCATGATTTATTGAATAAATCCTAATTTATCATGATTTTTTTTATTTTTTCGTTTTTATCGTTACTCATTTTAATAAGTAAGCAACAATTTTGCGGAAACGAAAGAGGAAGAGGAAAAATTAAATATTTACCCAGTTCTGAGGCAACTATTTGGAGCGATAGCCTCCTCAGCATCAGTGGCAAGTTTTTTTTACATTTGGCATTGTTCAATCGAAATCAAGTAACAGGCTAGTGACCAAAAAGCTGGAAAATTATTTTTTTTAATCAAGAATTACAATAATGACACTGAAATATGAAATATCTGATTTACTCGGAAAATAGATATTCATAAAAATACATTTTTCTTCACAAAAATAAAGATATTTGATTTAATCACTGATTTTGTGCCAACTCTGCCTTGTACCTTCTTGCGAGAATCTCGCGAGAAGTGTGTACCCAAGAAGTTCTCGCCGAGGTTCTCGCGTAGATTCTTGCCGAGACTCTCGCCGAGAATCTCGCGTGAATGTGGAGCGCTCATTAGTATACACACAATATAGAGGACGATACAGTAGCCCGACTCCATATAAAGGGACGAATCGGCGCACGCACACATACAAACGTTGTTTACACGGCCGCCAAGCATGCTCTGAACGGCATAGCAAAGCAACGCAGTGTCACGCCGCTCGATTTACGTTCACCGATTTTGTGTAGGCACCAACCCTAGCGCCCAGTTCAGCTTTAGGTATAAATTTCAAAGACACGCCTGAGTCGGGCTACTGTATCGTTCTCTATATTGTGGTATACATGTTAAGGAAAAAAATTGAAAACCGTAATTATACATTCTTAGTTAGGAACTAGATAAGTTTGTGCGGAACCCTCGGTGGGCGAATCCAACTCGCACTTGACCGGTGATTTATTTTCATTTACCTATTAATTATGAATCGTTCACGAAACATTTCACATTTCAGTACAAGAAGTGCTTTTGTAGTCAAAATAAATACGGTGGTAAGCGTAGCGTCCCAACCAAGTGGACATACCCATCACTTTCTGCCCATGGCCCTACTCAAACAATCCTGGTTAAAACGGCCGAATCGCGAAAGATGCGAAACCATGGCAAAGGTGTAAAAAGATTGCACTTCTGTATTTTATATTTTGTTATAATCAACAAAATGTAATTACTAGTAAAACCATGTATATCGTCATAACCCAGTAATCCTTCTCTCATTACGTAGTAATACGTACAAAATAATGGTACACGGTCAAATTGAAATTAAACACAAAACCATCAACACAAATCGCAACTAATCCACTCCTGTAACGCAATTAACCCTCCGCTGCAGCGCAGAAATTAATTAACAAACGCGCAAATCGAAACAAAAAATAGCCCCAAACCAGATGCAACAGATTATCCCACTAAAGCATTTTATTTTTGTTCACTATGACAGCGCAATAATTTGTTCACGCACGACATTAAAATGAAATTAGATGGACGAGATTCACCCCTGGGGCGAGGGTTGGATCACTTGCTCTGTCAAAATATAGGTAATATTTTAGTTGGCCGGCAGACTCTGTAAACACGGAAGCGGTGAATAAATCGCATAATCGGATCGAACCACGGTTGGATTTTATTTGAATCTTCTATAGATTTTGTGCCACGAGGTCATGCATTGTTTCCTTTGCGGATAAATAAATATGACAAGTGTTTGTTACACGATTTTATGTTTATGATCCCTTTATAAAATAACAAAATTGCTAGATTGAGTTTTTGTAAATGACTTTATCGTGTACTTTTAAAAAATTTCATGGCAATATACATTTATAAAACTTAGTGCGTACCTACACTAAATTAATAACTAGGTGGACACGCAAAAACACCTTTACGAACTACTACAATATTGGATTTCTTGTAGGTAGGTATATGAATAAATAATCTTTGTATACGTTTTAACAAGACATAATCACACCAGGAATAAAATTGCGTATAAGAAACTATTTGTAGGATATAAGGTTCCTTTAATGGCAACTATACCGTAAGTCTACTGCTGCTATACTATTCATCCACGGCGGTTATACGATTATACGAGTAATTAATGTTTCATCTCAAATACACTCACGTGCAATGAAATCGACCCACCCCATAGGTTTCGATTCGGAAACATCGGTATATAAAAAATTGATGAGATAAAAAAAACTGTAAATACAATTTAAACATACTCTAAACGTGAATAAAGGATAAGTGTTGCTGACAATAGACTTATTTCTTCGGAAAACCATGTTTCTCATTTTTACGTAATACGCAATCTCTGTGACTGTGCAGAGTGTTAAAAGTAAATTGAATCAATGTTTATTAAAAAAATGATTATTCCTACAGATTTATTGACCCATTAATTTCAGCTGATTTTCCTAAAAAAAATTAGGTATTTTTAAAAAGTTTAGTTTTCTGGTTGTAAAATCAATAAACCTAAATCTGAAAGAGTAATAACCGGTCTAAAATAAGCTTAGGTTTTTTTTAACAAACAGGGTTAAAAGATATTATTTATTGATGGTAAAATTTGATTTGTCGAGCTCTGAACTAAAGCTTACAGGTGGGTCGATTTAATTGCACATAAGTGTATTAATGGTAAATATGGTGCGTTTAAAGAATATATGTAAACAAAAAACTGGTCAAGTGCGAGTTCGTCTCGCGTACCAAAGGTACCGTGCAAACTAAAGTAAGATATGAGTTCCTAACTATGTATAAATTATTTACGGTTTTCTTATTTTTTTCATATTTCTATGCTATATCTGCAGATCTGTTTTCCTGCCAAATTTCATTACTCTAGGCCAAAGGCAACTACTTGTTTTCTTTTGTGGTAGGTACATACATACAGGACCCTAAAAATATCATAATATACTTATTAATACTATTTTTAGAAACACCTGAGAATCTATCATAAATAAAAGTTGAGAAATAATTAAGCGTTGCTAATTTTGCCATTAAAATACAATCGAACGCCCTCTGTTCAGAATCCCCTATCAGAAAGCCCCCGCGAGTAGCCAGGGATACGGTAGGTGTCGAACACGTGTTAGTGATCCTAAACACCGCTGTAAGAGCTGCGATCTATTCAATTCGATCCGGCCTCGATGATCATAACACGCAACCGAGGGTTAACGTCAATATAAATTTATTTTGGATTTAGCGTGAAAGTAGCAGTGTATTTAGGCAAGCAATAAATTTAAAACAATAATTCTTATAAGAAAACAGTGCTTTGAAACGTAGAGACTTAATATTAGTACGAAAAAACATACCTGTAGTAAGTTATGGTTGAATAGAAGTGTTAAAAACATTCATGTGAAATAATCGGTACTCTAATATTGAAACAATTTTATAAATATGCTTTTTTGACGATATTTAACATTTAACCGCCTTCGTGGTCTAATGGTTGATCTGGACTACCCGCTATGGATCTGGAGATTTGGGTTTCCATTTCCCATGGAAGCTGTAGTAGTTTGGCGGTTGGTAGGCTGTAAGAGCCTGGCTGGGTAGCCACTTACGTTTTACTTAAGTTTCCACTATCACAGCTCATATTCGTCCCCACTGAGGGGCTCGAGCCTACCCTAAGTTAGGGTGTTTAGGCCTTAGTCAACCACACTGGCCCAGTGCGGATTGGTCGACTTCACATACACCTTTGAATTCCTTGCAGATGTATGCAGGTTGCCCCGCGATGTTTTCCTTCGCCGTAAGAGTGTCGGACAAATGTCATCATCACAGCTCATAAACGTCCCCACCGAGGGGTTCGAGCCTACCCTATATTAGGGTGATTAGGCCTTAGTCAACCACGCTGGCCCAGTGCGGATTGGTCGACTTTACATACACCATTGAATTTCTTCGCAGATGTATGCAGGTTGCCTCACGATGTTTTCCTTCACCGTAGGAGCGTCAGACAAATGTACATATGAAATTCGAAACGAAAAACACATTGGTACATGGCGGGTCTCGAACCCCGACCTCCCGATTGGAAGGCAAGTGCCGAGTCCACAGCGCCACCGACGCTTAAGTTTGTCACCAAAATAACAATGTTGTGTTTCGACAACTAGAGGTAAGATATCCAGTGCCGCGGCTATAGAGGAGTCTAGGTGAAGCTCGTTGCCATCTTCGGCCTAACCGTTACTTAACATCAGACCCCCTAGCATGAACACCAAAACACTATATGATAAAGCGGTTCATCGTTGGTGAACTGTCAGAATGCGATAAAAGTGTATTGTATTTTGACAGTTCACCGCGATAAACCGCTTTATCAAATAGTGTTTTGGTGTTCATGATAGGCGGGCAGGTGAGACGAAGTTACGATTAGTGTGAGTACTGCAAGCAAATAGCTCGCTTTTTATGCTGTTATTTTTTTCAAATACGACAGGGAATGTTCTATGTTCTATGTTATCGGGGTCGGGTTCCGCACTTAGTCCTTAAGGTGGACCATTGTACGTGAGGGCGGCCGTCACTCCAGCCAGCCCACCTCCCTCCAGAAGCGTATGAGATCTCCGAGTCTGTCCAGAGATTCTGTAACAGAATTGGGAGATCCAAGGGTGTTTTTTCGTATTTCGGTGACACCTGTGCACTCAAGGAGCACATGTGACACCGTTTCCTCGGCCCCTAAGCATGCTCTGCATAGGGGGCTATCTGTTATGCCTATGGTGTGGAAGTGTTTGTTTAGTGAGCAGTGTCCAGTGATGGTTCCCGTCACCAGCCGCAGACTGTTCCTGTCCAGACGCAATATGCGTTTGGTCAGTTTGTTGTTTAGGATTGGCATGGCTTCCTTTGACTGTCTGCACCCTGGAGTCGAGAACCAGTGGTCTTGTGCTTGTGTGCGGGTGAGCTCTTGCAGCCATCCGCGAATCTGGCTGAAGGGAATTGGTACGATGGGCTCTGGTCCGAAAGCCGTTATGTCGGATCCCCTCCTAGCCAGCTCGTCAGCCGCGTCGTTGCCCAGTGATCCGCTGTGTCCTTTTATCCATTGTAGTGTCACTGTGTTTCGGTTGGAAGTCACAATTCGTTCTAGCACATTGTGACATTCCAATACAAGTTCCGAAGTGACATAGTTTTTGTTTAGGGATTTGAGTACCGAAGCACTATCAGAGACTATGCGGATGTGAGAATCCATAATTCCTTTAGATTCTATGGCGAGGGCCGCCAGGATGATACCTACGCATTCCGCTTGGAATACGGTGTTGAATCTACCTAGCGGTTTGGATATCTTAATGTTAAGCTCATTTGAGTATACGCCTGCCCCGGTTCCTGAGTTGGTCTTGGAGCCATCAGTGTATATTCTGAGCTCTTTTGGGCCTGAGTAATCGTGTGATTCCTCTTCGAGCTGTATATTATAGCGCTTCTGGAAATACGACAGGGAAGCTCTTGGCCTTCATCTCACCTGATGGTGAGTGACGATAAGGCTGAAGGTAGAAGTGAGCTTCACCTGGACTCCTCAACAACTGAGGAACTTACTCTTCCATCTAATTGTCGGAACACAACACTGCTATTAGCATTGTTATTTTGGTGACAAACTTAGATAAGATAGGGTAGCTAGCCAAGTGGGCTCCAAAGCACTACCACCAAACAAAACGAGCAATAAAATTACTGCCCCATGCAGTCTTTCATACATTGTTGAATGAAATAACAAATGGATACTTTCTTATTACTTCTAGGCCTAGGCTATGAGATTTCATCCTGTTTACAAAATTTAAGGTTGGCAGTATGCTAACAGTAATCGAAATGCAATTTAGCAGTTAGAGTGTTGTTGAAAGTCTGATGCAGTCCGTCTGTACTGAGTCTTAGATAAGAATACTATATCCACAAATAAACGTAGATAAAAGTACCTACATAATTAATTAGATTTCAATTTACTAATAATTGTAGAGACCCAATTCCTATTATGTTAGGACAATTAATACAATATTCAAACATTTCAAGGTTTTCCTCAAATCCTCATTTTAAACAAAGCGAGAATAAAAATAGTCCACAAGTGTAACAACGTAGATGGATCCAAAGCGTTCCAATTCTCTCCTTTTAGCTAAACGATCACTGAAAACGGCACGTGATCCGTAAAATCAAAATCTTGTACGCGGACCGTTAAATTAAAAATAAATATTGCTAAACGCCAGTATGTTACGGCCGATAAAGAGAAAAAAAAATGAAATTGCCAGGGTCGCATGCCGGTTCCCAGGGTGGTGTGGGGAAGGTGAATCTTTTTGTGAAGTGGAGAGAATTAATTTAACCCGCTGCGGGGTAACACGACATGGCTGTAATTGAAAAGTTTGCCCCTCGCCGCCGCGCCGCTGCGGCCGCCGCGCCGACGGCGACACGTCTTGGCGACAGATAGGTTTTATTACGAGCCTTCAAGGTAATTGCTACTCGAAGTTATTCAATTTTAAGAGCTCTGTAAGCCTCCAGGCTAAATGGTTCGAAGTGGAGCAACATGCTTTTAAGACTTCGTTTGGGAAACTTTTATATTTGAGATTATTGTTTCAAAAGTTTTATGAAATATTCACAAAAAGACAATACATTTCAATAATAAGAAAAATAAGTTGTCAATTGCAAAGTGTAGCTAAAGCACAATATGTAAAAAAATATTGTACTATAAAATGTTATTTGTGACTTTTATTATGATCCATAAGAACTATGATTCTTTTTATTGTAGTAATGTTTGAATCAACAAAAGAAAGACAAAAAGAAACTCCAAAATATAAGTTTGAATTTAGAAAAATAGGAAGTCAAAAGTCAGACATAATATTGGATTACAATCGATCATCACATTTTTAAATTGAAATCGCGACAATTGGCGGATAAATTGGGGAATATACAAAAAAAAGATACAGTCGAACATAGAAGAGACCCTTTTTTATGTCGGATAAAAAATATTTTACAAAAACTATAAACCGACTAATTTTATTTATTTGTTTATTTATTACATGTACAATTTAAGAATTTAAGAATCTGATAATTTTGTCTATTTATTATTTTGTTCTGAACTCGGATTTTTATTTTTTGTAATACATTTTTATTTCAATCTGTTCTAGTAAATCAAATGCTGTCGAATTTGAATACGCATGTAATTCGACCCGACGTTAACACCTAAATAAGACGAAGGAATTTGACTATAGGTCTATACGATAATACGTGTAACGACTAATTATGAAGGGGCCGTACCTTCCATTCCATCATCAGCTCAGCAATATGAGATAACGACTACCAGATGCACATATCTGAATAACTTCAAAGAAAAAATGAAATATATTGCCTATAAAATTTGAGGTATGCCCTCGATTGAAATAATTTAATTTGCCAAAAAAAATTGTTTTTACGTAGATCTGTTCGGACCGATACTAAGTCGCTTTTGAAATATATTCTAGTATTACACAAGGTTGCAAAACAATTATATTTATTTTGAATTAATTTTTTAATTACTTGTATATTATAATCTATAGCTGTGCCCGCAGCTTTGTTTGCGTGAAATTCAGTTTGATCGTAGCGTAATGTTATAATAGCCTAAAGCCTTCCTAGATAAATGGGCATTCTAATTTCTGAGATCAGCGCGTTTAACCAAACAAACAATCTCTTCAGCTTTGTTATATTATTATTATAGATACAGTGCCTCGTTGGTCTAGAAATGGTTACCTGAATAAATTAGGGTTGAGAAACTGATTAACTTTAAAAAGAAAAAGTCGTCAACTGAAAAGCTTTTCGAAAAGCCCTTTAACTTTTTCGGAGCCTATTAAAAAGTAAGAGTAAGTTGATGGAGAAACGGCGTAGTTTGCTCGAAGGCTGCTCCATTTTAAATTAATTTCGTGAAGTTAAATTGGGGATTACATTTATTTGAGCGCTCGGAAGCGAAGTTGGCTCGCATGATCGAGGTTTTTGTTTGTTTTAAAAGAACCCAAGTGAATATTTTACAGTATAATATTTACTACCCAGTATTGAATCATCATAAGATCAATTCAAAACACCATAATTATTGTTTATTTTGCCACGAGGGTTGTGTAATTTAAGTTTTAAATAATTGTCAGTGTTCTAAAATCCAAACGAGTAATATTAATTACCAGTTTTTAATAATATTCTGCTAAATCATATAAATAATGCAAATATTATTTATTGTTACGACATATTATAGATATGACAATGATATTTTATTTTAGACCAGCTGTGCTCGCGATACCATTATATTTTTTTTAAGGTTTCTTGCACAACTCTTCACAAAATTAAGCGTATATTAACACTCAGCGTAAATGATTTCAAATAGATGACAAATACAAAATGATTGGATAGAAATTAGTCATTCTTAGTTTCCCATCCGCCGCAACATAAAATGGCATGAACATCACACTAATAGGAGATATGAACATTTACAATAGACTTGGTAATTTCATTTTTAGCACAAAAATTTATTCAAGTAAGTAGGTAAGGAATGCAATACCTTTTTAACTCCAAAATCCCATCTCGTTCATGAAGTCTACACTAAGAAGATCCTCAATAATGTATTAATGGAAGCAATTCGTAATTCTGCGGTTGTGGCTGTGACCGAGAGCGGCGCAGCTCCGCTGGCGTAGCATGAATTATAAATGTTCTGCCTTTTCCAGACATCGTCTTTGAGTAAGTCGAAATTAAATGGAAATTTGAACAATTTCTTCTCTTATTGTATCGTTATAGGATAAGTTGAAAATCTCATGCCAATCATCATAATAACGGCTAGGTGAAATAATTAATTTTTGTTGAACATGGAAGTAAGATTCACTAATTAATTCATTTGAGTACTTAACATTGTATTACAACAGTGGGCGTCCTATTTAAAAATCAGTCACTTTAATCTTAGGAATAAAATATGAACTCTTGATTGAAACGAATGGAATTATTGGAATTACTCATGATAAATAGAATTAAACAATCCAACTGTGGGAGAATGTTATCTCCTTTGTTGAGAATGTTAAGTCGTAGAGGATGGTCACGATAAAATTCGTTCGTAATTCTCTTTTGAAACAGACACGTTAAGAATGGAGTAGGCAAAGTAACGTCTAAATGAATGCCTAACAATAGTTTTTTTTATTGAAATTAAATTGGCAAACAAGCAAACTGCCCACCTGATGGTAAGTGGTAACAGTCACCTATAATACATGTGGCTACTGTGAGATTCGCAGCAAAACTGCAACCCCCACAAGAACCACAGTGTACGTTGCCAACTTGTGACTTAAGATGTAAATTCACGGTATCCAGTAATTTCAATGCCATATCTTACCCTTCAAACCGGAACATAGCAATGCAAGCACTGCTGCTTTGCGGCAGAAATAGGTATACCGGAGGTACCGATGCACACGACTCTGCCTGCTACAGAGTCTCCCTCCGCCGCTTGTTTAACGATCATTCTCTTATAGACCGGAACAATTCACCTTTTTCCTTCATTATGTTTCAATTGAGTCACTCAAATCATTAGACTTCGTCTACAAATAAATTCTAGTCAAGATCTTCAAGGCATCTATCGAGTATTTACTTGATAATTTATAGAAGTTTTATAAAATTTTGTGACAGCACAATCGTGCACTGGGTTATATGTCAGAAAGGGAAATTGGTAATATTATAATTTTAGTCCTTTACTAACATATTTTTTGTTGCAATCAAGAACTCAAATAATTTCGACTAGGCAGTACGTAGTGCGTTTGTTTGTGCTCTAAAATGACCTCAAATAGAATGAGATGGATCGACATTGAGACCTCGTACTTATCTAAACTTAATATGCTCATGTGCAAACTTTTGTGATAATGCGTGATTCTATAAAGTCATTAGCATTATCGTTTAATAGTATCGTGGTGAAATTTGCAGGGTTGAGCACCCAGGCGGCTCCGGGTAAGTTTCGTGAGGTGGTATAATTACGCGAGCGAGCAAACATATAAAGGTAATCCGGGCCGCGGCGGCACAAAGTGATGCTCGTGAATAAATTAGCGCCGAGCACCTGCGCGCCGACCGCAGCGCTCTGCCAGGGGCGGCAAACTTCTGACTCGCATCTCATTATAGATAAAATTTTATTTTAATCGCAGTAAAATAGCTTTAAAATAAAAAAGTCAAACTAAAAATATTTCAATACGATAAACTATTTCAATTAAAATCATTGCCATATGCGAGCCGTAGAGAATGGTTTGCCCCGCACCGCACATGTAGCGCGGGAGTGCGTGATGTAACGTTGCAACTTTCTAGACAATACAAATGCTCGTCTATTGGTAATTTTTTTATAATAATAATAATTTTATTAACCAAACAGCCACATTTCCATCACTTAAGCCTATAAATTAATGCTATTCTACATATTTAACAGCGTAGCATTTGTTGCTAAACTAGGTAAGAACCTGTATTTCAGCATACAGCGCCTCTTGCCTCGGGATAGTTAAGTTACATTAATTATAAGCTACAATTTTTATGATTATCGAAATGTATACATAAAAAGGAGTACTATTATCGATATTCTCTAGTTATTGCATTCCACTCATTAAAGTAACTAATACTTTTATATTGGTAAAACTATATTTTTTTTTGGAATGATTCTTATAATATAATTGAGGTGAACCTCTCGGTGTGTAAAATGTGAGTATGTGTTTGTATGTGAGAGGGTGTGTAATGTGTATTTTAATTTAAATGGATTCCATAAAATATGCTATAATTATTCTAATTAGAAAAAGTATATAATAGGGAGTAAGATTAATTTTAATTCGTTTAGCTTTGTACAGTAATATAATTCTCTGTTTCGTCATATGACTTTATCACAAGGAAGTCTGTCACGGATTTTTTAACTAAAGTTTTATTCATGGAATAGATATTGATTATTTTATTTATTTTATTGTAAACGAAGGGACCTGTCACCTTATGTCATTTATTATTGTATTTTTTGATTCACAGCTGTTTGAAAAATATTGAAATCTTGTTTATCATGTTTTTGTCTTTAGGAACGTTTAGATAAAATGTTTAACAATACCATATATGAATTTTAGAACTGTACGTTTTTTATTTGTGATTGTTCAAAAACGGGAAAGTAGCGCCTTAAATACATTAAAGGAATTGTTCGAATGATTGCGAGAGCCGGTACCGTAAAGGAAAAGCAGCACGAGCCTCAGAGAATAAATACATTTTTATTATAAATTAGTAGTTAGCTTAACAGACGCCAGCCCTATATCAGTAGTTACATACATATTATGCATATACTATATACTCGTAGTAGCTCCACGCGGAGAGTTGAGCCCAACTTGCGGCCGTCATGGGTCTCTATGCATATTCAATTATTCACAAGATTTTACTTTAAACAAGATTTGCATATAAGCGGTATACTTATCTGTGCAGAGTCGGGGACTTTGATTCGAAAGCAAAAAGCCCTAAACCCGAAGACTTATCATTAACATTAAGCTTTTTGATTAAATCGAACTGTTTTAAATGTTAGTTAAAATGTTATGATAGAAATATTTTTCAATCGTTAGGTTTGCTCACAACTTTATTTGTAAAAATTAAATAAGCTGTAAAATTATGTTTGTTGTTATTTTTGCAAATTAAAAATAAGCATTCAAATGTATATTAATATTTGATAATACTTTTATCTTTTGTAGAGTCAACTTTTTTTTTTCATTCCTACTTGTATTTGCATACATCTTGAGTATATTCAGGATTTATGCACATACAAGGTTAATATGATTTCATTAAATTAGATTGTTTTGCTTTGTTTTGACGTCAATAAGTGTCTGTAAAGGCATATGTTGAATAAAGATTTTTTGAATTTGAATTTGAATTTAATGGTTTGCTAGTATTTTTATGCTGGTAGAACTCTACAAGTGGAAATTCATATTTAGGTTCATGTTCATTTTCTGACCTATTTAATACATGCAATAATATGCAAATTGGATTAAGCAGAAAGGGGAAGAGCAGATTTGTTAAAAATATAATAAAACCATTATTTTTCTGTCAGTGTAATTGCCGATCAGGGTAACTATTTATTAATATAGAACTATTTTTAATAATTTATATTTTTTTCACTTGAATAAAGCGCTTATTAATTTACCTATACCACGAGTTCTCTAACCTTTTTATTTAAATTTCACGTTTTTTGTTATATTTGTGATTGAGAATGCATTTTTTTTAAAAGGAAACCTTTTTTTTAATAAATAATCACAAAGATTACTTTTTATTTTTAAAATTTATAACAGTTTAAAATTTATAATACTTAGCCCCTTTAATTAATACATAAAAAAATTTATTAAGTTAAAGCTTTTGGCTTTCATCTCATTTGTGTTCCTCGACCACGGAGAGTCACAATAAAACCGAGCAAAAAATATCCGCCACCACTGTAAAGTAAACAATATAGATTATTTTCTATATTTACAATTTCGTTCAGCGTAGAATTTCATCGAAGAACCGTATATAACATTCACATCATACAAATGCTCTGGATATAAATAGCCAGCGATACGGGACGCGAAACGAAAACGCAATATTCCGGAGGATATTGGCTAGGTGGGTATGACGTAATGACAGATTGGGGAAGGTGAAAATTGGAGTGGTCGCCGCCATGTTTCACACGAATCGTCACGAGCACAAAGCATCCCGCTGTGCGCCTGATCGACGTACCAACCAACAAACCCCGCAATTGTCGTCGCCATCGAGCTATTGTGACTATCCAGGTAAACGAACGGTGAATTTACAGCGATGTACTGACATTTATCAATATGATGTACCTACCCGCCATTGATATATAAGTAGACCAATAGATCGACCTTTATGAAAATATTGCGCGAGTTCTCGAGAGCTTTGCGAATATCGTGTAGGCTATTGAGCTTTCTGGGTAGTATAAATATTAAAAGGTTTAAATGAAATATGTACCGGATACTGAGATGATATTTATAGCACATTAATGCCACGTCCAGGTTTGCATTGTACTTTTCTTAAAGTGCGTGTAAATAAAAACAATAAAATATCAAAGCTGCGCTCAAATATTGATTAATGACTTTTCATTAAATCAATTTCGTCAAACTAGTTCGAATTTTGATTAAAACTTAAGTTTAATTTCAAAATGGAACAAACTTTTTCCAAACCAAACTGATGATTAAAAAGAAGCTACCTCTTTATTTTTTTAGTCATCAAGTTTAGGTTGAAAAAAGGGGTTAGTATCGAATGATCGCAAACGTAATTGGTGACTGTATCAACTCGTCTAAAAATCAATTTGTACACAATGCGTTTTATCAATTCGTCTAAATTGTTTTTGGTCAGAACTGATATTTTGTCTAAATTGCAATCAGTTCCAATGGCTACTTAGTCTACGCTACAAAAGGTCTAACTGTAGAACTCGTCTATAATGTAAATGGTCAAAAATATTATTTCGTCTAAATTGTATCTGGTTTTTGAAGTTTACTTTTATTTCGTCTAAATTGTTTTTGGTCAAAATATCATGTGACCAAACAGCTTCATAACAAACAAACTTATTTCCATAATTATAATATTAGGAGAATGTACTAAAAAAGTAATATTTTTCCTTAACTAATTATTTATTTATTATTTATTTTATTTGATGACATTCCTCTTTATTATATCTATACTTTCTTTTTAATATATATAAAAAAGTTTATTTACATATAGTCAGTTCGTATCTTCGTGCCATAAGTATTCCTAACTACTAATCTGATAGCAATGAAACTTAGGTACCATATTATGCTATTCATTAATGTATACCTGACTGACTTTTGCCTGTGACTTCGTTCGCGTAATATCGGGATAAAAAGTAGCCTATGTGTTAACCTAGGTCCTAATCTATCTACTTAACAAATTTCATCCAAATCTGATGCTCTGCCGTTGAAGCGTGAAAAGGTAACAATCACACAAACAAACAAAATCACAGCGGCTGTGTGTGCCACTGGCGGGAATCGAACCCGCGAACTTTGAATCAGAAGGCAGGGTCACTACCAACTAAGCCAAGAGGCCAGTCATTAGAAATATAACTATAGACCACCTCCTATTTAGACGAAATATTACTTTATATCACCTTGTTTTTCGACGAGATTTAGACGAGACTGAAATTTAGACCGACACATTTGATGACGAAATATTACTATACACCACTTCGTGTTTAGACTTAACTAAATTGTAGTCCTTTCGCAAAAATTACGAAATAGTGCTTTAGACCATCTCATATTTAGACGACATTGAACTTTAGATTAGCTGCTATAAGGACGACATGTGTTTTTGGACCATATAATATGTTAGACGAGTTGATACAGTCACCAATTACGTTTGCGATCATTCGATACTAACCCGAAAAAAGTTTGTTTTATTTTCAAATTGCATTGTCGTCATTAATAACGCCATAATTTTCACATTAAATATAATGTAGAGATCAGCTAAGCGTGTACGAGTATATCGTATAACGGCAAATGATAGCGTAATTGGTATATGGCATTGTTAGTGGTGTTAGAAACGCGTTAAATAACGCGTTTTCCAACGCAGGGGTGTTAGCAATAACACTAACGAAGGTCATAGCATACAAAATGGTATCTACGCATTTTGGGGAATAAGATAGCATATTTGACGAAATTTAATGCAGGAGCGGTAGAGGTTTATGGTGTAGTTAGATACTTATTGTGTATCTAGCACAATGAGATTTTATTTCAGATAACTCATATAAAATCACCTACCGTCCTTATTCATGTTGGCCTGAAAGCACTTGGCGAGGCGACACGCGCGGCACTGGTTGCGATGCGTCTTGTCTACAGGGCAGCGGCCTTTCATTTCTCCTCCCGCTTTACACGTGTACACTCGATTCCTGTGTATAGACCTCTTGAAAAACCCCGAACAACCTGCGTTATCAATCATTAATATATCAACATTATTAAATAGAAAAAAAAAGAATTTGTTATTTTACTCGTTATGGTAGAACATTATAGACGTTAGCCCACGATGTTGAACATTATAGACGTTAGGCATAATTTCCTATTATCTAATTTACTGACATGTATAGTATACCTAACCTATATTACTTGGATCTATAAGGTATATACTATCAAATATTAAATAAAAAATGTGCATGAATGAATGTGTCTGCGCTATGTCCTTTTATTACTCAAATGCGATAATTTCTAATGCAAAAAGTGTTCCTTACCATCACAGCTGTAGATCCCATAATGTTTCCCAGAGCTTCTGTCACCGCAAACATTGCAGGGTATGTCAAGCAGTCGATCACCTGGAGATAAAAAGTTACTTTAATTTTTTAATATAGCTCTAAGGTACCTATGTATGTATATAAGTTTTTTGTTATACATTGTATAGGAATTTTTAGATTCATTTTTGGTAAGATTTAACTACACTATTACATAAACTAAGATTACAGTATAGAAATCAAATACAATTAAGTTGATATAATATCAATAAAGGTCAGCGATGTAACTTTGGAAAGGAAAGAATAAAGATAAGGTAGAGATGTTGCATCAAAAATAAGATAAAGCAATTCTAAAAACTTTTAGGTCGGACCTGGCAACATGAATTTGCTGAATATTATTTTTTTATTATTTACTAAATAAAGAAGTGAAAATAACACATAATTTGTAAACTTATAAAGATCACGTTTTTAATGTTATTTAAATGATACCTCGTGCATTTGTGTATTTTGGTTTCCCAACTTTTATGTGCGTTTTTAAACTAAACAAGTTCTAAAATCGGTTACTTTTCTAACTTGGTACTACATACATTACCGAATCAAAAAAAGGATAAGGAATGGAATCGAAAAAGAAAAAGAATTCGCATGCCATAAGGAAGAAACCTCATTTTAATCGGTTTCATTAAGTCAGCGTTTCTATTTATGGATTGTTTAACAGAAGTTAGATAAATGAAACATACTACAGCACAGCTAGTGTTGTATTGAGCCTTAAAAAATCAACAGCAAAAGGGAAATTAGGATGTCGGTAACTTTGACCATTTTAAGCGAACGTCGTTCTTTTGTCATATTTTGATTTTCTAATGACATTGACTTGTTTAATACATGTCTGTGGTTTTTATACTATTAATTCATTCATTTTAGCCTAAAGGCCCACTGTTGGACATAGGCCTCCCCCAGGGATTTCCGAACCGATCGGTTCTGCGCCTTCCGCATTCAGCGGCTTTCCGCGACTTCCACCAGATCATCAATCCACCTTATGGGGGGCCTACCAACGCTGCGTTTCCCAGTACGCAGCCGCTACTCGAGGAACTTTCCGCCCCAACGGCCGTCAATCCTACGAGCTATGTATCCTGCCCACTGCCACTTAAGGTTTGTAATTCTTTGGGCTATGTCGGTGACTCTAGTTCTTCTACGGATCCAATCATTTCTAATGCAATTGCGTAGAGAAACCCCGAGCATAGCCCTCCTTATTTTGTTCAGTTTTCATACGAGTCATTATAGAAATATTTTTGTTTTACTATTCTGAATAAATGAGATCTTGGCGTGACAACTGTCCTGTATCATTTCAGTTCCGCTTCCGATATTGATGTAGGTGTCTATAGGTATAAATTGACACCTCTAAAGAGCAAAGCGCCCCTCTCCCAAAATAGATTAGTCAGATTACACCAATCTCGCTAATAACGTTGGTGTTTTTGTTCCGTTTACTGAGCGCCTTCCCCTTCGCCCCCTTTCCTTAACATTCACAAAGGATAGCATTTACACCGGTTCCTTTTAGGTAAGTCGTTGAATTCTGTGTTTGTATGGACATATTATATCCCTCCAGTGGGACTCTTCAATATATCATAACATTGTAACTATGATTGATTTTATTACCTAAAACGATATTTACGATTTAATTAATTTTATTTTGCGTACAAAAAGTACTAGAGTAGCAGATGCTAGTGGGAGGTTGCTTTGTTTAAAAAATATAATTGGCTTCACATAAGCAATATGCTCTTCATAGATTAACGTTCATAAATTATGATTCAGTAGCATAACGAGAAATGACAATTCCTCGTTGTCCCATTGGTGGAACGACTCAAAATAAGTCATAATTTAATTTGGAGTTTATTTTATAACGATGGAAATGCATTTAAATTGCCAAATGTTCCCCATGCGAATCTTTCATACTACTCAATATTTAGTTGAAAATAATTATAATTCGTCAACTTCAATATTCTTCACTTTCTATAAAAATATATATTATTTTGAACTAAAAAACTTTGGTACTTAAGTATTCAAAGAAAGTGTGGCGGTAATCGACTGAGCCAGAAGTAGCAGTTGTATACAAAATAAATAAAAGCAACCCAAAGTTATAAACATTTCAATAAATAAACGTAGTTTAAAAGGCAATTTTCACGTAACAAACAATTTCAGAATTTATTACTGTTCACTTTAAAAACAGTGCAATAAATGAGTTTCCTTTTCGCGAAGGCGGTGTAACGGGGTGCCTGTCTTAATATCTTGAATCCTTTTTCTTTTTTCACTGAGACGTACTTAGACGACTTTACCGTTCGTCTTCAGAGCCTCGAAGAAAAGCCGCAAAGTGTCGCAATTATTCTACTCTGAATGTACTCTGGGTGATATTTTAAAGTGAGGAAAAATTGTCAGTCTTTATAATCTGAAGATTATGTTCACTGGCATTATATTTCTTTTTTTTTGTTATTTATCTTTACGTGTGCTTCGGAGCAATTTGTTTTATAATTTTCAGTAGTGAACTATAGCGAGTCTAAACTGTCTCTATAATGATCAAAATATCTCTATAATTATCATCCATGAAAACTGTAGCATAGGATTTCAAGTACGTACGTAACTATACATTGTTCGATATTTGCATAGGCTAGGGCCGAACCCTACTTGAAGCAACTATACACGAAAGTTACCCTAAGCTCACATTGTATCTCGATTAGAATTTAAACTGGATGTGTCACTACAGACACCATAGAGATGTAGAGTCTCACCTACAACGTCAACATATCAAAGTATTTAATTCTAGTACAGACGTACTACATGTTGATTGATTCCAATGATATCTCTGAATGTGCTTTCTGCTTAATCGAAATATTATTTTTTTTATATTATAAGATTGTAAGAGATAAGTACTTAGAAGATTTTTCACATAACCTCTTAAGAGATGTTCCAAATTTCTATCAGTTTCTCATAGAAATATAAAAATATAGAAGGTAAATCTTTCTAAAACATAATACTGAAGAAACATAGAGATTTAATTATACAAACATGTAAATAATTCTTAATTTAAAACTACTACACCAGCCTTACATTTACGTCAGACCAGGATTGCTACGTTTTCAGTAAGTGAAAGGCCTTTACCGAAGTACTTGCTAAATTCTATAATTTAACACAGCCATTTCCAGAATTTGTACAAGCCGGATCGTGCCTACATTACTGTCTTGATTTGCCGACGTTCTCGAGATGTGGGTTTAAGATGATTGAGACCGCCCGGACCTTGTATACAGGATACTACTTGATATAATTCAAAAACTAAGAACAGTTTTTTTATTTTGTTTTAAGTTAAAGCCTTTTCATATTTATCTCGCTCATAGGATATTAAAAAGTTATGTTATATTCATAGCTACACTAGAAATTCTGGGCAATTCTGGCGCCTTTATGAAGTTTAATTTTTTTTATTCTTTGTTTTCTTATGCATCGATTTTGGGACTGTGATGTTGAGAGAGCGGCATTATCGATATCCTCCAGTGCTGATGGGTGTGATTCCTTAAGTCGTAAAATGATTATTCCTTTTCTTGATATCTCTACTCCAGTTATCACCAAAATCCTAAATACATTCATTTCGACCAGTGACTCCCAAATAGCTGAAAGAAGACAAATATCATCCCAATTCCCAAAAAAATTAATCCAACCATATATTCTGACAACCGTCCTATCTCTAGTCTTCCATTCATATCCAAATTATTGAGAAGCTGGCTTACCGACAGTTGATATTCTTTCTCAATTGAAATATTAATCTTTTTAACACCTATCAGTCCAGTTTTCATTCCGGTCATAGTAAGACTACGGTACTCATTAAGATTACTGGCGACATTCGACGGGGTATGACTGAGGGCAAGCTTACACTGTTAGACTTTAGTAATACCTCCAACACTGTTGATTTTGACATCTTGCTCAGCATTGTGTGTTCTCACAACATCTCCAGGCATTATTGATTGGTTTCACAGTTAGGTACTTGCTCGGTCGTCGGCAGCGAATCCGCGTTGGTTACACTCAACATCAAAATCATGTTTTTTAAAAGAAAAACATGTAACATGGGTACGTGCTAAAATACAAAGTTTTATAATTTTGAAGTATTGAACAATTTATTGTGAGATTACAAATAGTATTCCAAGTCCATATAAAACCTGTATACAAATACAACAACACATTTAAATAATTTCATCGTAATATTGATCATTTTACTTTAGGTACTTCCACTACTGGGTACCGACTTCTCCTTAAATAACGAAATATCAGCCTATTACATCACGATGGCCAGATTATTTGTTGTGGGCTTTTGTTTCGTCTTTTCCTTTCCTTCACAGATGTGTAATTGGTGCAAACTCCCTTAGTTAGCTTACTTCCTGGTTATATCAATACAGAAACACTAGCGAAATCGCAGTGCAATTGCAGAAATGCACAAAAATTACATTATAGCAGTTATTGCGATTTTATTGGTCAATTTTGAAATACATAATTATCGTCAATTTTGAAAAAGTAAATTGCAAAATATCACGATTAAAAATAATAATCATATCTAACACCTTTATAGTGATCTAGATCGAAAGACAACGATAGTATAGATCATAGTTTTTTGGGTTTTAATTAATCCAATAAATGTACTCGTATGTTAAGGTCTGTTGTCTTTTTAATATCGAATAAGGGTTATTGAGTGAGACTATAAACTTTATAGTCTCACTCTATCCGCACACATCAGTGCCGACACTTCACGATCAGTAATAATCCATCTTATTACATAATTCGAACGCAATGAATATCTTTTCGATATAAAGATAATACATATTACGTTATTGAGTATATACGGATGTGAGTTTTGAGCATCCTGTATTAAGTGCGATACGAGGGGCGCACTAACGAAGTTCCCCGAGCCGTCCCTAAGTTACACGTATATTGTGACGCCCGAGCTTTGTCTCATCTCGCTGATCTTACGCGATCTTGTTTGTGTACGAACATAGAACAATGGCGAGGGACGACACTTTCCAACATATATTGTCCTTAAGCTTGCGGCTATGAACACATCTACTGTGAGATACAAATGCGACTTCTGTGTAGTATGAGATGTAGTTTCTTTTTACGTGATGGGGTGATAAGTTTTATACGTTTTCGATTTATATTGTAGAGGTGTTCGCGGTGCACCTTGTATACTAGCTCGATGTCATTGGGCTGGCGTATTGGAAACGATCTCGGAGTTCTCTCGATCTCGTCCCACCATTGCTGGAGGCGCCTTGTAGAAGAGTAATGCCCTCCTAATGTCATTCGATCACTGCGGCCAATCTCAAAAGAGACTTGCCATTTGCGCGGGAGGTACTATAGTGCATAAGTGACTGCGCAAACGCAAGTGTACTCTCTGTTCGTTCACACGCATAGTCCGATGGAACGGTTAGCTGACACGACTAGATCAGGCGTAGGACATACTTTTAAACGTGCACAAAATTTGAATTTTATTTCTGAACAGTCAAATATTTTTTTTAATGTCTTTTCATCGCTATAGTTTCACAAGGTAACATGTGCAAAACGAATCAATTTGGAAACTGATGAATCTTTCTCATACCGCCATTGTACACAACAAACAATCTCCAAACATTGTTTTAATTTTCTTAGGGCCCATTAGATACTATATGTAATAAATTATTTAGGCTATTCTGTACACTACTTTTTAAATACGTCTAACTCTAAACGCGTATAAAACATGGTTTTGTTTCTGTCTATTTCAAACAAAACTCAAACACAAAATGATTGTATAAAAGATTTAGATTTAGTAAGCTGGTGTGAGTCATCCTTATTTTTCCATTCTCCATAATACAATGACGTGAATATTACAGTCGTCATGCAGCAAAACATTTGCTTTTAAGTAAGTGTAGTGTAATGTTGAAGGTAGATAAATAAATAGTCTTTGTCAAGTTATCTTGGTGTTTACTTCATGGTGACAGCGGTCCGACTTAATTAATATATTATAACGTTTTAAAATTCCTCATGTTATTATAAATTTATAAATAAAGTGTATTTGGAGTAGTAGAAAGCTAAAACAAACAAAATCACAATGGAACATGCGCGGCCCCCAACGGAATTATCGCTACACGGTGGGCCAGCAAATCGGGCTGAGTCATGGCGCCGATGGCTTAAGCAATTCCAAATATTTTTGAAGGCTTCTGGAGTTCATAACGAACCTAGTGATGTACAGGCTAGCCTGCTAATCAATATCATTGGACCTGAAGGCTATGACATATATGCAACATTAAAGTTCACTGAAGAGAAAGATCGAGAAAATGTGTCTAAATTAATAGACAAATTCAACGAACATTTTGCCACAAAAGTCAATACAACATTACTGCGATTTAAATTTTTTACAAGGAATCAGGAGCCTGGTGAATGTATAGATGAGTATATTACAGCCTTAAAATTACTAAGCCGGCAGTGTGAGTTCGAACACCTAGAAGATGGCTTATTACGCGATCGCGTTGTGTGCGGTGTTTCTGACAGCGGGGTCAGAGACAGGTTGCTACGGACGGACGATTTAACGTTAGACAAAGCGGTGAAAATATGCCAAGCGAGCGAGATTTCTAACGACGACGGTCGTGAGATTGAGACTGGAAAAGGGGAGTCGTCTAGTGCCTCATTGGATAGCGTATGGAGGTCTGATGGAACGCGCCGTAAGTCGCTGTGTGCTCTGGGCGCACGCGGTGGCAGCCGTGCTTCGGGGCCGCACGGCAGCGCCAGCCGTGGCTCGAGGTCGTTCAGAAGCGGAGGTGGCGGCGCTCGGCCGATGGGGCCGGCCGGGGCGAGCCCGTGCGCCGCCTGCGGCGCTGTGTATTGTCCTGGTGATCACCGATGTGCTGCTAGACGAATGAAGTGTTTCTTATGTGGTGCCAAAGGTCATTATAAAAAAATGTGCCGGCTGATGAGATCGAAACGAGTCGACGAGCTTTATGAAGAATGTGACGAAGATAATATGTACTATATCTCGACCATTGAGTGTGTTGATGCTTTGGTATGTTCGAAGGACTCAAAATGGTATGAAACGCTTTATTTACCTCAATCTAAGAAAGTGCACACATTTAAGTTAGATACCGGATCGGATTTAAACGTAATATCTAAAATAAATTATATAAACCTTGGTTTTTCTTTGTCACAAATTGCTCCAGATGCTACTAAGGCACAGTCTTTTTGTGGAAATCATATTCCTATAGTCGGATCTTGTATTATTAAATGTGTGTACAAAAACATAGAATACAATCTTAGCTTTGTTGTATCAGAGAAACCATGTCAAAGTATTTTAGGTAAACACGCTTTAGATGCGTTACAGTTAATCAAACGTATTTACTCCATAAATCTGTCTGATTATGATGAGCTGTTCAAAGGTTTGGGTACCTTACCTGGTATTTATAAAATACCAATAGTAAGTAATGCTAATCCTTGTATATGTCCAGTCCGAAAAATCCCTATGGGTATAAAAGATCAGTTGAAGGCCGAATTAGAGCGAATGGAGAAATTAGGCGTAATTCGAAAAGTTAGCCGACCAACAAATTGGGTAAATGGTATAGTGGTCGCTGCGAAGAAAGATGGAAGTTTACGAGTTTGCTTAGATCCGCGACCGCTCAACCGTGCGATACGACGACAGCACTATCCGTTGCCTACGCTCACGGAAATTGCAACTAAGCTGAAGGGCGCGCGATATTTTAGTAAGTTAGATGCTAGGTCAGGGTTTTGGATGGTAAAACTTGATGATGAGAGTGCTGACCTTTGCACTTTCGGAACGCCATTCGGTCGATATCAATATCTTCGCCTACCGTATGGCATTAATTCAGCATCGGAAGTATTTCATTCTAGAGTCCGACAGCTGCTCGAAGACCTCCAGGGGGTTGATTCGTTCGTCGATGACGTCATCGTATGGGGGTCAAACAGACAAGAACACGACTCTCGGCTTAAGGCGCTATTAGAAAGAGCTCGCAAGGTTGGTATTCGATTTAATCGAGATAAGTGCGTATTTTGTGTAAAAGAAGTAACCTACTTAGGTCATACGTTCGGAGCTGATGGAATGAAAGTTGATAGTGAAAAATTGAAGGCCATCAGGGATATGCCAAGCCCAAATGACCGTAAATCTTTGGAAAGGTTTATGGGAATGACAAACTTCGTAAGTAAGTTTATTCCAAATTATTCTGAGAAAGTGTCTCCCTTACGCAACCTATTAAAAAGAGACAACGAATGGTGCTGGGGTGAGTGTGAGGAGCGTGTCGTCGAACAGCTTAAAAAATCATTATGTGAGGCTCCTGTGTTAGCACTGTTCGACCCCAAGGCGCCGGCGACGGTGTCTGTGGACGCGAGTGCACGCGCGCTAGGTGCGGTGCTGCTGCAGGGCGGCCGCCCGGTGGAGTTCGCGTCGCTCACGCTCACTGATACACAACAAAGGTATGCCCAGATCGAGAAAGAAATGCTTGCAATAGTTTTCGCCTTGGAGCGGTTTCACCAATACATATTTGGTAAATGTGATATTTCTGTGGAGACAGATCATAAGCCCTTAGAATCTCTGTTTCGCAAATCCTTGGACTCTGTACCGGCACGACTACAACGAATGATGTTGAGAGTTCAGCGGTATGACGTCACGATTATATACAAACCCGGTAAGTATATGTTCGTGTCAGATACTTTGTCTCGTGCACCTCTTCCGACACTCCTGAATGACAAAATTTCAGAAGAAATCGAAGAACAGACATGTTTTTTAATAAAAAATATTCGGTTTAGTTCCGAAAAATTTAATTTGATTCGTGAATATACCGAAAACGATCGCGAGTGCCAGGTGGTGATAAAATATATAATGAACGGGTGGCCGAATAATAAGTTCGATGTTGAAGGTTGTGCTAAATCGCATTGGAGCCATAGAGAGTCTCTTGAATATGCAGATGGTGTTTTATTCAAGGACAATCTCGTGGTAATTCCGACGGGACTCCGCAAAGAGATGATTACGCGAGTACATGAAGGACACTTGGGTATCGACCGCTGCAAGCGCCGCGCACGGGATGTGATGTTCTGGCCGGGCATGTCGCGCGACGTGGAGCGGGCCGTGCGCCGGTGCCGGGTGTGCACTGAGCGCGCCGCGGCGCCGCAGCGCGAGCCTATGATTCCTCACGAAATACCCGGCTTGCCGTGGGCTAAGGTTGGCACTGACATTTTTGAATATGCAAAAAAGTTCTATTTGATTCTAGTCGACTATTTTTCGAATTTTGTTGAAGTGTGTCCACTAAACTCGATAACGTCCAAATCTATCATTTTAGCAATGAAGGATCAATTTGCACGTCATGGTATCCCTGACGTATTGATCTCTGATAATGGTCCCGCATATTCGTCTAAGGAATTTAGAGGCTTTGCTAAATTTTGGGGCTTTCAGCATATAACAACTTCGCCATATTATGCACAGTCAAACGGTCGTAGCGAAAGGGCGGTAAGGACTGTAAAATCCCTATTAGCAAAGTCACATCAGACAAACACAGACTGGTATGTCGGTCTTCTAAATTATCGCTCAACTCCCAGGGATGGTATAAGCAGTCCGGCGCAGTTGCTTATGGGAAGACGAATTAGGACGCGTCTGCCAATCCATGATGAAAAGCTAGAACCGGACAGAGATAACCAAACTGATTACCAAAACATCAGACACAAACAACAAAAAAGCAAGCGTTGGTACGATGAGCGTTCCAAAGCACTTCCACAGTTACAGTTGGGCGATGAAGTGATCACAGTCGACGGATGCGGGCGGCGTACATTGCGGGTTTGCGGTCGGGCACCTCAGCCGCGATCATACCTTTTAAAAGATAACTTAGGCAAAGTATATAGACGCAATCGAAAACAGCTCGTAAAACTACCAGCAGAGTCCTCGATAAAACATTCGCACGGTACTAGTGATTCGGACTCGGAGCCATCACAAGTGCAGTCAGAATTCTATGCATCATGCCTAGATACTGACGAAGAAACTTCTTGTCAATCACTAGATGAAACACTCACTGATATCTCACTGGCGGAAGGTCAAAGTCAAACTGGTGAGAGAAGGGCTGCAAGGAAAGCTAAAGAGAAAATTAAAGCAACTCATTATTAAAAAGTTACGTATTTACTTATTTTATTTGTTTTAATATTTATATATACACAACTCTTTGAACAGTCCATGTGAATTGTATGAATTGTATTTTATCAATTAATATTAAAATCAATTAATTCAGAGAATTATTATATTGTTAAGTCGAAAAGGAAATAACAATAAAATGATACTTACATGTCGATAAACTTTTATCTAGCAGTCATTATTTTTTTGTTAAAAATAATTGAAATGCTGGTGACATATAATATGATTTTTTAAATTTGGTATTAGCATTTAGTTAAGCTTGTAAGTATATGAATTAGGAATTGTTGTGGTAAAAAAAAAAAAAAAAAAATGAAATGATTATATTAAATATACTATTATATTCAATATTTAAAGACTGCAATATTTACCTATTATTTGAAATAAATGAGATTTTTATGTCAAAAAAAAAAAAAAAAAAACGAAAGCATGAATAGATTATATAAAGGCATGCATTGCATGTACCTATTATTATATTTAATTTTACAAGAATTGTATATCAAACATAATTTGTAAAACGGGAAGATGTAGTGTAATGTTGAAGGTAGATAAATAAATAGTCTTTGTCAAGTTATCTTGGTGTTTACTTCAGTAAGTACTTTTCCCAAATCTAGCTGAAAAATATCTGAATCAATACACCAAATAAAAGAATGTGTGATAGCTTAAATAAAATATTTTTGCAAGCAAGATAAAGCACTAATTTCTGATCATTTCTATCGATGATTTCTATCAGTTATGTCCTTCATAATCTCCCACGTTGCACCGTTTTCACTATTATGTGGACCCGACATGGAACCTTTACAAAAATTTAAATAAACATCATGTAATTTGTCTAAAAACGGTTCAAATCGTGTTCCAACTCAGTAAAATGCGGATTTAAATACCGCTGAACTACCATTGCAGTTGGTTTAGTAGAAACAGTAAGACAGACCCTTATCCATTCAGCTAGACATTAAAAGATAAAATACCTATCAAATGTTTTAAATGTTTCTATTCCTTAGCCTTTAACATCCTCGAAATAAAAACATGCAAACACTCAAAATTTCACGCTGGAGATAAAGAAGATATACGACGAAGAAGGCAGATAGGCAATCTTCCTTTGAATCGGGACAGTTGTGTTCTCTTTCTTTAATCTTTTGGATGTTGCGAGCTTTTAACATAATCTAACTGAATATTTATTTTGTAGATACTTGATTATTGACATATTGACAACCATTGATGGACGATTGCCATTAGCCTAAGAAGAAGAACAGGGGTGTATAGTGATTTAGTGAAATATTATTCTTTTTACCACTGCCACTTAAAAAGGGGCAAAAAGGGATTCATGAATCACAGTGAATAAAACTCTCTTTTTTTAATCACTGTGCGAATAAAAACATTTTGAATTTGGAACAAGCAGGAAATTTGAAAATAGTTATTTATTCAACAAGTGAGCAAAGTTGTTTTTTGCTGCGAGTGCCGACTTTTAAATCACGAACAAGCGAAGTAGTCCAAAATTGAATCACGAGCGTAGCGAGTGATTCTAATATAGACTACTGAGTACAGTGAGTGATTTAAAGGCATGACGCACAAAACAAATTTACTCTGATGTGAAACATACAAATTTTCACCTCTACCAGCGAGAAAAGTGTTAAGATCATTTTTAGTTAAGAAAATCAATTAAGACAATTTTAAACAATATGTTTATAATAGCCAAGAAACAAAACTAAATTAACAACATTAAAACTTGAAAGTAAAATTACTGCAATTTGTCAAGTTTTTGATAATTCCATGAACTATGATAAAAGCACCGTCTCAGAATAGGTTTTAGCACCTTTTGAAAGTCGCCAAGTAATGAATAATTCGTATGCATTAAGATATTTTTCGCGCGACTTTTCTGGTCAAAAACTAAATTCAGCATTGAAAACTTGTTCTCTCAACTCTTTTGGCTAACTCTAAAAGAGTCGAGAGAAAAAGTATCTTCCATCACTGGACGCACTCATTTTACTTTATATATTTATCAAACGAGCTAAATTGACCTAATGCAGAAAAAAGGTTTGATTCCCGCTAAATTATATTTTATATGTGTATATTTTTTTAAGTGTTGCGTTCGGAAATTGCACTGGTCGATATTTTTATGAAAACCAATCATTTTTTTAAGTAAGTGATATAAATGTTTACTATTATTTATTTTGTATATGAAGATTTAAAAATAGCAATAGTACAATTTTTAAACATTAATTTAAATAAATAAAAACAAGGTTTTATTATTCTTGTGGGGCCAAAATGAGTGTCTGAACGCATCATTTGCTTTTTCTGTGTCGAATAATTCCAAAAGGTGGTGTTCGAAATTCGAAACACTGTTCTTCACGCTCGCAGCAAAAATGGATTTGCTGCGAGTTTTTAGGCTACAGCGCATCCTTTCTCTGTTAAAAAGGTAAAAAATAAATAAAACGTGCTAAAACTACATTCTGCTGGCTGACTTAATGGAGTTTTTCCATTAACTAATTCGTGTTAAATTAAAAAACATCCCGCTAACTTTTATACCATTCTCTAAAAAGCTTATTTTATTCACTGAAAACAGTGAATAAAAAGCACTTTTAATTACTATTTTGGTGTTTGACTTTAGAACACACCGATATATTCGACTTTCATATCAATGCTGTACAACCTACTTGCACAAAAAATACTCGATATTAAATGTCTATTTTCGCTTAAATTTTTCGTTTACTCGTAATCGTGGTATAAAGTATAGTATGCAACTCATGAATTAAACGGATTTATACCGAGGGCCATGAATGACTCGCGTCGCTCAGGATTCTAACACTTGAATCCTTCACGTACTCGTGATTCATCATTGGCTTTAACACTAGAGTACACGCGCCCCTTTTTTTTTTCATGAGTACACGCGTAGCCTACTATGGTATACCATTTTATAATTGCTATCAATTCGTTTTTTGGTTACGTATGAATAAAATTCCCACAGAAATGAAAAATATATTCAATCAGTCCCTTATTTTCATAGCATTCAAGGCATACTACGCCTTGATGATCAGAGCAAACCCATTGGTTGCATGTCTTGCACCATTTGTTTGTGGATCGATATCTGGCTCTTGAGCAAAGTGCGCATCGACCGACCCGTCCCATCTTGAGGGTAACATCATATTGTGTGGCTTGAGCTGTGCCCGTTAGCATTTCTATTCTACATCTCAACTGTCGGAGAAGAGTCTCCATGGTTGCCCGAACAAAATAAATAGCAAATCGAAACAAATAGCACTTACCTAAATTTGTTAAACTCATATACACTCAAAATACTCGCGCGGACTACTATGGTAGGCCAACGTATTTGGTGGGAAATCGCAGGAACGTGTTTACGTGTTGGCCTTGCGGGCTTTACTGGCTCGCTGACAAATTTAATGGCCGAGGCTAGCCTAAAATTTCAACGCACCAGCGTGGATAATTTAAAAGTTATCACTTAAAATGTCACCCTGGTCTACTATAGTAGACCACGCGTGTACTCTAGTGTTAAATTTGTCCTTTATTCATTAGTTGCATAACATACTATTCTATCTGTTATCGTGTTTGCTTTAGTCATTAGAAAATCTGTTAACATAATTAAAATAAAAATAATTTTTGCGGTTTTTAAAATGAGAAAATGATTCCGGAGCTCATTTCATACTAAAGCGGTATAGAGGATAATTTGTTGCCGCAAAAATCTCTGGAGTTGTACAGTAAGCTCCTTATCAAGCTATACCTACATTTACACTTCGAAAACCTCCACTATTACCAGCGACATGACAACTGTCCAAAGGTCAAACAGTACTTACAGCTTGATAAGGAGTTTACTGATCCTGAAATTCTACAATTTGTTCTGCGTCTAGAAAACCAAGAATAGCGCCAATTCCTTCTCAGAGTCCGTATTTCTTAATTATCTCAAGGAATTAACCAAGACTAAGCTAAGAATGGTTTGTTTTCTTATTGCCGGTTATTTAATAAAATGTGACAGACAAATATTTATTTTCTCGCAGTCCATGGTAAAGAGAAGAGTACACAACTCGTCAAAGAAAATAATTTCATCTCGGTCCTTGTATCACTCGCTCCGCTCAGGATATTGCACTAAATTCCATCGCTGCTCTCGGAATTCAACTTAGTCCCTCGAATTAAATTCCATTTTTTTACTTGTTGCATAATCTAATATTAATGATTGAAATGACTTGATTTCTTTGCCTTACCATGATAAACCGAGACATCATCGTCAGGCAAATGTCTCGAAACCGGTCGCAATAATTTAATATAATAAATAATCAAGTGGAACCAGTGTAATTAGTATTTTAATAACAAGATACTATGGAGTTCCATCACGATATTACAACACACAGCTTAAACTATTTAAAAAAAACGAATTCCCATGAGAATTTTCCATTGATGTGATGCCCGTTATGTTGCTCCAATATATTGCGTTTCGTAAATTAGTATGGATAGTATAAATTAGTATAGACAGTATATTAGTATATTTTTTTACAAAGAATGAAAAATAAATTTAAAAAATGGTAGTAATGCCGATGTGTTCTTCCGGAATATTCTTAGCATTTTGATAAAGGGCATCAGTGTATGTTCAGTAACTTCCACGATGTCTCCAAACAAAAAACAATTCTTGATAACTAGTCTGTCGTGTTCTGTTTGTGATTTAAAATCATCCTGTTTATTATTTTCGCAACCACATATTTTTTCACCACCATGAATTTATTAATATTCATAAATATGATGGATGACATACTATATATAAGTACCTACTAGGTTTTCGACCAATAATTTTATAAATCTAAAAATAAAAACCTGCTTTAAAAACACAAAAAAGTAAAAATAATATAAGAATACGTATGGTACGGATGATCGGTGATCACGAGTTAACATTTGGCACTGAATTAACTTGAAATAATACAACTGAGGGTCGAAATATGCCTATTGTGTTAAAAAAACTAACCCCTTAACTTCTTAAAGTCGAGGATCCTTCCATCGTCAGCTCGGCTCATCGCTACCAGACACAAATACTTGAATAGCTTCAGAAAGAACTTGAAACACGTTGGACGTGCCTATAAAATTAAAGGTTTCCCATCATCGGATCCAGACATGGATGACAATAGCACCAATCAGGAAGTTGATAAATGAAAAAGTTATAAGGTAGTAAATATAATAAGAACGTACCATCGAATTGAGAAGCTCCTCCTTTTTGTGAAGTTGGTTAAAAATTTGCATCACAATCTTCTCCATTATTTGAAAACAATATTTAATAAACAAAAAAATACAAATAATATTATTATTTAAATTATAAAAATATTGCTTTGAAAGGAACTGATTCGGAAATAACATAAAAGAAAATTTTATATATTTTCCTTGGAATGTTATATCGTCCTAAAATTATAATTCATAATACTATGTCATATTTTATGAAATTAATACATACTTACCTATTATTTCGATAACTACGATACTAAATTCCGAAGAGAAAACAAAGTGGTTGAAGCAGGAAGTTAAGCAGATGGAATGCATGGCAAACGCATATCTATAGTTTGTGGTACAACAATATCAAATAAAAATAACTTTATCCAAATATAACTCAATAAATAGCTTTTTGAATCATCTAACATTTTTTACCTACTGTCACGATGGCTTTTAGCTTATAAGAAGAATGGGCGCAAGAAACTTAGCAGCTTTACCAGATCTACATTTACATTTTAATTTATTATTGACCACCTTTTCTCGTGACTCTTGTAGCTCTAACCTGCTCTTTAAACTTAATGAAAAAGGAAATGAGGAACATTTTGTGGAAGTTTTAAGAAAGCTATACATTTCCTTCTAAAAGTCCCTAAATTTTTGAAGCCTTTAGAATGGCAAGATTGTTTTGGTTAATAGAAAAACGTGAAAAATTTTATCAAGTGTAATTGTAATTACGTACAAGTTAAATTTTCATAAATATACTGACTGTTAATATTATAATAATTTCTTTAAACACCTCTTTGAGGATATTCTTTCAATTTTAAACCACAAATAGAGCACATTGCTCTTTTGGAGAACAAAAATATTTTTTATACTAGCAGCCGATCTCTACATGTTCATACGACATGATAATATAAAAATCCCGTTTCATCACCAAGATGTAAGTTGTCTTATTTTACATTACTTGTTACGTTTATTGAGACAGTGTTTGGACTAATGCATGTCTCTAAACAACAAATCTTCGAATAAAAGTTTTTTTTAATGCGATATTTTCCTCTATTTTGTTGATGGTTAGAGAAAGGCAACCTCTGGGTAGAGAAAGAAATCTATTCTTTCTCTACCCAGAGGTTGCCTGGTAGGGATTGCCGCTTTAGCAATAAAGTCGCCTTTTCCTTATATTGACTCCGTTAATCTAGTATTAATTTTATTTTATTAACAATAAAGCTGTGCATTCATTCATTCGCTAACATCATACCTAGGTATACCTAATGTTGTGAATAATCCTGAGTTATCTTTCCACCAAGCATCATGATAGTTAAAATCAGTTGTCAGTCGGTGTAATCTACACCGACTAACAACTGATTTTGAGTCTCAGATTTGGTTAGCTTTCAAAAACAATAACAAAGGTTTTTAGACAGATAAACTGCACTTTAACTGCATGCCGATTATAACCAACTTTGCAGTGCAATATAATTGCAGCTGCTTCATGTGCAGTTTTAACAATCACTACCCAGGTTGCTATCGGGATGTCGTTAAAATGTACGTCTAAGCCTATGGTATTGAATTTTATATTTTCTTAATTATACATAATTTGTTTTAAAGCACCTAGGATGTCAAGATGGAAAAAAGGTAAGAAAGTACCATAAATATTGATACATACAAAATTTTGCATTCAAAGTTTAATAGAAATCACATGCTTAAACCGGGAAGCGGACATAGTATTTATAATCAAAGACAAATAGAAAGTTGTGAGCGAAAAAAAATATTGTAATATATATATTGTGTATATACCGGGTGTAACGGAATACCGCAATAATATTTAAGGTTGTTGATTAACAAAAAAAATGTTTTATGACTATTCTTTGTATTTTTATTATATGCCTACTTTCGATTTAATACTCTTAACAGTTCAGCGTATTGAATCGAAAGTAGGCATATAATAAAAATACAAAGAATAGACATAAAACATTTTTTTTGTTAATCAACAACCTTAAATATTATTGCGGTATTCTGTTACACCCGGTATAGTAATTGAAAAAAAAATATTATTCTAAAAAAAATAAAGAAATTATCTCTGCTGAATGCAAACAATGTTTTCAAATAACATTTATCACAAAAATAAATTATCTCCTCTAATTCCGATGAAAAGGCTTGGAATGTTATTTGAAGCATGAAAATTTATTGGATACCTGCTTACCTGTGCCCATTCTTCGGACTGCCACGGTTGGCAACCGATGCTTTTCCCAAAACGAAGACAGCTCGGCAACTCGGGGTGCTTTCAAATTAACTAGATCACTGCACTATTGACTACTACATACATATATGCATGATGAAAACTAACTAAAGTCATATTATGGGACCATATAAAACTTAAATTAATTTTTGAACACTAAAATACTTGTTAGTATTGTGAAACTGAAACTATAATAAAATAACAACGTGCGCGTGTATGACTTTCCGGGCGGAAGTCACAGCTGTGTCGCGGCTTTCGACCGACTGCTCTGATAATTGTGATCTTTGAAGCCGCTGTGGAGATCGCGAGTCACATCATCCCCTGATTACATCGAGTCCCACCCCTCGAGCGGGACGACGATACGTGTTCACAAGAAGCGCGAGGGAGATGGCTGTGAATACATCTTGTGTCCCGGTCCACAGGCTACATTGTCAGGGTATTGGTGGTGACGTATCTAACAAATAATGAATAAGCACCAGCTTAAAACACGGTAGGATTAAGCGAGAGACATGATTAAAAATTCACTACTTATATTTGTAATTCCAATTACTTTTAGAAGACATAAGTATAAAATACAAATGTGTAATCTGAAATGCGTTAGAAAAATGTTCTTCAAAATTAAATCAGTGAACATTCATGATACTTGAAGTCTCGAACTCAACAATCAGACACTAAATAAAAATATAAAAATTAACATGTAGGTAATCAATCACAAACATTCTGGACATTAATTAATTAATCGTACTGTAGAAGAAATAAACATGGTCCAGTCTTAAAAGGAAAAGTATCAAACTGTAGTTTCTTTTTACTATCAGTTCAGCAAACATTAAAATGTCAAGTTGGCTAGAGAGCATTGCTTAATTGGCTGGGCGTCGGTTTTGACCAATCAGAGCGCCGGGCGCAAGGGGCGGGTCGTCTACGAGGCTAAAGCGGGGCGAGCTACGAAGCGAACATGCCACGTGCCGTAGCCGTAGCGTTACGTAAAACACAACACATGTGATGGACTACGGAGGCTATTGTAGAGCCGTAGCTGACCGTAGTGTGACGTAGCAAGACGTGACAAGACATGGCTTTATCTTATTTGGGAAAAGCTATTCAGCGGATTTTAGAAGCCGTTTGTTATAATAATAGATATTTCGTCTTGAATGTTATAAGCTTTTAGCGAAGATTGCTTCTATTTTTATAAATAAAAATGTATTCTCTTTGGGCTGACTGATATTGACGACTGTACATGTACAGTGTTCACGTCACAATTACATAATCGTACTTGATTGGCAATCAGTTGTAGAAAAATTTTAAAGATTCCATTATATTTAAACTATTGCTTCTGAAATAAATCCAATTTATTTTAAGTCTTGCAACTTCATAAACAACAGATTAAAGATAAATAAAAAATGATCTTTATATTAGTATTATATCCTAAGCTACGGATAGCATTATTTTATAAGTTATGGATATATGGCACAAACTCAAGGCGAAAGTGTTTCTGTTGTCTTTTACTTACATACTCTCAATAACTGTCCATCCTAAAATTTTACTGACTCCCTGGTCTAGTTAGACCAACACTAAAGTTATCTCAAAATAATAGAAAACAATTAAAGAACAACAATAATAAAGCTTTTATAAATTACGTTGACTGCTTCTTGCGCAATTTTCAATTATTTACCAGTTAATACTGATTTATTTTATTTATCTACTTGGAAAAGTGTAAATAGCAATTGGCTCAAAATCAAAAAGAGATGCATATATTTTTCCAGGAACTACTGATTCATATTGAAAAAATATTTTTGTGTTGGATAGTCCATTTATCGAGAAAGACTATAATAACATCACGCTACGACTAGAAGGAGCTGAGCATCAATACAAAATGTTGCAAAAACGGTAAAAAAATGTACAATATTATTTTCCGACATCCACGCCAACGAAATTCGAAAAAACTTTATCAATTTCTTTTAATCTATTTTTTAATGTTTTTATATGTCAAAAAAGCTGTCAAAAAGTAGTATTAGAGGACTTATCTTATAGCCCTATTGGTATTTGATGCCAACTTTACGTATCAAAAATGTTTAAATGAAACACCCAAAACCAGCACCAAAAGCTACCAAATGAAATGCGTTGGTGCTAAAAATGTTGAAAATGTTGCAAGTCAGTGTATACCTGGAACGCGCCTACCGCACGCCTGTTATGAAAAAATGGAAAAGTTTTTTTTATGGGCCCTAGGCAAACAGAATTAATAGTATTATGCCCAGCTCTACTTTTGTAAAATAGCCAAGCTTCAAAAAATATTTGTATCGGTAAAACATAAAAAATTGGGAAAACAAAATACACGGATCTGTTTATTTTTAAACGTGTAAATTAAAAAAATGTAGGGGTCAAAAATTGCACTATTTACGAACGGTTTTAACCAAAGTCAAAACCTTTCCCTGCATATAATTTGATATCTGCTAGTTGTCAAGGTGTTATCAAAATTTATGGGAACGAAAATGGATGGTCTAACTAAATTTAAAAACAAAAAACAGCCCCCTACATCATACTGCCCTTTGAAAAGTTGGGAATTATTCTCAGTTTTATTTTATTTATCGCGTCGGGGAACCGCTATGTAACCCTCGCCAACTTTTTGTACAAGCAGTGCGTCCTGCTGACCAAGAAATACTGACACAGCTGAACAATTTTTAATGAAATGAAACGAATAAATATCGTCTCTAAATAAATAACTATCTTATTTCTTACTTTCGATCAAAAGAAATCGCATGAAATTCGATCGAGCCCCTTAGACGCCAGGAAAAGAAGTAAAGAAACTTTCGAACAGCTGAGCTAAAATTTATCTAACCTACTTAGTTATAGTTATTAATGCACACACCGGCACAATTAACTGAACATTAAAAAAGGTAAAGTATAGAAATAACAACGCGTATATTAAAACAAATAGAAATCACACATAAAGTAACAAACCGCTAATCTTCTTTTGATATCGACTTTAAGAAGTTTTTAATTAAATTTTATTAAAATTATAAAAAAAACAACATTTTTTTTTCTATTTTGTGGGAACACAAACATTGTTTTAATTTTAAGTTTACTCAGATTTTATTCAATGAATGAAAGATTAATTACGTGTGTTTCCCCCTCGTGCTCTAACTAACGTTTCCGTCCTTCTAGATATGCTGTGAATTATGTTATGTACTGTATCGTGGGATAAGCTGGCGTACATTACTCTTCAAGTAATGCATTTTGCAGTTCCCTTTAGGTTGTTGGGTGGTGACATTCTGGATTTAACGCTTCTCTTTTGCAAGTTCCAAATATGCTCTACAGGATTCATATCCGGAGATCTTGCTGGCCACTACATCACTGTTGATGCACCAATGCGCTGATAGGATGCACCAAATACGCTCACGTGAGGCAAACGGCGATCAGGAAATCTGATTTGGTACTCTCTTTGTGCTTCAGCGGCGTTACCATTACAAAAACCATAATAAAACAAAATATCTGCGTATTCTTCGTTTTCGAAAGCAGCCATTTCAAAATTGCGTATCGGTTTATTTGTTATCAAAAGTTTGTCCGTAATCTCAAAAGTAGTTTCAAACTTAACAAACAATTTCAATCAGGAAAACAAATGAATGATGTCGTCGAAACATTCGTAATCCTAATCAATCATGTTCCAAAACATCCAAAACCTATGCAACCTCTGTGGTTAGGTCAATCCAAAGTGGTTACAGCTTTTTGGATAGCAAAGAGCTTTGCTATCCAAAAAGGATTGCAAACTTCGTTCTGCTTCAATCAGTTCAACCAAAAAGGCTGGATAGTGACGTACTGCCATGATTTCTTTTAAGTTGCATGGAAATTATGTAAATAAACCATAGCCTTAAACAATTTTGAACAGAACTTGTAGTATTATTTTGTAATTTAGTATTTTTCAGTCTTTTGTGTATTAAAATGCAATTTCCTTTATTTCTACTTCGTACTTTTGCCTTTTCCAGAAAATTTTTATTCAAAGATGAAATTATGAATTTTGACCTACAGCGCAACTTTTTGCTAATTTCTGTAAAAACTACTAATAAATCAAATCAAAATTGTTTATTTACTTCTTGTACATATGATTAGAAATTAAGCACTCTGGACTTCACACTAGGATTCCCTGTGTCGTGAAGACCAGTTTTCCCATTTACATATACATATGCATACGAAAAAGCGTTTGCGTGTGTGTGTGAGGTGTGTGTGTGTGTGTGTTTGTGTGTATTTGTGTGTGATGTGTGTGCGTCGTGTGTTATGTAGGTATATTTTTATCTGGAAATGTCTGTTTTATATTATATCTAGTCTAGTAAATGTTAATTCAAATTTAATTTGATTTATTTCTGTATTTGTAGAAGGCTTTCCGTTTTATTATAGCTCAGATCTTTTAACCATTTAAATACAGTCAGTCTGCAACCTGCTCGAGTTAAGTCTATAATGTTTTTGGAAGTGTTATATATTTTAGTGTAAAGATGGGGACCCATGAATTGACTTGACCTGCGTGCAAAAGCTGTTCCAGTTCTAGGTTTGTCCCACTTAAGTAATCTGTATGAAGTGCGAGCTTGCTGTTTAGCTTGTCTGTGAAAAAGCGTTATCGTTGCAGTAATATATAATTTGCGAACACTTAGGACTTGGCACTCGGAGTATAGTTTGTCGGTTGGATATTGAAAAGTAAATAATATTTTTACCTTTTTTAAAAGCTTATGAAACCAGCAAGTTACTTTAGTAGTTATTACGCCAACCGTCATACATGTATTTTTCAATAATTGACGTCGATGTTCAGAAAGATAAAAAATTAATCGACTTAATGGTCAATAAAGACCTCTTATTTCCAAAATTATGTAAGTTTTTGACAACAATTTTAATTTAAATTAACTGCCCATTTTTCAGCTTTCCGAAATTAATCAATTTGTCAATGTAAATGGTGTAGTTTAAAAAAAAAATTTTTTTTGGTAACAAGTCGGAAAAAATCTCAAAAATTTTAAAACCGTCGTAGCTCGATAACCAACTGTTTTTGACCCCTGGTTAATTGGACTTTTTTTGTTGCTTATGACCTGTACTATAACCCCTTTCAAGGAATACGTCGACTTTTCCTGTCATCCTGTATATGCTTCGACTCAAGGTCGAGCATTATCTTGCATCAGAATAAAGCTGTCATCATTATAAGGGGCAAATGGCACAACGTGTTCTTCTAAAATATCCGTGATGAACCAATCAGAAGTCATATTCCTTATATCGACTATCACTACTCCCTACGAACTTCGAATGTTATCCCCATATGCCACCGTATTTTTAAAATTAGTCTAAATTTATCGTTCTCTTTCGCATCTCCATATTCTCTGTCTTCCGTTGATCTGGTTTAAGGGCACTCTCACTCATCAGTCAAAAGTATCCGCCCCCCCATTAGTTTATGTCTCAAAGACGATGTTCGCGTGCAAAGTTTAATGTTGGTGTCTCTCAAGCTTAGAAGCTTTGGCCGGTACATGCTATATATATTATATCAGCTCTAACAATCTCTGGCGGCGATAAATCGAGCATTTTTAGTTTATTTCAACAACAGGAAAAAATAACTTTCAATTGGCTGTGTGCACGACTTCAGCGCCACCTAGCGTCCGCAACTCTGTTGGCTGTCACTTTAAAATTTAATGCCGGCATTGTGAGAAAATATTTAAATTAGAAACTATCTTTTGATTTATAGCCAAAATTAGCCAAATACTAGTGCAGCAGAATACTAAAGTCAATCCATAATATCAAATACAGGATAAAAATGAGCTTAAGATGTTTACTTTTTTCTCTTGACGGCAGCTATCCGTTTCTTGCGTTGTTCAAGTTTCCAAGTAGCTTTCGGGAATCGGTAAAAGTTGCATTTACTATTTCTGCCAGTATTCTTGCAATTTATAATACAACAACTGCTGTGATTCATTTTTGTTGGCGTAATAATGCGATTATTAAAATTAGGTACTTAGTTAAGTCTACACAGATTGCTTCGACATTAACAAATATGACAGACTAGCTGTGCCAGCGAACTACGTTTCGCCGTATATTTTTCACCCGTTTTTGCAACATTTGTCATTGATGCTCAGCACCTATTAGTCGTAGCGTGATGTTATATAGCCTAAAGCCTTCCTCGATAAATGGACTATCCAACACAAAAATATTTTTTCAATTTGAATCAGTAGTTCCTGAGATTAGCGCGTTCAAGCAAACAAACAAACTCTTCAGCTTTATAATATTAGTATAGATAACAGAGCTAACATTATTTCTACATTTGGCCTCCATGGGCGCTGCGATAGATGTCATTACCCCCACCTAGTACTTCGCACCCAGCGAATACTGAAATGTAGAATTTATCGAATTTCACAAATCAGTATTAGCGGTAAACAGAAACAAATCGATGAAAAAAAATAACTGTCGCCTTATTTATTATAACCCATTTTCAAATAACGAAGGCAAAGTTGCGAGCGGAAAGGCAGTCAGGAATACCTAAGCAACGCAAAACATTACAAACGGTAAAATAATGATCTCGAGTTCTCGCGCCGAGGAGTCGCGCGCTGCTGTCGATGTCGTTGTGTGCGTGAGAATTTGCGCATGTTGTATTTATGGTGTTAACGCCAGACGGGAGGCCGAGCGGTGTGAAACAGATAGCATTTTAGAAAATACCTACTCGCGCCGCGCACGATTACTTCACAATCCTCTTAATAAAAAGGTAACATAACTGGCCAGTCTTTTTTATGTTCCACTGATTGTGCCGGTGTGTGCAATACACATTAAATGGTTGAATTGAAAGAGATTGAAACCTTAGCCTTAACATGTTTGAAAAAAAAACAATAAAATACCTTTCGTCATGACCAATAAGTCCATCGAGGACTTATGCAACCCAAACGCAATATCAATGTTATTAATTTTTCTTATCTTTATTAAACCAAAGTAGACTTGGCTCGCTGTTAATAATAATTTCAATCCCAATCAATTTCATAAAAAATGATTGGGAATCAAAAATAGTTAAGTTACTGTATTATATTGTACAATTCATGGACTTAGAAAAAATACTATTTATAAAAGGCTTTGGTAACTGGTTAACTGACTGGTATCAACGTAGAGCTCAAACTACAGAATCATGAAATTTAGTGCAGGGGTTCATTGGCATATTATGTAGGCGCCCAATAAGGAAGGATTTTCTAAAATTCCCACAAGAAGCTGAGAAATACCTGTTTAAAAAATAAGGAAAAACCTACGAAACCAATGAAGCAAATAAAATGGCAGACGTAAAATTCTCTTGTCAAATTTGTTACATACTTTAGTGTCACATGTAATAATATTGGAAAATTCCCGTGAAAATTCATTTTTTTATATCTTTACCGTGGTGAGGAAAAAGAATCAAGTCCAAACAACTAATTTGTTTACTCATTTTTTATTTATTTATATATTTACATCATAATAATTATCACATAGCAGCGAAAAAACCCCATTGAGGTTTGTCTAGTTGTTAGGGTTCTCGATTTTTATTACTATTATAAGGTATTTTTTATTATTTGTTGAATGTTTTTATTGCATAATATAATAGGACAACATATATATATTTTTTAATTTCTATTCAATTTTCACGACATCTGCAAAATTTCTAAATTGGATGTATTTAAGTCCTCAACGGACTTATTTCTCAATGTCATGGCGTCAACAAGGTACGAGTATATTAAAACTTCACAAAAGGGAGAACGTTATCAAATCGATTGTGTTCCTTTGTAAGTTTGTTACCTCATCACTCTGTCATGTATTAACCGATTTGGAAAATTCTTTTTTGTTTGTGAGGGTATACTTTTTGATTGGTCACATTGTCACCAAAGTCAGGGTCTGGTGATGGGATCTCAGGAAAATCAAGGGAAACCCATGGGAAACCTTTGTTTATGTTTGTAGCAAACACAAATAAGGGGTAACCTTGATTTTCCTTATAAATCTGCATTTTTTAACCGGTTTGGAAATATTTTGTTTGAGAAGGTATTCTTTCCGATTGGTCCCATTGTCACCAAAGTCAGGATCTGACAATGGCATCTCAGGAAAATCGAGGTAAACCCTTACATTTTAGAGAAATGTCTCAAGTGTTTCATGTTGTTTTTCATTAAGCAATTCAGGTATTTGCGTCTGGTAGTCATTGAGCTGAGTTGGTGATGGGAAGATCCTTGACTTTTATGAGTTAGGAATTTTCCTTTGATATGATATGTGACATTAAAGTATATAACATATTTCGCAGGATAATTTTAAGCCAGCCATCTTGTTTTACATCATTAATTTTGTCGATCTTTCCTTGTTTTTTTGGGTAGGGGTTTACAGCTTTCTGTAGGAATTTTATAAAATCCTTTCTTGGTGGTTGCCTACATAAGTCTATGAACACCTGTACCGAATTTCATGCTTCTAGCTCTATTATTTTCGCTCTACATTGATACCTTAGTCAGTCAGTCACCGAAGCCTTTTATAAATACGGATATTATTGTTCAAAAATACGTTAATTATTTCATTTTAGAGTATAGTAAGCTCCCATTCTAGCTTTAAATTTACACTACAAGAACCGCCTCTATTACGAGCGACATAAGAACGGTCCAAAGGTCAAACAGTATAGCTTGACAAGGAGCTTACTGTTAGTTAGTTAGTTTGACGGGGCTCTTTCGCACTTAGCCTCTTGATTGGGCCATTGTGCGTCCTAACCTTGCTTCAGCCTACATCCTACTCCATCCATCCCAGGTCCTCCCAGAATGCCAGCAGCCTCTGTGGGCTACTACATGCTTCCGGCATGGATGCCGGGGAGTGGAGAAGTTTCGCCCGTTGGTCGGCCACGCTTGTGCATTCCATAAGGACGTGCTGTGGCGTTTCTTCCGCCTCCATGCATCCTCTGCATAGGGGGCTGTCTGTCACCCCTATTGTGAATAGGTGTTTGTTTAGGAGACAGTGTCCGGTTATAGTAGCTATAACTTTTCAGATTTTGTCTCTCTTTAGTCTGATGAGGGAACGGGCAAGCTTTTTGGATGGTACCGGGATTGCGTTTTTTGTTTGCTTGCATCCCTCATTGGCTCTCCATTCTGTTAGATGTTGTTCCTCGGTTTTCTCACGCAGCCAGGTTTTAATCTGGGCCTGCGGAATAGGCATTAAAGGTTCTGGTCCATACACTTTTGTGTTTGAACCTCTGTTAGTCAATTCATCTGCTGCATCGTTGCCAAGTGAGTCGCTGTGTCCTTTTATCCATTGCAGAGTTACCCGGTTTGTATCTGCTATGGTTTGGAGCATGTTATGGTATTCCAGTATAAGGACAGAGTTGATAGTATTGCTTTGGAGGGCCTGCAGGACAGATGCGCTGTCTGAGATAATCTTTATGTTAAGATTATTAACACCTCTAGCTGCAATCGCCTGTGCCGCTCTGGTGATGCCAATGCATTCTGCTTGGAAGATGGTGTTCCGCCTATCTAGGGTTATTGATAATTTGATATTAAGGTCGTTTGAGAAGACGCCGGCCCCAGTTCCACAAGTGGTTTTGGAGCCGTCTGTATATATCCTAACTTCTTTAATGTCAGAGCAATCTTTCGATTCTGCTGTAAGTTGGATATCATATCTTCTGCCAAAGACATGGTGGCATGGTATTCTATCGATTGGTGCATCGAGAAGAGGTGTTTCTTTCGTACTCCAATCTAGGATAATTGTGTGTGATTTTCCTATGTTGCGTTTCCATAGTCCCTGTGATCTTAGTCTTAGGGCTGCTGCTTTCGCCTCCTCTTGTATGACTAGATCTAGAGGCCTCAGTTGTAAGAGGTATTCTAGAGAGGCTGATGGAGTGGTTTTCATACATCCACTGGTCGATGTAGTTGCTAAGCGTTGCAGACTCTGGAGCTTAGCTTTTGCCGTGGTCAGTTGGGTTCTGGGCCACCAAACTACTGATCCGTAGGTTATAGAGGGTCTGATAATGGCAGTGTATAACCAAAGTGTGATTTTTGGATTGAAACCCCATTTCTTACCAACGAGTCTCCTGCATTGGTTAAACGCTAAGCATGCCTTCTTTGTTATTGTTTCCATGTGACTCGCCCAGTTTAATTTATTATCGAAGATAATGCCCAGATATTTTACTTGTGTTGACAGGGAGAGTTTGGTGTTAAATAGTTTGGGTAGCTGTAGTTCTGGTAACTTCCTTTTGTTGGTGAAAAGTATAAGTTCTGTTTTATTTGGATTTACTGACAATTGATGTTCGTCACACCATTGTTCCACTAATACTAGGGCTGCACGCATTTCCTTACATAGTATGTTTTCTGCAGTCCCATTTATCAGTATTGCCAGGTCATCTGCATAACCAATAGTAGTGTAGCCTCTTCCGTTTAATTTCCTTAGGAGGCTGTCTACTACTATGTTCCACAGAAGTGGGGATAGGACTCCCCCTTGGGGACATCCTTTAATCACTTTTGCTCTAACAGTGTTATTCCCCACTATGTGAACCGCCCTCTTGCTTACCAGTTCGGTGATCCATTTTATTACTGCTGGTTCTATATCGTACTTTTGAAGGGCGTGGTTAATGCTATTGTGCATTGTTTTATCGAAGGCTCCTTCTATGTCTATGAAGGCACCTAGGGTTGAGGATTGGTTGTGTATGGCCGACTCTATTTTACGGACCACCATATGTAGTGCCGACTCTGTGGACCTGCCTTTCCGATAGGCGTGTTGTTGGGGATGTAAGGGTCTTTTTTGGAGTGCTCCATCCCTTAGGTGTCTGTCTACCAATCTCTCCAGTGTTTTGAGCAGGAATGATGTTAGACTTATTGGTCTAAAGGATTTCGCCGTAGTGTAGTCTTCTTTCCCTGGTTTGGGTAGGAATACTACCTTCGCCTCTCTCTATTGTTTGGGAATATATTTGAAGGCTATGCAAGCTTTAAATATAGGTTCTAAGTGTTTTACTACTAAGTTAGGCTGCCATTGTAGCAGTGGTGGGAATATTCCGTCCAGTCCTGCGGATTTAAAGGGTTTAAAGCTCTTTATAGCCCACTCTATTCTATCCGCAGTTACTACTTTGCTGGCAGCCTCCCATTCTTCGGTTGATGGAGTGCTGAAGTGCTCGTCGGACCATTCCAGGTGCGACGCGATTTGACAACCGGGAAAGTGTGCCTCCAGCATTACAGCACTGGTTTCTTCTTCAGATTTGGTATAAGTGCGGTCGCCTTTTTTGATGTTGCCAAGGAGGTCTGTGCTTCCCTTGGACAATACTTTCTTTATTCTGGCGGCTTGGTTTGTTGAGTTTATGCTGCTGCAGAAGTTTTGCCAGGCTTCCGTTCTCCGAAATCTGATCCTCTTCTTGTAGTGTCTCTGCGCATCTTTGTATTTGTCCCAGTCATCGGGAGTTCTTGTATTTTTTGCTCTATTTAAGAGCGCCCTTAGTTTTTTCCGCAGTCTTTCAAGTTCTGGCCCCCACCAGAGATTCTTGTTGAGGTCTTTCGGTATAGACATCGGGCATGCCAACTCGTAACTTCTGAAATTGAAAACACACTCGACGGTGGTCCGCGAAGGATGGTTCGCTCGATACATGCCAACCTTTAATAAGGTTCGCCGCCGTGTGTGTTGCCAAAGTAATGTCGATGATGGTTTGATACCTAGAGCTTACAAAGGTTGGTTCTGTGCCTTTGTTCATGATATTTAGGTTTGTTTGGAATAGGTATTCAGTTAGTGACTCACCTCTTTTGTTTGTGTCCTTACTTCCCCACAGTGGATGATGTGCATTGCAGTCCGCCGCAATGATCAGCTCCCAGCCGTGGTTCTCGCAGTGTTGTACCAGTTCCATCATTTCCCTTGGAGGAATGTCCTCTTCGCTCGGCATATACGCTGAAGCTAGTACAAGGGTAATTTGGTTTTCTGTGGAGAGCTTCACTGCAGTAAGATCTCTAGAACAGAATTGGTTAAGCATAGTTGATTTTATGGAGTTAGGCATGTAGATGCAGGTTCTCGGTTTTATCACTGATGTGTTTAACAGTAACTTACCACCGATGTTGTTCAGACCGCAGATTCTGCTGTTCCTGATCCAGGGTTCCTGGATCAGGGCGACGGTCTTGGTATTTGCCTCCAGCACTCTGCGCAGTGTAGCCGTCGCTATCTGTTTGTGCTGGAGGTTTGTTTGAATAATTTGTAGGCTACTAGGGACTTCGCAACACGTCATCTTCGTCGCTGGTGTCCCTTTCCCCTACCGTCAGCGGGGAGGTGGTCTCCATCTGGCTCAAACCCTGTTGGGGAGCCGAGGTGGAGGGCTCCGGGGAAGAGGCCCCTCTCGGTTGCGCCCTCTCCGCTTCTTGGTTGTTGGCCGGTGGCTCATCTGGTTTCTTCGCCTCTTCCGAGGTGAAGAAGCGGATGTACCCGCTGCCAGACATGTGAGCCACTCGGCGGTCCCTATCCAGAATGCTCTGCTCCTGGTCCTCCGGTATCCCAAGGATCAGGTGCACCACCTTTTCCTTGGAATCTGGTTCTTGCGCCTTGTTTTCTACCGTCATGTCGTAGCACTGCCAGGAATCAACTTTGTACCACGGGTTTTGGACACAAAGGACTCTCTGCAGTGTTACGGCGTCGGTGATGCGCGTGTGGACAAGAAGCCCCGCCCTGAGCCTCTTCTTCATCTCTGACTGTCTGATGACAGCCAGAGTGGTGTCAGCTATGGGTGATTTGATGGTTTTCACCTCCTTCTCCAACCAGCTGAGTGCGTTCGCATCCTCACACCACATCGCTAGGACCCCCTCTAAAAGAAAGGGCCGACCGCGGAAAGATGGAGCCTGCGCGCTCGGGTACGGAGGTGACAGTATGGCCTGTAGGATCCTATCGTCGATAGTCTTCCTCAGCCACTCTGCCTGTTCGGTCGGTTCGGCGGGACGGTGGTGACCGCTACTCTCAGGTGCGAGTTACTCGCATCTGCGTAGCTCACCGACCGCCGGGTCTTCGAGTCGGTTTTCGCGCGTTTGGCATCCCCCCTGGGTGCCTGGGTTTCATCCAGACGAGTTCGCTTCGCTGAAGCTGGCCCGCCCGAATTATTCCCAGCACCAGGCTGCTCCTTTCCAGGAGCAGTGGGAGCCGCCGCAGCAGTCCGCCGACCTCGTTTACCCCTCGGCTTCCGCCTCCCGCTCCGCTGGTTAGGTGGTGGTGGTGGTGGTGGTGGCGGGGGTGGTGGTGGCGGTGGTGGTGGTAACGGGGGTGGTGGTGGTGGTGGTGGTGGTGGTTGTGTCGTCGAGGGCCCCTGTATTTCTACAGGTTCGCGCTGTGTTTCCACTGCTGCGGTGGCCGTCGCTGTACTGGTTTTGGGCCGCAGAGCTTCCCTTCTCGCGCGCCTGTTGGGGCGACTGCGTTCCGGTTGTCCCTTTGGCCCCTGTGTTTGTGTGGTTGTGTGGGTGGCTGCATTAGCGCTCCTTTTGCAAGGGCACTTATGAGCCACGACTGTCCAGTGGTTGACGGTTGCGATATTGTCAACCGTCTTAATGGCCTCTGCTAGGCCAGATAAACAAAGACTTTTGTCAGAAATTGGGCATACGTTGTCCCCCCCAGAATACGTGGGACAGACCGGGCTAGGCCCGGTGAGGGACTCCCCACCATCGGTGGGACCCTCCTGGGGTCGTTTTACTATTCTCTTTTGCATGTCCATTTTTCTATTCGGGCCGTATGGCTAGACGCCAAACTCACACCAGTTGGCCCATGGCTGGTGTGGTAAGGAGCTTACTGTACGTGCATAATGAGCATTTTCTTTCCTTTTGGGAGACTTATGTCCGACAGTGGGCGTCTCTTGGCTGGAATGAGTCAAATTTTAAATATCTTAATATTAGACATCTATAAAAAGGTTTTTGTAATTTTTATTTGTTATCTTATAATTTTTTTAATAAAATGTAATTAAAAACATATATAAAATATGCTAAAAAAGGCACCACAGCTTATTTTGTGCTTTATTATTAGTATTTGCACTGTTTTTCATTAAAGTTAGATTAGCTTATATCAAAGATTTCCATTTTGATGGGAAAAAATCTTTTAATTTTTACATAGATGCTCTATGTTCCTGTTACTGAGTTTTTCTTGTAAATGTAGCTCCTTGTTTAAATATATGTAGAAACAAGATACTTATGACTTGACTAAAATAAAAATATATCTTTTGCTTGATGTCAATTTATTTAGATACGTAAGGAAGTTAATGTTACGCGGGTAGCGTCGATCCCTGTTGGATTGATTCATGTGGGTTTTGTAACGGCGCACACGTTTCTTCACTCTTCACCGCTCCCCCCTCTCGGTGTTTATGTCGGCGTGAACTCCCCGGCTAAGAAATATTTTCGCTGTTTTTAATAGTTCTCCAAAACGCTTTTAAACGTACGTCGCAGTTATTGTTGCACACCCCCAGTGTTTTAAGTAGAAATCCGTCACGTGACATGTTATTTTTATTTGTGCGCGCGTGACGTTGCGCCTGCTCTGAGCTGTGATTAACTAAATCTATTATAATCTTATAGCCGCTGACTATGTTCAAGTACGCGATTGCAGTAGTTAAGGAATTAAATTTGAAATAGGCATAAACTTATTTACCGTACGGAACCGTACCAACAATCTATAGGGTGCTTGCTTGCACGACGTTACATGCATAATGCCCATAAGAGCGGCTTCAGCAACCTTAGCAGATTACGGGTATAGCACACTTGTATCATCATCAACAAAAGTAGATAAAGTGCAGTGTAAAAACACCCCATTTGGTAATAATATAACTTTTTAATTTAATGACAAAGTTAGTAGTGTTTTTGTAAAAAAAACGGATTTTTCATTTGACCTACTTAAAGAGACAATCATAAGAAGCAAGCTTTTTACAAGCATATTTGTAAAAATAAATTAAATCATAAAGTAGAACAATTTTTTCTCCATTTGTATAACAAAATAAATTTATGTTTTGTACCATGCAACCTATTGACTGTCATTATAAAAAGACACTCAATTTTGCTTTTTGTTCGTATGTATTGACCTGTGAGAAACTCTCACCATTCCTATTATTTCAAAATTTAAAAAAGGGCTAATCAAAATATAAAATGATTTCAACAAGCACTCAAGCTTGACGCAGCATTTAAAATCCATTGTCCATTTTCAATGCGCAATCGTCCAGCTTAAATAGCAAAACATATGCACGGAGGACGTGTGGCAGAAACTTATAAAAGGGGTGAGATCGGTCGGTCGGACGGTCCACTTAAAAAATTCAAACATTGCGCGCGTGACCGTATACCGTCGGGGAAGTGCCGCACCCTCTTTTTTAATGTAAACATTGTCTTATCACCTCATTGTTGAGCACAAACAAGTAAGATTAACTATTCTCAAACTAATATTGGGATTTTTTTAAAGGAAAGTTAGGTATTATTCTGATATTTTGCTCTTTGTGGTAGTTTTCTCATTATAACGAAAACCTCTTCGATCCAACGGCCCTCGGTCATGCTAGCCCTGAGTTCAAGCAGTGGGCGATATAAATCATTTCGGATTTTTCAAACTATATATTTTAGGAATTTAATGTCGGAATTCGGATTTGCGGCTGAAATTAAACTATATCCTATAAAAAAAATCGAACTATATATTAAAAAAAAATATCGGGTGTAACAGATAGCGCCGAATATTGCATTATAAATTCTTCCTTAACGTCCGCTAGAATGGCCTGGTCGTTGAACTCCGATGTTCGTCCTCTTCCTCCTTCATCTGCAAGGTTTGTGTCGCCCATTTGAACCTATTGAACCATCTTTCAACTTGGCATTTGCTGATTGTGGGAACAAGTAAATTGAGATCACTAAATGACTCAGCCGCCTTTGAACCTTTCTGGAAGTGGTAGAGCATGTGGCGAATATGATGATGATTTTAGATACGCATTTCTGTAAATGAAAGAGAGAAGAAAATTTTTATGAAAAAATAATTAAAAAACGGTAAATTTTACAAGAAAAAAAAGCGCGAATAAAAGCCGCATTAATTATGCATCAACCTAATAGATATATCGCTGGTTTGAGAGAATAGCGACGGAATTAAAAAATTTTGATTTTAGAGAATGGCATTTTAAATTTCTTTATAAATGTTTTAATGCGTACCGCAAAATATAAATGATTTATTGAGGGGTTGACTTTACTAATTAGAGGAAAATTTATCTTAGTATCGAAACACATAAAAAAATTCAAAACTTTTATTGACATTATAAAAAAAGTCATCCAAACATCAGTCGTTATTCATTAGAAAAATCAACTTATATTATTTAAAACAACGTCTCGTCACTAAATAAGTCTCTATTCTTGAAAAATTATCAACAACTATTACAATCGAACTCCAAATATGTCGGTATTTATGAGAATCGACCATGCATCGACCATGCGTTCACTCTGTTATCATCGGTTCAACTGAGGTGAGTCTGTATTTATGATTTACGCTAGTGTTTGTTACCAAACTCCTCCGAAACGATTTGACCGATCTTTATGATTTTTTTGTGTATGTTCGGTAGGTATGAGAATAGGTCGTAAACTATTTTTTATACCCATAGGTGATTATTATGGCGAAACGTAGTTCGCGGTACACAAACTAGTAAATAAAAAAAAGCTTATATGAATAAACTAGAACATTATTGATTGTTTATTATTAACCACGTAACTTGATAAACAATATGTCAAGACATCCAGGGAGATGTCGTGTATACTTCGTGGTTCATTCATATTTTTTGTAACAGATGTAAAATACATATTTCAAACATATTTTGAACGCGCTTTTTTGATAGCATTATCCTGAAAATCATATTATCTCTTTTGATAATATGATTCACAAAAATGGCTCATGAAATACGCTTTTTCTTCCTGTAGACTTTTTAAGGTGGCCCACCTTAAAAAGTCTACAGGAGGAACAAAATGGTTCAATTTGTTCGATCGTACCTATCAATCAAAATTGACCATTAGTGGAGTAACGCCCCACTTTAATTTCCCACACATTGTTAGTAAACTTTAGAACAAATGCATAAACCAAAAAATTAAGATAGTGTCGTGTAACATTACGTAAAATCGGACGAGTCCTGTCTTGTCCTACTACAGCGGAGGTAAGCATTAACTCCGAGGGTGATAATATACAACGTGTTTCTGTAGATGTGTTCACTGATGGGCATAACAGGTACCTACTTACATTCACTTCAGATAACGTACGACGACGCCGCGGCCTGCTTGCTGTAGACAAAAGTAGATGCGCTGTCACATACATAACGACAACTCATTCAATACGGTCCCCGCAAGCGCTCACCCCTGTTTGCCATTATTATTGGCCACGGAATCACGGTGGATGCTAATGCGGACATTACCTTTACATTAACAGACAGCTTCCCAAAATCGTTTTAGAATTGTTCATTTCTCATGCTCCGAAAGTACGCTTGAAGTTATCAAAAAGACGAAACGAGTATTTCCCTCCCGGATAAAAGGTTTTCCCTGCTGTCAAAAATATTATTCTAAACAATTTTGTAACATGATTCTATATTTATAGCTAGCTGTGCCCGCGAACTACCGTTTTGCGATAATAATTTAAAAAAAACACCGTTATCACTTAGGTTTACAATGTATACCCAGATGAATCGAATATACACAAAAAATGTAATAAAAATCGGTCAAGCCGTTTCGGAAGAGTTCGGTTACAAACACTGTGATACGAGAATTTTGTATGTTAGATTTATTTTTCACTAAATTATTATTTAATTTACATAGAATTGGGCTAAATATTATTAACCTATCAAGTTTTTATATTCCTAACATTCGAAATTAAAAGCAGAGTTTTTCCCTCGCGTGAAAGACCAATTTAGCGTCTGAGGTGAACCCTCGTTACGCTCGTCAAATTTTTTTCATTTTCATTTTGAGCTTACTGACCGCGGCTTTACCTGCGTAGTCTACACAATTTTGTCCCATTATAAAATACTTTCCCTATATAAATTTATCCCTCCCCCTCCACTCCCTCCTCAATTATCTCTTCGAGGAGAGGTCTTTCTTTACTTTCTTAAAAATAACACGTAAAAGTAAGTTTATCTCTACGAGAACTTATTTCATATTTCACAATATCGATCCTGGAAATGAATGAAATAATTCTATGGCAATGGGTTTCAGTCTCGTGTATCCTATCATGCCTCTCTAAGGTAGATATGTATTTTTTCGATCCAGTGTGCGGAGTGCGAGTTTTATCGAGCTTTACTCGATCGCATGCATCGAACGCGTTAACTCGAATTTGTATGGAATTAGAGCAGCGCCATCTAGTAGTTACTAGATGGAGCTGTCTCATTCCATAGGAGCTACTAGATGGCGCTGCTCTAATTCCATACAAATTCACGTTAACGCGTTTTACGCGTTCGATGCGTGCGATCGAGTAAAGCTCGATGAAACTCTCACTCCGCACACTGATGTCTTTCCGGGCGTGATTTATCGGTTGAGAAATCCGTTTTTAGGCTAGAATAGGGCTGACGTCTTATCCACACAAGATTGTAGCCGCCTGCGGTTGGCGCTTCTCTTAGCGGTGTGACGATACACACCTGCACCTGTGACAAATGAGCACTACGCGCAAAAATCGCGCCGCGCCGCATTTGGCTGAATTAATTCGTCTCGCGGTGTCTCTTAGGGCGTCATTCTCCGACGGTGGCGATAAAATTACGTAGACACGGCATGACACTAACCTGTATTTATTTTGTACTTTTTGATTTTTATAAAATAATGTAAGATTTGAAGTGTTGGAATGAATACTCAAATTCAAATTATGTCTGATGCATAATTACTATTACCAGCTTTTATTTACTTTCACCGAGTACATTGATCCTTTAAAGCTTGTTTAAAAATGTTTTTTTTTAATTAATTAATAGCTTTTTTTTACTTTCAACTGTTCCGGTGGCTGTAATGAAATCTTGCAAGATCAATTTGACCCACTTCCTGGTTTCCGATTGAGCTGAATTGTTGCATGCATACGTATATTGCGTGACAATGCAATATTATGATGGCATGGAGCTGATCTAATGCTGGAGCTGGACGGTGGTCATAGTAACTACCTAATAAAACGACACAAACCCATCGAGTCTGGGCTCATTTCGTTCGTATTGACGAGTACTAAGAGTTTGTATTTAAATAAGTTTTTTTAAAATAATTTATCTTGTTTCACTTGTTTACTTTCACCTGTTCCGGTGATCAGGTGAAAGTAACACTAATGTTCCACCTACAGAAGTCCTATCCAAAATTAGTTTTTGTTAAAAAAACGTCGCCCTACACTAAGATTTTTCTCCTGTGTCGTGGGTGCAGTTACAAACATAGAATGTCATATGCATATACGCCCAGACCGAAACAAATTTCGGTAAGCCATACAAAATATTTGACCCGTACGGGAATCGAACCCGCGACCCGTTGCGCAGTAGACGATCACTCGACCTCTGCGCTAACCGTGTCGTCAATATTACAAAAATTACAATAATTGTAAAACGTAAACAGACAAAAAGGTACTTCTCTTAGGATTTCTCAAAATCTAGCGAATTTGAGGTAATGTTTTGATGAGTTTTTTTTATTTAACGGCAACACTGTTTGTTTTGCGCGCTGTCTACAAATTGTTAACTCTGTGGGCGGAGTAGCAGGCACTTAACTGGTCGCCGGCGGCTGCTGGGCTCTGATTTATGTCCCGCCGACACCAAGCGTCAGCCGCGACAATTTATTTCAATTAGTGCTCGCGATGCCTCTAGCGCTAAATTAATATTAAAACATTACGTTCCAGTTTGTCGTACCTATTTACTGGAATCGCGTTGAATGTGTACATTTGATGTGTTACATCACACTCGCAGCTCTTCGAGATTGTAGTTTAAACTTGGTTCTACATAAATATCTTATTGATCTTTCCGTACAAGACATTCCAGTTACAGCAATTTTATCTATAAGTCTCTCAAAACATAAGAGTTTACAAAAACTTATCTCGAAAAAATAACCATAACGACTAATAAAAAATAGCACCTATTAGAAATAAAATTTCTGCAAAAAAATTATAATATTGTATACAAAAAGTTAGTCATTTTTAGTGTTTCATACCTCACAAAAGGAAAAACGGAACCTTAATAAGATCACTTCGTTTATCCGTCTTGCTATCCGTCTTTCTATGTATCAAGACCCCTTTTCTCCTCAGGAACGCGTAGAGATATCAAAGTTAAAAATCAAATACTCAGCTCTACGATCACTATCAGCTGTGAAAAAAATTAAACTTGTAAGACAAGGCGATCAAGTGATAGAACCGTTTATATGGCATTTTTTCGTAAACTGCGATTTCGCAAGGAAATAAGAACCTAAAGCGTATTTCTCATTGAACTAGAATTATGAAATTTGGGAATCAGCAAGGTCTTAAAGCACATTTAGAGGGAAAAATCTACAAACCGTAAATATGTAGTGAGGAACTTATGTACTTAGATCAGTTTATACGGAACCCTCGGTGCGCGAGTCCAACTAGCTCTTGACATAGTTTTTTTATCCGTTAATCTAAGTATCTGCCTATACTATTAATGCATTTCTACCAGCGCAGTGGTAATTTTTCAACGCCATACTTGAAGAATCAGTTGTACGGGTGGCAATAAACTCTTTAATGGATAAATATTTTGTACCGCCTCTCTGGTATTGAAGTTTTTATGTAAAAAAATAAAATACATGTCAATGTATTAATGATTATGTTTGCTTAATATAATGTGTGATGTGTGTAAAAAAACCTTTGAACCCGTAAAAGAGCATGTATGTTTACTTATAGGCTTACCAAAAAAAAAAAATACGGGTTGCACTCCGGGAGTGCCGGCAGAAGTGAAAACTTAAGTATTAACGTTGTGCGTTTTGGATATTTTGGAATGGTTATGGAATAATTTTGCACGAATTGCTTTAGTTATCAGAATAAAAGTACTATCTTTTATGTGGTAGAATACAATATTTATTTATTGCGCTATCGTACACAGACATGACAATTTATATTACATTAAAAAGTTTATCCTTCAGAAAAATCAACTTCCTGTTGTAACGTTGTGCGTACATAATTATATAACTAGTAATAATGAATCAAAATATTTACAATTAAATTAAAAATATGATCAAAACAGACATTAATATACTACTTAAAACGTAATTTTATAACAAATAAATAATATTTAATTTATACTAACTTACCTAATTAATATTTACAACAAAATCAAATAAAAGCACAATTTAGATTTTTCCTAACAAAGTAAATAAATTGATTAAAACTGTCTCAAGTGACGTGTGACTTCCAGTACTTTTGCCAGCCGCTATTGTTCTCGGCCGGCTTACGTGGACCCCTCACCGCACCTCGACAGTTCCTGCGGCCATTTCAATTTTAATTGGTCTTACGAATTTTCGATCAGGGTCACGTGTCCTGACGGTCACGTGTCCTGACGCGAGTTTAAAAATTTTTACCCATTACAAAAAAAGTGTACAACGCCGCTAAAGAAGTTCTCACTTCAAAAATATTACAATTTAAAAATAAAAAAATTACTGACCAAATAATGCCCACTATTAGATCATTTTTTAAACTGATACATTAGAAAAAATGTTTCTTACATCCGTATTTACAAGTAATTAATAACGGCATAGACGAGCGGGCGCCGCGGAAGTACAAAGGGGTAAGCAATCGGTGTTACTTTTAAAATATTAATGATTAAATATTTATCAATTAATTTAATTCAAGTTTTTGCTACACACACAGTGTATATTAAGAAAATTAAACTGATTTTAAAAGCGGCCGTATTACCACATGAGTAGAGAAACGGATTCTCTACTCATGTGGTATAACCATGCCCACCATTAATGTCAACGCAGAAATAACTTATTCTTCCGAGGAGCAAACACCACACCATGTCACTCATCTCATCTCTCACGAGTGCGGGTGAAAGCTTGTTATAAATGAAAGAGATACGCCTGAACCTTCATTTTCAGATGATTCAATTTATTAAATAAAAATCGGTGTTTTACTATAATAGGTATAAGTACAGTATGTAACAATACAATTTCCAACAAATGAAATGAAATTTCTAAATAGTAGAAGATCATCGTTTAGCACCGACTTCAATATAGAAATGTGATGTTGTCTGTTGGGTACATTCTTATCTTATTTTTTACTTTTCAGTGTCTTTGAAGTCAGTTTTTGTATTTTCTTTTAATTTTAACTTTTTATTGATTGAGATCTTTTTAGTTGATAGTACGTGTCTATTGTATTTAAAAAACTAACCTCTAACTCCAAAAAGTTAAGCATTCTTCTATCATTAGCTCGATTCATGCCTACCAGACGCAAATACTGAAATAGCTTTGGAAAAAACATGAAACCATATGAAACACGTACCTATAAAATTTAAGGGTTTCCTTCGATTTTCATGGGATCCCATCATCAGATCCTGATTTTGGTGACAATGGAACCAGCCCAGATCTCTATCCAGACACTCTATCGAATACAAAAAGACTTGAAAATCGGTCTACAATTGGCGGAGTAATTGCGTAACATACACACAAAAAAAAACACGGTTCACAGGGTTTTTGTAACACACTTTAAGTATAAGCACAAACAGTTGAACTATCAACTTACTGTAAAGTCAATGTACAGATAAAACATCATCGATTAACTTTAGATGTCAGAGTAAGGAAAATCATAGACTTAGAATATCATCATCATCACAGCTCATATACGTCCCCACCGAGGGGCACTTGCCTATTCTAACTAGTTATGTTAGGGCGATTAGGCCTTAGTCAAACCACGTTGGCCCAGTGCGGATTGGTTGACTTCACATACAGCGTTGAATTATTTCGCAAGTGTATGCAGGTTTTCTCACAATGCTTTCCTTCACCGTAGGAGCGTCAGATAAATGTACATGTGTATGAAATTCGTGAAACGAAAAACACATTGGTATAAAAAATGGCATGGTCGATCGCGGGCCTCCCGATTCTACCCGGGGCACAGTCCAGTGCCGAGGCTACAGCGCCACCGACGCTCATTAGACCACTAGGGATTATTCCACTTTGAGCTCGGGTGATTTTCGGAGACGTAATAAAATTAATGTGGAATTAGATCACCCAGGAGATTTAAAAAAAAGGTTTACTATCTGTATTTCTTTTTTAACATAATTAATAACCCAAGAAAGAAGTATAGCGGCACAACTCTCCACCTTTTAAAACAATGAGATTACATTAATTTTAGTTTTTGCGCTCTTTTATTTTTAGGTCTTACTTCCGCGCCGCAATAAAACGCTAAACTGTTTACTTATAAAATCCGGATCTTCCTGCGGAATTCATTTGTACGTTAAAAGCATGACGGGCTCAGGCCCGGACTCCAGGCCCGGCTACACAAACACTGGCGGCGGCGAAAAAGTCCTTTTAAAAATGTCGCGGCACGTACGCATGGGAAGGCAGCCATTACGGAAAGTGCCGACTGTTGATACAAAGATTTGGGAAGGAAAAAGTAGAAAGAGATTTTTGGCAAGTGTGGAATTAGCGTGACTTCATTGGTTCTCATTATTAAACCATACGAGAAGAAAAAATCATGCTCTGAAGGACTCATTTTAAGTCAATGGTTTCGCGTGCCGAATACACTATTGTTATAACATTACTGCCAGAAATCAACTTTTTATTCGAACAGTCCCTTTTCCAATAGCACACACCGCTTGTCTATCAAATAGTATCAACGGATGATGATAATAGCACGACTTCAGAACGCCAATCGTTCATTGTTTTAGATTCTAAAGAAAAATATCCTATTAACATAATTATGATTTACGGCCAGACCTAATCGCAAAATCTACACAGGTATTGCTTAGCTTTTGCTTACATTTTCATTGATTTTAGGAATACAGAATATCACTGTCGTTTTCAATCGTTTTTTAACGTTAGAAGTAGAAACTTTTCGTGAATGTTAGAAGTAGAATTTCGTGAACTGACCTTCCCATTCAGGCTAAATGATCTAAGCTTATAAGGTTGCTGTTAACAATTAAAACTTACTTTATAGGTACTTGGTTCATAATTTTTTTGCTCATTTACGCTGAAACATGAGTTAAATAACGTGAGAGAGTGTAAACAATTTTCAATCTCTTCCTTGTTCATTCAAATCCATGGCATTAGGTTGCCGCGTGGCAACATCAAATATTTATCTAAAGAAGTAGTGCCGTAGTGCTGCTCTGTCATTCGCCATAATGCTGCTCTAATAGATTAGGTACGAATTAGTCATGTGTATATAAGAATTACAGCCGGTTGCAACAAGTTTTACGTTATACGATTTCGTAAAAAGTAACAACTTAATACCTAAAAATGGATCGTTTCACTATTAAATATTATGATTCGCGCCGTACATTTAACTTTTTATACGTAAAGGATAAAATAAAACTACAATTGAAACTAGATTATGGTGTAATTCTTACGTATTTATATTGTTACTTTTACGAAATCGTAAAACGTAAATTTGGTGCAACCGGTCGTTAGTCTTCTTGCTGAATTGGGTGAATTGTCGAAACTTTTGCAACGCACGAGTAATACTGTAGTCCTATAATTTGTACGTTTCTTACAATTATCTAACATAATATGTGCCGTAACTTGAATATAAAACTGTGATGTTGTATGTATTCCTATATTATTTATGACTTTTTGGTGTTTTGGAAGTCGTTTTTATTTTGTTGTAAAAAATTTTTTTTACAACTCGATTTCTATTTCTTCTGGGGACCTAGACAAAGGTGCAATTCAAAAACGATAAGAAAATATGAAAAGAACAAAATGTATGTGAATGATTCCACATCACGAACCATTTTCTCTCATACATTGCCGTTATACGAGACAAAAGCGCATGTCACTTTGTCTAGGGCCCCAGAAGAAAAAGAAATCGAATCGATCTGAAGAAAAAGAAAAAAAATGTCTTTTCTCCCTAATATACAGAATGATCAATCCAAATGGGTCAGTAGGGAGACGCCAGAAACTATCAGAAATAGCGAAATCTGTTCTTAGGAACCATGGCGTCGATTTTAGATTTAACAACATTGATTTACTACCAAACGTAGATAGAGCGTTTCATACAAAAAAGCGCTTGAAATCTGTCACCTAATCGACTATGCATTTGTACTCGCTGATATATACTTGAATATGCAAGCCCGAATGAAAATTACCTTAAAGAAAGTACCGTATTTATCGAATTCAACCTTATTCCGCATTATTACGGCAACTATTTTAAGTACAACCGTGGGAAGTTACATCATTTCATACCTAGCCACGATCAAACGACGTTTTAGTAATTGCTACAAGAAAATATTAAATTTATAATTTCAAACATAATGCTTCAAATTGCTTATCGCGTTGTCGCTCCAACGCATGAATGAGATAACACATCGTGATACGACGCCCGTGCGAGCGAGACGATTGTGATGTACTGACATTGACGCGAAACAACATGTTTATGATTAAAATAATTGTTTTTGATTGGTTTATTGGTTGACGTATAAATCGAATATTTAAATACATGATAAGATGTGTAATGAGTTTACTCACGTAAAATATGAAACCCCGTCTTTTTTCTGCCGTTTCTGGCTATTGTTACCACAACTTTTGAATGCGCACTTCGGCGTGTTTACGTGCCAACAGCTAATCACTCACTATGGAAATGAACTGCACGAGTCGCGATTGAGCAGTTCTTCACCGGCCCACTTTTCGATCGTTCATGCGTTATCTACGTTTGGTAGTAAATCAATGTTTAACAATCATGGCATTCAAATCTTTTTTTTATCCCGGCACAATTGCACCAGTTGAAATTTATGAACTTGTACAAATTTTTTGAATGTCTCTCCAGGATATGAAGAGGACGACTTTCCTCATGCAGCATGCGCATCTCTATATATCCTTGTTGCACAGTCTAGCCGCTCCTCCTTCGCCCTAGCCTATAAAATGGTACGCGATAAATAACGCGGTATTTATCCGTTGATAATTTACCTACACATAAATTAAAAATAAATGCGTTTAAAGAAATATTTGATTGATCGATGAAAAGCTGACTTTATCTTTACTTTCGACAAAAAGCGCCCTATAAGTTTTCTAACTCGAAACCTTTCACTAACCTCATTCAATATTATCTATTTTATTAATATAATAATATGTTACTTAGTTCTTACTTGTTAACAAAAAACGAATGAAACAACTTTAAATTAAAAATATGTTAGGTTGAAAATGAATTGACGACACGGTTAGCGCAGAGGTCGCCTTCTGCGCAACGGGTCGCGGGTTCGATTCCCGTACGGGAGAAATATTTTGTATGGCCTACAGTTTGTTCCGGTCTGGGCGTATGTGCTTGTGTATTTGTAACTGCACTCACGACAGAGGAAAAAATCCTAGTGTGGGGCGACGTTTTTAAAATAAAAAAAAAAAATATTTTGACATTTCATAATCATCATCAAAGCTATTAAGTCATTTCCTCAAAGAATAACTAAAGCAATGCAAAAGCATTAAAATAACAGATTATGCAGTAAAATTCGACGACGGATTGTCTATTGATTATAAGAGATCGGGTTAGATGTTATAAATTAGACAACAACTGTTCACTTATTAGTTTGTGTTAGACAATAAACCGTACCGTCATCCTCATAACAATATACTCGTATGTCATTGATTTGCAGAATGAACAGGGCTAAAGAGAGGACTGAACCTTGTGGAACGCCAGCATTTATGGGTGTGGTTTCGGAGCAGCATATTTTTGAAAAACTTAACAAATGTAGAGTTTAATAATTTTAGGTACGTACAAAACAAGTGCAAACATTTCAAGAGCCTTCGCTGCAAGAGCAGTGAGTGCTGAGAGAAGACAATATATGTAGTAGATGCTGCACCGCACATCACGCTCAGAAAGGAAAAGTCCGCACCTTAATTTTATCTTTTGAATATATCGACCAGAATAATACAGTTCTCCGCCAAAATACCGTTACAGAGACAAGAGGCGTTTTATGCAGCAATTTTTTTTATATTTTACGAAATCCTAATTAATTTATCGTTGATGTTTAGCAAGTTAATTTTCATAACTTACCTGGCAGGTGAGTGAGGAGCGGAAGGAAATTATATTCGTACTGTCATAAAGAAATAAACGCAAAATATATAAACAAACTTTATTCAACATAAATAATTCTTAATTTAAATAGTCACGTGTCTTTTTCATGAATTGTCATCATCGTTACATGCACGTAGTTATAAAGACGTAGGCGCTATTCCAATTTAGCTATTCATTGAAACCCTCGTATCAAACAGATAGCTAGAAGGGTCGTCAGTGTCTGAAGCCGGTATGTTTGCGAGTTCCGAGATGATTGATTCATACAAGCCAATGCCGTTCAGGAAGGTGGTCACGCCGAGGTACTCGTTGACGGCGTGCAGCAGCGCAGGCGTATTGGGCATCGGACTCATGCCCAACGCTGGAACACCCGCAGCTCTAAGCACTCGAGCGTCCGTCGCTCCCGATGCAATAACTGGGAGCATGGCCATTCCACTGGAAAAGAACAAACATTTATTTAATGGTTCAAATTTAAGGGCATTGTTATTTCTTCATTATAAACTCGAGGGTTTGTTGTGTTATCCAAAATCTATCACGATCGCCTTTCCACTTGAAAGTCATTGCGCTGTCAAAAAATATTGGAGTCACGATGATTACTGACTGTACATGCAGTGATGCACAGTCGACCAAATTACAGTCATTCACAAACATAAGTAGGTTGAAATTCGCTTGAACATTGGTGCCTCGCTTGAACTGACACGCTGACTCGACTACTGGTTCATTGTAAACAGTGCTAATAATTTTTAGGAGCCAGTACGTTGGCGCCTTACTGACCTACTGTAAATCTATCTTATATTAACAACGAACGCTGAATGCTCAAAAGCCTTCTGTCTGATTTCTATTTATTTCTATAAGATAGCTTTACTTTACGCAGCTTCGCCCGCGTTTATTTTGTCTTCCCGTGGGAATTTTATATTTTCCCGTAGGAAAAATAATTTTGTAGCCTATTTTAATCAGGAATAATGCAGCATTTTTTGAAATCGGTCCAGTAGTTTTTGAGTTTATTCGTTACATACATACATGCAAATCTTTCCTCTTTATAATAATAGTGTAGATGTCGTAGATGTAACCCATTGATCTGTGTCATAGATAATAATAATTAATGATAATAATATATATACACTAGGTATGTAGGTATATAGGCTAATGTGACCGGACATTACTGTTTCCTGTCATTCTATACTTAAACTAAAAAGTTTTAAGATTCTGTTGTTGCAAGTTGCAACGTGCGGTAAGTATCGTAAAATACTCTTACTTTTGGCGAGTGCTCTTCATAACTGCGTTCCAGTACGGGTTGGAAGAATTGGTGATGGTCGCGGGAGTCTGCTTGTCCTTGATGATGTAGGTGATATCGATGCCATCACCGGCTTTGTAGATCATTTTCTCCAACTGTTGATAAAACATAATAATGATTTTTCTATCTCTCTAAGCCCTAAATAAAAGAAATATAAAGTGATATTTGTTAAATTAAAGAAACCGGCCTGAGAGTTGGATTTGCGCACCGAGGGATCCGCACAAACTTATCTAAGTATATACAGGATGATCAATCCAAATGGGTCAGTATGTAGAAGTCAGAAACTATGAGAGATAGCGAAATCTGTTCCTAGACACCATGGCATCGATTTTAGATTTAATAATAATGGCATTCAATGCTTTTTAACTCATATATATAACCGGGAATCGGACCAGGTCAAAATTCTGTAAGTAATCGCAATATGAAGTATTTGTTTGTATAGTTGATCCTGTGAGTATAAGGAATAAATTTGACCAAATCTGACCAACCGCTATTTTTTTTCGCAAAATAAACAAGAAACAAACATATTGTTTGTTTCTTGTTTATTAAGTTAAGAAGAGGCTATATCTAATGTTAGGGTATCTATGTAGCTTATCATGGTTTAGTTATTGTTCAAAATTAAGGTGCTATTGAAACGTAGTAATCGCAGCAATACCTCCCCTATACGCCAAAAGTTTCAAAGTTGCAAACTGTGTCGATTAAAATAACAAAGTAAGAACATACCTTCTTTTTGAATTCGGTTTCTTTAAGTCTGGTGTTCAACCTGATGTCAAACGTGAGGCTCACGAGGTTTGGTAGTACATTGTTCGCAGTTCCACCCTGGAATAAATGTAAATGGCATCAGCAAAGTTAGACACCATACCAATGATATAGTCAATAATTGAACAGAAGTTATTTGTGTTTTTAACTATTGAATCAATTTTACTTTCTGTTACTTATTATTTTGTAAATTCAGAGAAAAACGGGTAACAGTAGGTACATAATACAATTAATTTAAAAGCTACGGGAAAAGTTATTATCTGGCATATAATGATGACATACGGAGACCACGTTGAGATTCAAAGACGTGTAGATGCTGGCGTCAGTTACAGGAGCAGAGAGTGCAATCTTGTGCTGGTCCTCCCGAAACTTGAATAGGTTGTCTATCACCTTGTTACACTAAAAGATAAAACATATACAACCATAAAAATACATTAAACTTTTCATTAATCGTCCTGGTTCGTATCGAAACACTACAAAATAAGTGTTGAATTCATTTTCGATATTAATCAACAATAAAACATTTAACTTCAGAACGAGTAATAAAATAGGCTGTATGCTTATTTATTAAGCATAATTTATAACTAAAAAAAAATTTACTTTTCCAGAGGCAGTAGTATTAGTCGCTGGAAAGGCAGATCCGTGTCCAGCTATGCCGTGGCAGTCGACTCTGATCTCTGTAAAGATTAAATATTGTCAGTAATGTAAAGAATTAAAGCAATCTCACTTACTTGTTGGATTAAAATAATTTTTTGCTCAACGTTCATTAAGGCAATGTTGTTTTTTTTTCACTTTGACTAACGATACTTTTTTTTTTTCCTCGGGGGGAAATGCGTAACCGCACCGTACCCGCCGTTGGCTAGACGGCGAGCGTGTGTGGGGCTCTCCCGGCAGAGTGCCAGGCCTACCCACTAAAACCCCCCGGTGTTCTCCCTGCCCTCTTGGGCGCGCTAGGTAAGGTCCACACTGCGACTCCACTACCCACGCGCCCTCACTAACGATACTAGCAACGTATCTAGGTAAGGTACTCTAGGTAAGGTAATTTATACCTCGACGTAACGCGACCCAACAATGCTAAAAGAGCTCAATATTAGTTTCGCGGTACGCAGCGCAATGCGACGCGAATGGATCGGAATTAGGATACTACTATTGAAGGGGCGTTCCAGATAAGCACGGATATGTAGCATTTTCAACATTTTTAGCATCAACGCGTTTCATTAGCATTTGGTGTTAACTTTTCGTGCTAGTTTCGCGTGTTCCACTTAAACATTTTTGCCACGAAAAGTTAGCATCAAATACCTAGGCTAATAGATGTGTGCTCGATACCACTTTTTCACAGCTTTCAAATTTGATATTTGATTTTTTTTTCATGAATCAAAAAGGTTTTTAGAGGAATAAAAAATAAATTTTATTTGGTATTATTTGAAATTTTAAGTTAATGGATTAATAAAGTGAGGTGTTCAAATTTAGCACGAAAAATCAATACCTACCGTTTGATTTGTAACAATTAGCGCGGTTAAAATAGTAACAATTTCATAAAAGAACGCCAACGAGGTTAGCTAACATGAGATGTTAGCATCAGCAAAGTATTGATTCTTATCTGGAACACACCTTGAATTAACTCTACACGAAGTCTTGACGGAAACAATAGAGACAATCGTTAACTATTCGCTACGGCTAAGGGGGCCTAGACAAAGTAACAATTCAAAAACGATAACGAAGTAAGAAACGAAATGCCATCGTTAAATCACGTGGCAAATCGATCAAAGTCATCGATATGTAAATTGGTAGACACTGTATTGATTCGCAACGAATCGATACAGAAGCGAACTGTTTTTTTAACCGACTTCAAAAGAGGAGGAGGTTATTTATTGGATGCGTATGTTTTTTTGTGTGTATGTTACGCGATTACGCCGCCAATTGCGGATTTGCGGACCGATTTTTAAAATTCTTTTTGTCACTAAAGTCAGAATCTGATGATGGGATCCCCGAAAAATCGTTAGAAACCCTTAAATTTTTATGTTTCTTCCGAATATTACGTGTTACAACTTTAAGTGTTTCATGTTTCTTCCGAAGCTATTTAGGTAGGTACCTATTGACGTCTGATACCTAGTCATGAACCGAGCTGATGATGGAAAGATCCTTAACTTTCAGGAGTTAGAGTTTTTGTTTAAATACGAACGTATTGACACTTTGTCGTATACTTCAATTGCCAAACGACGATGTCCTAGAAAGTCTTAAAATTTGGCACCGACTTCAATTTAGAAATGTGATGTTGTCTGTAGGTACCTATACTACCTATTTTTAACTTTTCAGTGTTTATGAAGTCGGTTTTTACTTTTTGTAAAAATTTTCGTTACTTTCATATACCTACTAGGTGGGTACTTAAAATAACTCATTTTTTATTAAAAATGAAATGAAATATGAAATTTAATAATTTATTTTACCATTTATTAGAATACTAATAAGTAGTAATAACATATGGTGATCGTTATTTTGATTTAAGTAGATAACCAATTTTGTTTTCTTACAGAGAGAACAATTCGACACAGCGATCGCTTCTATCCTGTTACAATGTCTAAGAATTAGTTTCCGTTATCTCGGAAGCGATGACGAATTTAGATATCGTTTTACCATAAAACGATTGCCATTTGTCTAGGCCCTCTGGATGCACTAGTGCAGATTACGCCACGCGGTATTGCACGATTTGCACGTCGGCGGGAGCCTCACGGAGTGCGGCATAAGTGTACTTGCACCGCTTACAGCGAAGTACTGCAGCGTCGTGAGGTGATGCGTCACGCAACGCCATGGGTCATTACGAATTTTCTCAATGAGAGGTGTCTCTTTTTTGTGAATTAAATAAAGTTATATTTTGTATAGCTATCTAAAAATGCACTCCTCGGATGTCGCGTCACATCACGATGTGAACTGACCCTCAAAATCACTCGTGACTTTCATAATTCAATTCCAAAATTACTTCGCGATTTTATTATTTAAAGTCGGCCCTAACAACAAAAAACAAGTTTACATAGTGAGTAATTAAAAGGCACGATATAAAAATTGATCTCCTGCGGAAAACACCACTTTTCACCATACGATCAGAGAAAAAAATCGACATTTTAGTACTTATTGAGAAAATTAAGCATTCGTAGTATAAAATAACTATGAAGGTATTATGAAGAAACGGACCGGTAAGAAAAAAAATTGTGATCAGTCGCTTCTCATTTTACGTGAGTACTAAGTTAAAATATAATTTCGAGAAGAAATAAAAGATATAATGGCGATAGTATTTATAACAGACACCCCATGTCCTATCACCAAAGATGTTTTTTATACTTACGCCAGACAGACTTATCCTGGTATAATACGCCAACTATAGGCATTGGCGACGCACCACCTTCGTCCAGTTCGAAACCTACATTCATTGCTGCGAATTCTGCACTTTCTGAGAATGGTCTCATTCCAGATCTGCCTCCAACCTCCTCATCTGCGGACAATAATACGTTTCATATACTCTTTTCTTTCATAATAATTATATACGATTTCTTTACATAACAACACGGTAGCTCTTTGCCTTATTCTCATCTCACCTGACGGTAAGTGGTGATAACGCTGTAGCGTTGTAATAGGAAGTATGTACATATCGCAGCACACAACTTGAACAATAATTACTGTTGTCTGTGCAATCGTCAACAAAAATGTTATGTGAATATTTACCTGCGAAATTGCTACTGCTAAAATTGTCACGCTGCTATGGTTACTGCGTCGCGCACTTCGTTCAGCACTCAAAAATGTGAGTTACTACGCAGCTAATGTCTATGTTAAACTTATGCACCAGGGTTTGTATGCTTATTTATGACGTTTGAATCTTACCAGGCATCAGAGTCATGTAGACGTCTCTCAAAAAGGAAACATTCTTAGATTTCAACCTTCTCAAAGCTTCGTAATACTGAATTGCGACTGATTTCATGTCCTGTGTTCCTCTGCCGTAAATTTTGCCGTCTGGCGCCAGGTGACCCGAAAATGGAGGATACGTCCAACCATCCTGTCGAGTTTAAAATAATTCATATTATTTTATAGTTCATATTCATATTATTTATCGTCAGCATGAATCTAATTAATGAATAAAGCACACAAAATGAAAAATACTATTACCATTGCCAAAAGGTGCATTTCATTCATCAATAACAGTGAATAAAACTCTCGTTTAATCACGGAGTGATTAAAAACATTTTGAATTTGGAACAAGCACCAATTATGAATAAATAAATAAAACGTGCTGAAAGTACCTACTGGTTGGCTAAATGGAATTATCACACGCACTTATTCAAGTTTAAAAATAACCGCCAATTTAAGTGAGTTCTTTTCTATCTGTAATTGTGTTTGCTTTATGTCATTGGAAAATCTATTTACATAATTATAATAGTATGAATCTTCTATTGAAGAAAATGAGACACTGACTCCGGGAACATTTCATACTAAAGCAGCAGTTATAGTGGATATAGGTGACCGCCAAAATCTAGGAAGTTGTACTTGAAATTATAGTACAATTTGTTTTGCGACTGGAAAACCACGAATGGCACCAATTCCTTCTCAGAGTTCGTATTTCTTAACTATTTCAACGAATTAACCAAGACGAAGAAGCAGTCACAATAATTTTGTTATTTATATTTAATGCTTTGTTTTCTTACTGCCGATTATATAATAAAATGTGACAGAGAACTATAATTACTAAACAGACACTATTTTTTTCTCGCAGTCGAATGTTAAATAGTCGAGAACACAACTCGTGAAAAATAGTTGATTATTAACTAAGGGGATTAAGCAGTGTCTTATGTCCTGGGTGTAGACTTGAATCGCACACGTAACGAAGGACTCTGTGCTTAGCTAATTAAATCTTGAGCGTAGCGAGGGATTTAAGACTAGAGTCCTGAGAGCGATTTAAGCTCACCCAAGACTGAGACTGCTTTATTCCCGAGGATTATATACTTACTCTACTTTTCGCACCACATACGAGAAAATAGAAAAATAGCATTTATTCAAAATCATATTAATTTAATATTTATTAAATCATAAATTAGTCGAAAACGTCATGCATCTATACTGTATTTAAAAAAACTATAGGTACAGAAGAAATGGCTGTTTGTCTAAATCAGTTTGCTTTTAAACTTGGAAAATCTAAAACCTACATAAAAATGTAAACAGCATGGCGAGATCAAATTTTTGTTTGATTTTATTATATTTTAGTATCTTTACGGATTTTTGAGCATAGGTTGTCGATTCAGAATTACTTTTTCTTCGCTTAACAATATCAGAAGCGTTTCCATCGAAATTTAAGTACGTGTTCCAAATACAAATTAATTCAATCACTAAGAAAATAATGAAATTCAGTACAATATTCTATCCCTGTTTTTGAGGCTTGAAATTAGTTACTTTATGATGGGTGTACAATTGTACATGACCTAGAATATGTTATACTTGAGCAGGTAAAGCAAAAAAATAAATTCATCTCGGTCCTTCTATCACTCGTTCCGTTCAGGATTCTACTCGTAACAATAGTAATAAATTCATATCCACTAAAATGTCAGCGATAGGGATTATATCTTTACCTCCTCCGCAGCAGGTACGACATCCATATGCGAGTTAAGCATGATGCTGTTAAGACTCGGGTTTGTACCGGGCCATTTGAGCACCAAGACGGGCATACCCTCCGTGTACACATACTTGCTCAGGGTCACACCAGCTTCGTCGGCCAGCCTTTGCCAAAACTGAACAGCTGGTTCTGTAACAGTGACGTGATTACAACAAACTGAATTGATTACAACAAACTGAATTTGATTTGTTAGGTGACGTCACAAAACGAGAGTTGCTGTAGATACAGCTGTAAAGATATAAAGCTTCTACTTAGTACTGAACTTATAACTACTGAACTTATAACTTCGTTATCAAACAACTTCATTAATAGATACGAAGACGTTGTTATATTTGCTGACTTGGTACACATATTATAGAACCTACCATAGAACCTCCACTGGTAAGTACTCGAGAGGTTCCACTTATCCGTACCAGTAGATCTAAGTGTCTTTTTTCTACTTATCCCTACCAGTAGGGATTCTATGGTAGGGATTGGTGTACCAGGCCTATTTGTTTTAGTAAATAATAAAGATTTGATAAAGAAAATATGTAAAATGTATTTTATCACTACGAAATATTTAATTAATGAAAGACTACTGTGTTGTACGCTTTAAATTTTCATACATTATTATGTTAAAAAAGTGAACGCCAAAAATATTATGACTAATAAAATGACATAGAAAGTGGCCAGATAATATAATACTGTATAGAATCAAGCAAACATCTACAGCTAATTTTTAAATCACTAAAAACACGAAAAAAAATTATTTTAGATACAATAATAATTAAGATATATTAACTAAGGATTTATGTTATATCTGTGATTCATTGCTAAAGGTGTCACAGATATTACGTGATGGTGTGTATCTTGAGATAGATATAAAGTAATTTTGGATCTACACAAATATCCGGCCAGATCAAGATTGAACCGTTCAATCTTGATCTGGCCGGATATTTGTGTAGATTGAATCCGGAATATCTGTTCGCGGTCAGTAGGCACTAGAGTCTAGTGCCTAGACCATGGAGACAGACTGTCATCTTTGCTTAAGGCGCATAGTGCTCCCAATGACCTTGCGTCGATCGTCCCGCACTGATTACATAGGAGTGAGTGAGTGAGAGTGAGGGGAATATTTAAGCAAACCTTTACGCGTAAGATGAATCATTTCAATTAAAAATTAATAAAAGCGAATAAGAGAAATCTAAAAAGACCATCCGCTAGAATATTGTTCACTTTATTTACTGAAATCGAAAGTATATGATTTAACCTCATATTTACGAAGCGATTAGGTTTAAAGTTTTAAAATCGAGGCATGTTTGGGTCACATTTTAACCAAGTTTTAATTAATTTATCAAAAAATTAAAAAACCATCCTCTAAAGAATGCGTTGAATAATAACATATCTTTTTGAAAGATTTTTTAATTCAATATTTATGAAGAGAACCGGATTTTTCTGCAGTGATTTTTTTATGATTGCACCTTAATAACAATATTTAAAACAACAGCGCTATATTTATCTGTGCATAATCATATTAAAAATCATTTATCTTTAAGAATCATCTTTGCATGACGCACATTTATAGCTCAGATATACGAGTATGTTAGACAGGTGCGACTTTCTATCAAGTCATATTTGAATAAAAAAAGTTTTTTATTTTGAAATTATCATACCTAGTTATAAATTACGTTATGATGATGCATGGACCTACAAAAAAATACAGACGTAGTAAACAAATGTGAAGCATGCAAGGTAAGATAATTTCATTTGTTTGTACACGATCTGCACTCACGATGCACCAGTAAACTTTGACTTCAATAGTCTTAAGTACTTTCTTTTTATGGCTACTATTAGGTACATAAGGTTTTCTAGAAATTCGATAATACGAGTACATGTAGGATTCATTGTTATATGGTAACATGTGATGGTGTAATGTCTTCATACCTTTATGATCAGAAATTTGGCAACTCGCAAATGATGAAATGGAAACTCTGCAGGCTCACTCGCTCATTCTCTCCTTCTTACATCTCTTGTACCTTTAAAAGAGCCCTTTAAGAGAACACCTTGCAGTCCAGCATAGAGATGGGTGATGCAACGTATATTCTCTCTCCGCGCAGAAGAATATAGCTAGTGCATAGCTGTGAGTCAATCCCCTATATTCACATTTGGAACCCACTTCCACTTATCCCTCTATAAACATCTTTCTTTTTATTATTTTATCATTAAAATCTGTTGCGATTTTGCAACGAGTGATCAATACTGATGTGCAGACATTCGTCGAATTGACATACAAATAAACTACTAACCGCTGCCCGTGATTTCGTCTGCGTCCCTAGGGAACTCATTAAAATTCGGGATAAAAAGTAGCCTATGTTACTCCCAAGTTCTTATGCTATACTTATACCAAATATCACTAGCAAAATTGTGGTTTAGGCGTGAAAGCGCAACAAACAAACAAACTCATTTTCGTTTTTATAATATTAATATATGATTTTTCCTTCGATTTTTATGGGATCTCATCATCAGATCCTAACTTTGGTAACCTTGGGACCCCTCCAGGAGTATACTCTATCGAATACAAAAAAAAAATTAAAATCGGTCCATAATTAGCGGCGTAATCGCGTAACATGTCACCAAAAAAAACAACATACGGTTCGAATTGATAACCTCCTCCTTTTTTGATGTCGGTTAAAAATTCGAAAAAAGCATGCATTACTGCATATCAATGTCGCACCTTTCAAACCTTTATAAAGTGCCGCGCATTAGTTGTTACAATAGTGGATATGGACCTGGATGTGAGAGCAAATATTTTAAGTATTAAAACAAGAAAAATATCATTATAATATTGCATTGTCAACCGATATACATATTATGCATGAAACATTCCCTTTAGCCATATTGGTAATTGATTGTTTGATAACTAATAATTTTAAAAGACTTTTTTTTACTGTTTCATAACTAGTTATTAAAGTAGACGTTTTTTCTGCATTCGTAACTAATGTGAGATTACCAGCTTCGAAAAGAGACTTTATTTCAGCTCAATCGGAGACTGTGAAGTGGCCCAAATTTAACTTGCAAGATTTCATTACAGACACCGGACATATGAAAGTAAATAATAAAATAAATAAACAAACTTTTATGATTACATTGTCACGCGATATACATAATGCATTATGCATGCAAAATTTTAGCTTAATCGGAAACCGGGAAGTGGGTCAAATTTAGCTTGCACGATTTCATTACAGACACAGGACAGGTGAAAGTAAAAATAAACAAGTAAATTATTAAAAAAATACTTTTTTTAAATACAAGCTTTTATATCATCATAAAATAATAATAATATTGCATTGTCACGCGATATACATATGCATACAAAATTTCAGCTCAATCGGAGATCGGGAAGTGGGTCAAATTTAACTTGCAAGATTTCATTACAGACACCGGACAGGTGAAAGTAAATCAAAGCTTGTAATCGTACTAATATTATAAAAACGAAAGCGAGTTTGTTTGTTTGTTGCCTTTCACCCCTAAACCACTAAATTAATTTTAAATATATTTGGTATAAGGATAGCATAAGCACTTGGAAATAACATAGGCTACTTTTGATCCCGAATTGTAATGAGTTCCCTAGGGACGCAGACGAATTCGCAGCAGTTGTAGTTTATATTCGCATGTCAATTCGACGAATCTTTGAACATCAATATTGACCACTCATTGCAAAATCAAAATTGATGTTAATGATAAAGAAATAAAAAAGTAAGATTTTTTATAGAGGGGCCTAGCATATAACGCCGTCTCTTCTGATGATTAGTGGTGGTGGAAGTGGATTCCATCCAAATGTGAATAGGGGACTGACTCACAGCTATGCACTAGCTATATTCTTCTGCGTGGAGAGAGAATATACGCTGCACCACCCATCACCATGCCGGACTGCAAGGTGTTCTTTACCGCTTTCTTAAGGTTCCAAGAGTTGTAAGAAGGAGAGAACACGTGAGTCAGCAGAGTTTCCATTTCATCATTATGCGACATTGGAATGAGTTGCCAAATTTCTGATCATAAATTTATGAAGACATTACACCATCACATGTAACCATATCACAATGAATCCTACATCTACTCGTATTATCAAATTTCTAGAATACCTAATGTAATAGTAGCCAGAAAAAGAAAGTATTTAAGTCCTTTGAAGTCATAGTTCATCTTATGATAATTTTAAAAATATTTAAGAAAGTTTACCAGATTGTGTTAGTACTGCAAAAGAAACACAACACTCTTTTATGCAAATTTATAAAGGCAAGGAAACAAGTATAATTATTTAGAAAAAAACTTTTTTTATCAAGCTTTTATCATCATAATATTGCAATTTGTCACGCGATATATATATGCATGTAAAATTTCAGTTCAATCGGAAACCGGATAATGGATCAAATTTAACTTGCAAGATTTCATTATAGACACGGGACAGGTGAAAGTAAATAAAAACTGATTAAAAATATTTAATCCAAAATATCGTCAAGCACGTTTTATTGTAATGAAGCATTTAATAAAATAATTGCGAAAGTCTTTCTTTCTGTTTGTTAGTGGTATACCACTGAGACATCTAATGTGCCATATGTTCTACTCAAGGTTATAAACCACATTGTTATGGAGAATTGCCTTATTTTCGTTCAAAGATTCAATTGTGTTATTTAAAGTTAAATTCTAGATAAAATATTGATTGAGCTGCTATTTGAGGATGAATAGAAAAATTAATGCACTTGAATTAAATCCAAAATTTTTTGATATACTTAGTTTATATAAAAATACAAATAACATAGCAACCTAATGACGAGCACCTACCATACTACCTAATGGATAAAAATAAGTAATATGATCTGCGAATAGTATATACGTACAAAATGCCTTTTAGTTTTTTACAACACGAAAAGTCAGTACTTACCTAAATCATTGTATGTGGTCGTATTTATCTGAATGTACTCCTGAAACAGTTTCACGGCAGGATTGTCGGCATAATTGATGGGGCTGGAACTGACGAAGTTCACAAGTAGGATACCAGCAACGACAGCGAACACCATCTTGCTGTTCAGAAAGACTCGCACTTACCGCTGTCGCCGGTACATTAACCCGTTCGACATTTCAGCCGAATATATATGTATATCTCGCAATTATTTAGTAGGCGCGTGATGATAAAATTTGACATGGTGTGCGACGTAGATACATACTTTAGATAAAACACTTGTGCTGATAGATTTGATGTTGTGAACTATGATGGGTAAATATTGCTTTTGTTGAACTGCTGTTTACTCATTCATTTCTACATAGTTTCATTCTTACGAAAAAACCGGCCAAGCTGGACTCGCGCACCGGATGTTTCGTACAAACTTATCTAAGTATATAAGTTTCTAACTTGGTATGTACATATTTACGATGTTCAGATTATTTTCCTAGGATAGTACATGTGTTATCCTGCCAAATTTCATGATTCTAGATAAACGGGCAGTACTCTAGATTTTGATTTTTTTTCTACAACTAAGTTGGTAAACAAGCAAACGCCCACCTGATCGTAGTAAGCGGTAAACCTATATACCTGTGGCTCTTGTAAAATTCGCAGCAAATCTGCAATCCGAACAAGAACCATGTCACACCAATCTGATGTAGTCACCAAGATGTAGTCACACTACCACAGATAACATAATACTACACAGTAATTTCACTGCCATATCTTACCCTTCAAACGGGAACACAGCAATGCAAGCACTGCTGTTTTGCGGCAGAAATAATAGGTAATTCGGAGGTACCCAAACAGGTGACCCTGAGACAGTCTCCCTCCGGTTAAATTGCCTGTAAATTCCCCTGTGAAATTGCATTTTTTTTAAATATGCAATATACGGGTTCACATTTTTTTAAACGCGTTGACTTACAAGTATGATTATTCACTGCTGAACGAGGCTGTACGGCCGAGTATTTGATTTAATTTCAGTTTGATATCTCTATGCGTTCCCAAGAAAAAGGTCGCGGCAGACACACTGACAATAAATAATCCTATAAGAGTTCCGTTTGTTCCTTTTGAAGTTTACATTACCTTTTTTTTAGGGAGGGGAAATCTTTCTTACGGATTCGACAAGGAGCCGACTGACGAGGCCACCCCAAGGATATGCCGGACTCGGGTAGAAGACCCCATACTCGGCTAAAACCCCTCCAGATACTTCTACCTCCGTAGAGACACAATCGGGATCGGTGTTAGCCATTCCCCGATTGCGCCCCCTGGAGGGTTGCCTGGCGCAAGCGCCAGGACTTACCTCTACGGGGGGTCGACAAGTATCCCAGAATTCGACCCCCCAGACGGCCAAGCCAGGGGTGCAAAGTGTCTCCCGACCGGTAGGAATTTATGTTTATTTAAATTAGAATGTTTTGCTTCGTTTTGACGTCAATAAGTGCCTGTAAAGGCCTAAGTTGAATAAAGATTTTTGAATTTGAATTTTGGATCTTTTGTGTTGTCTTCCTAGGATACCAATCTGTGACAATTTTACTCCATTTTTACTCACTACTTCTTAGCGTATGCCCGGTCCATCTCCACTTCAGTTGGTCTATCTTTGTAGTAAAGTGCATCTATTTCTTGAGTCTTAGATTTTATGGTTGTATTTCTTACTCTGTCTTGTTTATTGCTAATCATCATACTTCTTTCCATGGCTCTTTTACAGCATTTGAGCATTATCTATGTGGTGTTTTGAAAGGGACCAGGTTTCACATCCATAGGTGAGGCAAGGTAAAATGCAGGTGTTAAACACTTTCCGTTTGATTGCTACACTAAATTCAGTAGATTTCATAACTTCCAACTATTGGCTATAAGTTTTTTTGATTTCTTTGGTAGTTTGATCTTTATGGGATATGATTTGCCCAAGGTAAGTATACTCGTTCACATATTCGTGGGGTAGGTTGTTGATTTTTATCTCTTGATTTTCAGAGTTTGTCAGTAGTCTTGTCTTATTTATGTTCATGGATAGTTCAACTTTATTACTTTCATTGTTTATTTCGTCAATAATTTTTTGTAGTTTCCTCGGATTTTCCTCAAACAGAATGATGTCATTAGCAAATCTCAGGTGATTTAGGTTTCTCCCATCGATGCATAAACCATAATAGTCCCAATCTAGTTTTCAGAATACATTTTCGAAAACTGCGGGCTACAGTTTTGGGGATAATGGGTCCTTTTATCGAAGTCCTCTTTCGATTTAAATGTTTCGCTGTTGATTCCCGTACTGGAAACCGCAGCAGAAAAGACCAGGCAGGAGGCTAAAGAAAAGGTGGATCAACTATGTTGAGGAAGACCTGAAGGCCATGGGACGCTTCACTAGCTGGAAAAGGAAAGTCACGGATCGGAGGGAGTGGCGCAAGTATGTGGAGGAGGCCAGGACCCACACAGGGTTGTAGCGCCGCAGAAGTAAGAAGTAGCTTACTTACTTCTTACTTCCAGTTTTATTCTTGCTTTGCTGTTGGCGTATATGCTTTTGATGATCTTAATGATGACCAACACTCATTTTGAAGAACGAAACCCTAAAAATAATTCACATAATATTACGTAAATGTTTGTGTTAGTATAACATTTTAAAATATTATTCATCAAAGTTGATTGTGTGGACAAAATGGTTATGGTTACCAAGTGTGTGGGGGTTCGAATTTATGAGGCAGGTTATGTGATCACCGGAAATCCGCCCTCCTAAGATAAAGCGCAGAACCCGCGGAAGTTAGACCAGTATTGATGAAGGAACTGGCAGACGATTTTTTTTGCCGACTGTGACTTTTGGTAATATTTCTTATATAATTTTTGACCGACTTAAAAAGGAGCAGTTTCTCAATTGGATGCGTAATTTTTTTGTGTGTATGTTACGCGATTACACCGCCAATTGTGAACCTATTTTCAAAATTATTTTGCATAGAGTATACTCCGGCGGTGGTTCCATTGCACCAAAGGCAGTATCTGAGGATGGGGTCTCAAGAAATCGAGGGAAATCCTTAAATTTCATAGGTACATATTTCGTGTTTATTCCGAAGCTATTCAGGTATTTGCGTCTGGTAGTCATGTACCGAGCTGATGATGGAAGGATTCTTAACTCTTAGGAAGTTAGAGGTTTTTTTAAAAAATAATAGGCACGTATTGACCCTTTGTCGTATTCTTTCAAGTTACTCCAGTGAGCTGGTATTAAATTTACTAAAAAGATAGAAAAAAATAATATAAACAGACTTCAAAAACACTTATAATTATACATACAGACAACATTACATTTATACATATATTGAAGTCGATGCCAAACGATAATCCGCTAGAAAGTTTTAAAATTTAGCACAGACAAAATACACAAAATACACAAAAATTTACTCTTATATTTTTAAAACTTTTAAGTGTTTTGAAGTCGGTTTTTTCTGTAAAAATTTTAGACTTTTTGTGGCTTACAAGCTCGCGTTTGCAAACGTTTTTCTTTAACAAAATGTAATAAGTAATTATAAATATTCATTTTCCAAAATGAATTTTCCAGAAAGGGACGAGGGACAGACGGCGGGAAAGTCGTTATTTTGTTTTATACTTTTAGAGATTTGTATCCAAGTAGAAGTAACTTCAGTTCAATTTTCAAAAACTTTAGCAGTATGGAACAGTATTATTTTTTTAAATGTCTTTTAAAAACAAAAAAAAATCCAAACTTAGTAGTATTTTTTATCAACAAGAAGCGATCTCAGTAGATTAATTGGTTAGCCAAACATTTGAAAACAGAATAATAATAGTAGGTATAGTAATGGTAATGTAGGTGTACTTATTAATGTTGAAAATACCACCGTAAACTGTATCTACTCAAAAAGTTATCTCTCATCATGCAAACATTAGACTTTATCACGCATTTAAAAATATTATCTAGGACAATAAAATGAGTCTAAACATTATGACACGTATATAAACAATTTTTATTAGTGTAAATTATTTTATTGTATCGTTTAGTTGTTGGATCATCGCCGGTTTTATTATGTTGTTAATCTTTATAATGGATTTTTAACCTTGTACCTAATATTCGTAATCTATGACGTAAATTGATCTGGCTAGACGGCAGTGTGTCTTGTCACGCAACACGTGCGCAACACGTGCGCAACACGTAGGTACGAACCAAGTCCAGCTGAGGCGCGTTCAGAGCCTCTGGGTGTAGTTGTCCGGTTGTTTTTTAACTCGCTCAGAGGCGTTGAACGGATTGCAGCTACCATCTCTTTTATCTCCCTCTTTTACATATTTTTTTTTATTTCTCTCTCTTTCTAGTAGATGACATTATAGAATATGGCCGCCAATATCATCCAATCACGTAAGAGTATTTCAGTAATAAACGTCAGAGCGTATTACAACCATCAAATTCAATGGTTGTTCGGTTGTAACTCGCGCCAACACTCTTAAGGTCTTAAACGGGCGGTTGTTTCACCCGGTTGTCACGCTCGAAGGCATTGAACGGGGTTAGAGCGAAAAGTTGTACTTCGCACGAAGGCCCTGAACGCGCCTCCGCACCACTAGACAAATGCCACACGCTAACTTTCCGTAGTCGTTCCGTAGAAAAAAACCGGCCAAGTGCTAGTCGGACTCGCGCACCGAGGGTTCCGTACAAACCTGTAGGTATATAAGTAAGTGAACTTTTACCATATATTTTTATTATATGATGTAACTTAAAAATTTACGGTTTTCGAAATTTTTCCTTTATCTGTGCTAGAGGACATTACTTCGTACCAAATTTCAAGATCCTCAGTTCACGGGAAGTACCCGGTAGGTTTTGATTCCCTTGCGAGTGTCGAAAATTTGCGGCATAAACGGCTGTATCTTTTGAATGCGTTGGCTTAGATGTTTAATTTTTTACAGCTCCAAGGGACAGTAGACCTGAGTATTTGATATAAATTTCAGCTTGATACCTCCACGCGTTCCTGAGAAAAAGTGTTTTGACAGACAGACAGACGGACGGACGGACGGACGGACAACAAAGTGATCCTATAAGGGTTCCGTTTTTTCCTTTCGAGGTATGGATCCCAAAAAAATGTATGGAGATGACATTAACTGCGGAAAAAATAGCGTGAGATTGTCGTACACGGAAAAAAAAGAGTCCCGGGATTTCTTTCGTTCAAAACATTATATTGTCTTGAACATATTTTGTTGAGACAAAACAATATACAATAAACAATATCAAAACAATAAACAATATCGTTCGTGGACACCATCATTCATCATCTGTATTAATATTTATATTATTATATAGTTATAATATATATTTTATGTATCTGTATACCGGGTGTAACTGAACACCCCAATAACATTTAAGGGGCATATAAGTTAGATATTAAATAGACCTTCAGTGCTTGTGTGAGACCTGGAACCCCAATACTTTCAGAGTTATTTGATTTTAAACTGAAAGCAAAAACTTTTAAGTGACAACCATAATCGGCTCTTAACACAAAAGAAATTTAAACACAAAATGACACGTGACAGACGTGAGCGTAGTATTCCTCGTACGCTTACGTAGAGCTGTCGGCACTTAATACCAAAAAAATATTTATTTTGTTTGTATGACGTGAGCATAGTATTCCTCGTACGCTTACGTAGGGCTGTCGGCACTTAATACCAAAAAATAATTTATTTAGTTTGTATGGAAAAAAAAGTAGGTTTGTTAGCCCTAATATTTTTTCTACAGAATCTCTACTTCTGATAGACACATACCCTTAAATGTTATTGTGGTGTTCAGTTACACCCTGTATATATATATTTTGTATGTGTGAGTGTGTGAGTGTGTGAGTATGTAAGTATTTTCTTTTAATATCACAATATTTTAATATTACATTTTTTTTCTTTTATGCCGCCATCTATTTTCTCTGCTTGGCCCAATGGTTGACTGGTAGAGAGCGATGTTCATCGCTAAGTCCGCCATATGTACAAACCTATTGTAACATGGAAGTATAAATAAATAAATAAATATACTTTGAGACAGTTTGCCAGGGAATTGAATTAAAAACATTCGTTTTCTTAATTCAATTCGAACATATTATTTTAACCTGAAGTTAATTTCGTTGCTTTAATAACATGAAACTTACTTAACCGAAGATATCTCGAATAATTGTTTCAATACTTTCATGTTCTTGTTTTACAAAATATGCCTTTAGACCAAGTATTTATAAATATGCAACAAAACTTAGTTATAATATTAAACGAAACTAATATTAAACGAATATTTCTTTAACACAAGAAACTTGAGGTCATTTCAATACAAAAGCTTCTTGGAGTGAAATACTTATTCCAAAATTTTGTTTTAATATCACAGCCAATTGATCAATGTAAATTTTGTTTCCCGATGAAACTTTTTTTCTTTGATGAAATTAAAAGACATTATTGAATGGAGTCAACAGATTGCTATTAGAATGCAACATTACTTTAACACAAGAAAATCATTGTCTCCGTTCGATTACACTGAGGTTTTTTATCACAACTTTCTTTGTTTTCGTTCAAGAGTGTGTATATATTATTTTAATGTAAAAAGTTCTTCAATTAAAATATTGAAAATTTTGCTTTAATACCATAGGTTTCTTTGTTACAAGTACACCTTTTGTCCGTTCAACCTTTTATTTTTCTTGAAGGAAAATTTATGACTGTTTTAATGTAAATAAATTGTGCATTTTTAATGGTGTCAATAGAATTTTAATCTAATGAGATATTGCTTTAGCACAAGAATTCCGTTATCTGACTTTGAAAACAAATGTTCTTTTCAACTAAGGCAATATCACTTTCGGTTTACAACTTTTAATTTTAAACAAGATGTTTAAACAAGATGTCAGACTTTCATATGTAATACACAATGCTTGGATGAAAAACACAATGTCCACAGAGAACTTGTACGAGTATTCTCCCACAATGCGTCAACCATACCACACTACGCGTTCTTGATTTGACTGATTCAGTGAAGAAGCCTTCGTCTGATGAATTCTTTCTTTGTCTGCGGATGGTTTGGAGTATGAAAACCAACGAATGTTGTGCCAATATAATGTAAATGTATAAGTTTAGTGATGATTTTAATAGTTCTCAGATCAAATTCAGTGAAACATGAAAGCAAGCAGTGCACTATTACCATGGCCGTACCAAAAAAAAAATATTGCTGTTCTTTTGAAGTCCTGGAAAATTCCGAAATAAATAATTCCAACGTTTTGCAGTGAGATATTTCGATTAGATGTTACTTTGGATTTTTTTTATATTCATTCACTTCCTTGAGTCCTAGTGTAAGGCACTTTGTTACACCTCGTATATAACATATGACATTTCCAAATAACATTAAAAATATAAATTTTCAGATACGAAATTACCAACGAACTTGACATGGGTTCGACGCAAGCCTACATTGTCCCACCCGTCCCAGGATCCATGGAAAGACATCCTGGGAGTCATCCAAGACTGGGAACATTAATTTACTACCAAATAGTAAATCAATGACAGGGAAGCTTTCACTCAAGAATGTCAGACAGTATCATGATATTAGTTGAGGTGAGTCAACACTTATGCAACGTAGAATACAACTTCTTTGACTTCTTTTAGTTTGCTTTTAGAAATCATAAATAATCCTTCAAAACTTATTAAAATCCTCTAAGCTTACGATAATATGTGGTTCGGTTTTTATTAAATTTGTAGCTCAAATAAAGTAATTGCATCTCTAAAATGTTACTGGAACTCTCGGTGGGCGAGTCCGATGGCTCATGGTCGATTATACACCTTGCACTTTTGGATTATATTGTCCATAACATTAAAAAAATGTTTGATCGACTAAAAGTGTTATACAATTTTATAGCTGACACATTCATAATCAGCAGATCAGACTGAACATGAATATGTCAGCTACAAAATTGCATAAAAACTTTTTGGTTGTCCAAATACTCTTTAAATGTTATATACGATATAATCCGAAAGTGCAAGGTGGCATAAGAATAAACAAGTATTATTAGTTATTCTTATGAAGGTGGCTTGATTTAGGTGTCCGGGAGTGTATTTAAGCCATTTTTACAAAAATGACTGCGCTGTGGACTCGGCGCTTGCCTTCCAATCGGGAGGTTCAAGGTGCGATACCGCCAATTATTCTTCGTCTATGCCGCCATGTACCAATGTGTTTTTCGTTTTCGAATTTCATATGTACATTTGTCTGGCGCTCCTACGGTAAAGGAAAACATTGTGAGGCAACCTGCATACATCTGTGAAGAAATTCAAAGGTGTATGTGAAGTCGACCAATCCGCACTAGGCCAGCGTGGTTGACTAAGGCTTAAAACCGTAACTTAAGGAAGGCTCGAGTCCTTCGGTGGGGACGTAATGAGCTGTTGTGATGATGACAAAAATATTATATTTTACTTTCATTTTTCTTTCAGAATCCTGGTGATAATAACGCCTCTATATAAAAGCAGATGATGAAAAAGGTGGGAAACGAAAAATTTATGTTATTGTGTATATTGTGTTAGTTACGGGAAGCTTGAGTCTAGATTTAAAGTTTAGTCTGCCAATATAGACTTATTCTGTCAAACATAAGGTTTGTAGATTAAGACCACAAAAAATGCAAAAATGTAGATAAGTGATCTATCGCATAGGGTATTGCAAGTAGGGATCATCGAGATGGTTTAGGTCATTAGATCTTTTGATGTAGGTATGTGGCAGAGTAATATTTTACTGCATCTGTAAAAAATTTATAAAATATATCGACTATATAGTTAAGCAATAAAATTGTATAAAAATAGGAATTAATTAATCGTGTATCTTAAGGAAATCGCTTACTGTAAAGTTAATTTTTAATGAATAAATAATATTTTATACTTTATTAAGAATGTTTTCATTTTTAAAACTCTTTCCCAGAATGAATTAAATAAGAAACTGACAATACTGGAGTAAAATAATGTGTTTTTGATGATCGAAGTACTTTGTAGTGATAATTTTTTTTTGTTGTTTCAGATCCAGTTGTACCTCTACTTGGCTCTATGGAATGAATTTATCAGAGCAAAACCCCACTAATTCTGCTCCTCATACTAGTAATTTTTTGTGGCATATTGTTGCTATCCACACATCAGTTACACGACGTAAGCAGAAATAATGCAAGAGCTCCGAAGATGATACAGTACTGCTCAGATGCAACAACTTTATTTATGGCATCTCCGAATCGTCGTGTAGAAATCTAATCAGTGGTGTAGCACTCTTGGAGTTCTTGCATTATTTCTAAATACGCCGTGTAACTAAAGTGTAGTACCAATAGCAATAATGTCACAAAAACATTTAATATGAGAAGGAATCTAAACGGTGCTGTTTAGTGGGGATTTGCCCTGATAAATGTATTCCATTAAGTCATGCTTTTGTCAGTTTCTTTGAAGATCATTTATACTTTAGACCGAGAGAATATTTTCTTCTAAATAGAAATTATTCTTTTAAGACAAAAAAAAAATATATTGACTCGAATACCTAGATTTCCATCAGATAAGTCGATATGCTTGGTTCAAAATGTTAAATCTTACGAAAACAAAATATTGTATTGAGCTAATATGCTGATGTTATAATGCAAAACAAATAATTACTCAGAACAATACTATATCTACTTAGTTTAAAGTAGATGGTATTTAGAACCAAGATTTCAGTTAGATTGTCAGAAAGAAGTAATGACTTGAATCAATTATATCGATCATGTTGAACCAAGGCAGACAGAATCTCCATTCAATACTTTATATTTAATTCATTTAATTGTGTAGAGATGAGCACAAGATAATATTATCTTGACTGGAAGAAATTATCGTCTAAATAAAGTGGTTTAGAAAACCGATATCATTGAATCAAAAAATTATTTCATTCATTTGAGGAAGAAGAGTTCAGGACAAAATCTATGTTATCTTGACTGAATGGCGTGATCGTGTTATACTAAAGTGTTTTTGAAAACCAATTCATTGGGATAAGACAATCATTATTTAATTCAAAATTCTGTTATGTTTAGTGAATCGACAGTGTTATTTTGATTGAATGCAGTTTACATTCGTTCAACATGATATCATTTTTGAATTAAAAAAATATGCATATATATGCACTATGCAGTTAAATGTAGAAGATTTAAGAAGAAACCGCATATTTTCTTGAATCAAGATATCTTTTTTTTTCCGTGTCATTTCCATAAATTTTTTTAATGAATGAATGTATACTTTATTGCACAGAGAAACAACATAAAAAAAAACAAACTATAGAAACAAACACAAAAGGCGGCCTTATTGCTAAATAGCAATTTCTGTCAGGCAACCTTAGGGGAAAGTAGAGTGTAAAAGTAAATAATGGAGCGAGAAGTTCATTGTAAATACATATTTAACATAATATAAACTAATATATACATAATTATTATTAAGCAAACATATACATATTTTATCAACTATATTAAATATAATAAACAATATCCTACACAAGGATATTTTAAGGACAGTGAGTAAATACAATTAATTGCCTATACTTCAGCTCAAGGAAATATTTTTCAAGGAATAATGTATAGTATATAGAGGGTGCTCGCCTTATGGCCTCAGGTAAAGAGTTCCGCAGTTTAATAGCTTTTTTCTGCGGAACGACTGCGGAAAAGTTAGCGTGTGGCATTTGTTTAGGGGGCAGGACACTAGATTACTTTTTCGCACCACCACTCAAAAAGGACATATTCTGTGTCATGTGAACCTATTATAGCCGACTCTAAAAAACAGCCATTGAATATTGGACAGCATTTTCTTCTCTCTCTAGGGATTAAATTAATTTTTACTTGGAACACCAAAAGTACTTTAATTTTGATAGAAACCCATCTCATATTGTTATGCGAAAAAGAATAATGATTCTGAATCGACTACATATGCCCAAAAATCCGTGAAGACACTATAGTTTATTCTAGACTAGCTGTGCCCACGAACTACGTTTCGCCATCAAAATGCTTAAACAGTGTTAAGTTTTTTCCTCCATAATTATTCAACTTTATTCTGTCTTTCTTGAGTAGCGGCCATTTCGAAATTACGACAATTTTCGTAGGTTCGTAATGCTCTAGGTACTCTTCAGGGCCTTTCATTTAATACCCATATTGCTGGGTTTGAAAACGATCTTTTATCCATTTTTTTGAGCGGCGGCCATGTTTAATTAAGGGCAATTTTTCTAAGTTCATAATGCTCTACTCTTTGAGGCCTTTCATTTGATACCCATATTGCTAGGTTTGAAAACAAACTTATATCCACCTTTTTTGTGCAGCGGCTATGTTGAATTTATGTCAATGTTGCTCAGTTAATAGTGCTCTACTCATCAAGGCCTTTCATTTGATACCCATATTGCTGGGTTTGAAAACGAACTTTTATCCATTTTTTTGAGCGGCGGCCATGTATAATTTAGGGCAATTTTCCTAAGTTCATAATGCTCTACTCTTTGAGGCCTTTCATTTGATACCCTTATTGCTAGGTTTGGAAACGAACTTATATCCACCTTTTATGAGCAGCGGCCATGTTGATTTATGTCAATATTGCTAAGTTCATAGTGCTTTGCGCATCAAGGCCTTTCATTTGATACCCATATTGCTGGGTTTGAAAACGAACTTTTATCCTTTTTTTAGCGGCGGCCATGTTGAATTTAGGTCGATTTTTCTAGGTACCTAATGTTCTACTCTTCAAGGCCTTTCATTTGATACCCATATTGCTAGGTTTGGAAACGAACTTTTATCCACCTTTTTTGAGCGGCGGTCATGTTGAATTTATGTCAATGTTGCTAGTTTTATAGTGCTTTGCTCGTCAAGGCCTTTCATTTGATACCCATATTGCTGTGTTTGAAAACGAACTTTTATCCTTTTTTTTAGCGGCGGCCATGTTGAATTTAGGACGATTTTTCTAGGTACCTAATGTTCTACTCTTCAAGGCCTTTCATTTGATACCCATATTGCTAGGTTTGGAAACGAACTTTTATCCACCTTTTTTGAGCGGCGGTCATGTTGAATTTATGTCAATGTTGCTAGGTTCATAGTGCTTTACTCATCAAGGCCTTCCATTTGATACCCATATTGCTGGGTTTGGAAACGAACTTTTATCTACCTTTTATGAGCAGCGGCTATGTTGAATTTATGTCAATGTTGCTAAGTTCATAGTGCTTTGCTCATCAAGGCCTTTCATTTGATACCCATATTGCTGGGTTTGGAAACGAACTTTTATCCTTTTTTTTAGCGGCGGCCATGTTGAATTTAAGTCGATTTTTCTAGGTACCTAATGCTCTACTCTTCTAGGCCTTTCATTTGATACCCATATTGCTAGGTTTGGAAACGAACTTTTATCCACCTTTTATGAGCAGCGGCCATGTTGAATTTATGTCAATGTTGCTAGGTTCATAGTGCTCTACTCATCAAGGCCTTTCATTTGATACCCATATTGCTGGGTTTGGATACGAACTTTTATCAATTTTTTTGAGCGCCGGCCTTGTTTAATTTAGAGCAATATTTTCCTAAGTTCATAATGCTCTACTCTTCTAGGCCTTTCATTTGATACCCATATTGCTAGGTTTGGAAACGAACTTTTATCCACCTTTTTTGAGCGGCGGCCATGTTGAATTTATGTCAATGTTGCTAGGTTCATAGTGCTTTACTCATCAAGGCCTTTCATTTGATACCCATATTGCTGTTTTGAAAACGAACTTTTATCCTTTTTTTTAGCGGCGGCCATGTTGAATTTAAGTCGATTTTTCTAGGTACCTAATGCTCTACTCTTCTAGGCCTTTCATTTGATACCCATATTGCTAGGTTTGGAAACGAACTTTTATCCACCTTTTATGAGTAGCGGCCATGTTGAATTTATGTCAGTGTTGCTATGTTCATAGTGCTCTACTCAGCATTTGATACCCATATTGCTGGGTTTGGAAACGAACTTTTATCAATTTTTTTGAGCGCCGGCCTTGTTTAATTTAGGGCAATATTTTCCTAAGTTCATAATGCTCTACTCTTTGAGGCCTTGCATTTGATACCCATATTGCTAGGTTTGGAAACGAATTTTTATCCACCTTTTTTGAGCAGCGGCTATATTGAATTTATGTCAATATTGCTTGGTTCATAGTGCTTTACTCGTCAAGGCCTTTCATTTGATAGCCATATGCTGTGTTTGAAAACGAACTTTTATCCTTTTTTTAGCGGCGGCCATGTTGAATTTAGGTCGATTTTTCTAGGTACCTAATGCTCTACTCTTCTAGGCCTTTCATTTGATACCCATATTGCTAGGTTTGGAAACGAACTTTTATCCACCTTTTTTGACCGGCGGCCATGTTGAATTTATGTCAATGTTGCTAGGTTCATAGTGCTCTACTCATCAAGGCCTTTCATTTGATACCCATATTGCTAGGTTTGGAAACGAACTTTTATCCACCTTTTTTGAGCGGCGACCATGTTGAATTTATATTAATGTTGCTAGGTTCATAGTGCTCTACTCATCAAGGCCTTTCATTTGATACCCATATTGCTGGGTTTGGAAACGAACTTTTATCCGATTTTTTTTGAGCAGCGGCCATGTTGCATTTTAGGCGATTTTCCTAGGTTCATAATGCTCTACGCTTCAAGGCCTTTCATTTGATACCTTTATTGCTAGGTTTGGAAACGAACTTTTATCCACCTTTTTTGAGCGGCAACTATGTCGGCGAATTTACGTCAATGTTACATTAGGATCAAGAGTCCCGTACTCCCTCTACGCGTAACCCAGAATCATTGCAGTCAGATGTTTTTTCTTACCCTGCGTTCCGTAAAACGATAAAAGTGATAATATCGCGAATCCGACCAAAGTCACAACCTAACCTACTGATTCAATAGCCCTTATATTTTGTGACGATTTAATTTGGTCGGATTCGCGATATTATCGCTTTTATCGCAATTCGGAACGCACGGTTAATTATCAATATTAATCAATTACTTTTAATAGTTTTAAATGAATGAAAGAGTTTGATTCCTTAGTCATAAAAACATATAACACCTTTCAAAATACCTTGAAAAAGGTATCTTCACTTTTCAACATTTGAAATATTTCAAAATTGTACCGATTTTGTGAAAATTGGTCAAGGATTAAACCAACCTACAAATTTTATATTTGTGACGTGATATTGTCATAAAAATAATAATAATAATAATAATGTTTTATTTATTCTCTCACACAGACAATTACAATTACATATAGCTTAGTAAGTAATGACATTTTTTTTTCTTATATAATTTAAAGTCTATGTGAGAGACTGGTATCTGTACTAGGAAACCTGTATGACAGATTACCAGCCTCTCCACATCCGAACCAGATGGAAACATCAAAAGGGTAAACATAATAATAGAGTAAAGTAAAGATGTCATTGTGTGAGCTTGTAATAGGTATATACATTTATACATCAATTAGGTCGTGTCGCAACAAACGTTAAGTGTGTACGTACGCGCAGTTTAGCGTGTAAGCAAATTTAATAATATAAGTTTGTAATTAATTAAATATTTTCGGCATTCAATAAATGGACTTTGGGACATCAACATGTTTCTTTAAATACCTGAACTCACCACATATTACATGGCGACCCTGCCATCGGAACCACGTTCTACGAACGGTTACCATGGAAGAGGTATGAAAAAAAGAAGAATACTTAACTGCAAGAAGACATGGGAAAACGCAATCTAAAGAAGAAGTGGTTATTGCGCACCTGGTCCGCCAATTTCAAGAGAGCTAGCAAGAAATAATATCAACACTATATCGCGCGCCGACCTAACCACTACGTTCGTATAGAAGAAAGAAGGCTATTCAAGAGGTGTCCAGGGTATAGCCCGGCCCACTCGCCGTCGCCGCCTGAACCTGCCACCTGCCACCAGCCACCAGCCCTACAGAAATGAGAAGCGTGCCACGTGCCAACGCCTCGTCATCGCGCCATGCCATCGCCCGGTTCAGTTAAGACATATGAGATCTTGGTAGTATGTATTTAATTATTTTGCGTAATGCGCTATTTTTTTTCCTTTTAATATAAAATACCTATTGGACCTATATTATATAATACTATATTAAGCTATTTTTTTTCTAATTAAAATTTTTGTCTAGTGTAATATTAGAGATACATGAGCTGTTTACGTCATTAAACTAACCCGCAAAACAGAGAATCAAAAATGAGTTCAAAAAGTGAATTTGATATTAAAACGGCTATTGCCTTGTTACCTGTAATGACTGGTGAAGAATCAGTCACCAATTCGCTGATTAATAGTATCGAATTGTATAGTAAGATGATCTCTGACGCATCTAATAAGCAATTGCAGCCGTGTTTTAATAATAGTATAAGTGTATCAATGAAAATAACGGATAATGTTAGGTACAGACATTCGATTCCGCCGCGATGCGAAATAATTAGGTTTATTCCTACAGCATCGAAACGCGATTGTGTAATACTGTCAAAAGAAATTCAAAAAGGTATTTTTGTAGCAGGGTTGATTGCGAAACCAAATAATGGTCGAATCCCCTTACGAATTTTAAATACAACAAATAATGAAGTGGAATATGATTTCCAAAATTTAGATATTCATGACTTAAGCTATTTTGACATTTGTTGTCTTTCAGAAGAAAAGAACAGTGTCAGTAGAGTAAAAACTTTATTTGAATTATTAAATTTATCTTACATGAACAAAGAAGAAAGACAACACATTGAGCATATTTGTGCAAAATATGCCGATGTCTTTCATCTTCCAGGAGATAAGTTAACGACTACCAACTTAATGACGCACACGATATCCTTAAAGGATAACGTATCACCTAGTTATGTTAAGCCGTATAGGATACCTCACTCTTTAAAACAAGAGGTACAAAAACAAATTGACGATATGTTAGCCAACGATATTATAGAAGAAACCATCTCAGAGTGGTCTAGTCCAGTTCTATTAGTCCCCAAAAAATCAGATAGGTCAAACGAAAAGAAATGGAGATTAGTCATCGATTATAGACATCTTAACAATAGAATCAAGGACGATAAATTTCCCTTACCGAATATAACAGAAATATTAGATTCTCTTTCCGGTAGTATCTATTTTTCAAAGTTAGATCTTTCTCAAAGTTACTATCAATTATCCTTAGATGAAAAATCTCGTAAATATACAGCATTTAGTGTGGACAAAATGTACCAACTTGAATTAGATCCTGAATCTCGAAAATACACAGCTTTCACCACTGATAAAATGTATCAGATGAAACGCTCCCCCATGGGTTTGAAAACATCCCCTAGTGTTTTTTCACGATTAATGACCATAGCCATGTCTGGTATAAATTATAATCAAGCTTTTATTTATTTAGATGATTGCGTCGTCATTGGGAAATCCATAGATATTCACAATAAAAATTTAGTTACTGTATTAGAACGATTACGAAAAGTAAATCTAAAATTAAATCCGTTGAAATGCGAATTCTTACGTACTGAAATTGTTTATTTGGGTCACAAAATTACATCGCAAGGCATTCTTCCTGACGACAGCAAAATTGCAACTTTGCGCAATTATCCAGTGCCATCGAGTACGGATGACGTCAAGCGATACGTAGCCTTTGCTAATTATTATAGAAGGTTCATACCTAACTTTGCAAACATAGCGTATCCATTAAATAAATTATGTAAAAAGAATGTACAATTTGAATGGACTTCCGAATGCGAACAAGCTTTTCAATCTTTAAAATCGGCGTTAATGTCGCCACCTGTGTTGCAATATCCCAATTTTTCAGAAAATAACATATTTGAACTCCGTACTGACGCTTGCAAAACAGGTTTAGGCGCCGTTTTGTCTAACAAAAATGGTCACGTTATTGCATACGCCAGCCGTAACTTGTCGCCCGCAGAAAGTAGATATCCAATTATAGATTTAGAATTACTAGCTATAGTATGGGCCGTCAGACATTTTAGACCGTATTTATACGACAGAAGGTTTAAAATATTCACGGACCACAAACCTTTAGTATATTTATTTAGTTTAAAAGATCCGTCCAGTAGATTAACAAAGTTTCGACTGTATCTCGAGGAATATGATTTTGAGATCATCTACATCCCGGGTCGAAGTAATGCAGCTGCAGACGCATTAAGTCGACTCTCGATGACGATGACGTGTGATGACTTAAAGGCAATCGGAGAAAACGTTGTCTCGGTATTGACTCGCGCGCAAACAAAAAGATTAGAGTTTAAGAATCCGACACAAATCAATGACTTGACTCAAGAGTCTTCTACCAGTAACAGGCCTGATCAACCTGAGACCGTAGAGATTCTTAAAAAACCGAAAGATGTAATTGAATTAGTTTTCACTAGTGAAAAACACTTTAAAAACCAAATTTGTCTTTACTCTGATAAGAAGTATTGTACTTATATACCTTCACAGTGTGTTATATACCTAAATACTCGATCGTTATCTACCCCACAGGAGTTAGCGAGAGATTTGGGAACGCTATGCGAAATACACAATATATGTGAGATATTAATAATTAAAAATAAAGAAAATGCAACAAATGTAAAAATACTTGCAAGTTATATGAAAAAGTTGCATAATAAGGTACCAAAAATTTTAATAACAAAAGATGTGATAAGAGTTAGTGGTCACGAAGACAAGAAAATAATTTTAAATGATTTTCATTTATTACCCACTAGCGGACATGCAGGAGTAAATAGAATGCTCAACAATTTGAAGCAATACTATTATTGGCCAGGAATGTCAAATGACGTCATAGACTACGTCAAAAAATGTAAGCATTGTCAATATAATAAATTTTCAAACCGCTTGATAAAAGAGCCTATGGTAATTACAAATACTGCAAACTCAGCATTTGAGCGAATAGCGTTAGATATCATGGGCCCTTTACCTGTCGATGCCTATAGTAATAAATACATTTTGACATTGCAATGTGATTTATCGAAATTCGTGGAAGCGTATCCTTTACAAAGTAAAGACACTAATTCTGTAGCACGATGTATTGTATCTAATTTCATTTTGAGATATGGTGTCCCCAAAGAAATCATTACTGATAAAGGTAGTGAGTTCATGTCTAGTGTTATGTCCGATATTTGTAAAATATTAAAAATCGAAAAATTAAATTCCACGGCTTACCACCATGAGACAATTGGTTCATTAGAGAATAGTCATAAATCATTAGGTGTATATCTACGAATACAATGCGATAGAAATATTACCGACTGGAGTGAATGGTTACCATTTTGGGCATTTTCTTACAACACCACAGTGCACACGGAAACAAAGTACACTCCATTCGAGTTAGTGTTTGGTAAAAATTGTAAACTGCCTTCTCATTTCGATAATTTAATTGAACCTTTATATAATTATGATGACTATCCAAAAGAGATGAAATATCGTTTACAGAGAGCTCAATATGATGCAAAAAATAATTTAATTTGTAGTAAATTAAAAAGAAAATTATTGTATGATAGAAATAGTGTTCCTTTAAGTTATAAAAAGGGTGATCTTATTTTGGTAAAGAACCAAATAGGAGATAAGCTTCAAAATGTTTATAACGGTCCCTTTGAAGTTATTGAAGAACAGTCACCTAATGTTAAGATTTTAAAGGATAATAAGGAATATCTTATTCATAAAAATAACACAAAAATGTTTTATAAATAAATGTTTTTTTTTTATGTAAATTAATTATACTTCAATAGGCTATTTTCTTTGTTTTTATATAACAAAATTAAATATAGGATTAAGATACATTGATGTATTTGCATTTTATTATTAATTATTGTATTGCAACATGACTTAATTGTTTTTTTTTTTACATTTTACATTAATATATTTTACATTGCTTTTTATTGCTAATAATTGTACCTATTTGTATTGCAAAATGACTTTTTTTTTAAAAAAAAAAAACTCTTCCCTTCAGAAGGGGAGGGTGAGTAGGTCTTTTTCGGGGAGTTGTAATAGGTATATACATTTATACATCAATTAGGTCGTGTCGCAACAAACGTTAAGTGTGTACGTACGCGCAGTTTAGCGTGTAAGCAAATTTAATAATATAAGTTTGTAATTAATTAAATATTTTCGGCATTCAATAAATGGACTTTGGGACATCAACATGTTTCTTTAAATACCTGAACTCACCACATATTACAAGCTCAAATGTGAAAATTATTATAACTTGGAAGTATGCGTGTGTGATGGGAGTGTGTGGTGTTTGCTTGTGTTATTGTAAATGTATGTGCGTGAAGTGTAATGTATGGGAATGCGGTATACGTGTCCACTGTGTGGAGTATGTGCGTAAACCTGTTAAGAGGGAACTGCAAGCAATTCTTCAGTCGCATCATAGTCTAAATTTAGTAGCCATTTGGTAATACTTTCCTTACTACCAAACTAAGCTTATACTTGCTAAGCGGGTATATGTTTATATTTTTATTGATTTTGTTATATAAATAACTGCCCAAAAATCCAAAGAATCTTTTTGAAAAGGCCGAAGTCCACTGGATATTTGAAGTACAGACTTTGTGTTTGAGCCTTTTGTCTGCAATTATGACGTGGTCATATTTAGTGATGGTGTGTTGTTTAAGCACAGTATAAAGAATGAATAATCGACGTACACTCAAAACTCCAGCTAGGGCATAAAGATCTTTAGTTGGATAACGAAACGGTTTAGAGTAACTAACTTTTAAAACAGTACGCTGGGCTCTTTCTACTTTTAATAAACTGGTCTTACAAGCTCCTCCCCACACAGTGATACAATATATTATAATTGATTGGCAGAGGGATTGGTAAACTAATTTTAAAATCGAATTCTCAGCAACGTGGCGGAGGTTTTTAAAGATGAAGATCAGTTTTCGTATTCTGGAGCAGAGAAGATCTAGATGAAGGTTGAAGCTGAGCTTGTTATCAATTACTACACCAAGATATTTGATATTGTCAACCATAGTGATTACATCACAGGAACACAGTTCACTATAAGTACATGTATGCACCTTTAAGGAAAATGTTTCCCTGGGAGAAGTTTTAACAGAAAAGGGCATGAATTTAGTTTTCCCGGCATTAAGAGTAAGAGCATTCTTTCGGAGCCATAAGGTTACCAGGTCAAATCCCCGTTGTGAAAAGCTAAAGGCCTCTTCCCAGCTATCGCCATGAAAAATAAGGGCAGTGTCATCAGCGAACGTTATAATTTTGCCATTCAACAATTGGAGATCACATAGTTCGTTGATAAATGTGAGAAATAGGGTAGGACCCAATACACTACCCTGTGGTACGCCATAGTTTATCGGCAGGTCACTACTAGTAAATTCACCCACTTTTACCCTTTGGAGTCTATTACTTAAGTAATTTTTGAAAAGGGTGAGTTGAACACCACGGATTCCCAATGCCTCTAACTTGTCAAGAAGTAGTGGGACAGAGACTGTGTCAAAAGCTTTTGCAATGTCTAAGAAAATTGCTACCACTTTTTTCTTCCGGTCCAGTTGGGTAACTATATGATCAGTGAGTTCGTGTACTGCATCATTTGTCGAGGTCTTGGATCTAAAGCCAAATTGTGAGCTAGAGAGAAGATTGTTGGTTTCAAGATAGTTAACTAAACGTTTATTGATAAGTTTTTCCAGTACTTTAGATAAAGTAGGTAGTTTAGATATAGGCCTAAAATTGTTGACACAGCCCCTGTCACCACTTTTATACACTGGGATTATCTCAGCGAGCTTGAACAAGTCTGGGAAAATTCCTGTTGTAAAGACAAGGTTAAATAAATAAGTCAGTGGGGAAACTAAAATGTGGTGGTAACGCTTAAGAAGGGCTCCAGAGATATTGTCTCTTCCACTTGTACTATCCTTCTTTAGGGATAGGATAAAGGATTTAACCTCGAATTCGTCGCAAGGTATCAGCACAAATGAATATAGGGTACCAGAGGGATGCGTTTTACTATGAGGGCCAATGTGGGATGTGTTCTCCGCAAGATCTTTGCCTATGGCAACAAAGAACTTGCTAATATCATTAACTGAACCTAAAGGATTTGTCTTCGATATTAGGTCATAAGGAATACTAAGGACCTTATTACAATAAGTTAGTTTTTTGACAGTGTCCCAGAGAGCTTTGTTATTGGTATTAGCTGCCTTTTGAAGAAGGCTACTTTCATAATCCTTTTTTAAGTTTTTTAATAGCCGATTACAAAAATTTCTATACCTTTTGTATGTTATTGAGATCGTTTCATTATCAGGATATTTTTTAAATTTTTGGTGGAGCTTATCTCGATTTCTCACACATCTTAAAAGACCGATAGTCATCCAGGGTTTTTTTATCTTCCTGCGATTTGGGATCTTTATTGTTAGAGTATTAGCTTTTATTGCAGAATCAATCTCTGACACAAGAAATGATGTAGCTTCATTAACATCTTCTATATCGTAAATTAGACTAAGGTTTACATTTTTCATGGACTCATCAAGACCAGTATAATCAATTATTTTGTAAGAAAAGTTTTTAACACAATTTATACGGCGTTCTACTATGAGGATCACAGAGTCATGATCGGTGATTGAAGTTTCAGCAACATAACAAAAGGTAGGATAAATGCATTTAAGCATGACGTGATCAAGACAAGTTTTTTTATGAGTTGGAAATAAGTGTGCCGGTAGTAGGCTGTGAGAAGCTAGAAGGTTAAGATAAGGTAATGAGTTGTCGTCTTTATTACTTTCCTTAATGTCGATATTAATATCTCCAATAAGGATATTATTAGTGCAGTTTAATCCACTAAGAAGATCATCTAGAGATTCCAAAAAGGAGTTGACATTTTTATAACCTGGTGGTCTATAAATTGCAATTACATTTATGTTATTATTAATTTTTATTATTAAACTATTCGCACCTTGAATGTTGTGTTCAGATATTGAAGGCTTTAAACCACTCTTGAAATAAACTGCAACGCCTTCGTTCTGTGTTAAATTTTTTTCGGTTACAGCAAAGTTGTACCCTTCAATGGAAGGTAAATTGGGGTTTTGGCGTAACCAACATTCTGTGAGGATTATTACATCCCAGTTAGTCCCTGATCTCTCCAGCTGTGTTAAGAAATCTGAAAAATTGCAATTAATGCTGCGAATATTTTGGTGAATTATTTTTAAGCTCAATTCAGGGTTTTTAATTAGCTTTCGGCAATCCTCTATTTTACATTTGGATGATTGGGCAACTTTAAAATTATCTATTTCATTTATAATTTCATTTGTTGAATCGAATTTTATTTAGGATATCAGTAACGGTAACAGTTAGTAACGAACAAGAATATTGACCTGTACATACAAAATTTTTTAGATTCATGTACATAGTACCAATAGAAATGGATTCATTGAATTTTAATGCGGTAGAGTGGATTAAATTTAAAGTGTTTCTTAATATCAGGATTGTTTTATAGTCTGTTATATGTAAGTGTAAGAGTAAAATGTATTGAGAGACTTTGAGTTTAATATTGTGTGTCTTTGTGATACAGTGTAACTTAAGAACTAACATGATTTTTTTAAGAAAAATGTAAACAATAATTAAAAAATAAATTTTACACTTAGAGTTAAATGCAATTTTGGCTTTTGTCAGAGTTAAGCACCGTACTCGACCCTTATATAAATAAAAGTAATTGCACAGTAGATAACACGTTAAATAAGCATAATAGTGAGATATCACAATCAGTTATATTTTTTTCATTAAATCAGATAGACATTTCTCAGATTGGATTATAGTCGGTTTACTATCTGTGTCCGTACGTAAAGATATTCTGCCATTTGAGTGCCAGCATGAATAGTTGTGTTTCTTAGCAAACCGACGGGTTTCAAACATTAATTTCCTTTGTGATGGGGCAAGATGTTCGTCGATATAAATCGGTTTTTTATCTCCTGGCAACCCGATAGTTTGAGTATTTAGCTTGTCACAAATCGGTTTTTCCTTATTAAATGTTCTAATTCTAGATACCAATTCATTTCTTGAATGTACATAGGCGAATTCCGCAACAATGGGTCTTGTTACTCCAGGTTTCCCGGGCAATCGGTAAATGTCGCGTATGTCACATGGGTTTATATTAATTTCCATCGCTTTACAAATAACCGAAAGAATTGACACGAGGCTATCAAACTTTTCGTTTTCGGAGTATGGGATATTTCTTATCTCAATAGTTGCATGTCTTGACTGGAATTGAATATCTTGAATCTTGGTTTCTAATTTAGTTATGGCGTCAATATTAGAACAAATAACAAACAAACATTCATTTTTATAAAACTATTCTATCGTGTTCTGCTAATGATTTTAAGGCGACCCGTGTATTTTTTTTCTTAATATTTCGTAATTACAGATTTTTATACCCCTACGATTTTATTATATATGGAGATGGAGATATGACGGTTTTGGTGACAGGTCGAAATTTTCCGTTTCATGCATACTAGTTTCCATGATTAAGAATAATAATAGGTGCTTACATATGAAATTGGCGTTTTGTATGGGATGAACATAAAGTCGATTTTTTTAAATATAATATATTTATTCAATCAAAGTATGTACCATTGTTATCTATGCACTTTTGCCATCTCATATAGGTAGTTCATCGATCCCTTTACTAAAAAAACTATTCGGACGGGAATCAATAAATTCTTTGAAGACGGTTTGGACTGCCCCATGGGAGTTGAATTTTTTCCTTTTCAAGAAGTTATAAAAATTTCGAAAAAAATGGTAATCTGTTGGAGCAGTCTGTAAAGTACGGTGGATGTCTTATGGCCATTTTCACCAACCTTATTCTTAGCTTAGGGGACTCTTAGGTGGCATGCTGTCACATTCTTTTCATTAATTCAAAAAGTGACAGCATGCGTCTTAAGGGCTACCTAAGCTAAGTAATGGTTGGTGAAATCGACCATTAGACATTCCAATTGAAGCTCCTCTAATTTGGTAGCCGTCTGTCGTGCAGTGTGTGGACAGTGTGTGGTAAACTGAGTGACACAAATAAAAAAAAAACAATTGAGGAAAAAACAAGTGAATTATAATTTTCGAAACACAAATACATGAGTAAATAGCTGTATAAATTTGAATTTGGAATTCCTAACCATAGAGGAGATATTTGAGATCAAATTGGCCAGTACAGCAAAACACCAATTTCATGTGTAAGGACCTAATATGTTTTAAAAATATGATATCACCTTCGGTTATTTTTATCACAAATGCAAAAAATTAATTCAACATTAAATGGAAACATGAATATCAGTCCACTTAAATATAATTATTTTTTCTTCCAACTTTGCTTTAATTTCATCACAATCACACTGAAAACTGAGCACAAAGCTAATCTTTAGTGCTTTAGAGCAATTAAAATGTATGAAATATCATTATTGCACAGTTTTGTTTTTTATTAATCGCACAAAGAAGTTACCAATCTCAATGGAATAGTTATCTATTCAGCTAGCGGATATCGATACTTTCTTAGTTTATATACGTATTATTCGTTTCTATCCTACTTGTTCCAAATTTAAAAATGATTGCTGCCAACTCTGATTTAAAAATGTAAATTAGCGGGAACTATAATAGTTTTGCGGGACAATATTTTTGGAATCGTTAAAGTGTGATGTGATACTGTCTTATTTTGAGTGCTTCAATCTTAAACTTCTATTTTCATTTTTTGACGTGAGTTATTTTTATCTACTATTCCTATAGTATAGGTAATAGTTGAAAGAAAAGCAGATTATGCACCTCGCCTTAAGTAATTTATTATTGCCCTCATGCCTGTTAGAGCCCTCGCTAACGCTCGGGCTCGTGCAATAATTAATTACTTTGTGCTCGGTGCAATAATCTACTATTAATAATGAAAAAATATTTCCTTAATTAAGTAAGTATGTTTTTGAATCGTAAATCAGAACTTATACTTTACACAATTATTTTATTTGTGAACGTTATACAAAATATTTTTTCAGAAGTATAATTTTATTTAACTGGACTGATATTGTTGTTTTTATTTAATGTGAAATTAGTTACTGCATTTTTGATAAAAATATCCTAAAGAGATAAGTTATATTTTTAAAACAACATTTTTAATCACGGAAACTAGTATGCATGAAACGGAAAACTTCGACCTGTCACGGAAACCTTTTAGCTTTAAAACAAAATCAAACAAAAATTTAATTTCGGTGGCGCTGTTGTCTCGGCACGGGCCTTACCATGATCGCTTATAGCAAGGTTAAAACAATATTGAAATAGAGACACCGCTCTTGTTGCGTATAGCGCCATCTCGCTCTCAGTGCGGTTTAAATATTGTTTTAGGCGATCATGGTTGGGGGGCAGGATTGTGCCCCGAGTAGAATAATGGGGCCCGCGATCGATCCTGCCATGTACCAATGTCTTTTTCGTTTCACGAATTTCATAATTATGTACATTTTATCTGACGCTCCTACGGTGAAGGAAAACATCGTGAAGAAACCTGCATACACCTGCGAAGTCATTCAAAAGTGTATATAGAATATAGAATAAGGTAAACATATGACTTAATTCGACTCAAAATACCGACTGGGATCAGGAAGTATCCACTGACCTGTTCATGATGTTCGGAGATTGGATGAGACATTTACATACGATCAAAGAAATTCGAATTCCCAGGTGGTATTTTCGTTCAGTGTTACAGGTACAGAACGGTCACACCAAACCGTCGTTGGAACTTCACGTCTTTTGTGACGCTTCTCCTGCCGTGTACGTGGCTGTAGCGTAATGGAGGAAGCTATATGTACCGATGGTCGTGTGTAACTGACGAGAAGGCGAGCAAAAGCGGAATAGCCCCTCTGAAGCAAGTTACAATTCCCAGGCTCGAGCTTCAGTGCTGTGTTGGCATGTCGTTTGACTGAGACTATTAAAAATAAGCACCGGATTCAACCAGACAATACGTACTTCAGATCTCGACGGACTCGACGACAGTTCTACGAGTAGGTACATTGGATACGTAATCAAACAAGAAAGTATAAAGTTTTTATTTCTCGCTGAAATAGATAGTTTGTCTACGGTAGATCAGTGGAATTATGTTCCCACTTAGTTGAATATTGCGGAGCTGGCTACAAAGAGGATGGACTACGAGCTACGTAGTGATTGCAATTGGTTTCGAGGTCCCGAGTTCCTGTATTCGGAGCGCAATCACTGGCCGCGGGAACCTCAAATGAAAGCTAAGCTAGTGAAGATAAATTAGACCAGATTTATGTTATTCGGCGATCAGAATGTAATTTACCTGTTCCAGATGCAGAGAGATTCTCATCTTGGTTACGTTTGATGTACAGTACTGTTTATGTTTTAGTGTTTGTAAATGGATGTTAAAGAGACCGCACGGGATTAATGTAAGCTTGTTGCAGCAAGCCGAAGAGATGATCATACGCCAGGCCCAGTATGATTCATTCGCAGAGGAGATAGTGTTGCTGAAAATAAATAAGCCACAAAATAAAAACAGTCGTTCACTTAACTCCTGTGATCGACGAGCGAGGTCTGCTTCGTGTTGGAGGTCGGGTTGACGCGGCGGAAAACGTTAATGCATCCGTGAAACGTCCTGTTATTATAGACAGCAAACATGTTGTTACTAGTTCATAGTTCAGCACTACCACATGATGATAGCGCACGGCTACAACGAACTAGTTGTCAACGAGTTACGACAGCGGTATTGGGTGCTGAATTTGAGGCCCGCAGTAAGAAATGTCGCGTCGAAATGTATGTTCTGTGGGATTAGGAAGTCCATCCCACCAGGTACCGAGAATGGGGCCCCTGCCAGAGACTCGTCTTTTGCTCCACGAGAGGCCAGTCACAAGCTGTGGTGTAGATTTATTCGATCCGGTAGAAGTGACGTTCGGTCTCAGGAAGAATCTTCGGTACGGCGTGTTGTTCACGTGTCTGGTTATCAGGGTAGTCCACATTGAGATTGTTCCGTCTCTGTCTACAGGTTCCCTGATAATGGTACTCAGACGGATGGCAGCTCGCAGAGGATGGCCGAGAATAATCGTTTCTGATAACGGTATGAATTTAAGAGGAGCAGATGCTGAGCTAAGAAAGTCGACCAAATCTATACCGGTCGAAGTACTAAAGTCGGCAGGTCTTGTCAAGGGGTTCAATTGGAAATTTATTTCTCCTGCTAGCCCGCACATGGGCGTAGCTTGGGAGAGACTGCTTAGAAGTGTGAAATCCTCTCTTAAGGTCATTTTGAAGGAGAGAGCTCCCTGCGATGAGGTTCTTTCGACGTTGCTCGCAGAAGTGGAGAATATTATAAATATTAGGCCACTGTCACATGTTTCAGTCGATCATCGGTCTGATGAGGCGCTTACGCCCAATCATTTTTTCCAAGGGTCTTCGTCTAACTTACCGGTACAAGGTTCATTTGACGACAGCGATCTGTACCTCAGACGTCGGTGGCGAGTAGCGTAACGCCTTACGGATTTATTTTGGTCCCGCTGGCTCAGAGAGTTTCTGCCAGTTTTAGTCTCGCGTCAAAAATGGCACGAAAAAGGCCCTCAAATAAAAATGGTGATTTAGTCATTTTAGTAGATCTAGGTTTTCATTATGGCCGAGAGGTATGATTGATGAGGTCCACCCGGGGAAGGATGGACGAGTAAGAATAGTAGACGTAAGATTGAGTAACGGTAAGGTAATGAGGAGATTGTAACGAAAATAATAAGGATGCCCACTGTTTGACGAGTGTCGTATCGACACTAGGGGGGATGTTGTCGATGGAATATATCGAAACTATTTGATTCCTATTCAGATTTTATTATGTTCTTTTATTTTTAGACATACATCTGCGAAGAAATTCAAAGGTGTATGTGAAGTCGACCAATCCGCACTGGGCCAGCGTGGTTGACTAAGGCCTAATCACCCTTACATAGGGTAGGCTCGAGCCCCTCTCCGTGTGCAGTTTCCAGTCTGCCATCGGACGCGTCCCCGGGTTGCGGATAGGGGAACGCCCCCCAGATATGGGGGGTACCGGCTTGCCGGCGCGGACAGAAACTGGAGTGTGGCCGCCTGCCCTTTTCAGGGCGGGCATTGCACGGCCACACAAACCCGTAGCCCCACACTGAGTGGGGTCGGGGGCCTTCGGGCTGCGAGGAAGAAAACCTCTATAAAAAATTACCCCCGTGGGCGACATCCCCTCTTTCTTGGTATAAGAAGGGGTGAGACTGTCGCCGGTGGACCCGCTTGCGGGTCGGGGAATGGCCGGGTGTTACCTGGCGGGCCACTCTTCTGTGGCCACCCCATTGACCGCTTTGCGGCGGGAGTGGCGTTTCGTCGCCACGGCGCTTTGCGCCTTTGGAGCTTCGGCTCGTTGGTGCGGCGAGGAGCCCTGTGTGACAGGACCTCGTAGGGCAACCCGTTACCCTGCACTGAGCGGGGCCGGGGGTCCGGCGCACTGAGCGTTGGGCCGCGTGGAAGAAAACCACATCAAAAATTACCCCAACCCCAAGGTGGTGTCGCCCGGTCAGAGGGGGTGAGTGGCTGGTGGGAGACCAGTCCCAAGCGGGCAGGGGAGTGCATCCCTAAATGCCGTATTACAATGGAACTTGGCAAAAATACAAAACGTCCCCAGGGGGTATCAGTCCCCCCCGTAGGACCGCGCGAGGCGGCTGCGGGCAGCCAGGAGTATCTGGGGCTGGCTCACCCAAGTTCCACCTTCTCTTTATCATGCGAACCCGTTCAGAGCGGGCCGCCGCCGGTATCCGGGCCGGTTGGCGGTAATGCGACCGAGGCGTTAGTGGGCGATCTTCAACCTCCGGCGGTGGTTCCCGGGCCGTCGGAGTGTAAAAATGCTTCCGGACGGAGAAGTGAGAGGTTGGCGCGTAAAGCGCAAGAAGATGGTGAGGGCTGGACCGAAGCGAAGTCTCGCAACAGGTCGCGCAGCGGTTCACGCAGCAGCTCGCGCAGCAGTTTGCGCAGCGAGTCTCGCAGCGGACTGCGCAGCGACACGCCAGCACGCGGCGGCCCTGCGGTTGTTGGAAGTGGTGTCTTAAAAGACACAAAGTCGGGCAGCGCTTCTTATATGAAGCCTGCAGGAGTTAAGACTGGCAAAGATCCAGTAATACTGGTTGTCCCTTGTGCGGGTACTAAAACGGCCTCAGCAACGCTGCCTACTGAGGACGATAGGCAGCTGGATGAGTCTCCATCAATCTCATCACCGGAGTCAGTAATCTCGGTTGCTGATTCAGCCAGAACTGAGGGTCGTTCGGACAGCTCTATGTCCCAGGACCGCACAAAGCGGAAAAGGAAGAAGAAGAAGTCTCGAAGCTCGGGCTCTGATATGTCTGATGAGCACCCAGCTCCCAAGACCAAAGCGATCCCTGATGAAGGGCGACTGCGCAGACGTGGACGCCCCCCGACAACAGGAGAATACGTCGGTCTGGCTAAAGCCAAACGGGAGCTGGCTGCCGCCGAGAGAGAGCAACAACAACTGCTCCTCGATAGAGAGGTGGCGGAGATGGAGAAGAAGGCGTACGCTACGCGTGCCAACTTCTTCGCCAGCCGCACTACAAGCGAGCCTAACCTTACGGTAGGCACAGATGCCACGACTGCTCTCGATATTGAGAGAGTCGTACAGACAGACTGCCAGGGCATCCGAGAGGTGGCAAAGAAATCTTCCTACCTCAGTGGCAGTTATCAGAAGGCCCTAAAGAGAGCAGCCGAGTCCATCCACGACTCCTTAGGGGAGATGGCGAGGAAGACCATATCCGAGGACACTCGCGCTCTCAAAGCGGAGAACGAGAGCCTTAAAAAGCAGCTGGCAGAGCTCCACAAATGTGTGTCTGAGCTCACCGCTGAAGTTAAGGCTCTCAAGAAGGCAAACAGCAATAGTCCCCCACCCCCCGTGGTTGAGACTGCCATTAGCTCGCATCTGCCGGAAATGGAAGTTGACATACCTTTGCCAACCTCCCGAGCCCAAAATCTCACCATCCCTATTCGTGTTGAGCCTCGACAAGCGCCTGCGGAGTCCCTTGCAGAGACGCAAGTAATGGAGGCCAGCCTGAAGCGGTGGCTGGGCAATGTTTTAAATGCCCGCTTCGAGGGTATTGAGGATCGCCTCCTCCCTGCGAAGAGGCTGAGACCTCCCCTCATGGCGGATAAAAAACTGGCCGCCGTCGTTGGAGAATCGTCCTCACCGGTGACCAGCGCCAATCCTAAGACTGGGCTTCCAAAGCAGTCAGCGAAGAAGCCCAAAGAGCCGAGGTCGAAGACCACGAATCCCACTGTGGCCCCAAAAGACTCCCGGGATCAACCGGCAGCGCCAATCTTGGTGCAGCAGGAAGCCCCGGTTGAGACAGAGTGGACCACAGTGCTGAGGAAGAGGAGGAAAAGAGGTCCAAGATGACCGTCCCCGCAGAGTCAGCTCCAGCGGACAAGCCGCCCTATGCTTCGGCTGTTAAGTCGAAGCCTGCGGAAAAACCGGTGCGGAAGGAATCTGCACCAAAAAAGCCGAAGATAAGCAAGCCTAAATTGGCCCCTCCAAAATCCGCGGCAATAGTAATCACACTGGATCCAACGGCCGCGGATAGAGGGGTCATATATGGCGAAGTGCTCAGACGTGCACGGAAGCAGATCCCACTGGAGGAACTTGACCTCGGGAAAATAACCTGCCGCCAGACGGCTGCCGGCGCTCGAATAATCGAGGTCCCGGGCAGCGAAGCTGGTGAAAAGGCTGACCTCCTTGCGCAGAAGCTCAAGGAGGTCCTATCTGACGTCGCTAAAGTCGTCCGTCCGATGAAATGCGCACATCTGCGCATCACTGGACTGGACGACTCAGTGGAACCGGAGGAAGTCGCCCTTGCAATTGCCAAAAAAGGCAATTGCGCTCAAGATCTTGTGAAAGTCGGCGACATTCGCGACGGACCTGGCGGTTTGGGGGCTACTACGATTCAGTGCCCAGTTGCTGCTGCAAAAGCCGTGATCGAGGCAGGCCATCTCCTCATTGGTTGGAGCTCGGTCTCCGTAAAGCTGTTGGAGCCCCGCCCCCTACGATGTTACCGCTGCATGGGGACTGGGCACACTCGCCAGTCCTGCCCCTCTTCCGTGGATAGGGGAAGACTGTGCTTTAGGTGCAGCCAAGCTGGGCACAGGGCTTCCGAATGCAGCGCGGAGCCCCACTGCGCAGTATGCGCGGCAGCCCGCATTCCATCTGGGCATATCATGGGTAGGCGCAAGTGTCGCCCTCCCCAAACAAAAGGGAAACTGCCCACCAAGCCGCTGCCACGCAATGAAGGTACGCCCGCACCTGACGGGCAGGAGGGAGTTGTGATGGAAACCTAATGGATCCAGGTTCCCATCACAACTTCCTATTCACGAATTTGAACCACTCTGCCAGAGCTCAAGATCTGCTGCAGCAAGTTCTGGCAGAGTGGTCGATAGATGTTGCTGTTGCGACCGAGCCGTATTTCGTGCCCAACCAACCATATTGGGTGGGCGATGACGTCGGGCTGGTCGCCATTGTGACTCGAAGATCTCCGGGTTTTGCGCCTCCCTCTGTCTTGGAGCGGGGCCCTGGCTACGCGGTAGCGTCATGGAATGGTCTCGTCATTGTCGGCGCCTATTTCTCACCGAACAGGCCTCTCGTAGATTTCGAGGCCTTTCTCGGTACTCTGGGTGCCACAATTAGGCGGGCCGCTCCAGCCCAGGTTCTTTTTCTCGGCGACCTAAACGCCAAATCGGTGGTCTGGGGTAACCCTGCCACCGATGTACGTGGGCAAGCTGTCGAGGCATGGGCCGCAGCAACGGGCCTCTCCCTCTTAAACAGAGGCAGTGAATTCACCTGCGTCCGACAACGGGGCGGGTCGATTGTAGACATCTCGTTCGCATCGCCCGCCCTCGCCCGCAGAGTTACCAACTGGAGGGTGGTTGCCGACGTGGAAAGTCTCTCGGACCATCGTTATATCCGATTCGAGACCTCCACCCGGCAGCCGTCTCCCTCACCTCGAACTAGCGGCCCCTTTCCACGTTGGACGCTCGGCCGCCTCGACCGGGAGCTGGCCGCGGAGGCTGCAATTGTCCAACGTTGGTGTTCCTCACCTATGGACGGGCCAGAAATCAACGATGCAGCACTCCGTCTCCGCGATGCGTTCACAGAAGTCTGTGACGCATCGATGCCGAGAGCGCGACCTCCGCGTGATCGTCGCGAGGTATACTGGTGGTCCCAGGATATCGCCGATCTGAGGACTACCTGCGCCTCGGCAAGGCGAGCATACACGCGTTGCCGTCGTAGGGTGAGACGTGATGAAACGGCAGAAGAGCAGCTGTACGAGGAGTACAGACAGACGAAGAAGGCCCTGCAGACAGCTATCGCTAAGGCCAAGGAATTGGCCCGCGAGGAAATGTTGCGCAGGGCCTTGACCAGGATCCGTGGGGGCGTCCGTATAAAGCTGCGCAAAACCACCTGAAGCAGCGAGGTGCACCCCTCACGGAATCCATGAACCCAGAATTATTGGGAAGAGTCATGCTCGAGTTGTTCCCTCAGGATGCTGCCTTCATTCCTCCTCGTATGGCGCCGCCCCGCACAATATCAACTGTGCCAGAGTCTGGCCCGCCCATAGGAGAGGACGAATTTACCGCCGCAGTGGCCCGCCTCAGGGCTAAAAAAACAGCTCCCGGTCCCGATGGGATCCCAGGCAGAGTGGTGCACCTGGCCATCAGCCAGCTGGGTGACAGACTTAGGGAACTACTGGACTCGAGTGTTCGCGTTGGTAGATTCCCAAAGATCTGGAAGGATGGGGCACTTTGCCTGTTGCTGAAGCCTGGTCGCCCCGTCGATTCCCCTGCGGCGTACCGCCCGATAGTCTTGCTGGACGAGGTTGCCAAGGTATTTGAGAAGATCCTAGCTTCTCGCCTCGTCCAGCACTTAACCGAGGTTGGCCCCAACATATCGGAGGCACAATATGGCTTCCGTACTGGTCGGTCAACGATTGACGCGTTGTCCGTCCTGCGGAGCCATGTGGCAGAGGTCACACAAAGTGGCCGTGTGGTGTTGGCGGTGTCTTTGGACATCGCCAATGCGTTCAATAGCCTCCCTTTCGGCACAATTATGGAGGCCCTCAATCATCATGGGGTCCCACAGTATCTGTGCCGCATTCTGGGGGACTATTTGAACGATCGGTATGTTCTCTGCTCCAATAAGGGCGGGCGTATTGTGCGCCATCCTGTGTGCCGCGGCGTTCCACAGGGGTCTGTTCTTGGGCCCCTGCTCTGGAACGTCGGGTACGACTGGCTCCTCAGAGGCGCCCTGCCGACGGGGGTGCGCCTCTTCTGCTACGCAGACGATACCCTCGTCGCAGCAAGAGGAGCCAGTCTGAGCGACGCTATTCGCCTAGCTTCCGTCGCTAGCACACTGGTCGCGGACCGAATTGCCTTGCTGGGCCTTAAGGTCGCCCTGTCTAAGACGGAGGCCTTAGTTTTTCGCGGCCGCCGCAGAAAACCCCCAGCGGGGACATGCATTACGGTGGGCGGTGTGACTGTCCAACTTAAGTCACAAATAAAATATCTGGGGCTGACAATCGACGGCAGATGGGGCTTCGACGAACATTTTCGTTCGTCGGAGCCCAGACTGCTAGGTGCTGCCGACGCCCTAGGGCGCCTCCTCCCAAACCTAGGAGGCCCGAGCGCCAGCTGCCGACACCTTTATGCCGGTGTTGTTCGCAGCATGGCACTGTATGGGGCCCCAGTCTGGGCCGACGCTCTCAGCGCTCGCGCAGTAGCATCGCTGCGAAGAGCGCAGCGCGCCATGGCGCTGAGAGCCATCAGAGGATACCGTACGGTGTCACATGCGGCGGCCTGCGCTATAGCCGGCACTCCCCCGTGGGAGCTTGTGGCGCACGTTCTTGCGGCGTCCTATCGCGTGCGGGTCGATGCAAGGGAGGGGGCCCACAGGTTGGCTCCAAGAGAGCGGGTTGCTGCCCTGGAAGGGGCACGTGAGGAGATGTTCCGCCTATGGCAGGAGAGCCTGGGTGAGCCAGCCTCCGGAACTCTCAGGAGAACCGTTGAGACATTGCTCCCCGTACTCAAGCCGTGGGCGGAAAGGAAGCACGGGTCGCTCACGTACCATCTGGTGCAGGTCATCAGTGGTCACGGCTGTTTTGGCCGTTACTTGTACCGGATCGGACGTGAGCCGACCGCCCAATGCCATCACTGTGACGCTGATGAGGACTCAGCACAGCCCACCCTCGAGGAGTGTGCTGCCTTTCCCTCGCAGCGCTCCAGTCTGGCTTCGTGCGTTGGCCCCGACCTCTCTCTACCATCTCTTATCTCAAAGATGGTCGAGAGCGAAGAGGCCTGGGATGCAGTAAACTCCTTCTGTGTGGAGGTCATAACACAGAAGGAGGTGGCAGAACGGGCCAGAGAGGAGGACCCAGAGGCAGATCCCTGCCGTCGGAGGAGATTAGGGCGAAGGAGGCGGCAGTTTGCCCGCCTTCTTCCTCCTGACGGTGACCAGCGGGACCCGGGCCCGGGAAGCCCGAGTCCTGCATTGCACAGGTCACCGCCAGTCGTCGATGCTCCTAATGCCCAGGAGCATCGCCGGCTTTCCCAGTTTGGGGAGGTGAGAGGGGCTCGCCGTAGGCGAGCTGACGCTGACGAGGTCATGGAAGTGTCCGAAAGGGTTCCCATGGCCTTGTCCGGCAGCGGAGCGTCCCTTCCCGATGTATCCTCTTCATCAGATGACGGGGAGGATGCGGCGGTGATGGGCGTTCTCGTGCCCAGGCGTTTCTGAGGGGGCATAGTTGGGTTTTAGTCGGTAGGCCGCGGCATTGCACTCCCTGGTGGACATCCCGTCTGCCAGGGGCCGCGGAGAGTTCGACATAACCTCGCGCCTCCCAAGCGCGAGGTATGCGCAACGCATTTCCCAACTATAAAAAAAAAAAAAAAAAAGGCTCGAGCCCCTCGGTGGGTACGTATATGAGCTGTGATGATGATGATTTTTAGACAGATACGAGTATGTATTTTTTAGTTGTCATATATAAATTATATTGCTCCGCTTTTAGAATTATTGTGTTCTTGTACTACATCGCTAAAATTTTGAGAAAATTTTGAGAAAAAAGAAAATTTTTAAAATCCTGATTTGCTAAAAGTGTGATCATATTTTATTTTCAACTTTTTGGTTTTTAGTCTTTTTGGTAAAAGCGTGTTTTTTAAAAAGTTTTTTTTAACACTTTTTTATTTACTACTTTTTAGATCGCTTGGTTTTTAGTCTTGACAATAAATTCATATTTTCTATGAAAATGATTTTAATCGTTTTTTAGTCTTTTTGGTAAAAGCGTGTTTTTTAAAAAGTTTTTTTAACGTTTTTTTATTTACTAGTTTTTAGTCTAACTAATAATTAATCATGGTCGACATAAGTATACAATTTCATACAAAATTAAAAATTGACATCATTGACATTGGATTTCCTCCCATATAAAATTAGTTTTTATTTAATTGTACTATAACTAAGCATTTTTGTGATTCCAATATGCCAAAATATTGTATTGTCACCGGGAATACATATGTAGAAAAAATTTGGGCTCAATTGGAGCAATAGAAGTGGTCGAAAAATCGATTGCAAGATTTGATCGTGACAAAGAAACCAATAGACAGAGCAACTCAATAAAAAGCGTGTAATAAAAAAAAATCAGTCAATAAAACGAAGATAATTTCAAGAAAATACATCCTAAGCGTCACTTCTTGTTAATTTCACATATTTTTATTCCAATATTTGCGAATCTTTACGCAGTGAATAGATAAATCTTAGTATTAAAAAAGGAAATTTTTGTTATAAATGTGAATATTTTGACATTTTTATCATTGTTCTTCTTTAGGTAATTAAAGTATGTATCCAATTCTGAAAATGGGACAGTGAGGCTAATGAAACCTGAAGTAACGCTAAAGTTAAGCTAGGCTTACACATATTTTCACATTCATCGAGTTATAACATCAAATACTTCAAATCAAAAACTTAGCAATCATCTATACAAATAAATAAAATTGAAGTGTCTGTTTTTAATGTCAAAATAACAAATTTTTACTAAATGGGTATGAATGTATATCGGGTACCAATAACAAAAACACAATTAATTTTTTTTTGTCCGTCTGTCTGTTTGTTCCCGCTAATCTCCGGAACGGCTGAACCGATTTTGATGGGACTTTCACTAATAGATAGCTAATTATACAAGGTATAACATAGGCTACTTTTTGCCAAGAGTCCGCGTGCACAGCTAGTATTTAATAAATCAGTTATCGTAGTCATTATGGCGACGAACTAATAAGAGTTTAGCGTCGGAGGTTATAAAATCAAAGAAGTTCTATTGCAAATTTATTTATTTATATATAAGTGTAAATAAACTTTTACATTATAAAATGAAGTCCATGAATCTCTCAATTCTCAATCCCTCTCCAGCACCAACTATCACTCAAACAATCATTCTCTTTATATATTTGTTTAGGCAACATTTATAATTTTCAAAATAATAAATTAAAGGTACTTAATACTTTATTGGCACGTTGCTTTGAAGGACATACCTACTAATGTAATCAATTCATTTGTAAAAAAAATTACATATAAAAATCTAAAAACAAATCTATAGGTTACATTTATTTGTACTCAGATCCATATGTAAGTCTCAAGGTAAAAGCTAAGTAGACAATAACCAATTTCGAATTTGAAATTTTGTAATATTATAGTAATAAGTAATATTACTAAATTGATGTTGAGCCGGTTCAAAAGCTTTTGTTTGTTAAGCTACCACCATATTCTAAGCTTAGTTTTTGTTGTTTTTTTTTTTATAGAATGTGAATAGCGAATATAACATCAAACAGGTTGGACACAACATATTCTGGAAATACTTGATAAATTTAAATAATCAAAAACTAATAAAATATTCATAGACTCTCACAATCATAAATATACCAATGTTTTGTTATATTTGGTAATAAACATAGCTTTGAATCGATTAAACCTAGTGTTATATAATACTTAAGACAATGATTCAGTTACATCTCAAATAACTATAAATAAAGGCTCTACTAATAATATTATGACAACAAGGAGATTCTCTTATACATATAAGTAGATGATATGGAATGCATTAAGAAAGAAATGGAATGATCAGTAGGTATCTTAGGAGGCAAGTCTTTTGAACATTGTAGCACAGAATAGATAATAGTACTAAAGCACAGAATAGATAATAGTACTAACTAAAGTACAGAAGGATCACTCTCGAAGAAAAGCCAAGTTTAGGTATGAAAATTTACCTACTCTTACGACCTTCATCTGACTGCACGGGAAATTGAATTTTATTGCAAGACACGAGTGTTCCTATTCCGTTACGCGTCGCTGACCCGATACCGATTTGGCGATAAGATCGCAGGGTTCCCACTCATCGATATGCAGTTATCGTTACAAAAATGACCTCAATTATTACATGCGACGCGGCCAGCGTGCGAGCCGAGCGGCAAGCTTCAGCCACATACCGCCCGGTCGGTCCGCCGGCCAAACGTACACACAGCAACGGCTTTACATGTTGTCCTTTAGACCGCCCTTATGTCGCTCGTAATAGCGGCGGCTTTCGTAATGCAAATGTAAAGCTAGACGTGTTGCTGACTGTACCTAAACTGCGGAGTGAAACCCCTCTGATTGTAGTTGCACATGAGAAAGTATACAATCTTAGAGCATTCAGACGGGAGATGGCAAGGCTGGGCGAACCCCTCTGCCAATTTATGTTGACCATATACGTTATAGTATAAAACTAGTTGACGCGCGGCCGCTGCCATTAGGTGTTGTTTCGTATCGCAAGTAAAAGCTCGTAAAAAAATGGTTAATTGTGCAGTTTCCTCTTGCAAAAGGCTATCCAGTAACTCAAATCTTCAAGACTGGCGTTTCCTATCACATGTAAGTATAAACTATACATACACGTGTTTTATTTAAGTACAATTTTGAAGTAATTTTTATGCCGTTACGATAGAAAAATACAATGGTACGTTGGTAGCTCAACACAGTACACGGGCATGATTTGCGGGCGATTGCGTAGATACACGTTAATTTGTCGATGTGTGTGTGTTTCTTTCTAGTGAGGTAATATTTTTATAGTGTGCGTATCTGTAATTGAATGCTAGATTTTCGTAGTGTGCCATGCGTGTTTACCTCGCCTCCCGCAAAATGTGTCAGAAAAATGTATACTGCGATTTGTTGCGTACCAGATCCATAGGCTAAATGATCTAAGTATACAATACACATTATAGCCATTATAGCTTAATATTTTTTTACAAACAATTGATTTATAACACAGAAATCGTCAATTAAGAGGCAGCTGCTATTTCAAGTGGAATGTTAGGTTACCTATTGAAACGCATAACGTTTTTCGTCATAAACTAAAAAGGCATAATGTTAATTGCCATAATCGTCACTTGCCATAAGTCTTTATATCATAACTTCATAACGCATAATATTATAAGGCCGAAATATGTAAGGCATAACCATGAAAAGGCATAATTTGAATAAGCATAAGTAACAAAAGCCATAATTTATGTTTGCCATAATATTTCAAAGGCATAATATTCAAAAGACATACATTTGAAAAGCATAACTGTAAAAATCCATAGAGAACTCATTCACCATAATTTCAAAACGCAAACACTTGCTATGCATAACAGATTAAATTTATTGTCTTATGTTTAAATTATTTACTATTGTTTTTTTTTGTTTTTGAACATTATTTATTAAGAAATAGTTTACTAAATAAAAAGCTCTAATTTACGATTAATGTTAAGAAATCACGTAATAATATTAATATATTATATCAATTTGCATGCATGCAGACATGTACTATGCAGCATGCATGCAGCCGGCATGCAGCATGCAGTCATAAAGCAGGCATGCAGCATGCAGGCACGCAAGCTGGCATGCAAGCAGGCATGCAGCATGCAAGACTTCTGGCATAGCTCTGCGGGGTTCTGGCGGTCCCACGCATGCTAATCGTCGCAGATGGCTTTCGCTCACCACCGCAGCTTTGGCTTGATGGCCGGCTTCGCCGGCCATCCCCAGCCGCGGCGGCTCGCTCATAGCCACCTGCTCCTCAGCATGCTGGCCGCCTCACCCCTCCGTGCCTTCGCGGTTCTCAATAACACTCTAGGGGTAGGGCAGACAAGACTATGTGGAGTCGGGGTTGACTGAGTCGGTTTTAAATAGCACTAGTTTTTTTTAATAATTAGTTATCCTTGCATGGAGAAAAAGACATTCCAGACTATGTCAAAGAAGATTTATGGATACATATTTACAGTTATTATTCTTTTTAAAATATGTTTTTAGTGACTTATGAATAGTTAAATTATGTCAAACAAAATTATAGATATTAACAGTTATGCGTACCAAAATTATGCGTTTTAAAGTATGCTTAATAACATTATGGCAAACCAAATTATACCTTTCAAAGATTATGATTTTTAATATTATACCTTTCGACAATTCTGCATTATAATGATTATGCCCATTGATATGTTATGCCAAATATTACTATGCTTTAACATTTTTATGCCATATGATGTATGCCAATCGAAATGATGACAATCAACAGTATGCATTTCAAAGTGTCACCGGAATGTTATCTTGTGCAATAGCTTGCTCATTATCCTCAATTAGTTCAGGGGCAGATTCATTATTTTAATTTTACCAGGATTTGGGATAATTTCTTATATTATTTCCCATTCATCAAGTGGCTTTGCTTCCACCACAACGTTATTTTCTTCAGTAATGCCATTACAGTCTCCATTCATAGGGGGGTCATCAGTGAGATACTTCTGTAATTTAGTCCCATATTCTGTATCCATTTCAGAGACACCCTTAACAAGTCGGTCTTGTAGTTCCTCTGTCCAAGACGGAAACCACTCATTAAACAATTTGATCTGTAAAAAATATATATACATATGATGTAATTAGCACATACATTTTTTAAAGCATGAGACAAAAATATAAATAAAAAATCTATTATGTATAACTCAAGAATGTAAATTGTTATTGTTTAGTTAATTTTAAAGTTAATTTTACTTTTAATTCCCTTAATTATAATTTGATTTTGCTATAATTACAGTGTATGTGACTGCAGATAGGTAGAATTGCATACCAGTCACTCCTGTCAAGAATTTAAAAAACACCAAATATCACAAGGAAAATAATTCATTAATGTTTAATGTATTAAAACAGATATTTATAAAAAATATTAATAGAGGAAATTTCAACAGATTACTGTTAAGGTTATATTTGATTAACGTACTCGACACTGGAACAAACTAACAGGCTTATCTTGGCAACTGAGAGCTGCCATTGTAGTTGCCAACTGATCTGCATTTTTCCCATGAGCTGCCACTAGGATTGGTAGAAAATCTTCCCGCTGTAATTCACTAAATTCTCCAAACCATTGCAATAAGTAACGTAGCTGCGCCTCTGAGGTTAAGCCAGGTGCAGACATTCTGCTTGTAACTGGTTGTAGGCAGCCTGAAATTTTAAATATAATTCTGATATGATTTTATCATATTCAATTTTTTTCACCAAAACATTGCAAATTGTTAAAAAACATAAATTAGAAATATATCTGTTAGGTTTTATCATACTGTCAGATTTAAAACACAGATGTCATGAAAAAAGATCACATTTAAAAACATTTAGCTGGGTGAATATACGCTATTTGAATTCCAGTGGCTAGTGAACAAATTTTATATTAAAATTGTTATATTAGTATAATTGAATGTTCATGCCATAAACAATATTGTCTATTATTTGGACCACACAATTAATCCATACTAATATTATAAATGGGAAAGTGTGTGTGTGTTTGTTTGTCCGTCTTTCACGGCAAAACGGAGTGACGAATTGACGTGATTTTTTAAGTGGAGATAGCTGATAGGATGGAGAGTGACTTTTTGTCTCTTTATAAGCCCCCACTTCCCTAAAATGGGGGGTGGAAGTTTGTATGGAGCATTCCGCAATTTTCAAGGTAAAAAGCTAAAAATTGGTATGCGGACTATTTGTGATTAACAAAAAAATCGTGCATAATTTTTTTTTTGGTAACTGCCCCCAACCCCTTAAAAGAGGGGGTGAAATTTTATATGGGTCTTTTCGCAGTTTTCAAGGTAGGAGACTAAAAATCGGCACACAGGCTCTTTGTTCCCAACGAAAAATACCTGCCTCATTTTTTTTTGGAAATCTTCCGTGTTACCCCGAATTTAACGCGAGCGAAGCCGCGGGCAAAAGCTAGTTCACAATAATTGTTTTAGATATGGCATTATTTGTAAAAGAATGTTATAAATGTATACTCCCCTGGCCTGCCCCATTGCAAGATTTTACACTTGTTTAGGCATATTGTTTTTAATATTCATGGGATTAAGATTTCTTAAACGTAATTGTACACTTAAATAATAATTAAAAGATATTTTAACAAAAATCCTTATAAGAATAACTATTTTTATTTAAAAAAATACCAATTTTTTATGTCTCGGAAGTTTAATGTCACCCTCACCTGGCATAATTTAAAGCCTTAACATTTGAAGAGAATCTACGTATGTTTTGGAACATGAATATTACGATTAGTATATAGTAAAGTTATAAGCAAGCTAACGCGCTTGAGCGTAACTTAAATAAACTTGCGTCAATCTTTCGGTACACCTCCGTAAAGCGTGCTTGTACCAGTCGTTGCTGTAACTCCCCTGGTAAGCATATGTTTTTCTGTTTTATTCTTATGCAATTGTAAATCTGCACAATGCAATGTTTATCATGTGTAAATGTCATGTATTACTTTAAATTCTGAAAAGACGAACGAGTGAAGTTTGTTCTGTGGATTATGTGTGATTTTGTCACTTCTCTGGCGTCACTCCTCTGGCATTTTATACCCCAGGGGAAATACGTGCACTCCATGGGAGTGACAAAATTTTGATTCTTTAATGTTTATTATTGAAATGCTTCATTTTATTTGTTCTAGTTCCTCGCTCGTCAGAACTAGTATCATAGCGAATACAAGGAAAAGCAAATAAGGAAGAGAGACTACAAAAAAAGCGTAAAATTGAAAAATGTAAGCTAAAAATATGCCGAATTAAAGGATAAAGAAAAGCAAAAATATTTTAAAGCAGAAGGGGCAAATAAGGAGTATGAGGATCTTGACTGAAAGGAACCAAAGGGTTATGAGCAAAATTTGAAGAGGAAAACTTAATAAAAAACATAAGCTTTAATGCTTTATTATCCAAAATGTCGCCTTGGCTGCTAAAAAGTTGTCAGAAAGTCATCATTAAAAACACATAATGATACCAAACTTAAAAGTTCGAAGACCATCTCGATCGAGCATGATTGCAATCTAATAATAACAAATACGGTGCTGTAAGCCGTCACTTTAAGAAACTATGGCAATGAGTGATTGGCTAACGAGCTCCTCGCATTCCTCCAACAGAAGCGTCGGCGGGACGTCAGTCTGAAAGTCAGGTGCCGTGCAAACCTTCAGGGAGGAGGCCAGCTTCAGCAAGGAAGGCATACGGTTAGCAAAGCAGCTGCTGTATCGGTTTCTAAATGAAACAGATCAGATTGTGTCTCACTGATGAGATGGGACATAGAAGAACCTTTAGGACATCATCAACAAAGACCGAGCTTTCTGTAAAAGGCTGACCCCAATGACGTACCAACATTCGTGGCAAGATTAACAAGCTGCCTCCCGTCACTTTCGACCTGGTAGATGTGATCAGCCTATTGGAGGACATCATTATCCTAAAGCGCATGTGATGGGGAAGTTTGAGGTATCACAGAATACGGTGAGTGAGTCTCGCAAGGAGGTTCATAGTTTGCGCTCGTCACTGGCCGTTGTATCTGGGTCATCGTGCGATCTTTATTACCATTGCTAAATATAGGAGACGATAACTTAGCATTCCATGGATCCACCGTGCGGGTGCCGGGTCCATCGCGTTGGAGAGAATGGAACCAAACAACCAGAAGGAGACTCCGTATTACAGTCGACGGTGTGGGTACCTATATGAGAGAAGAGTCAGAGGCAGTGAAGTAACTGGGTACTGTGAGTTGACATTTTATGTCACAAGTTGGCAACGTATATTTGGGTTCTTGTGGAGGTCATAGATTTGCAAATCTCACGGGATCAACAAATGTACTATAGGCGACGTAGCCACTACCATTAGGTGGGCAGCCTGCTTGTGTAGCAACTTAGTTGTATAAAATATGAAAGGAAACAGTGTATTCTAAGGTAATCCAGAGTCATTTGATGTATATGAAAAATTAACTGTTTAGAATATAAGAAAAAAAATGTGCTAAAAGGGATAGTTTCGAGAAGTTTTATTATTATTTATTATGTTACATATTTTATTTTGTTCTTTTTATATTTAAAAACATGAAAGTTTTTATATACTTTTAAATTACCAAAGTTGATTTATTTATAGGTTCATCATTATTTATTACTATTAGTTTAGTTATTTGGAAAGTTCCTCAATTTTCTTTTAAGAAGTTTTCTTCTGCCATGCTTAATGTCTTTGGATATTTAATCAATCATTGAAAACCTAGTAATGTAATTCCTAAGATAATTACATTTGTTTAAATTTCAAATGAGCCCAATAAATATAATTTTACAAGCAGGAATAAGTGCTGTTATTTCATTTGGGTGATTAAAAGTTTTATAAGTACTCAATGTGCTTACATTTTAAAACTTTTTAGACTGACTGTATTTTATTCATTAAAAATATGCTAAAAGAATATTCATGTATTTTATTTAATATTTATTTACTTTCCTATACTAATTATTAATAGCATGTCACTTCCCTGACAACACATTTTCCCCTGGTGCCCATAAAACTCAAAAAAATTAAAATATCTTCTGGCCCTTATCCTTACAGTTACAAAAGTAACGTTAAGTAGTGAAATTATAAATATTAAATGAAATAGATCATTTTTCCTTTGGGGACAAAAAAATTAAATACCGTATAATCACCCAGCTGGCCTGTAAGTATTACACATTATCTAAGTGTATCTTTTCATAACAATCAAATAGCTAATTACTTTACAACTATGTTTAATACTTTGAATGTAAATGAATGTATAAAACATATCACCTAAATGTCTTATTTTAGGTTGTCCCGTCAATGTATGGGGATTTTTTTTGAGCTATTGCTCTTTTTGCCATTTTTGCAAAATTTAGAAACATCAAGGATTGGTAGAGGCCTCCAGATGACAAATATTTAATTAAATTTAATGATAATTGTAATCTCTATGTCAAAACGGAACTTTTGATACCTCTTGCGTAGCCTAACGTACATACACCCCAACCCTAAAGATATTGACTACACCTATTTGGAAATTTACTGTTTTGTTACAGAGCGATAAAGATAAATGTTGTGTACAGATTGCTTTTTTTAATTAATTACTAGCAGTGCCCACAAACTATGTTTCACTTTAATAAAGCTCAACACTCAAAAATTTCTGGAGGGCCACTCTTGTCACCTAGGGGTATAAAAATAGCCTACGGCCTATTCTCACACCTACTAAATATATACAAAATAATTCATAAAGATCGGTCAAGCCGTTTAGAAGGAGTTTGATAACAAACACTGTGACACGAGATTTTTATATAATAGATGACACATCTGCATTGTTTATAGGATAGTAATATTGTATAAAACTATAAAAAATATTGTTTATCAAGTAAAATGCCATAAATGTTAACTGGATATTAATACCTAATATTTTGAAAAAATACCTGCTTGCTTTAAATCCGTTTCTGGTATCATCGATAAACAAACAGAAGTTTCTAATAAAACACTCATTTTACAAACAATAATAACAAGCGCTTGGTGCAAAGACTACGATGAAACTAAAATTAGATAAAACAGATACAGTGTGACTTTCTATTAGAGCCCACTCATGTGGAACGATGCAAGGTAAACTGCTTAGAATTTTCACCTTTCAACTAAGTTATGTCACACGCAACATTTCACTTTCTAGGAATTACCATTTCTTGAATAATTGATTATAATCGATGAAGGTCCGGTCGGTTCGGTCGTTTTTACAGGTTCTCATTAACACTATACTTGTGTGTAGATAAATATTTAATCGAAGCAAATCGTTTAAAAATTCTTCAGTATTCTAAAAAAGCTCACCTTTAATGTGTAAATACAATACCCAAGGCAAAAAAGCAAAAAGGTTTGCGTTTTGTGATGTGATTTGTGACGCAAACAAATTTTGACGTATCGTATCGTAATCGTATTGACGAATTTTTTTGTTTTCTCCCTGTTAGGGGAAGGCAAAGGAAATTTAGTCCATACAGCCTAATCTTTAGTATTTGGATTATATTAATTATATTTATCTCGTTTTGAAATTAATTATTATTACATTAGTTACTTTTCTTTTTTTTTATTATTCATACATTTTTTTTATTAATATTTTTTTATATTTGTTTACAGTTTTTTTAAACCCCTTTTGGTGAGGAACTCAAATTACTAGTAGGTAAACAAACTGAAAGCAACTCGTAAAAAGGTACTTTCATTTTATTTGCTATAAAACTATAACACCCATAAATAAAAATTGTCGCTAAAACATCCGTCATTTATGATTGATGGATGTTTTAACGTCAATCAAATCAAACCAATCCAAAAAACATGAAAACATAACCTTCAATGCGCGAGCCTGCCAAAATATTATAAACTTTCAGTTTATATAATTTCAACTTAAAACACGACATTAACCTTTAAGTATGGACGTCATTTTTTCATAACACTATCCTGAACGTGTAGTCTTACAGGCTCCTCTTCACAATGGACCATGATGGCCCATCAAATGATCGTCGATCAATGCCGCCATGATCGGGCAGCTCTCCACACAATCGTGAACATTCATTTACTAACTGTTTACTGTTATTATAAGACGTCTACCTATCAAAAATATTTTACAAAAAATAAAAACCGACTTCAAAAATACTGAAAAGTTAAAAATAATATTAGAATAGGTACAGACAACATCACACTTCTACAAGTTTATTTTTTAATTATCACAAAAAAATTGTGTGCTTGTTCAGACAAGCAAACTGAACAACTTTCAGTATGGGACCAACTTTGAAATCGCAAAAAAATCAGCCCCCTTAGACAACATGTCTAATTGCGCTCGAAAGCTAAGCGAGGGCTTTTGTCAAATCGCATACATTTTCCTTCCAGCGATTGCGTTAGCGATTATCGAAATGCGTCTTGTCTAGGGGGGCAGCTGTTCCATACATCTAAGTACAGTAAATGTTGAACATTTGTATGGAACAGCTGATTTTTTTTGCGATTTCAAAGTTGGTCCCATAGTGAAAATTGTTCAGTTTGCTTGTCTGAACAAGCACACAATTGTGATAATTAAAAAATAAACTTGTTTAATGAAGTCGGCACCAAACGATGATCTCCTAGAACGTCTTAAAATTTGTCACCGACTTCAATATAGAAGTGTGATGTTGTCTGTACCTATTCTTATATAATTTTTCACTTTTCAGTGTTTTTGAAGTCGGTTTTTATTTTTGTTAAATATTTTTATTTTTAACTTTTTAGAGAATGAAATCTTTTTAGTGAAAGAAAGATTCCTCGATTTTCATGGGATCCTATCATCAGATCCTGACTTTGGTAACCTTGGGACCACCCCAGGAGTATACTCTATCAAATACAAAAGAATTTTGAAAATCGGTCCACAATTGGCGGAGTAATGGCGCGTAACATACACACAAAACACGTTGGACACACCTTAAAATTTAAAGGTTTCCTCAATTTCCATGGGATCCCATCATCAGATCCTAACTTTGGTAACCATGGGAGCACCCTTGCAGTATACTCTATCGAATACAAAAAGAATTTTGGAAATCGGTTTAAAAATGACGGAGTAATGAGGTAACAAACTTAAAAAAAAATACAACCAAATTGATAACCTCCTCCTTTTTTGAAGTTGGTTAAAAATGGACATCGAAGAGATTATCGCGGCTGCGGCAATATTTTTACTTAGCTCTTATAATCATCTACTTAAGGCGCTATATCGAAAATGAATCAAACAATGGGAGGCGTGGTCAATACGTAAACGCGGGGCGCCCCCCGTGCTCAAGCAGCTAGTCTTTATATCTATGTCAACAAAGTCGTGAATGCGTTGCGCCCGCATGCAATCAGATCGCTTAGAAATTATCGACGTAAACGACAAAATACAAATTATTTTATGAAAAAATAACTATAATGATTGGAAAAAATGCTTCTGTACGATTCTGGATACTGATGATGGCTACTTATTTAAGGAACTTTTTAATTAATACCTAACACCGTTTACTAGTAATCCTGAATATTCTTATTTTTAAGAGGTAATTTCAAAAATAAAAAGTATCGAGGCAGAATCTTTAAATCGCGTTTTCAGTTCTGCTCGTGACTAGCTAAAGATATGAAGAAACACATATTTGACTTTCAGATCAGTAAGATCTCTCAGTTACCTATGACATTACATTAAAAATAACCAATATTTTCGATATATCGCCTTAATGTGCGTGAAAAAAGAAACATCATAGAGAAAAATTTATTTACCGGGAAGTCTACACTGTACTTGAGACAAATACGTACTGAGTAATCGGCGATTGTGTGGACGCGTATCCGATCATGGGCCATAATTCCTTTGATGTACCGACAATTTACCGATTGTTCACGATTTCCGGCGATGATGGCCGCTCATAGACAATCATGCCCTCTACACAATCGTGCATGTCTATACTTGCCCATCATGGGCCAAGTACAACTACGTTTTCAGCCGTAAAATCAACTAGAAATTATAAAAAAATTAATATTTACCATACTCCCTTTTATTTTTTTACTATTCCAACATCACACACAGCTCATATACGTCCCCACCGAGGGGTTCGAGCCTACCCTATGTTAGGGTGATTAGGCCTTAGTCAACCACGCTGGCCCAGTGCGGATTGGTCGACTTCACATACAACATTGAATTTCTTCGCAGATGTATGCAGGTTGCCTCACGATGTTTTCCTTCACCGTAGGAGCGTCAGACAAATGTACATATGAAATTCGAAACGAAAAACACATTGGTACATGGCGGGTCTCGAACCCCGACCTCCCGATTGGAAGGCAAGTGCCGAGTCCACAGCGCCACCGACGCTCTACTACTATTCCAACATAAGTAAGTCAAAGTTTACAAGAAAATCTAAAAAGAGAACAAAGTTGCTTACAAATACTTATTTTTATAACACAACTATGGACGTGTAGCCTGACAGGCTCCAAAAGATTATTAGATAAGTATTACTCACGTAATTTCATTCAATGACGTAATTTCCTCCTTCGCTGGTCGTTTTGATACTAAAACTGAAGCTACTGAGCTACTCAAGTGTGGGGAGCGGGGGGAAGTACACAAAACTTAGAAACTCAAATTCACCCGGAGCCTGTGAGGCTACACGTCTATACTTAAAGGTTAAAAATAAGATTTAATCAAAAATAAATTTACACAAGACGAAGAAAAAATGGACGCTAAAAGTCACGAAAACCAAATCTTTAAACAATGCCTAAATTTCACGAACAGTGTTCATAATGAATTTATACAAGGGAAGATAAGTTTCAGTATTCATGAGAAGGGTTTTTTTTTTTTTTTTTTTTTTAATTAGAATGAGCGGCTATGTTTTGTCACTGCGACCTACGAGATCTATTGTGACCGCCACTATTACAGTTCTCCCACAAGCCCAGCATCTTCTAAAAAGTGCAGTATTTTCTTGGGGGAGAGGTGCTTGACCTCATCTGGTGACAGTAAGTGTTTGCCCAGGTGTAGGCTGCGTTTACGCATCAGTGGTCCACAGTTTGTGAGCAAGTGCATAGGTGTCTCTTCTGCCTCGTGGCAGACCCTGCACTCTCTGCACTCACTCAACCCCATGATGGACTTGTGCTTATTAAGGCGACAGTGTCCAGTGAGGGCTCTGACCAAAGTGCGTATGTTGTTCCTGCTTAATCCTCGGATCTCTTTGCAGGTACTACGGTCATAGGCTTTTATGAGTGCCTTAGAGTGTTTAAGTCCTGGCATATGCAGCCACGCATTGTAGGACTTATTGTCGTAATGGGTTTCAAGCGTTAGACGGGCGAGGCTTTTGGGTATACCACAGAATGGTTCAGGACCATATTGCGTTCCTTCGGCCCCAGCCCTGGCGAGCTCATCGGCACATTCGTTGCCAGTGATTCCCGCATGCCCTGGGACCCATCTAAGTATTACTCTGTTACTGTGTCCCAGAGTGTTTAGGCGGTTCATACAGTCATCCACTAGCTTTGAGGTCACGAGGTTACTGCTCAACGCCAGTAAAGCTGCTTGACTGTCTGAATTTATATATATTGTACGGTTGACTTGGTTGATTACAAGGTTGGTTTCCGCACATTCTGAGATGGCATAAACCTCCGCTTGGAAGATAGAGGCGAAGCTGCCCAAGCTTTGTGAGAACTTGTGCAGTGGCTGCTCTCTATATATACCAAAGCCCACTTTGGACCCCATCTTGGATCCATCGGTAAACCATACGGTGCTTCCTGTCTCATAGGTAACTTGCTTGTTTAGCCAGTCATCCCTAGAGAGAAGTTCCACTTTGTAGTTTCTATTGAAATTGCAACGTGGAGGCATGATATCAGAGTTCATGCTTAGTATTGGTGTCTCATTGACTAGGTCTAATAGAGACCTTTGTCGAAGGGACAGACATTTGAACCCGCCTTGGGCATTCATCCTGTACGCACACGCTATCGCCTCCTTGACAATAAACATGTCCAGGGGTGTGAGTCGCAGTAGCGCATTCAGGGCTGCCCCAGGCGTGGTGGAAATTGCGCCTGTAGCCATGAGACAGGCAGTTCTTTGTAGACTGCCTAACCTATTTGCAGCGGTTTTTTGTTTGGCTTTGTTGTACCACACCACTGAGCCGTACGTAATTATCGGGCGTACAATGGTTAAGTACAGCCATAGGACCGATCTGGGGCTTAGACCCCAGTTGGTCCCAACCATTCGACTGCAAGCCCCTAAGGCAATTTTTGCCTTATCTATTATGTTGGTAAGATGTGAGTTCCAAGTCAGTTTCTGGTCAAGAGTGACGCCCAGGTATTTGACCTCTGTAGAGAACTGCACATCCTTCCCGTTTAGCCGAGGCTTAACAAGCTTTTCAAGCCGTCTTCGCCTGGTAAATGGTATTATAACAGTTTTATCAGCATTCACTGAGAGGTTGTTTTCCCTACACCAGTTGTTTATGGTATTGAGGGCTTTCTGCATAATGTCAGATATTGTACTTTGGCAGAAGCCTCGTACCGTCACCACAAGGTCATCTGCGTATCCTTGGGTGTCGAAATTGAGGTCAGCCATGTTGTACAATAATTTGTCTACCGCAAGAGTCCACAGGAGGGGAGACAAGACACCTCCCTGCGGGCAGCCTCTTGTGGACAGAAGTTCAATTGATGATTTGTGTAGAGATATTTTAACTCCCCTGTTGGAGAGCATTGCCTCTACCCACCTGGTTGTAGTCGGGTCTACATTTTTGTTTTCCAATCCCCTGACTAACATTGTTATAGGTGCGTTGTCAAATGCGCCCTCTATATCTAAAAATGCACATAGTGCAATTTCCTTGTCCTCCAGCGCTTTTTCTATCCTGTCAGTCAAGCTGATCAGAGCCGTTTCGGTTGATTTGCCTCTACGGTAAGCGTGCTGGGTAGGATGAATAGGGTTTACAGTCAATACTGTTTCCCTAATGTGTATATCTATAACCTTTTCCATGACCTTCATAAGGAAGGATGAGAGGCTTATGGGCCTGTAGGACTTCGGTTGTGATCGGTCCTTCTTGCCCGCCTTAGGTATAAATATGACTTTAACTGTGGTCCACCTCTCTGGAATATATCCCCAGGCCAAACTTGCCCTGAAGATTTTGACCAGATGGGGAGTGAGGACGTTTGCTCCTTCTTTAAGTTGTGCGGGAAAGATGCCGTCCTCTCCACAAGATTTGTATGGTTTAAAGGAGTCAATAGCCCACCGTACCTGATTCGGTCTTATTATTATGGCCGCTCTACGCCAGTCCTCGTTATTTGGCCTGCGGAGGTTGCCAATTGTTCCCTGCGAGCAGGATTTGCTCACAGAGCCAGGAAAGTGGGTGGCCGCTAGTAACTCCAGTGTGTCGGTTTCACTTGACGTGAAGGTTCCATCGGGCTTTCTTAGTAGCCCGACTGGATTAGGCACAGCTTTTGAGAGCATTTTTTGGAGTCTTGCCGTGCGAGGCAGGCTTTGTACTTCCTCGCACAGCTTCCTCCAGGATGCTCTCTTTGCCTTCCTAATTTCAATGTTGTAACTGGTTAGGGCTTTTCGGTAGGTGTCCCATTCATTAGATTGTTTAGCCCTATTAAACAATCTTCTGGTTTCTGCCCTAAGCTTCTGCAGCTTAGTGTTCCACCATGGGACTCTGGTTGTAGAGGTTTTGTTTTTCGCAGGGCAACTACTTTCATAGGCTTTCTTGATTCCTATGGTAACAGTCTCCACTGCTAGCTCAATACCGTCTACTGTTCTAATATATTTAGGCATTACTTCAAGGTTTGACTTGAGCTGGTCTCTATATTCGTCCCAGTTGGTCTTCCTTGGGTCCCTAAATATTTCAGTTTGACAAGAAATCGCAGCTTCTATGTCAAACCGGATATGCCTGTGGTCAGACATGGAGTTTTCGTCACTAACCTGCCAGTCAGCGATATGTCTAGCTAGATTCTTTGTGGCAAAGGTAATGTCCAGTACTTCCTGCCTGGTACTTGTAACAAAGGTCGGGATACATCCTAAGTTAAGTGTGATGAGTCCATTAGCGACAAGAAAGTCAAACAATAACTCACCTCTAGCGTTCACGCCTGTGCTTCCCCACGCAGTATGGTGGGCGTTGGCGTCGCATCCCACTAGGAGCTCTGCCCTATGCAGACGCGCGTACTCCACCGCCCGTTCCAGATCCTCCGGGGGGTTAGGTTTCTCGCCCGGTAGATAGGCCGAGCACAAAATTACTCTGGGCCCGGTCCACCCGGCGAGATTTACATATCCTGCAACCAGATCATCACTGCAAAGCTCTGTAACAGGCAAAAGGTTAATATCTCTCCGAAATATTATACAGGCTCTGGGTCTATGGCCACCGGCATGTACTAAAATCTTACCTGCAGACGACAGCCCCAGAATATTGCCATTGGCTACCCATGGCTCTTGGATTAGAGCGAGATCCACCTTGTTGCCGGCGAAGCAACACTCCACCACCGCAGACGCAGCTGCAGCATGGTGGAGGTTGGCCTGTAGGATTCTCGCTCTGTTTACCATTGGGGTAGCCATTGCATTACTGTTTGGGGGGACGTGGCACATTGGCTGGAGGACGTGGTCGTCCTGCTGCACTGTTTGTGCCCCTCCCCGCAGTTTTCCCGCCTCTTGTACCGCTCCCTCCGCCCTTGGTAGACTTCAGCGGAGGCCGCAGGTTGGAAGGTGGTGGGGGTTTCCCAACCAGTCCTCTCCATGACCCCGGCACTCTCGCTGCCGTCTGTCCACTAGAAGTGGAAGGCGTGGGAGGCGGCACACTCGCGGCCCCCGTGCTGGCACCAGAAGACTTGGGTGGAGGCGGTTCACTCAGGTGCCCTTGGGAGGCTCCCTGAGTCCTCCCCTCTGCCACTTCGGTCTCCTGCTGCCGCACGGGCGCCCGGTTAGGCGTGTCTGTGTCAGAGCCACCTCGGATTCTGAAAACCACCGTTTTGAACCCGAGGGTGGCCCGACCATCGTTAGCCCGGAGGGCCTCCACAGAAGGGTCGTCGAGTGAGAAAGTCACAAGTGACCCTCCCACCCCGTCCCTCCTGTGGAGGACCTTCCAGAGCTCTGTGTTGAGGCCTTCATGAGAAGGGTTTGCACACTCCGCGGAACTTAGTCACTTGAACTATACAAACGACTGAGTTCATACAAATTATCAATAGTAAAGGGACATGCAAAGGGATGTAGTTTCATGCGGTAAAGATTTTGGTTTCTTATTCAAATTATACTCGGCTTCGTCCTCGGGATTAGCAAATAATACTTGTAGTAACGCCTAGTGATACGCCAGTCACGCACTTTATTTGAGGGTATAAATAAAATTTAAAATGAGTCTCACGTCAACAAGGTGGGCGACCTATCCGCTCGCTTCATTCGCTTTTTAGTGCTCGCCACGATCACACTCTCGCGTCTTAAAAGTTTTTACTTTAAGTGAGGTAGTGCTTATTTATAATGCCTAAGCGGAAAAGTGAGGAGGATTGTCAAATCTGTTGTGTAAGTTTAAAAAACTCGAAGTGTTACGAAGATGCCGTACACGGAGTCGTTCCAGCTTGCTCGACAGGCGTTCCCGCTCGGAGTCTCAAGGTTAGTCATTGTGTGAATAAGTGCATTTATTAGTGACTATGGCCGAAAATGTCATTTTCTATTTGCTGCCCGTACAATGCTCGTTTGATAACGGGCAGAAGTATGATAAGTCAGCCATCTTGTTATATTCTCATAAGTACTAGAGAAACTTAATCAGTTAATGACGAATTATACCTATAATGGTCAATTTGTCACGTTTTTATTTTTTACTGGTTTCCTCTGAAATGAAGTTTTATAATCCAATGAAATAGTTTTACGAAAACTGTTAAATAAGATTTATTTCATACCTACCTAGTGGGCTTATTTATACCCCTTTTGTATGAATTTTTATGACACTATATCTCTAAGAAGAAAGTTTACTAAATAATAGTTATTGCTACAGTGATTATTTACTAAACTGGGCTTGCGTACCTCTCTTTGGGGTTGCACTACCCAATAATAATTTTGCGAACAGTATTTTAGGATTGTTCCTTAACTGATTAGCAGTAATAATAATTATCCAATCGTAACATGCACCTACTTTTTATGATTATATACTAAAGAACAAATACAGTATATACATAGTGGTAATGGTTACCTATCCTGGTTTGCGTACTTCTCTTTGGAGCTGTATTACCTTATGGTAATGGTAACCTCTCCGGGTTTGCGTACTTCTCTTTGGAGCTGCCCTATAAATTAGTCTCGCGAACAGTACTTTGGTCTGTTTCATGACTAATGGAGATATCGGTGTATTCATAGTGGCAATGGTTACATATCCGGGTTTGCGTACTTTTCTTTGGAGCTGTACTACCCTATAAATTAGTCTCGCGAACAGTACTTTGGTCTGTTTCATGACTAATGGAGATATCGGTGGTTTTCAGAGCAAGAACGTAATAACAACGTTTTAAACCTGCAGGCCTATTACGATCTCACGGTTTTCAAATAATATCATATGATATCATAGTGCAAAGCGAAAATTATGATTTTCGGTCAGATTTTTGATCATTCGTTCGTTATATGATATTGACATCATCGAAATTATGCCATAGTAATGATATCATTGGAGATCGGTAATACGAAATGAAGCATTTCATGATTTATTATGCCATGTCATACGATGAAAGATTTATAATTGGCCTACTGCTCGATGGGATTATTGGTTCTGAGCCACGTTCGGAGATGCAGGTCGACCTCGACCCAGAACCCGCCGAAGTGGCTACGCCCGCCGTTTATATCTTCTGTGCCGTCATGACGGTCACCCCCGTGGTGGTCGCCACCACCGCCACCACCGCCGCCGCCGGCGCGCCTGAGCAAGTGACGGATACCGACGAGCCTGGGTCAGCTAATGCGATGCTAAACACCACAATACTTGAAATATTGGGCGAGGATCCAACTATTTCGAATACTTTTGGAGCCGACATTCACAAAGACTTTGCAGTTAAGTTGGAACACACATTAATGTGAAATACCTTTCGCCGACTAACTGCAAACTAATTAATGCTCCCGTAGGTACTGAATGCCGAAATTAAGGTGGCTATCTCTGATATAAACGCTAAACGTTATAAAAATATCGAAATTAGGCAAAAATGTTGATGGACACAGACCGTATTCTCTGTGACTTACAGTACCGGATTCAGTCATACGACGGAATTTTATTCTGTCTTCCCTTAAAAAGGACGTGAAAGACCAGCTTCAAAATACTTAACCATTTTTTATTCATTCATTAGGCGAAAACCTGTCAGAAATTATTAAGACTGCAAAGGCGATAAATAAATAGGGTGCAGAGTTAAAAACTTCATTGCATAAGCCACAAACAAAAAAAAAAAAAGACGCCTGCACCGACGCCTAGCACCTCCAGGAATGATTAAACTAGAAGGACCCTTATCCTACTCGGAAGCAGCCAAATCGTCCGAAGACGAAGGAGCCCCCTGCCAGTAGAGGTCGGCCATCGAGCTCATCGAGACACTCGCAGCAGCCGCCCGCCGCCACGCGATCGCTGCAAAATCCAGTAAAATATGCAGGCACTTTGCCTCTTTTAATGACCAATGGTCTCTTATAACTAAGAATGCAGAAATTCTATCCTGCATCAAGGGATACGAAATCCCATTCACTAGTCCCGTTAACCAATTACCTGCTCCAAAGGTGAAACATTATTTAGCCACAGAAAGATATGATTTCAATTAAGCTATTCATAACTTGTTAGCTAATGGTGCTATTTCAAAATGCCAACCTACTGAAGGGCAATTTTTATCAAGTATATTCTGGTACCTAAGCCAAATGGTAAACATCGTTTCATTCTGAATTAAAAAAAAAAAAACTTCAGTAAATTTATAAAAGGAGATCATTTAAAAATTGAAAATTTACGCTCAGTGCTAAAATTTTAAACAAAAAATTGTTTCATGACAAAAATAGATTTAAAAGATGCCTTTTGACCCTAATTCAAGAAAATATTTAAGATTTCAAATTGAACAAGAACTATTTGGCTTGAGTACTGCACCATCAAGGCAATAAAACCAATTGTCCGATTACTCCGTTCTGCGGACCTAAAATCAACTAATTATTTAGATAATTATTGGCCAAATATACAAACCAAAAAATTAATTACCTCTCTTTGATTTTAATTAACGAGGCCAAAAGTTTAATGATACCTAGTAATATATGTACATTTTTAAGGTTTCGTTCTAATCTAGACTAAAAATTTCCAGATCACAAATCAGAAATTAAAAAAAATGGTTACCTCTTAAAAGATGTTGAATACGTCAATTCGCACAAATAGTCGAATTACTAGTCTCAGTTTGCCCGGCTGTAGAATACACTAGCCTTATACTAAAATATTCGAGCGCATTAAGTAATTAAACTTAAAATCATCATTAATGATAATTATGATAAATTTATAAATATCCCTAGGAATGACGCAATACAAATACCGTTTTGTAAAATCAAACATGATACACATGATCTGGAAATTTTCTCAGACGCCTCAAATACGGGGCTGTACGTGGCAAAGAGAAGGTTAGCGGGTTGTGGAGCATTCAGGAGAGAACACAATACATTAACTACCTAGAAATTCTGGCTGCTTTTCTAAGATTAAAAGTGTTCGCCAAAAATGTAAGTAGTTGTCAAATTTCTCCGCATCGACAACACTACAGTAATCTCTTACATCAATACAATGGGGGGTATTCAGTTCCCCCACTTCACTGACATCACTCGTCAACTATGGCAGTGGTGTGAATGTCGCAATTTGTATGTTATGGCTTATTACATTAGCTTATCAGATAATATAACGGCAGTTGCCGAATCAAGGCGGGTACATCCTGACTTAGAATCGACGACACGTTTAGCGCAAAGGTCGAGTGATCACCTACTGCGCAACGGGTCGCGGGTTCGATTCCCGTACGGGACAAATGTTTTATGACCTACAGAAATTTTTTCCGGTCTGGGTGTATGTGCATGTGATATTCTATGTTTGTAACTGCACCCACGACACAGGAGAAAATCCTAGTGTAGGGCGACGTATTTAAAAAAAAAAAAATTGGAGTTAGCGGACTGGGCATATCAGGAAATTGTCTCATCGTATGGGGCACCTCAAGTAGACTTATTCGCTAGTCAAATAAATACTAAATGCACTGATTATATCTCCTGGCATAGGGACCCAGATGCATTTCCTGGGCCGATTTTAATTTTTATGCTTTCACCCCGTTCTCTGTCATTGTATAGCGGGGAACTTATGCGGACGGCGTGGAGTGTACCGCCGATATTAGCATCTATATTCCAAAGTTCCTTTAAACAATATAATGTTTATTTACGGCGCTGGTTCAATTATTGTAACGACAATAATTGTGACTTGTATAATCCTTCAATTCCACAAATAATTTATTTCAACAAACTATTATGGCACGCTTAACTCCTCAATATGGCACGCTTAACTCCTATAGATCCACGCTCGCCCTGCTTAGGGGAAAATAATTTACGAGAAGATGACAGAGTAAAAAGATATTTTAAAGGAATATTTCGGTTACGCCCTCCCTTGCCCAAATATGTGGGATACTTCAATAGTTATTAATTATGTCAGCCAATTTTACGCCAATGAAACATTGTCTTTTGAAAAACTTTCGAAAAAACTCATCACTCTCATTGCGCTGTTGACAGCACACAAAGTACAAACATTGTCCTAGATTAATATTAAAAGTATTGAAATCTTTCCTTCTCTTCATAAGTGCTAAAAAGCCTTATAATGCTGTCGGTTCCCAAACCTTAAGTCAGTGAATAAAGAACACACTGCGCGATAGCGTTTTTGATCTAAACATATTTACCGCGCACAGCACGCCGCTACATCCGCGGCTCATCACCTAGGTGTCGGCCTAGATCAAATAAGACGAACCGCTGGATGGAGCGGCTCTTCAAGCACATTCTATCGATTCTATAATAGAACCATAAGTAATGTCAATACTAATGGAAATAATTATTTTGCCAGAACAATTGTTAATAATACGAGTAATTCAAATGATGATTGATGTTTATTCTTATTAACATAAATTAATGAAAATTCAGGAATAAACAAAATATTTCACACTATTATCTCTAAAAGTCTACAAGTATTATTTGCTAATCCCGAGGCGAAGCCGAGTATAATTAATGATTAAACGAACTTACCTGTACGTGAAGTTCAGTCATAATTATACGAAGGCTTCGTCCGAAGGGATTAGCAACCCTCCCTCCCAACTACAAGTCCCCATTTTTGTGTGAAATATTCCGGATGCGGCTACTCTAAACTAAATGAAGCGAGCGGATAGGTCGCCCACCTTGTTGACGTGAGACTCATTTTAAATTTTATTTATACCCTCAAATAAAGTGCGTGACTGGCGTATCACTAGGCGTTACTACAAGTATTATTTGCTAATCCCTTCGGACGAAGCCTTCGTATAATTATGATTGAACTTCACGTACAGGTAAGTTCGTTTAATCATTAATTAATTAATGTGTCTGTATTAGCAGATGACATTATAGCCCCCAATATCATCCAATCACGTAAGAATATTTCAGTCATAAACTTCAGAGCGTTTTACAACCATCAAATTCGATGGTTGTTCGGTTGTAACTCGCTCTTACACTCTAAGGTCTTGAACGGGCCGCGGCCGTAAAGGCCTAACCAAACCGACGCGTTCATTTTGCGTCCGCGATGGCGTGCACGGTGAGCGTCTTCCATGCGTGCAGAAACCGTTCACACCAAGCGATCTTATAGCGTCCGTGGTACGTTCGTGTCGTCAACCATGCGGTATAGCTCGGAGCGGACTTTCTAAATAATTATGTTTAAAGACGAATTCGATGAATCTGAAGAAGAAATATTACTTCTAGCGGCTATTGCAGAAGATGAAGAAAGTAATAAAGGACATGATTTTGTCAGAATATTTTAGAAAAAATATATTTTCATCTGTCTAATGAAAAGGATAAAAAAAATTCAGGAAAAAGAACAGGATTTGGATCCATGACATTAATAATTCAATCCGCAATTACTTTTACACTTGCTATATATGCAATCCTTCTTTCTATTTTTTCTGTATTCTGGATGTGAAGTGTGATAAAGTAAACGATGCTTGCTAATTTCGTTCATTATTCTTTCTGTATTTGTATCCGACATCATGAAAATAGCATCAAAATCAGAAACAATAACGTTGCGTGCAGCGTGCAAACTCTGCAGGCAGGAACTGATCGCGGACGCAAGTGAACGCTGTGACCAGACGCAGCACAGGACGCCTGCGGTCAATCAGCGAACGCGTCGATGTGAACACGGTGCTACAAGTTCGTACACAACGATCGCCACCGTGCACGTGATCGCGGACGCACTATGAACGCTTTGGTTTGGTCTTCGCTTCACTCAAAGCGAGCACTTGCTATCGTTATCATGACATTAGAACAATAGTTTTAATGTCACAAATGACAGAACTATTGATCTATTGAACTATTGTTTTAATGTCACGAAAGCGTTAGCGAGTGATCGCTATGAGTTAGGCGGTAGGCCCCCCGGTTGTTTCACCCGTGCGTCACGCTCGACTCCACAGAACAGAAAATTTCTGTTCTGTGCTCGACTCGAAGTCATTGAACCGGGAGAGCGAAAAGTTGTACTTTGCGCGAAGGCTGTGAACGCGCTCCGGGCTCCAGCGCACGGTACGGCAGGCTTATTACCGATATTTAGAAACAGTCGCGATTGCTGCGATTGTACAATTATTGCTTTTAAATCGCAAATTCGAATAATGGAACGTTGATTGCGCTACGACAGCGCCACATGCGAGCGACTGACGAACTAAAATGCACGTCAACGCTTGAAAATAATGACCGATTGTTTAATTTGGTTGTTGATCACAGACCACTTAGTGATACTTTGTTGATCGCGTTGCCATTGTACAATTAGCAACCGGTTGTTTTTTTCCGTAATAAGCCTGCCGGTCTCCTGTGTCCGTCGCTTGCTGCGAGTGACGTCATAGGTCAGTGAGTCGTTCACTGGGAATTACGCATAATATGATTAATGTTGTAGATTCTGCAACAAAGGTTGACTGAGTAGAGGACATTACAGGGAACAATTTTGGTCCTATAAAGTTTTTACGTGAACTGCTACGTTGTCGATTAATATGCATAGGTAGTACTTACCTATTTACAAAATTGGACTTGTGAAATTTTCATAATGATTTTTTAAAATGATGAACTTCCTCTTTTAATATGCTTGGCGTATTGGCACCATCAATTCCAAAAATTTTGGCCCTATAGGTACATGACATCCCTAAAATGCATAGATACTATTAGAGATATTCGTTTCATTTATTTTTCCTTGGAATTGATGGTGCCAAAACGCCAGGCATATCAAAAGAGGGGGGTACGGATTGACTGCGAGGACCTTTAACCGTGGTCCCATTGCTACGACCCACAGTGGGTTCACGGGTAATTTTTTCTCCCCGTAGACCCACTGCTCCAGATTGGGACTACGGGTGTAACAGTGTAACGGGGTGAGCAGCAGTGTAGTGGTTAGGGAGGGTCAGCCAAATAAAGCACCAGAATTATGCCACTGAATATATTATTGCATCGTTACAAACATTAGAATAAAAAGGCACTCTGAAACAGATATATGGACTTTTATAAAACTATGGCAAATAAACATAATAATATAAAAACTTACCAAAATATAAACTTAAACATAAGTGCCTTAAAGATTTTATTGAATTCGTTACGTTATTTCCTCAGATTAATAGAAAGGTGCTAATAAAAAATATTAATTTATATTAATTAGCCATCGCTACTATTTTGCGTCTCGATGTCCGTAAAGCAGTGACAGGAGAACAGAATGTCATTGAGACAAAATGTAAAGTTTGAAATGCAGTCAAGTTTAGGCGGGAATGCAACGAGTTGCTATATCTAGAATATAGCACCTCGTTACAATACCCGGCTTCCCCTGGAAGAAAAAATCCAGAAGGGATTTTTTCTAAAAAAAAGGGAACGTTCATACATTTAAAATTTATAAAAGTGTTAAAAAAACGTTTTATACACAGTGATAATTTTTTGATAAAAACTAAAAAATAAATGGATGAGGTGAGGGGTGAATGATAATGGGGTAAAGTTTGAAATGCAGTCAAGTTTAGGCGGGAATGCAACGAGTTGCTATATCTAGAATATAGCACCTCGTTACACCGGTAAATGAAACAAAACTGCTTTTTACCCATGGTCCACCTCTGTCATTTTTGGAATTATATTTCATACGCTTCATTCTTCAGATATAAGCAACACATGTAGTCCATTCATCATACAAGCAACTCCGCACGTAATTCAATATTTAAAAATATATTTTTAAAGGTATCTCTAGAATTTCCAACGCCCAACCGGAGCCGGAAAGTGAATGTTTGAAATTACAAGCTTTCATAATGTGTAACGGCTATTCTTCGATTAGCAAGTTTCACGTGTCCGAGCTTGCATGATCCGTAATATTATCATATTCAATCATAATTTTTTTTATATGTTAGATAGCATCCGTATCGAGCTGTAAACATAAACACTGGCTTTTAAGTAGTTAAGACTAAATTAATTTAACCATGTTAATTGAACCTCTGTTCTCTAATTACCGTGGCGTGTCCGCACACCAACTTAAGAGGATTGTGAAGCTGTAAATTTTCATACAAAAAGCGATAACGCCTTTCTCCCACTAAACATAGTCCAATTTTCATAATTTTTGGAAATGTTGTAGATATAATGAAGATCTAGGTTTGTACGTTTTGATTTTGAAGAAATATTGCTCAGAATATAAATTATTAGCATCTAAATATCTATATTTTAGACTTAAAAACTACCTCGAGCATTTTTATCTTTTTTTGACTAAATTTTAAAGAATTCCAAAAAAGCAAAACGTACAAACATAGTTTAAGGTATACTGAATCGAATGAGACCAAAAGTGTCTAATTTCGTAAAAGTTTAGGGGGGTAAAACAGTTATCGCCCGAAACAATATTTCAAACAGGAATTGTAGGCAATTTCGACCAGTTCTTACAACTCTCTCTATCGCACGATACGGGTCGGGGGCAGGGGTATAATGGGGCATAATCTAGTGATGTGGCATAATGTTATCGTAGTTATTGTTGCCTAGGGAGGAGAAAGTAATATCGATATATAGATCAATACTGAAAGGTATTACTCAAGTCTACACAAATACCTTCTCTACATGAAAAAGTAAATGTCTTTTCGAATACGTTTATTGATTTTTGTTCAATACAAACCTTATTTAAGGGTAAGCAGCCTGTAGCCTTAACTAACTGTAAATTCCCAAAATCAAAATAAGAAAATAAATTGTAAGTACAGTAGAGCGTCGATTATCCGAACAAATTGGGGGACATGGGTGTTCGGAAAACCGGTTTTTTCGGATAATCGAACTGTATTGATTCAGCCATACATATTTATGTACGGGTGAATGAAAACGATATTTCTATGTTTAATGACAAATAGGAATAAACAAAAAAGTGCAGACAGACTTGTAATGAAACATGTATGTACTAAGTATAGATAAATTAACGCTTAAAAATCTCCAATTTTCGTCTGCCGGAGTAAGCCTACCCTAGCGCGGGAGGAGGTACACACGTGCGGATCGGGCGGGTGTATTCGGATAAGCGGTCGTTCGGTTGATCGACGTTCGGATAATCAACGCTCTACTGTATGTAGTTGTTTGTTATAATAGATATGTGCCACAAAGACACAAACTCAAAAGAAGTTCGTTTTTTGTTTCTTGTGATAGGTATTTGTTATGCATTGTATGTTCGTTATCTTATTCTAAAGGTACATTTGGTATCTGGTCTCCTAGCCTATGTACACGAAAACTTTAATTTTTGAATTGGAGCTCGACAAACTCAATCTTTGAATAAAGTATCGACAAACTACCACTTATCTCTATATATAATAAAATCGTAGGGGTACAAAAATCTGTAATTGCGAACTATTAAGAAAAAAAATACACAGGTCGCCTTAAAATCATTAGCAGAACACGATAGAATAGTTTTTAAAAAAATTGTTTGTTTGTTGGTTTGTTTGTTTGTTTGTTTGTTTGTTTGTTTGTCTGTTTGTCCGGAAAGATCTCCGAAACTACTGGACAGAATTTGATATGGCTTACACCACAATGCTTAGAATTTTCCGGAAGAACATTTAGGCATAATTTCGTTTGTTTAAATTCACTTTTTATTTTTAGTGAAAAAATACCATACAAAATTTTCGAATTGGCTTTAGGTAGAAAAACAACATGGCGCACGTGAAATAATTTTAACAAGTCTGTCACATAGTACAGAGAGAAGGTATTTTCTTCCACGAAGGAAAGGCAATGGAACTACGCCATACAGCCTGATCTTAAGTATTTGGATTTCGAAAATTGAAAGGCAGGAATGAAGTGTTTCACATAGTACAAATAAAATGTAATATTTTCTGTTAATGGCTGTACCCAACTGGATTTTGCTAACAAAATTGTCTTTTTCTTATGTCGTACCGTGGTGGTAAGGCAAAAAGATCAAGCCATACAACCAATGTATAAAGCATATTTTATGATATAAAATCTGTAGATTGTTTTAATTCTTGACTAATTTTCACAAAATCGGTACAATTTTTGAAATATTTAAAATGTTGAAAAATGAAGATACTCTTTTCAATGTATTTTGAAAGGTGTTATATGTTTTTACATTAGGACTAAGGAATCAAACTCTTTCATCCATTTAAAACTATTAAAAGTAATAGATTAATATTGATAATTAAAAAAAATATCTGACTGCAATGTTCTGGGTTACGCGTAGAGGGACGGGACGGGACTCTTGATCCTAATGTCTAAAATGACGGATCACATTTTTTTGGATCCACCCAAGGAACATGGATATCGAACGAAGAACCTAAAGAGTAGAACACATTGAACCTAGCCACGTTGACTTAATTTGACATGACTGCCGATAAAGTTCGTTTCAAAACCCAGCGATATGCATATCAAATGAAAGGCCTTGATGAGTAGAGCACTATGAACATAGGAAAATCGCCCTAAATTCAACATGGCCGCCGCTCAAATAAAATGGATAAAAGTTCGTTTCCAAACCCAGCAATATGGGTATCAAATGAAAGGCATTGATGAGTAGAGCACTATGAACCTAGCAACATTGACATAAATTCAACATGGCCGCCGCTCAAAAAAGGTGGATAAAAGTTAGTTTCCAAACCTAGCAATATGGGTATCAAATGAAAGGCATTGATGAGTAGAGCACTATGAACCTAGCAACATTGACATAAATTCAACATGGCCGCCGCTCAAAAAAGGTGGATAAAAGTTAGTTTCCAAGCCTAGCAATATGGGTATCAAATGAAAGGCTTTGAAGAGTAGAGCATTAGGTACCTAGGAAAATCGACCTAAATTCAACATGGCCGCCGCTCAAAAAAAAGGATAAAAGTTCGTTTTCAAACCCAGCAATATGGGTATCAAATGAAAGGCCCTGATGAGTAGAGCACTATGAACCTAGCAACATTGACATAAATTCAACATAGCCGCCGCTCTAAAAAGAAGAATAACAGTTCGTTTCCAAACCTAGCAATATGGGTATCAACTGAAAGGCCTAAAAGAGCATTATGAACTAAGGAAAATTGCCCTAAATTAAACATGGCCGTTGCTCAAAAAATGGATAAAAGTTCGTTTTCAATCCCAGCAATATGGGTATCAAATAAAAGGCTTTGATAAGTAGAGCACTATGAACCTAGCAACATTGACATAAATTCAACATGGCCGCCGCTCAAAAAAGATAGATAAAAGTTCGTTTCAAAACCTAGCAATGTGGGTATCAAATGAAAGGCCTTGAAGAGTAGAGCATTAGGAACCTAGCAAAATCGACCTAAATTCAACATGGCCGCCGCTCAAAAAAAAAAGGATAAAAGTTCGTTTCCAAACCTAGCAATATGGGTATCAAATGAAAATCCTAAAACAGTAGAGCATTATGAACTTAGGAAAATTGCTATAAATTCAACATGGCCGCCGCTCAAAAAATGGATAATAGTTCGTTTCCAAACCCAGCAATATGGGTCTCAAATGAAAGGCCTTGATAAGTAGAGCACTATGAACCTAGCAACATTTACATAAACTCAACATGGCCACCACTCAAAAAAGGTGGATAAAAGTTAGTTTCCAAACCTAGCAATATGGGAATCAAATGAAAGGCCTTGAAGAGTAGAGCATTAGGTACCTACGAAAATCAACCTGAATTCAACATGGCCGCCGCTCAAAAAAAGGATAAATGTTCGTTTTCAAACCGAGCAATGTGGATACCAAATGAAAAGCCTTGATGAGTAGAGCACTATGAACCTAGCAACACATAAATAAATTCAACATGGCCGCCGCTCAATAAAGGTGGATAAAAGTTCGTTTTCTTATCTAGCAATATAGGTATCAAATGAAAGGTCTTCAAGAGTAGAGCACTATGGACCTAGCAATATTGACGTAAATTCGACATGGCCACCGCTCAAAAAAGGTGGATAAAAGTTCGTTTCCAAACCTAACAGTATAGGTATCAAATGAAAGGCCTTGAAGAGTAGAGCACTATGAACCTAGGAAAATAGCACAACATTCAATATGGCCGCTGCTCAAAAAAAAACTGATAAAAGTTCGTTTCTAAGCCCAGCAATATGGGTATCAAATGAAAGGCCTTGATCAGTAGAGCACTATGAACGTAGCAACATTGACGTAAATTCAACATAGCCGCCGCTCAAAAAAGACGGATAACAGTTGCTTTTCAAACCCAGCAATAGGGGTATTAAATGAAAGTAGGTCCGCGGAACCCTAGGGCTCCACAATACCCCTATAAGTTCCGCAATAATTTAGAAAAATCAAAACACCCTCTCTGGTCGTACTTTTATTATGCTTATTAATAAAGAATACACTTTTAAAAACTATTGTTTTATTTTAGGGTTCCGTCAAGTATTTCGCTTTCCAAAAGGGTTCCGTCACCAAAAAAGTTTGAGAACCGCTTCGGGGCCTATTGGATGTTCGATGTTAGATGTTACCTGTGTTTAGTGTCCTTCGAGACCGTGATAATGCAACGATCGTGAACTAACTAACGATAACTCCAAGTTTGTGTGTTGGATGTTAGTCATCACAGCGAGTTTGCTAACCGAACTATGCCAGCAACACTATATCGCACAGTATACGTTACAAAAACGGAAGTCTCAATACATTTTAAGGCTAACCGCATAAATACGTTGTTTCGCATTCGTTTTCTGAATGCGGGCATCCGAATGCATCAAATCTATACAAAATACTCATTGACTGCCGCATACGTTCGTTTTTATTACGAACGGAACACGTTCTGTACGTACGTTTAGGTAGAATGGTAGAAATCCCGAATGAGAAGAAACGAACGTCTGCGCTACGTTCACGAAACTCTGTGTCTGTATTCCGTGATCGGATATCGAATACGGAAAACGTCTTTGTACAGTAACCCCCCCATTCATGCTATATATTAACTTTACGAAAACCGCCAGTATTACGAGCGACATAAGAACGGTTCAAACGTCAAACAGTATAGCTTGACAAGGAGCTTACTGTACGACCAGTCAAAATTGGCCAAGTTGTCATATCCAAAAAATATATTTTGTTGGTGTTACCAACACCCATTATAAAATCTAAACTTTATTCGTATACAGTTCTAATTTATTAACAATTGTTTATTTTAATTCGAAACATGAATACGATAAAGATTATTCTTGCAACTGTGTAGTTCTTTCTACTGAAGAAGAATTTATTAATATCAATAATGTCTCTAAAACAATAATAATACTTAGTGTTTATAGTAATATGTAATGTATTTAATTTTGTGGCCTGTTAGAAAAAAAACATTACGAACCTACGAAAATTGTCCTAATTTCGAAATGGCCGATGCTCAAGAAAGGCAGAATAAAGTTGAATAATTATGGAATAAAATGGAGGAAAAAACTAAACACTGTGTTAAGTATTTTGATGGCGAAACGTAGTTCGCGGGCACAGCTAGTCTATAATATATGTAAATAGATTTTCGCTGTCTTTTCGTTTTCGAGATCAGATTAACTCTGAGCGGGTTTTTGAAGAATTGTCAATATACACCTGATGTTTTTTTCGGCGCCATCTATACTATGTAATATTGCAATTAAGTTGGCAAACAAGCAAACTGCCCACCTGATGGTAAGTGGTAACAGTCACCTATATAATACATGTGATTCCTATGAGATTCGCAGCAAAACCAACCCCCACAAGAACCACAGTGTACGTTGCCAACTTGCGACTTAAGGTGTAAAGTCACGGTACCCGGTAATTTCAGTGCCATATCTTACCCTTCAAACCGGAACATAGCAATGCAAGCACTGCTGCTTTGCGGCAGAAATAGGTAAGACGGAGGTACCCATGCACACGACCCTGGTACAGAGTCTCCTGTCTTACTCTTACGGTCTGTTTCACAATCAATAAGTAAGTTTTGAATAGCTTACTTGACAGATTTTTGACATATTTTTCATATTATAACAACCGTCAAATCATCTGTCAAGTAAGCTATTCAACACTTACTTTTCGATTGTGAAACAAGCCCTTAATGAAACAATTGTTTTACTAATAGAATGCTACAATATCACTGAGTACCATAGGCTATAGAATATTTTCCTACGGAAAACATTATGAAATTCCCACAGGAAAAACGGAGATAACGCGGACGAAGCTGCGAGGGGATAGCTAGTTTTGTAATAACGTTAATTATCACCACAGTAATAACTTACTGACACAAATCAAAACAAAAAGTTGCAGGTTCAAACTCGTATTATTAGGCGTCACTTCATTCCATAAGTAAAAAGAGACTGAGTACGAGCGAGTCAACCTAACTCGAATACTAGACTCGAGTCAGTTGAACTCGCATAGAATCGAGTTAGTTGGACTCACATAGAATCTAGTGAGCGAGTACAAAAACGATTCTTCCTGACTCGAGTACCGGAATCGAGTACGGCGTACACGAATCAAAATAAATTGGTATTCGAATAAGCGAGTCCAAGACAGGAATCGAGTCTGACTCGAGTCAAGCTGTACTCGGCACATCACTAGTATTCCCTAAATAGCCGTAAAGTATAAGTCTTTGGGCCGGTGTAAAGTACCGATTTGATCTGTTGAGCACAGTAAGCACAACAAGTTTTTTGGAAGCCAGTTGGGCCTTATTTTCCAGATGACCGCGGAATTGGATGTCACTGGGGATGTCAATACCAAGAATCCCAATGCCGTTTCATATTTTGAGAGGTGTTAAGGAACTGTGGAGCTACAGCGAATGGAGATTTTTGCGGTGAACGCGCAAACTTGTGTCTTGGTCGGATTGACTAAATTTAGAATTCGACTAAATTTAGTCTTCCTCACTCAGATAGTTTAGCGAGAGCGCGTCAAAACTGCAGCTCAAGATCGCTCTCAACTTTGAGACGCGTTTATTAATACGAGCCTAACTCTCGATCTTAGGCACAAGCTGTTGATGATTTTCCTCCAGTACCGTGTAGTCCGAGAGATTTTCGCATGGCCCGGATAATAGGCATCCAGGCCCAGTGCTGTCATCCGCATAACAATGAATTCCGTTAATGGACAGTAAGTAATTGTTAAGTAGCAAAAATAGCGTTGGTGACAGCACCGAGCTTTGCGGGACGCCACTATCAATGGACATGCTATCAAAAGAAGTGCCATCTACAACAGCTCTGAAACGCCTGCCAGATAGGAAGCTAGCAACACATTTGCATTATCCCTCATATAGTCCGTATGCTGGCAGTCTCGTAAGAAGTTCGCTGTGCCAAAGCCGATCGAACGCCTTCACTATATCCAGGCTAACAGCCAATGGCTCTCCTTGTCCCTAAATTGCAAGCGTCTAACGGCGTGTGAGATACACTAGAAGATCACCAGTCGAGTGGCCATGGCGGAAACCGTATTGACGGTCTCTGATCCATTCGTGATCTTCTAGATATCTAAGGAGCTGCCGGTTAATCACCCACTCCATCACTTTGGAGGGAAGGGAGGCTATAGCGATATGCCTGTAATTAGATGGATCTGATCTGTCGCCTTTGTTTGGCACAGGATGCACGTTAGCGGTCTTCCACGAAGACGAAACTTGTCTACTGGAGTATGATATGATATTTCGTATAAACGCGTTAGTACAGGACACACACACTCTGGAGCACACTGCTTTAGCACCACTGCGGGTATACCGTCTGGTCTACTTGACTTGTGGATGTCAGTCAAGGATAAGTAACTCTCACCTTACTGCTTGTTGCGTGATCGCAATTTCCGGCATAGAGCTTTGACACCTAGAGATGGTAGGTGATGTGGCACCTCCGTCGATCAAAGTGGAATTAGACGCAAAAAGAGAGCCAAGCATGTCGGCTTTATCCTTAGCGCCATAGACCAGGTTATTATCCGGTTTTCGCAGTGGTGTTAGGGACGACTGACAAAAATTTCTCTCGGCAGCTTTGGCAAGCGACCAAAAAGCTCGATATGTTTAGCAAGTCGATACCCGAATCTGTCGATGAAATCGAATTTTGCTTTGGCGATGATTCTTTTGGCATTTCTCGAGGCAGTATTAAGCTTCCGTTTTAGCACAAAATTTTCATGATTCTAATTTTGACGAGCCGTGGTCCAAGCCTTATAGTTATGTAGTTTGCTTCAAGATTCGAGCTGTTTGCTGATATTGTGAGTGTCACGCGGCAGAATGTCGAAGATTGTCGGACAAGTTTCATAATTTATCGGCCTCGCGTTTAAGAGGAAATCATAGGGGCCGATTTTACATACAAACGTAGCCCCCTGTTTCCTTCCTGGATAATGACAATAGCTGCTCAATTAAAAAAAATCAAGGGTTTTTCTTTTTTTTTCTAATTAAACCACATTTAAACCTTCAAAAACAAAAGAATAAAAAAATCTTCATATTTTTATCTGTATAACAAATTTTACGAGATTATATGAACAAAGCAAAAAGACTTTGACTGTCTTTCTAGACAGTCAAAGTCTTTGTTTAATTTTTATCTAAATCTTAATCGGTCTAGTTTTGTATGTTATATGTATATTTTGCTTATATATATTTTTTTAATGTACACCTCGTCCCGCATCCACTCAATTTTCTTACTTCCGCGAGGGTTAGCTGGAAGAGATCTCTTTAAGAGATAAGCTCGCCCTTATACTTGTTTGATATATAATATATCCGTATCTGTAAATTTGTGTACAATAAAGGATAATATATAGTTTGCGAGAGGAAAACAGGGGATCACGAAAGGTCAACTTTGTGTACTTTTCATAGGAATCTTCGGTACGAGCTGCAGCTGTCTCTATCAAGCTAAGCCCATTTGTAACAAATATGTACATTCCTATTTTTCAATTCTCTCGACTTAGTATTTCCGCATAAAGAGATTGTGTGAACTGTGCAACATTTCTGCAGCTGAGCCACACTGATGTCAAAAAAGAAACGATGTAGCGAAAGTCTGATTGCTGATATAGAAAGGCTGCAGTTTGTCGAATTTGTTGGACAAGATTCAGTTTGTTGATTAAGTGTTTCGGTGATCAGATGTAGCAAAGTTGCTGCTGCTGAGCCATCAGCTGGACCTCAAAAACGAAATCTGTTTACTGGAATCGTAGCGAAAATCTGTTTGCTGGAATAGTGAGACGGAAGTTTGTCAAAGCTTTCAAACAAGTCCAGAGTTTGACACTCATGCATTTCGAAGATATTTGCGGCTCGGCTGTAGAAACGTTACTGCAGCTGAGCCGCAAGTATCTCGAAAACGAAACAACGTGGCGAAAATATGTCGCATAGGCGGTAATTTCTAATACTTTATTAAGATGTTATAAATTCATTAAATAAACTATTTGACTTATACTTTTGATGTGAAAAAGGTGATGGCTGTAACGCGAAAGGCGAGCAAAAAACATGACATTTTATCAATCACTGCGTCTAGGAGTTTTATAAGTGATTGGATTGCTCCAATCTCGTCCACACTTTTGTGGCAATAAATATGTAGCCGAACTTAGTATCGTATGCATAGGGCATAGTATCAGTGAAACACGAATTATACGTAAAATGGTTTATAAAAATATTAATTGCACCTAAAACACAAAATTGACAGTTACAATAGAGTTATTGACAAAATTTATATTTAACTTTAGCCATCATATTAGGACCACAAATTACATTTATTGGGATAAAATACAAGCCTTCAAAAAAACTGCCACAGGTGTTAATTAGACTTTTTTTGAATAATTTATTATAAAACATTAAAATATGAGTATTCCTAGGTTTTATTGTAATAGAACAACTAGCGTTCGTGCAATAAATAACAAAAAAAATCGTGGTAGCTACTGCTGTGGTTGAATGACATTGCATTTTATTGAATAGCCAAATAATAACACTAACATTGACAACAATGAAGCGTCTTTAACCTTTATTTTTATTTCAAGTCTCGTGTCAAGGAGATTAAAAAAGTGTTTTATTTTAGAAAACATATTTTTGAGCTTATAAACTAAGTTTGAAAATTCAGAAATAATACATTTTCATTTTAGCCACGTTTTATATTGTATGTCGAATAATGTACAATGCTCTATTATAATATTCAATATGATCTATTTTATAGTTATCTTTATATGAGTCACCGTCAACAGAATTGTGCAACGCTATAGGTAATGTCTAATTTGTCAAGCTTCTTGACCCGGCTGACTTGTATGAACCAAATAATCAGAAGGTGGACCTGTCATATTAGCCGGTATGGTGCCTAAATTGAAGATTATCTTTTCATATATGTCGATTCCATTCAAGAAGGTGCTGGCTGAAAGGTATTCATTAACGCCATGGGCCCGAATGGTCGTGTTAAGAAGGGGACTCATGCCTAGCGCCGGGATGCCGACACGCCTTAGAGCACGAGCATCTGTAGATCCCGAGGGAATGATGGGGACTAGCTCAAGACCCCTGAAACAAACATTAAAAGAATAAAGTTAACGTTAAAGAGAAAAAGCCGACTATCTAGTCTAGGGATGCTCAACCTTGAACTGCTGGCGATCTACCTCAATATTGTTAGACTCCGATCGATCGACTCTGAGAGGCTGCATGTATGTAGGTATATGTGATGTAGAATTGTCGTCTAAGCTTCTAGATAGATAGAATTTATCGTGGCGCAGGTATAAGTATATAGAGACGTTGCAAAATTTCATCATTTCAGCCAAGAGACGCCCACTGCTGGACATAGGCATCCCCCAGGGATCTCCAAACCGATCGGTCCTGCGCCTGATAGTGATTTATGAGCGTACCGAAAGACGTCTTTGACAAGTAGCGCACGTTCTTTGATAGATAAAGCCGTCGTTAGCCGCTAGCAGGTGGTTACTTTACTCCGATAGAAGTGATGAGGGGGATTTTTTTTTATTTGTCAACTATTCAACATATTTAAGAGTAGTATTTTATAAATACACTTATCAATCATATCCTATAACGTGTTAATAAAATAACGAAAGCCCTAGACACCACAAATTAGATTTATTTACGAAAATATTTCATTTTTTTTTGGTGTCTCGCCTGCGAGTGATGTTGCCGCTAATACGTTGTGCCGCCTAAAGAGATAGAGAGATGAAGCGTGGTTTCATCTTCTTTTTTATAAAACTGAACCACATTTTTTATGACTGAAATCGACACTACTCTCGATTCAAGGGGCCTAGAAAAGTGGCAATCGCTTCATAGCGAAACGATATCTAAATTCGTCATCGTCTCTGAAATAACGAAAAGTTATTCCTAGTCAACGTAATTCAATCGCTGTGTCGAATTGTTCTTTCTGTAAGAAAAAAACATACGCATCGAATTGAGAACCTCCTCCTTTTTTGAAGTCGGTTAAAAATAACATTAGTAAAACAAATGATTAAAATTAACATTTTCATTTCATTTTAATGAAAAACCGGCCAAGTGCGTGTCGGGCTAAGCGCAGTGTAGGGTTCCGTAGTTGCAAATGACAACTTTGAGGTTCACACTCACACCTCACAACATGTTGCTATTAAATTAGGCATTACTACTAGGCACCTACTTAAATCGAACAATTTATTTTTTAAAGACCTATTCAACAATATCCTACACGATGGGTTAGTCGAGATAAAAAATGTACTCCCACTTTAGTTGTATGGGAGCTGCCCTAAAAAATTTTTTTTACCACTTTTTTGGCACGGTATACCAATTTAAGCCTTCTAGTACTTATAGTCTCTGAGTAAAACCGCGGACAGACAGACAGACAGACATGGCGAAAAAATGAGTTGTTTTGAGTAGTAAGTATAATATGAAAGTTACGAGAAAACAATTCGCTACTTCATTGGTTCGTTGCGATGAATTTGTCTACCAACTTACATATCGATGACTTTCATCGATTCGCGGCGTTATTTAGCGATGGCATAATTATGTCAATTGGATACATTTTGCTGTTATCGATATTCGATATCGCTTTTTAATTGTCACTTTGTCCATGCCCCCCGAATCATATTACTTTTAGATTTTACGCAATTTCATTAACACGTTTATTGACCAATTTCATTTTGTCTATCTCGAACCATCGATTAAAAGTCGACGATGTACCAAACCAAGGTATTTAAACAGTCTATTGCACGTAGAGCTTAGATCATTTAGCCGCAGAGTTACGTAGTAACTATTAACTAATCTGTGGCAGAGCGAACGCAGCGAGCAAGGTATAAAAATTCGTTTGTGTCTGAGATTTGCGCTATTATCAACACGCTGTATGAATACCTAAGGTTGAACTTACATTGCACTGGCTCCGTCTGAGACTGCGGTCCAGTATGGGTTACTGGAGTCGGTGATAGTTGCCGGACTCTGTGGGTCCTTTAGGAGGTATGTGATGTTGATGCCTTCGCCTGCACTGTTAATCATTCCTTCCAACTGTGAAATGATAAGGAGTCTTTGATGGTTACGTACATACACAAAACATTGACTTATAATTTATAGCAATTGATCATATCAAGTAGACGAGTAACTGAAAAACCTTTATTTTGTTCCAGTAACCGCCTCCGTGGTCTAGTGGTTGAGAGCGTCGAGGTTTTGATCGAGAGGTCCATAGTTCAATTCCCAATGGGGGCTGAAGTTTTTCTGCTTGGCTTGGTATGTGGTAGGACTTCTGAGCCCGTCTGGCTAGCTACCGACGTCTTACTTACCTAAACGCCGCCACCATACGTCGCCATTATAACAATGCTGACAGCTTTGTTGTTTTCCGACAATTAGAGATAAGATCTCGCACCTCCGGCCTTATCTCCACTGACCATCAGGTAAGATGAAAGCCAAGAGCTTTAAGCTTCAAAAAAGTAAAATAAAACAAAGATTTTTCAAGATATTCCAACGGTGGTCTTATAATCTATGTATAGGAATATATTCTCAAAAAGTCAAATTGAAAAATCACAAATGACTGTATGAATATGAACATGAAACCATAAGGTACCTACAACAAAATCAAACGGTTATAAGATTATAGTAAGTTAGCCATTGTTAAATTAGTTTATTAACTTAGAATAAGTGAGACTCATTTTGATCCCACAGACAAACTGTGTAAACAGTTTTGTGGAACATTGTTAAAGAAATACTGTTTTAAGATATACTGTATTTGAAATTGATAAATAAATAATAAAAATTCTGCATGGGAAGTTATGACATATTACAAACTAAAGACAAATAAAAACACATTTTTCTATTGAAATCGGTGCCAATATTTAAAAAAAACTAACTTCAAACGCTTAAAAGTCAGAAATCCTTTCATCGTTATCATCGTCGTTTTTCCAACCCAACATTTTCATGTAAATCATAGTATCATCTATGATTTAAATGAATTGGTTATTTTGAAACACCGTGTATAAGGGATGTTTTTAAAACATACACTGGCCTTCAACATAGGACATACATAAGCCGCTCTCTGTCCCTCTTTTGATTTTGAGCCATTTGTATATTTTAGTCCATCTGTCATATTTTGAAGCAATTCATTGCTTATACTTTGTTTTAAGATATTTTGATCATAATAGTTTTTAGGTCCCTTAACACAATTTTAATTGAATGACATCAAAAGTACCTATATTAATTTGTGTTATCAACACTATTAAAGTATACATCTCTAAAGGGTAAGTCGAACATTAGCCGTTTGCATTTACTTATAAGTAAGGAAAGTAAAGGCTTAATTTTATTTCTCCAGTACATGTTTTCAAAACTTAAATTAAGTGCAATTAACAATTGTGTAGTTACGTTCCTGTACCACGACCACGCCTGAAGACAATATTTGAAGGCAAGAAATTTTATTCTTAAAAAAAGGTGGTATTCCCAACTCATTTTGCATCACATGAATCGGTGTGTTTCTAATGAAATCTCCTACAATTCTCGATGCGATTGGCGGAGTTATCGAGTAACTAACATAAAAAAACATACTGTCGAATAGATAATCTCTTTCTTTTGTGAAGTCGGTTAAAAAATACGTCACAATATCCAATTGCCTCGCGCATTACCTTGTATTATTTTTCAATAATTTTTAAAATTATAAATAATGAACTATACTTTTCCATTTACAATTTATTAGATATATGTAATATAGATCGCGCAGGGGTTCATTAGTAAACAGTAGATAGTTGGTCAAGTTGACCACGCCTAATGTTGTATAGGGTTGTTCACACATTATCCAACTGTTTCGCGCAGTCGAATAAAAAAAAAGTTTTAAACAATGTATACTACCATACTCACATTGCTTTGAAAAGCTGTCTCGTCAAGCTGCACGTTCAATCTGATGTCATAAGTCAGGGCTATGTCATTTGGAATAACATTGACTGCAGTGCCACCCTGAAATGAAACCGACACTTCACAACTAAGAAAATATTAGCACTATGTGGGAACCGTTTTTTGACATTCATAAAAAGGACCTCACAACGAATTTCAGTATTAATCAATGGGGATATGCGATAATTGCTTGAACACAATTCTTCCCGACTCGCTGCTCTGCTAGTAGAGCAACTCAACTAGCTTTCAACGTGTATATAATCATTTATAGATATTTGAAAACATTATACGTAGAACATTTCTTAAATCTAAAACAAATAGTATAAATTGAATCTAATAAACCTAACTAAAAAATAAAAACTAAATAAAATAGACTAGAGTAGAGTCCAACCGTGTATCAGGCGGCATGGAGGCAAGAAGGCTGGCCGCGTTACCTCGCTGAATCGCTTTCAACTACACTCAGGGACAAATTTACAGGAAAATGTAGTGTACATTTTTTACATAGAATCAAGCTACTTTTATAACATCATATCGATGTCTGATTGACCTTTAATGCGTTTGTTTAATTGTTATCCAGGATTCATGACCAAGGCCATAACGGATTCCATATTTGTGACCTGGCGAAGAACGGTAACTTTTAATAGTGGTCTTTTTTATCATAATCGTACAACTGATTTCCGCGGTGAATGTTTTTTTTTAGCTAATCCGATGGCTAGAAAGCAGGTAAAACTAAATATGGTTTCGTATGCTGAAATGCACAGCGTTATCAAAACTAGAAGTGAATTTTTATCGTTCCTCTAAATTTGTCCCTGAGTGTAGTTGAGCAGTCGGACATAGTTTATTTGTATTGCTTACCTACCGAACATCTTATGCTTTAACATCTTACCTCAACTATTTTCTACTTAACCTTAATCAGTAGGTCATCCTGTTATAAAATCAATAATATGACTGCTCAACTGCTTCTGAGGCACTAGGGACTTAATATTGAATCAATAAGACTGATTGAATATAGGTACACCGTGTTTGGTGAATATTGTATTAAGTCGAAACCTACCCATGTTAACATCTAATATGTATAAAATTCTCATGTCACAGTGTTTGTTACCCAACTCCTGCGAAACGGCTTGACCGATCTTTATGAAATTTTTTGTGTATATTCGGTAGGTCTGAGAATAGGTCGTAAACTATTTTTTATACAATTATTTTTATGGCGAAACGTAGTTCGCCGGCACAGCTAGTCTAATATATAAAATTCTCGTGTCACAGTGTTTCTTACCGAACTCCTCCGAAACGGCTTGACCGATCTTTATTAAATTTTTTATGTATATTCAGTAGGTCTGAGAATAGGTCGTAAACTATTTTTTATAACGGCGAAACGTAAGTTCGCCGTTATTATGGCGAAACGTAGTTCGCCGGCACAGCTAGTAGTCATATAAAAGTTACGGCGTCATCGAAAATTCGCAATGTACTATTAGGTGACTGTTATCCCTTACCATCAGGCGAGCAGTGTGCTTGTGCCAACTTAGTTGTATAAAAAGTCTATCAATAGAGTTGTGCAGTTTTAGCTAATTAGCGGGTACGAGTACCTATTCTCAACGATTTACAGTTGAGCAATTATTTATCAGTTGTGCGGTTGGTATAACCCACTGCTCAATTTTATGCAATTTATCAATTTAATTTAGCGGTGGGGATGAAGGAGAATATAAAGGCATTTACCGATACTTCGTTGAGGTTACAAGTAGTAAAATTGCCGGCGTTAGTGATGGGCGAATTGACTGCAATCTGGTACTGCTCGTTTCTAAAGTCAATCAAATTTCCCATAACGTGGTAACACTGAAAAACAATGTACGAAATTAAATTATATCATGATAAAGACTATTACTGGCGGGAAACAAAATTGGGTATTTTTGCTGGCAGTTAGTGAAAGTATCTCCTAAATTGTTAGCTAAAAGTCTCCAAGCAAGCGAACTATTGGTAACTTGAAAATTTTAATGCCCTCCTGGTCACAAAAATCCTAGTTTTTCCACAACAAAATTACAGGAGGGTCGAAAATAGCCCCAATGGCTTCGAAAAAAGAATGGTGCGACCGTGCCTTTTTGCTCTTTTGCTCGGCTTGGCGGGTCACTTCTATGCCCCCAGATAGCAACGTTTTAGGTGAATCTTTATAGGAAACAGAACTTGGTCGAGGTCGTTACTCTTTTTCAATTTACCTTAAGCATTTATGAGAAGTAAATGTTTTGCTCACATATACCTATAGCTGCATAACGTACCTACCTATGTATTATTTGAAAAAAAAGTGATTTACCTTTCCAATAGCGGTATTGTTGGTTGGTGGAAAAGATGAACCGTGGGCAGCCGTGCCGCTACAGTCAACTCTAACCTCTGCCAAAAAAATACCTCTCTTTTAATAAGGAGAAGCTGTGTTTGTACTTATATGGTAATTACACAACTGACTGAAAGTATTGGGGCCGGGCCTCGTCATCGGTTGCATATTTCATTTTTGGTAAAAAAACCGTATAAAATGTTCATATGAAAATATTGCCTATATTAAAATCATTTCGAAGCTACATTTAAAAAATAAAGTTATCAATTTGATTCGACGTCGGTACTGACTAATTTTCACATGGTGAAAATCTGCCAAGGACAGCAATCTAAAGCAGTAAAAAATATTTCATAAACGTATATGTCTGTCCAAGCATTTCTCTGAAAGTAATAATTGTGATAATTTTTTATTAGCTTGAACTTTATTCAACTAAGGGAACAGTGTAAATTTCAAGTTTCAGCACGTTTTAAAATCAGATTAGTAGTTTTCAAGATAATATGGTCTAATAGGTATGTGCAAGTATCATAGCCTAGCTTAACAATACGAGGTACTGGGAGTCGATTTTCAATCATTCGTTTGCAGGGACCGGACCCGGTTACCGTTATAGCCGGTAACCTTAGGGTTTTGATGGGGTATTTTATAATGCTGGGTTTTTAAACCCTTTGCCTTACGGTAAGCTTTCAAACGGCTTACCGGTTTACACATTAATCCCTTCGATTGAATTAATTCGGGTTACCGCTAACCGATATCAAAAACCCCCAAATGGGTTACCGTTCTAAACGCTGATTAATTTGTAAAAAATATTTTAGACCTTAGGTATATCGCGTGTAGATTGCTTTTGCACCGCATATTTGCCGAAGGTCGCAACCGAACTCTGGCGTTATTGCACCCGCAGTGCTATTTCAATCGCTCGGTGTGCGTGAGGGAAAGGGTTACCCTAACCCGAACAGTAAGCGGTTAAGCGCATAAACACTAAAAACCTTTAAGATTGGGTAAGCGGTAAATTATTGTTGTGGGTGGTAACCCCTATTTTACGGGTTATCGTTATTGTTGGGAAACCTGTTGAACGGCTTATCGAGCCCACTGGGTTACCATACGAATGGGTAACCCTTTCGAACGGCTTAAGCAAATGAACGGGTTTTCCGGTCCCTGTTCGTTTGACGTCGAGTGCTCGTCGAATGTTGTTTGCGCTCTATTTTTGCGCTCGACGCCAGACGAATGAGTCAAAAGCAGAGGCCCAGATGTGAAGTTTTAATGCTAAGTGTTCAAAACAAAACTAAGTTATGTGCCACTTAAAAGATTGAAATTAAACCTTTTATGACAAATAAAAACAAAATCCAATAAAACACTGTAAAATAAGGATTATCGTGAGATTTTTATTACGAAATTGAATGCCAAATGATGAGTTGGTAAACAAGGAATTCAAGGTAAGGAAAAGATGTTACCTAGTTAATTTACCACTGATTTAATATTAAAATATGAAGATTATAGTTTAATTTTTGAATGTATTCCACCGAAAGCATAACTCTATTGCTGATAAAGAACATAAAATAACTTAATAAATATTTAGATTTTTATATACTCACGCCACACTGACTTATCCTGATAGATCACGCTAAGCCGTGTCGGTGAAAATGACGGTCCTCCTTCATCCATTTCAAATCCAACGTTCAGAGCTTTGAAGTCATCACTTAGAGAAAAGGGGACCATTCCGCTTTGACCCCCAACCTCCTCATCTGCAAATCAATATGAACGGTTCATATTTAACATCTATTTTATTGCTTTGCATAAGGAGTTAACATTAATTAATTATATTATATTTTAAAACAACAAAGTATTAATCCCTAGTAATTTTCTCGGAATACTTTAATGTATTCCGAATAATTTATATACTACTTGCACATATTATTTAAGTAGAAAGACTAGCGATGCCATATTGAAATGAAGTACTCGTATGTATATTTAAAGTTCATATACTTTGTACAATATTAAACACAAAAAGATTCGGATAAATGCAATAACAAAACTTAGTAATATTAATGATAATAAAAAAGTTAATTTGAAAAATCGAATAACTCGTCAGCATCAAACATGACATAAAAATCAAAACTGAACAGAAACAAAAAAAGGAATTAAACATTACTTTAACATATTTTCGGAAAATATAACCCGGATCCTTCCCGGATCATATATTTAATATAGCGTTGGTGGCTTAATGGTGTCAGCACCCCTCTAATCGGGAGGTTCGTGGTGCGATCCCAAGCCACGTACCAATTAATTTTTTGATTTTCGAATTTCATAGGTACATTTATCTGACGCCCTTACGTTGAAGGAAAACATTGTGAGATACATTATGTGAAAACCAATCCGCACTAGACCAGCGTGGTTGACTAAGGCCTAAAATCCCCTAATGTAGGCTCGCGCCCCTCGGTGGGGACGTGTATGAACTGATGATGACGATGATATTTACGTAATAACAGTTCCGACTGTTAACGTCGCTATTTTTTATTTTAACTTTCTAGTCTGGTTTTCCTCCTCTTCAGCTTATAGAGCAATCGGGGTATTTTTCAAAATTACAATTTTATTGTAATTTTGAAAATACCACCACATTGGAACAATATACAAGTCCACGAATTACCTTCGAATTTGTCACATCATAACAGCTCATATACGTCCCCGTCGAGGGGTTCGAGCCTACCCTAAGTTAGGGCGTTTAGGCCTTAATCAACCCCGCTAGCCCAGTGTAGATTGGTCGACATCACATACACCATTAAATTTCTTCGCAGATGTATACAGGTTACCTCACAATGTTTCCGTCGCCGTAGGAGCGTCGGACAAATTAATGTACATACATATGAAATTCGAAAAACAAAAAACATTGGTAAATGGCGGTGTCGAGCCCCGTACCTCCCGATTGGAAGGTAGGTGCCAAGTCCACAGCGCCACCGACGCTCCTTTTACGAATTTGTCGCATCATCTCTTAATCGTGCAGTGTCGTCGAACTTATAGCAGATGTAAATTTTTTGATGAAAGTTGCAACCGGAAATATTGATAATTCCGAGCTGCCTGAATTAACAAAATTTGAATGTTCCATATAGGAATTTTATATACTATACTATTTATATACTATCTTGAAAAAGGAACAGGCAGAATTCCTACGTACTTATTTTGAGCGGGCAAATATTTCAATGAGATATGCGAGAAGTTTAACATAGATATCTAAAAAAAAAACATAACTAAGTTGTTATAGTTGATAGAAGTAAATAATATTTGTATATTTAACTAGTTTGTTAAAAAACTGTAAGTGATCGACGATATTATTACTACAATCTCAAAACTAAAGTGTGAATCTATGATTAGTCCTGTGTTTATAAAAATTGTTTTGTTTAGTTTTGTCAATTGTTGTTTAACTTTGAAAATAAAATAACTTATTGAAACTGGTAAGATCAAGACAAACAGATTGACACATTAATTACGTGTAGCCCCAAGAAAGAACAATCATACAATAGGCTCTCAAACTTGTAGTAGAGTAAAAACACGTCGCGAAAACGTTTGTGTGCATGATTATTATATTTAAACTCTAATAACACTTACCAGGCATAAGAGTCATGTAGACATTTCTCACGAGAGTGATATCATTGGCCTTCAATTTCTTCAATGCTTCGTAGTACTGAATTGAGACTGACTTCATATCTTGTGTACCTCTACCATATATGTCACCATCAGACGTCAAATGTCCCGAAAACGGTGGGTATGTCCAACCATCCTGGAAGAAAATATCAGAAATAATTACGTAAACCTATGACACTTTAATTAAAGTGGTAATAACCCCTAACTGTTTACTTTGCTGCTTGTAAAATGCACGGCCAACCAACATCACCATACCTACTAATACTGTTCCAAGGAGGTATTCGACATAATGTCTACGGACGCTTTCCAGCATCGCACCGCTCCCCATCGGGAAGGAATTCATTCTCATGCCTTAGAATTAATAATGGTCTCGTAGTTAGTAGATGGTAGGAAAATCCTACGAAGGCGTATGTATAACGCTTTCGTAGGAATTTCTTTCCGCATTGGCTCATGGGCCTATTTTTTAACCATTCTTCTGGCATGTCGAGAGCTTGTCGAGAGTCGCATGCATCCAACTTGCGTAGATCTTAATTTCGTTTGACGGAAATAAATATAATATTAATTTTCGTTGTTTATAAAATTTTCATTGAAAACGAATCTCAAAGAAAATCGAGCGCTCACGACGCTCAACGCCAGACGAATGATTCAAATATAGAACCCCTGGCGTCAAACGTTATCTGAGCTCGATTACTGCTTATTTTCCAAGAAAATCGAATGGATTTTCGCAATATTTCATTGATTTTCATTGAAATGATGCAAAAATCAATAGAAACCAAAGGCTTGACGCCAGACAAATGTTTTTTCACGCTCCAAATCAATTGTGTAATAAAGTCCCTATACATATTTTTTAATATACAGGGTATAAGCGTGGTATAAGTGGTATAAGTATCCCTTTTCTTTTAACAGTGAGTTCGGACCATGATCCTAATTTGAAAATCACTGAAATTTTCTCCCGGAAAATTCATAAATTTTACGATTTTTTTTATTTTTTTCAAAATTTTGTGGTATGATATAACTAAGTCAACGTTTACAAATTATATTCTGTCAAAAAATCATAATAAATACACAAAACTTAATTTAACTTCGCAATGTAAATCGTATAACATTTCCATCATACTGCGTGCGGAATCAGCTGTTTGGGTCATCGAACGTCAACGCACCGGGGTGTGAGCGGAACAAAAATGATGCCGGCGCGCCATACATTGCGTAACATGAATCCATACAATAAATAAAATTGTAGTGGCTGTTTGTAATATCAAAATAACAAGTTTTTACTAAATATGGGTATGAATGTATATCGGGTACCAATAACAAAAACACTTTTTTTTTCAGTCTGTCTGTTCCCGCTAATCTCCGGAATGGCTGGACCGATTTTAACGGGACTTTCACTAATAGATAGCTAATTATATAAGGTATAAAATAACATAGGTTACTTTTTGTCAAGATCTTAAAAAAAAATTGCCTACCAAAATCAAAATGCTGCCAAAAGTTACCATTCCACGCGGAAGAAGTCGCGGGCACAGCTAGTATGAAATAAAAATGAAAAGTCCTTTTTTTCGCTTTAAAAGATTTTCCGGGAAAAAATAAACAAATATTAATATTGGTCTGAACTCACTGTTGAAAGAAAAAAATACCAATAATCAGGGGTATACACTAGGGTGCTGAATGTGTCCATAAATATCTGCATACCATCAGGTGACGCCACGATTTTTTGTCACTTTAACATTGAAAAAAAAACACATTAAATGTGTTTTTTTTTTGGGCTTAGTGATATTGAGCGTACTCCTTGTGGGTTTACACACCTTTACTGTATTAGCGTAGGTTCCCAATTCTTTTACGAATAATATCTTAATAATACGAATATACATATTAGTGGGAATGTATTTACAGATTCCTGAGCCGGCACGACGTCCATATGAGAGTTGAGCATGATGCCGTATGCGTCAGGGTCACTTCCCGGCCATGTGATCACTAACACTGGCATCCCCGGTTTGTACTCATGTATCGTCATGGTCACGTTCTGTTCGTCGGCGAGCCTTTGCCAAAAATCAACAGCTGGTTCTGAAGAAAAAAAATATTATCACACGTACATCGTTAAACATTTCACGTGACTTAAAATCACCTCACGGTTAAAGGCCATTTCAGGAAATGGCATGAATGAATATTACTATTTTAAAGCGCTGCTTTTGATAAATTTTGTAACTACTCTAAGTAATTGTTAACGGTCGTTCGCTCACAGTACATCAAATTATCAAAAATTTTATATTTTTTCCATCAACAAGATTCAATACCAGCATAACAAAGCAAGGTTCAAACTTATTTGAAGAAAAGTCATGGTTTGATGAGCGCATGAGGTGAAATGCCATTGGCATATTTAGAGATTTTTTTTCTGGGGCGGGCCTGGCCCTTGATTTTTGTTTGAAGTATTCACTGTTTGGCGTCCATCGTAGAATTTTGAAACGGTAGCCTAACATCCTGGGGTGCGCACTAGACTATACTGGGGTGGGCCCGGCCCACGGCCCACCCGGCCCCCCCTCTATACAAGTTTATTTTTTAATTACCAAAAAAATTTTGTTTCCCTATTCAGACAAGCAAACTGAACAACTTTCACTATGGGGCCAACTTTGAAATCGCAAAAAAATCACCTGTTCCATACAAATGTTCAACAAAATTTTTTTGGTAAGAATTAAAAAATAACCTTGTATACGCCAATGTGAAATCCATATCCATACGCACTAGCTGTACCAATATATTTTCTTTGTTTGTAATGTCAAAATAACAAGTTTTTACTAAATGTTTTACTCAATAACAAAAACACAATTTAAAAAAAAAATTCTGTCTCTCTGTTTGTTCCCGCTAATCTCCGGAACGTCTGGACCGATTTTGATGGGACTTTCACTTTATATATTACCAGCTTTATATATTATAGATATAATATATTTTATCAAGATCTTAAAAAAAATTGCCTACAAAAATCAAAATGCTATCAAAAGTTACTATTCCACGCGGACGAATTCGCGGACACAGCTAGTAAAAAGTAAATTTATTCCGACTGGGAAATAGAACAATACCTGAGATTTGGGAACTGATTCTTTACTTTGGTGATTGTTAAGCTTCAATCAACTGCTAAATATGAGATTAATTCAGTGTCATGACTCATTAATCTCGGATTTGTACCTACCAAAGGCCTCGTCGAAAAATGGGGGCTGTCCATTCCATATTTCATTTTTTTTTCTCATTAAACTAAAATTGTTCGTCGGTTATTTCTATTACAGCAGTTATAACTAGAATGTTAAAATATTTTGAAAAGGTAAGTGTATTTTAATTACAGTTGAATATAAGTATTTAATAAATTGTCTGCAATTTATACTGTATCTGTAAATTGTAGACAATTTAGGAAGTAGAGCGGTTGGAACCCTCCTTGCTTCCTAAATCGTATCCAATCTGTTCTAACTGCGATTACACCTTCATGTTTCCTAATAAGGATCTCTACAAATTGAATAGTGTAATAAACTTTTACTGATATTGAAACGGCAAGACTGATTTAATTTAGTTATTTTCACAGTGTCATGTCATATGGGCTAATGAGTAAAGGATATTATAAAGTCAATGATTTTCGGAATGATGTCAATGCTTGGTCCTAATTGTAGACTTAATTCATAGATTTAAATGTAAATAGACACTGACACATTTAATTTTGTAATGGAAGTTGAGCTCAATCTTTTACTTTGAGTTCTGCTTCCAATTGACGACTCTGTAACAATACAGGGAGAAAAAAATAGCCCTTGCTGGTTTTCTTGCTGGTTCTTTCTAGTACAAGGCCTCCCGCCGTAGACTTGTGAATTAATGGCGTAGCTTCTCTGCCGTTGAAAGCGATTGTAAAATCCTAATTGAATGAAGGATATTGAATTTGAATATATCGAAAAGAGATACCGCTCTTGTTGCGTATAGCGCCATCCCGCTCTTAGCGCGGTTTTAATATTGTTTTCAGCGATCATGATTAGGGAGCTGGATTACCTAAAGCGTCAATAAGTTGTCATTATATTGAAAGAACTATCCCTTATCTAACTCCTATCCTAACCTACAAGAAACCTTTCATATTCAGCTCAGTATCATAATATGAACATTGAACATCAGTATCATAACATGATGATTACCATATGTAAATACATGAATATCTTCAGAAAATAACATAAAATACTTTGGACGTGCCTATGAAATTTAAGGGTTTCCCTCGATTTGCCTGGGATACCATCATCAGATCATGACATGGCGACAACGGGACCACCTCGGGAGTAGGTACATATTATTTCGATTACAAATACAATTGTGAAAATCGGTCCACAAATGGCAGAGTAATCGATGCACCTTATATGTGCAAAAAAATCCTTTTTTGAAGTGGGTTAAAAAAAATATAATTTTCCGGTTATTATAGAGGATAAAAAGGTGTAATTAAAAATACGTACGTAAGTCATTGTAGGTCGTAGTGTTGATTTGAATATACTCTTGGAATAGCTGCACTGCTGGGTTGTCAGCATAATCAGGGTCACAGCTGATGCTGCTGAACAGCAAACAGCCAATTACAAGAGCAGATATCATATCTGTCTCAAGAACGAAGCCTGTGGACCTGAACACCTGAACGAACAGAGTAACAATATGTCCTCTACGAAAAAATTGATTATATTTATATAATTTGCCGTTAATACGTGATTAATATTATAGGTAATAGGTACATCTACGCGACCAGATAAAACAATTAAGTGGCGATTGTAGTTAAATAATCATCTTATCTTAATAAGTAAATTTAATTAGGTTTGGTATTTTAAAACGAAGGTCGTCGTGAAAATTTCATAACGGGTTATCAATTTTTCAGTTCCAGGTTTATAACAATAGGGATGTTGACATGTAACGCAAATATGTAAAAAGTTATGTTAAAGTGAATATTAGAATGCCTAAAATCATATTTTGTTAGAGAAAATATGCGCAATAAATTCATTAAAAATAATCAAAAATGTTCAAAATAATGCTCAGTATCACGTGACTGCAAACGCCAATCGGAGCGCGTTACGTCACGCTGTGAGAATAACCATAACCAGACAACAGACGCTTTTCAGATAAGCACGGATTCGCGACATTATTAACACATTTATCTATACGTTATAAAGAGGAAAGATTTGTATTTTTGTACGTTTGTATTGAATAGGCTTCGAAACTACTGGACCTATTTGAAAAATTCTTTAACCATTAGAATGCTACATTATTATTCCTACGGGAAAATATAAAATACCCACGAGAACAAAAATAACGCGGGCGAAGCTGCGAACGGAAAGCTAGTATGCAATATAAGCTCCAAAAAGTGATGATGGGTATCTAGAACCGCCATGGATTTATCAGTAAATAGTATTTGATTGATAAGTCCATGGGAACCGTGGAACGCACTTAAGTTGTCAAACTGTCATGTTTGATCTAAACTCAGGATCTAAATCTACACATTTGACTGACAGTAGCGCCTTCAGAGCCTTCGTGCGAAGTACGAGCTCTTCGCTGCAACCCCGTTCAATACCTTCAAGCGTGACGAACGGGTGAAACAACCGTCGCGAGTTACAACCGAACAACCATCGAATTTGATGGTTGTAAAACGCTCTGACGTTTATTACTGAAATACTCTTACGTGATTGGATGATATTGGCCGCCATAATCTATTATGTCATATACTAGAAAGAGAGAGAAATAAAAATTCATGTGAAAGAGGGAGATAAAAGATTTTGTAACTGCAATGCGTTCAACACGTCTGAGCGAGTTCAAAACAACTGACCAACTACTCTCCGAGGCTCTGAACGCGCTCCGGGGCTCTGAACGATTGTCTATTTATAGAATGTGTTGCGTCGTTCATCATACCTAGCAGTAGGTGTATCTTAAGTGTCTTTCAAAAATGAGATCTAGTTAGCAACCGAAGTTAGAAAATAGGCCCGTAGGTGACAGCTTGGAGCATTTAGGCGTGAAATTAAAGAATAAACTAATTAAATCTGAGCTTTTAAATATTCTAATTGAATAAATTTTTTAGATATAATTACGTGTCTATCTAATCAATAAAACAGTCCCAAAAATTCGTCAACATCCCTATTCGCTTTTGAGTTTTACGTACCTACCTACATTTATCTGATGTAATATAATTGATAAAAGTCATATTTATGAAAAAAATATCGTTTCCGGTGTCTGATATCGCTGATATCTGATATCTGTTCAAATTTTTTGCCTTCATAACGAATAAGAGGATCACAATGTTTTTTTTATAAAATCATAAATTTCGCAAACTAGCAAAGAATAGTACATTGTTACCCCAGGGGTGAAAGTAACTTATTTAGTCCCGAGACGGTGTTTGGCACCCGAGCGTAGCGAGTGCACCAATAGTTCGAGGGACTAAATAAGTCTTTAACCCGAGGTAAACACTGTGCTTTTTATTACGAATACAAGGAAAGTTAAAATAATACAATTTTTTTTTGAAAAATCGTATAAATTTTATTTTACATAAATCAACTACTTCTGCTTTAGCCCGCTTTCTCTTATGAAATCAGGCGTTAACTCCATACTAAATCAGATGAACTCATTGTGTTAATTATTAACACAATGTTATACAAATATAATTAACAGTTCATACAAACCTCTGCTATACGGAAGTATTAACAAAACTCTATAAATGGAAAAAAACAAATGAAGACCGCATTGCCGCTTTCCCGCCTTTTTTTTCTGTGGCCGGCCAGCTATTTAGCCATTATTTACCATTTTCATAATTTAAAAAATGGTAAATAGTTGAAAATAAATTATAATAAAGTCTTTAAACAAATATATTCTTTAAATACTTAACATTATGTTATTACAATTTTACGCCGCGCTGTAATTGAGTGGCTGTATAGAAAATCGGAACACGGTTCAATAAAAATGTGAAAAAAGAACTAGTTTCTTTTTTCACATTTTTATGAAAAAAATGAAAAATAATTTTTCATTACTCTGAAAGTAGGTCTGAAGTTGCCTGAGGAGCGGGTTGTAAGTAATACTTTTCAGCCCTAGGGAGAATTACTTTCAACTGACAGTTGCTGTCAAATTTTAAAAAGAAACTAGTTCTTTTGTCACTTTTTTATTGAACCATATTCCGACTTTCTATACAGCCACTCAATTACAGCGCGGTGTAAAATTGAAATAACATAATGTTAAGTATTTAAAGAATATATATTTTAAATCACTTTATTATAATTTATTTTCAACTATTTCTTTAAAATAACATAGATTTGGGCAAAATATTTACCATTTTTAAATTATGAAAATGAAAAATAATGGCTGAATAGCTGGCCGGCCACAGAAAAAAAAACAAAATGAGCGGGAAAGCGGCAATGCGATCTTCATTTGCTTTTTCCATTTGTAGAGTTTTGTTAATACTTCTTTAGAGCAGAGATTTGTATTAACTGTTAATTATATTTGTATAACATTGTGTTTATAATAATTAACACAATGAGTTCATCTGATTAAGGTATGGAGTTAACGCCTGATTTTATAAAAAAGCGGGCTAAAGTAGAAGTTGTTGATTTATGTAAAATAAAATTTACACGTTTTTTCTCTAGTTATATATATTTTTTATTTTTACTTGTATTCGTAATGAAAAGCACAGTGTTTACCTCGGGTTAAAGACTTATTTAGTCCCTCGAACTATTGGTGCCCTCGCTACGCTCGGGCGCCAAACACCGTCTCGGGACTAAATAAGTTACTTTCACCCCTGGGGTAACAATGTACTATTTCATTACTCATACTCTGAAAGTGGGTCTGAAGTTGCCTGAGGTGCGGGTTGAAAGTAATACTTTTTAGCCCTAGGGACTATCACTTTCAACTTTTTTCTTTAGCTAATTCATTGTTTTATTTTTACTTTCCTTGTATTCGTAATGAAAAGCACAGTGTTTACCTCGGGTCAAAGACTTATATAGTCCCTCGAACTATTGGTACCGGGACTAAATAAGTTACTTTCACCCCTGGGGTAACAATGTACTATTACATTACTCATACTCGGAAAGTGGGTCTGAAATTGCCTGAGGAGCGGGTTGAAAGTAATACTTTTCAGCCCTAGGGAGAATCGCTTTCAACTGACAGCTGTCAAATTATAAAAAAGAAACTAGTTCTATTTTCATATTTCTATTAAACCATGTTCCAACTTTCTATACAACCACTCAATTACAGCGCGGTTTAAAATTAAAATAACAAAGTTTAGTAAGTACCTATATAAATTAAATAATATCTATATTTTGAAATGATTATATTATAATTTACCTTCAACTATTTCTTTAACATAACATAGATTTGGACAAAATATTGCTCTGTTCCCAGTAGTTACATTCTAAGTTACATTGATGTAACTAGATGGACAGTTTTAGTCCTAGTAGTTACATTATTTGGGAGATTAAATTTAATACAACTAATTTATTCAATTATGAAAATGAAAAATAATGGCTGAATAGCTGGCTGGTCCGAAAAAAAAACAACATAAGCGGAAAAGCGGCAATCCGATTTTCATTTGTTTTTTCGAGTTGTAGTTTTGTTTTTACTTCCGTATAGCAGAGATTTGTATTAACACAATGAGTTTGAGTTTATCTGATTTAGATGGATTTAACTCTTGATTTCATAAGGGAAGAGGCTAGAGCAGAAGTTGTTGATTTATTAAAATAAAATTTACCCATTTTTTATTTAGCTTATTTATGTTTTTGTTTTTACTTTCCTTGTATTCGCAATGAAAAGCACAGTGTTTACTTTGGGTTAAAGACTTATTTAGACCCTGGAACTATAGGCGCCCTCGCTTAGCTCGGGCGCCAAACTCCGACTCGGGACTAAAAAGGTGACTTCCACCCCTAGGATAACAATGTACTATTTCATTACTCATACTCTGAAAGTAGGTCTGAAGTTGCCTGAGGAGCGGGTTGAAAGTAATTATTTTTCAGCCCTAGGGAGAATCACTTTCAACTGACAGCTGCTGTCAAATTTAAAAAAAGAAACTAGTTCTATTTCACATTTCTATTAAACCATGTTCCGACGTTCTATACAGCCACTCAATTACAGCACGGTATAAAATTGAAATAACATAATGTTAAGTATTAAAAGAATATATTTTTTAAATGACTTTATTATAATTTACTTTCAACAATTTCTTTAAATAACTTAGATTTTGGCAAAACAATTACCATTTTTTCAATAACGAAAATGAAAAATAATGACTGTATGTATAGCTGTACCAAAGGGGATGAATTTAGTACATATTTGATTTATGATAATTAATAGTGGAATCTATAAGATCTCTAACTCGCCTAAGTACAACACTAACTATAACCCAGTAGTATTACAATTATCTGCTTCGCTTGTTTTATGTTATTGTAATGGTAATAATGAACATACAATATAGCATGATGATATTTGAGGTTTGATTCTGTCTGGTAGAATTATTGTCATCCTTACCTTAGTAAAAACCTTCACACAAAGGTGGCCGGAGATCTCCAGAATTCTTCGGTGCCCGTTACGGGCAGTGACAGCTGACAGTACATCACAGATCACGCCAAGACCTGTTTAAAGATTGTTACAATTGATTCCTTCAGAATCACTAAATATTTAGAACTTAGTTTACAAGGATTGTTCACTAGAGTGGTAGTCAGTATAGCTATACTCCCAATTATTTATTATTGATTTGTTACCGTGCCAAACACTTATGGCCTTGAGATAAGTTTCACCTCCATCAGTTGCATACGAGACTTGTATGCATGGTCTAAGACCTTAGTTTAATTTACAAGCTATCATGTATGCCAGCTAAACAGCTTTACGGAGTAAGCTCATATTGACCATTTATAACACCACAATCAGAGATTGAAATGGATTTAAATCTCTGACCACAATATGATATATGCAGAAAACTTCAAGCATACAATACAATACCTATATTGATAATAAATTCAAACGTTATCTATTCTAAATACTTAGCTTGCATTTACGAGCAGGATTCTGGAAATCTCGAACCACTAACACTGATTTTAGCTTTAAGACTCAACAGTTACTTGTGCAAACGCCAAACAGCCATATTAGAACATAACGAGAAAAAAATGCCTCACTTACTATACAGAGTATTCTCTTTTCTTTCTATTCCGTTTCTGGATTTAAGTGTTGCTATGTACAATATTTACAATCATCGCGCATTTCGCGACAATAGCTGCCCCCCTAGACAAGATGCATTTCGATAATCGCTAACGAAAACGCTAGAAGGAAAATGGATGCAATTTGACTTATGCCCTCGCTTAGCTTTCGAGCGTATTTGTCAAATCTCATACATTGTCGATTTAGCGATTGCGTTAGCGATAATCGAAAGACATCTTGTCTAGGGGGGCTGGCCGGCTACAGAAAAAAAACAAAATAAGCGGGAAAGCGGCAATCCGATCTTCATTTGTTTTTCGAGTTTTAGAGGGGTTTTGAGCTAAATACCTAAATTTTTAGAGTTTTGTTTATTCTTCCGTATAGCCACAGTTTAACATTCAAACTGTGGTATAGCCGAGATTTCATACATAAGAGAAGATGCAAAAGCAGAAGTTGTTGATTTATTAAAATAAAATTCACTCAATTATGTTCTTTAGCTGATTCATGTTTTTATTTTTACTTTCCTCGTATTCGTAATGAAAAGCACAGTGTTTACCTCGGGTTAAAGACTTATTTAGTCCCTATAGAACTATAGGCTCTCTACGCTCGGGCGCCAAACCCCGCCTCGGGATTAAATAAGTTACTTTCACCCCTGGGGTAACAATGTACTATTTCATTTCTCATACTCCGAAAGTAGTTTTGAAGTTGCCTGAGGAGGCAAGTAATGTAATAGTAATAATGTAATAATAGTAATAGTTTTAAGTAATACTTCAAAGTAATATTTTTCAGCCCAAATATGTTAATATGTTTCAAGTGACAGCTATCAAATTATACTACGTCATACGCCTACGTCATAATATATGCCTGCCAATTTTCAGCGCAATTCATTCAGAAATTTGAGCTGTGTGTGGCTAGTAACAGTTGCTTTTTTTAAACTTATATAGTACACATGGTGGCGGACGACAAAAGAATTTTATCAAACCCTCGTTACAATTATTTATTGTCTATTCCCCCTTCTAGTGTAGAAGCAGAGAGGGCTTTGTCTAATGTAGGTTATTTTTGCAAAAATCAATTACTCAAAACCTCTCTTTCTGAAAAAAGAAAACTCATAATTGTTAATTTTACTTATTACAACATGTCTCTCCGCATGGAGTAACACAACTGCCGGCATTCCACAGGATGGTGTCTTGTCTCCTCTCCTTTTTTCGATCTTCATTAACTCAATTACGCTTCCACTTTCTTCTTCCTATCATTAATATGCTCACGATCTCCAAATATATACGCAGGCTACTATAAATGATTTGTCAATTGCTACAGCACAAACGAACTCGGATCTCTGTCACATTTTCAATTGGAGTAAGCGCAACAGTTTTCAAGTAAACCCAAATAAAACCCAGACGATCTTTATAGGCAGTAAGTGGTTTATTGACAGAATTGACCTTGATTCTTTACCGCAAAATTTCTTCGATGGTCTGCATATTCCTTATCGGGATGTAGTAAAGAAGCTTGGTGTTTATATAGATGACTGGTTTTCCTGAGAGAAACAGGTATTAGAGGTAAGCAGAAAAGTTTTTGGAGCAAACAGTTCGCTTATGCGTCTGAAAAATTTGGTGGGACCATAGGTAAAAGGTCCCAATTAAAACTAAAATATCACTAGCACAGTCCATTTTTCTTCCCATTTTAGATTATGCCGATGCTTGCTATCCTGATTTAGGTATCACTCTTTTAAATAAACACAACGTCTGCAGAATGTTGCAATTAGATTTGTCGATTTGTTCCTGATTCGTCAAATTCCTGATTGGTCATATTCCTTATTCGACACTTTCCTAACTGGTCATATTCCTAACTCGTCATGTTCCTGATTCGTCATATTCCTCACTCGTCATACCATGTACATTTGCCTGCAGAAACTTATTATAGAAATCCTGGTAAATGATATGAACCTCTTAAGATAATTAATAGACGAGTGAATGTTACTTGTCTATCATGAAGCTAGTATCATTATCACTTTAGTATTTGTATCGAGTCAATGATATTGTAATATAATTTTAATCGGAGAAGATGGCCTTGCATACTTGTAATAATGATGCGGACGAAGAAATGTATTTTTGTCGAAAGTGAAAGATGAAAAAAGTAACTATTGCATTCTGGGTACAAATTCAGTATTTGGGGTCACGACCCGACCACACCCACTGGACTTTCCCACTGGTGGGTGGACGGGTAATTTACGATTACCCCCTTCACCCACTACTGAGTTATAATTTTACAACGGGTTTGACAAATAATTTTGCTTATGTGCCAAGTCATACAATTTTATTGACATGGGACTCCGCCTTAAGTAAATTATTGTCTAATGTCTAGTAACCGTAGTACAAAGTATAACTATTTCGCACGTGTTCGCGATTTCATTTGACTGTACAATGACGAATTAGGAATATGACGAATCAGGAATATGATGAGTTAGGAATATGACCAGTTAGGAAAGTGTCGAATAAGGAATATAACCAATCAGGAATAATATGACAAATCAGGAACAAATCGATTTGTCTTTGGTTTGCGTAAGTTCGACCATATTTCTCAACACCGTTGCCAACATCAATGGTTACCTATCTCTCGCCTTTGGACTTTCATATCCTCTCCCTTTTATGTATTATTATTATTTATATCCCCTTATATATTATGACGACAGTGTCCTATTCCATCCATCCTAATGCTCCACATTACCTCAAAGAAAGATATATCCATTGTTCAATCAATAAGTCGGGATTCGGTCATATGTGCTTCCTAGGGAACTAATTAATATTCTGGATAAAAAGTAAAAAAATAAGAAAGAAAGCCGATTAGAAAGAAGAAGAAAGAGAAAATATTAATAAAGTAACTTATACCACAGAATAGGCTGTATGGGCACTGCTCTTCGCATGCTTGTTACGAGCGAAGATTTAATGAAAATTGTGTCCTTCCTAAGGGCTCAAGCCAAACTATCTCTATAGGTACCAAATTTGATTAAAATTGGTTCAGTGCTTTATGCGTGAAAGCGTAACAGACGGAGTAACTTTCCCATTTATCTTAAGTATATACTCGTATGTTCCAACCTAATGGAAAAAAGGATAAAAATATGGAATTTTTCATACTTTTCATTCTTTTTGGTATTTTTCACATGTGTTTGTAAGACATTGGTTCTTGCCAAATTTCATGATTCCAGTTCAACGGGAAGTACCTACTCTACGTTTCAATTCCTTTGTTAAATCGCAAAATAGACGGTAAGTAAATCTCTTCTCTTGATCGCGTTGATTTACAAGTAGGTATGATTTTTTCACGAAGAGCCCGTAGCGTAGATATTTAGGGTGTTTGATATAAATATCAGTTTAACTAAGCGTTCCCGAGAAAAAGGGTCTTGACAGACAGATAGACGGACAACGTAGTGATCCTGTAATGGTTTCACTTTAAAAAAAAATTGCCCTACACTAGGATTTTCTCCTGAGTCGTGGGTGCAGTTACAAACATAGATTATCGCATGCACATACGCCTAGACCGGAACAAATTTCTGTAGACCATACAAAATATTTGTCCCGTACGGGAATCGAACCCGCGACCCGTTGCGCAGTTGGCGATCACTCGATCTCTGCGCTAAACGGGTCGTTTTTTCTATTTCAGGTACGGAACCCTAAAAATTAAAACTAAATAATAACCACAATAAAATTTTAGGTGCAACATAACTTCTCCGAGGAGAGCAACTTGGCGAACGCCAGTGAAGCCCAGCAGTGAAGCAATAGCTTACGAAAAAACAAAAAAAAATAAAAACCGACTTCAAAAACACTGAAAAGTTAAAAATAATCTAAGAATAGGTACAGAAATCACACTTCTATATTGAAGTCGGTGCCAAACGATGATCTCCTAGAAAGTCTTAAAATTTGGCACCGACTTCAATATAGAAGTGTGATGTCTGTACCTATTCTTATATTATTTTTAACTTTTCAGTGTTTTTGAAGTCGGTTTTTATTTTTTGTAAAATATTTTTTATTTTTAACTTTTTAGTGAATGAAATCTTTTTAGTGAAAGAAACCCTAACGGTGAGCTGGTATTAAATTATTAGCCTTTCCCGCGTATTAGCGTTTCCCTCAATTTTCATGGGATCCCATCATCAGATCCTGACTTTGGTGACCTTCGGACCATATACTCTATCGAATACAAAAAGAATTTTGAAAATCGGTTCACAATTGGCGGAGTACCTAATCGCGTAACATACATACAAAACACGTTGGAAACACCTTATAATTTAAGGGTTTTCCTCGATTTTCATGGGATTTCATCATTAGATCCTGACTTTGGTGACCATGGGACCACCCTTGGAGTATACTCTATCGAACACAAAAAGAATTTTGAAAATCGGTCCACAACTGCCGGCGTAATCGCGTAACATACACACAAAAAAAAACACACGCATCGAATTGAGAACCTCCTCCTTTTTTGAAGTCGGTTAAAAAAAGACGCCTTCTTTTTTTATTCTTTTCTCTTGAAAGCAGTTTGCGAACCCCCAAAGACAAGTGGACTATAATAGGTAGTTCTCCCGGGTCTTTAGTCGTTTCGCACCATAAGCGATTCGGACCGCGGTGCGTATCGCCCAAGTACTATTTCTGAATGTGTACATTCGCACGTGTGTATAGCGGTGTGAATCGCCCAAAGTATCTTTTGAAATGGCCCGATTCGACCCAATGCTAATTTTGTATGCCTGATAAGGGCACATACCAAAGTTCCAATTATTTACAGTCGGGAAGAAAAGTGGTAAATGGCAAAAAATTCAATTTGCGATGTATTAAATTAATTATATTTAGAAAACACGAACGTAGGTACATAGGCTGCTACTTATGTATCCGGAACTGGCCACACACAAAAAAATATTTAAAAAAGAACAATTACATTTGAAAATAGAACTCTTTAGTCGTAGAATGCAGCTTGTTTTATTATTCTCTCTATTGTTTGACAACTTTGCCGCCATTTTGATAATTGCGCGTCACCGTAATTATGGAATTAAGTCGAGAACATTTTCGTGCGATGATTTACTACGATTTTCGGCGTGGGCTCAGTCAAAAACAGTGCATCGATCAAATGGTTTCTACTTTTGGTGATGAAGCACCATCAAAAACCACCGTATATCAATGGTTTAGTGAGTTCAAACGTGGACGGTCTTTGCTCTCGGACGAATTTAAGGAAGGTCGGCCAAAATCAGTCGTTGTGCCACAAAACATCGATGCTGTGTGTGAACTAATTATGAAAGACCGTCATGCCACATATCGTGAGATAGAGGCGTCTTTGGGCATCAGTATGACAAGCATTCCGAAATATTACATGAACATTTAGCCGTAAAAAAAATTTGTTCGCGTTGGATTCCTCACAATTTGACGTCTATACAAAAACAGGCCCGTATCGATTGGTGCAAAGAAATGTTACAAAAATATGACCGAGGTGCTTCAAAAGCTGTTTATAATATCTATACAGGTGACGAATCGTGGATATATTAAATGTGACATAATCACAGATTGAGTGCTAACCGCCATACTTTAAAAGTAATACAAATTTTTCCTGATTACTAATATCTATTTTGAAGTAATAAGGTAATGGTTTTAATCACAGTATTATCAACACTAGGAACTTAAAACTAACTTTTGCTTATCACAGATTATGATTTTATATAATAATTGCCTTATAACTTAGGTAATCGATAACAATCATGTGGCCATTTCGACAACAAACAAAAGTGGCCACTTTTAGCAATAATTCGGATTATGATTATTCCTATACATTTAATCTATGCCTGAATAGCTCAAAAATCTGAAATATCTGTATTGAGTAGTTGACTGATCTATTTTTTCTAGATACGTCTTTAATTTATCATAATTAATAAAAAACGAATGGCGGCGCTAGTAGTAGGTACTGTACCCTCTTAAGGTCAAATAAGCTGATAAATGATTTGATTTTGATTTTTTAAAAAACTTCGCCCCACATTAGGATTTTATTCAGTGTCATGGGTGCAGTTACAAACATATAATATCACACGCCAGAAAATTCTTTTTGAATAAATAATTATTATTGACTTATAAATTATTTTGTTGCTTGTGTTATTTTGTGCCTGGTTGTACGAGACGTGAAATAAAAACATAATATCTTAAGGAATTCACCCGTCCAAAAAGAGAAGTATTTTGTTTTCCACGAGGTCCTAAGCGACCCATTGCCAAAAGTTCTTGGGCGATTCGCACCGTGGTGCGAAAGGACCCATTCAAAAAGAACTTTTGGGTGATTCGCACCGCGGTTCGAACCGCTTGCGGTGCGAAACGACTAAAGACTCGTTCTCCCATTGATTCCGTCGAATGCAATATTGCATTTAGTTGGAAGGACACTTCTTTGAAAAACAATAACAATAGTACATTGTTTTACCTTAGGGGTATTTTTTATTTACTAAATTAACACTCCACAGACTCGTGGTCCGTGCTATTTTCATGTAATCTTCTCGTTTTGATCTATTTTAAATAATTAATTATTATATTAAGACTTACGACTACTTTTTACTCCTAATCTAAGGTGAGTTGCGCAACTCAATCAATTTAGCTATGTATTCTAATTTAAAAAATTAAATATATATCTTAATAATATTATACATTTTTTTATCTATGGACTATTTCACAATTGCATCATTATTATTATTATGCCAGTACTCCTGAGTAACTTATGCTAACAAGATTTGGTCAGTTAATATATTTGGCATAATTATGTTACGTGTCTGTTTTTTTATAATTCGGTTACACCAAGGTCGCTCCGCTTGATAGGGCCCTGAGCACCATTTTTCTATTGTACTCCATGACCACTTCATCTGTTGCTATCCTGGGAAGGGCAATGAGACGTCTAATTGCGTTGTCCTCTTTGAACTCTCGGTAGAAGTAGGTGCAGGATACCGTGTGTCTGGTAATGACAACCACCGCGTGAGGGACACTATCGTGGACAGGATTCTTCCTTTCTGCTCCTCTGAGCACAACCACGTGATCGTACGTTAGTCCCTGTGCTTCGTGGATCGTCAGCAGTCTGGATTGTTCTCCGGTGCCGCTTTTTTCTCGTCTTGAGTAAAGGTAAGGAAGAGAGTATTTGGGTTGCCCCATCGTAACACCGCCTCCGATGCCATTCTGCATGTCATGGACCTCAAGACTTGCCGTGTAAATACGCTTGTAGATGTTTTGGAGGGCATACACCACATCCATCGGACTTCAGTGTGTGCAGAGGAGCTTTTCTTTACCGACGTGATGGCGGCGGGGCTTCCGTAACGCATCTCTCTATTAACAGAGACAACCTATATATTTCACTTTTAACGAACAGGTTGTCTCTGTCTATGAAGGGGATCTGATTTGTATCGGTCATTAGTAGCAATTCTCTTGCCACGGTCAGCCTCGCTGCCATGATGATAGCTCCAAAATGGACTAGGTGACCTTACCTTAGGGGTTAAAATAACTTTGAGAGACTAAATAAGTCTTTCCCCCGAGGTAAATACTGTGCTTTTCATTATGAGTGCAAGGAAAAGTAAAAATAAAAACTTAAATTAGCTAAAGAAAAATTAAGTGAATTATATGGGTGGGCATTTTCTTACATATCTTTTCAATTTCTATCATTGGAGGTCCGAAAATATTTCTCATACCATTTAAAACCATAATGATCATTCTTCATAAAAAAATTTAAAACTAATTATTTAAAAACATAATCATTGAAATTCATAATATCATTAATCATACACTTAGTTTTTAGTAATATTTGTTTTCATATATTTTTCTATACTAATGATCAAAACTCATAATCATTCGAATAAATAACTATAATATTCATATAACAATACAGAATATTTTGGCGATGTATAAACTGTAGGCGGGTCAAAAATAGGTAGCGAGGAGCGAAGCGACGAGCGTAGGTTTGAACATGAACCAAGCGCGCGAACCGAGCGAGCGAAGCGAGCGTGCTGCGGCAGCGGCCGGCGAAGCGCCAGAAACGACTTTATGTGACTTGATGCATACTTATTGCTCGTGGAAACGTTCTTAGTAACAACATTATTAATTAAAGCAATATGATCATTGAATGTTATGAAGAAAAAAGATTTGAAAAAAAAATGGTTCTTGGTAGTAACAGTATTAATAAAAAAATTATGATCACTAACTGTTATGAGCTCCGTTGGTAGTAATAAAAATGTATGAAAAAAAGTATGAAAAATAAAATAATGAATAGTGATTATTATGAACACAAATCGGTAATAAGACAAAGAATAGGATTTAGAATATTATGTGAGCCAATATGGACCCGAATTATATCTATATAAATAAAAATGGATCTTCGAAATGTACGCCCATAACTTTCGAACTACGGCACCAAATTGGATGATTCTTGGTTTTATGCAGGTTATTCGTTATTGTTAGAACAAGGTTTGTGTAATATAAAAATTACAATAATTTCAACAAACATTTCAGTAATTTTGTTAAAAAACATGGCGATACAAAGTACGTCGGGTCAGCTAGTTTAACAAAAATCAACAACTTTAGCCTCTTCTCTTATGAAATCAGGCGTTAAATCGATATCTGAATCAGATGAACTCATTGTGTTAATACGAGTACAAATCTCTGCTCAGGAAGTACCAAACTCTACAACTCGGAAAAACATATGAACATCGGTTTGCCGCTTTCCCGCCTATTTTGTTTTTTTTCTGTGGCCGGTAAGCTATTCAGAGATAATTTTTTATTTTCATCATTGAAAATATGGTAAATATTTTGCCTAAATCTAATGTTATTTCAAAGAAATATTTTTAAGTAAATTATAATAGTCATTTAAAAAATATATTCCTTAATTAATTTTATGTTATTTCAATTTTCCATCTCACTGTAATTCAGTGCAGTGGCTGTATAGAAAGTTGAAACAGGGTTCAATAGAAATGTCAAAATAGAACTACCAGTTTTTTTTACGTGAACACGTAAAAAATAATCGCAAAGAGAGGTTTTGAGAAATTGATTTTTGCAAAAATAAAGACAAAGCCCTCTCTGCTTCTACACAAAAAGGGGGAATAGACAATGAATAATTGTAACGAGGTATACTCCCGAGGTGGTCCCAATGTCAGCATGTCAGGATCTGATGATGGAATCCCATGAAAATCGAGGGAAACCCTTGAATTTCATAGGCATGTCCAACGTGTTTCATGTTTTTGCTGAAGATGTTCAGGTATTTGCATCTGATAGTTCTCAATCATGTTACTGAGCTGATGATGGAAGGTTTCTGGTAGGTTAGAAGTTCGTAAATAATTGTTTCTGTACTTTTTAGAGCGAAAGACGTTTTATTTTGTGTTGTTCTGGTGTTTATTTTGTGTTGTTCTGGTGTTTTACGATTTTACTCGTTCTTAATGTAATGAAACGTGTTGTGAAATTTAAATCAATTTTATAATTTAAAATTATTTTCACTTGATATTGGCATTGTTGAAGAATAACTATAAGAATTATTAAGTACTTTCGGAAATCCGAGAACAAACAAAATTTTTAAACGAATCTGGATTTTTAAGTGACATTATTAGTGATTAAACGAACTTACCTGAAGTGAAGTTCTATCATAATTATACGAGTTGCTTCGTCCGAAGAGATTAGGTAATAATTGTAGTAACACGTATCATGTCGCCTTTCATCCACTAAGTTAAAAGTAGGTATTCACACTTTTTTTTTATGGTGGTACACAAACCTTCCTAGAGACATCAACCATATAGTCGCTCATTTAGTTGAAAGTCCCGCAAAACCTATATATTTCACTTTAAAGGGGGCATATTGGGAGGGAGGGACCTAATCTCTTTCGACGAAGCAACTCGTATAATTATGATAGAACTTCACTTCAGGTAAGTTCGTTTAATCACTTATTATACATTCGTTGCTTCGTCCTTTGAGATTAGGTAATAATTGTAGATTTTGAAAGCAAGTGAAATATTAAAACCAAATAATAATTAAAATATATTATGATATTCATTCTGCCTGCCCTATGCGCCGTTGAGGTAGCTGCATGTCTGGTGGAGTGGGCAGAAAATATTGAAATATCAACTCCGCTAGTTAATAAGGTGTCCTTAATCCACTTGCTGATTGTATTGGTAGATACTACCTTATGAGGTCTTTTGAAAATTATCAAAATGTCTTTTTTTTATTTTTACTTTCCGCTTGGTTTACTGGTAGAGAATGCCTTGTTGCATTAAGTCCGCCCTTTGTTCTGTTTTTTAAGTGCAATAAAGATTAAATAAATAAATAAATCTGTGGGCGGTCTTTGTAAAATGGTATACACAAATTTGGTTGACTTGATCCTGGACGTGATGTTTTAATCAAATCTTTAATTTTAATAATAATTACTTGATCTCTAATAATTATGTTATCTAATTTTATTTTTGCAATCGTCTGTACTCTGTGTGCTGTTACGAGTACAAGAAGTGTTGCAATCTTCTTTGACAATTGCTCTAAACTCAACGTGGTATTTAGATGAGCTTTTGACAGGTAATCTAAAACTAGAGAAGGATTCCAGGTAATGTCATATTTAGGGGCTGGAGGACAAAGTCTGAAAAAACCCTTAAACAGTCTTGTAATGCGGTCATTCGACCTTACTCTCGATCCCAAGATCAAAGATAGAGCAGAGCGATGACAATTATTTTAATCATCCATATTGTAAACCCGAATAAAATAGTGTAAGAAAATAAATACCAGAAAATAAAACCTGCGGAGAAAGTTGATGCTTCATACACGTCAACATTTTTTTTTTTGTAAAAAAATTTACCCAGCGAAGTATTGCGAATAATATTCTTTGATGAAATTTTTTGACAGGGAAGCCATCATGATATCTAAGGATGACGGTGGTACGCTCTTCTTCAGAAGTGCCTTTCGGATAACTTCCCTGCTATCAATGTGAGCTTGGGCAGGCTGTTAGAAACAGACAACAAAACGATATCTGAAGGGCTGTAATTGTACAGTCTTTGAACAAAGAAGCTCTTGGAATAAAGGAAACCAGGGCCAGAAGGCCAGAAGGGAAGAACGATACTATTCCCTCAGCTTAATCGGTTATTATTTTTCGTAAAACTTTTAGTATTACAGCAAAAGGCGGAAATGCATAAAATGAAAGATGTTTCCAATTCAAGGTAAAAGCGTTTACCGCCATAGCCCCTGAACACGGTAATTTGGATCCTTATTTATTCCAAGAAACATACGAGTTGCATTTTTATTGACACTGGAGGAAAAAAGATCAATGTCAGGCTTGCAAAACGCCTTTAGAATTCGATTAAATGCCTGATTTTTTAGCTCCCATTCAGTATCAGGGTGAGATTTTCTTGACTCCGCATCTGCTATTTCATTATATTATCTTTAGAGCTTATGTAACAAGCAAACACAAATGTACCTCTAGGTTCGCACCACTGCCACAGTTTCCTGGTTTTATCAGTAAGGTGTGGAAATCGAACTCCACCCATGCGGTTGATATACGAAATAGCAGTTGTGTTGTCAATGCGCAATAATATTAGACAATTTCTCCTTTTGCGAATATTTGAAAGCCTAGACAAGCGGCCAAAAGTTCTAAATAATTTATGTGTTTGGATGATTTCTTTATACTCCATTGTCCACTAGCGGTCTCCTCACCGCATGCTGTCCCCCACCTTTTTTTTTTGCTCGCATCCGAAAAAAATTCGATATTGTAATAGTCTTGTCTAATAGGATTATATGTTTTATCAATCGAATTTTTCCACCAGGAGAAATCTGTTTGCAATTGTTGTAGCTGTCGTGGCTATTGTTATTGCATAAAGCAAGGTATTTGTATCTCTCCATTTGTTTGGTATACAACCAACCATACTGTACTGCTGGGCGGGATGAGGTGAGGAGTCCCAGCAGTCGAGCGAAACGTCGAATTTTACAATTTGTCTTATGTTGAAAATAAAGCAATTCCTTTTTAATAATATTTCTATTATCCTATGTACTATAAACATATATGAATTTTTTCGTGTCTATTATAAAACCAAGAAATCTACAACTAATGTTAGGAATCATACAGCCTTTTTTTTTTTCTTTTAAACGTCGCCCCACACTAGGATTTTTTCCCGTGTCGTGGGTGCAGTTACAAACATAGAATATCACACGCACATACGCCCAGTCCGGAAAAAACTTCTGTAGGCCATACAAAATATTTGTCCCGTACGGGAATCGAACCCGCGACCCGTTGCGCAGTAGGTGATCATTCGACCTCTGCGCTAACCGTGTCGTTCAATGTTGATAATAAATCCAAAGGACTAAAATATTTTTAGTTTCAGCAATATTTGCTAGACATTTTTGGTAATTCCTAGCAATGACACAAATATAATCTAAGAAAATGGTGCACATATTATATATGGCCTAAGGATCGAAATAAGTACATCACCGCCTTAAGCAACTTTGTTAATTCAAATGGTGCAGTGTTAAGGCCAAAGGGAAGAACGTTAAATTCGTATAGTTTATCTTCAGATATAAAACCTAAATATTTTTTATGAGCTGGGTGGATTGAAATCAAAAAATAGGCATCTTTTAAATCTAGGGTAGCCATGAAACTGTTTTTTGAAACTAATTTCATTGTAGTTCTGTAATCTTCAATTTTAAAATGCCCTGTTGTTATGAGTTTATTAATAGGTTTTAAGTTTTTAAAAAAATCTGTTTTTACATTTTGGTTGTTTAATAATAAAATAGCTGGACAAGAACTGTTTATTTCACTTGGTTGACAAGGTGAAATAGCTCCTGAATCAATCAATTCAGTAATGGCCACTCTATATTGTAAAGATTCAGAAGCTGACAAGGTTGGCAGTTTAGGTTCCCATAATTTATGAATAGGTCTAGAAAAAGGGATTTTATAACCCTTTATCCATCATAATATAACCGAGTCATCAGTTAAAGAGTTGCCAATAATCGTAAAAATTACTTAAACGACCTGCTGAACATACCGAATTTAGCGACGTGGGCCTAGGTGCTGCTGCGAGCGCGGCGTCGGTCGCGGCAGCTGCTGTTGTCGCGGCGTAGGGCGCGGTGCTTGCGGCTGGGCCAGCTCCGTCCTCCGCGGTGCTCCCACCTGCCTGGCCCTCGGGAGCGGAGGCTTCTGCTTTATAGGACGATTTAAAGGTTGCTTTGGTTTTGTCGCCGCAAGCGTTTTCTTGGTTGATGAAGTAATCTTTATCTCAGCACCAGACTTCGATATCGCCTTTGCGACTTTAAGAGTGTCGGTAAATTTTTCCCCAAATAGAAAACTGTCAATTTCAGCATTGTACAGTTGCTCCTTTATGTCATTTTTTACTGCTGAGCAAATAAAAAAGCGTCTTGTTTTTTGAGTCGGTATGTTGTGCATCGCACATTAAACGGCTGGCCTCGATTAACAGTTTTTAGACTCACTGGTCTTTATGTTCTAAAGAAAATAATGTGGTCCGAGCGTCACCAATGCAAGATATAGCAACTGCCTGCTGTATTTGTTTATTTTCTAATGCTTTATCTTTCTTAACAACCATTTCCGATAAGGCTGCCTTTATCTCGGGGTTCAACTTTGGTGTATTTATTTTTATACAGTTCTTGGGAATAACATGTTTTTCTAGAAGTTCCTTTCTATTTTACTTAGTTAAACCCGTAGTCGCAATATGTTCTAGTCGCGGAGCTAAATCTTGATGAATATCAGGGCCCAGTTTTTTTTTTGAGGGTGTTTCACTCAAAGGACTTAAAATCTCTTCATCCAATTCAACACGAACTGGTTCACTGCTCACATGTGCAGGTAGTTCGGTAGAATCTAAAGGCTGTAAAGCTGTTGTTGCAGTTGCAGCCATAGAAGTGGATGGATCTGAATTGATCTCTTCTACAATCGAGACTATGTCGACCTCAGATTGCACTTCACTTTCACCTGCAATACGTTTGTGTCGTATACAGGTAACTGTGTGTCCCAAATTACATATGACACAGAAGAATACACCTCTGTCAGATATCCAGAACAGCTGCTTTATATTTTAAATGCGGTTGTATATCAACGACCAATGTTTGTGAGAATAAACCCTTTAGTGCCGTATGAAACTTTAAAAGGCAACATTCCATTAAAATGTGCACATACTTTATTAGTCATGAAGGTAACATAACATATAAAATGTACACAGTACATAAAAAACATTGTCATGGAACATCCCGCATAGATGTACACTACATACAAGATACCAGTGGTAATTATTTGTGACGGTAGGTAATATCCCATATAAATATTCACATCACTAAAGATTATACATCTGTTATAGATAACAGGCAGGTACTTTAATATTATTATGTATAATATTTTGTGCCGGTAACATCCCCGTATAGATGTACACTACACAATATTAAAAACCAGTGGTGGTATTTCGTTATCAAATAATCCCATATAAATAAGGAACACATTACATCACATTAAGTGATACAAATGTACTCTTAATAAGTAAGTATAATATTATTTAACACCTGCGTACCTTCGTTTCCTGATAGCGTCAGAAGTGCCACCGCCGGTGTGGCTGGGCACGACGAGCTACTATTGTTTGAAATTATTCGATTGCGCGTACGCTTTTCGCGTTTTTTTAACATCATTTCTATCTTTCTTATTATCTTGAGTAAGTTATCACTATCTTCCTCCTTATGGCTTCGTTTCGGCATAGTAACGTTTTCTAAGAAATTAAGTAGGATACGTGGTGATCGGCGAAGCACTAAAACGCGAATGAGCGACTATATGGTTGATGTCTCTAGGAAGCTTTATGTACCACCATAAAAAAAAGTGTGAATACCTACTTTTAACTTAGTGGATGAAAGGCGACATGATACGTGTTACTACAATTATTACCTAAGCTCAAAGGACGAAGCAACGAATGTATAATTTTAAATATCTGCCAGCATGATAAAACACGCATACAGATAGCATCTCTAAGCTGCCTTTGAGGATATCACAGTGAGGGTATCACGGAGGTTAAGCTCCCATGATGCGTATAATAATCCCGAAGTCATACTGGTACCTACATGTCTTTTAAAAATTGTGCGAATGTTGCCTAGTAGATTTAAGGGACTACGTGGTTAATTATATCTTCGAATGAAGCGGATCATATAATCGTGATTAAACATCACTTGAGAAGTTCGTTTAATCATCTAGTATGTCAGTTTGTAAATCATCATCATCATCGCAGCTCATATACGTCTCCACCGAGGGGTTCGAGCCTACCCTATGTTAGGGTTAGTTTGTCAATAAATGCAGTAAAATAAGAAGTCCAGCTTTTACATTTCTTTCTAACTAATTAATATTTCGTCTGAACGTGGTATTTTCTTCAGTGACCTAAGCCTTATCACCTACAAGAGAAGTCGGGCATAGCGTGTTTACCCGCTTGGAATTCGACCTCTGTTCCCAGTAGTTTCATTCCTAGTTACATTGATGTAGTTAGATAGACTGTTTTAGTCCAAGTAGTTATATTATTTAGGAGATTACATTTAATGTAAATAATGTTTATATTCCAAGTATTTACATCGTTTATCTGTCAGAAAAATACAAAAATACACTGAACGAGAAATTAAGCACTTCTACTTGCAGAAGATCGTAGATTCACACTAAAAATGTGTAGGGACAGGTGGGGTACAATGAAACGAAATAGCATTTTTATTTTTTAGAAAAACTGTGCTCGATATTTTGATTATATTTGTTTAGACCGATAAACAACGGTTCATAATCTACCTATTAAGAAAGAACAAAAATAAGTTAAAAAATTTACCTTAACCTATAAAAAAATGTTTTTGCTCAACGCCTCTTCTGTTTCAATGAGCCCCAGATCTGGGGTACAGTGAAACGGTGTCTGGGGTACATTGGAACAAGGCTAATAAAGTAAAAAAAAATGAAAATTCTATATTCATTCCTGCGTCTCTATCTCCCGCTGCTTTGGGTTTTTAAACATATCGATGCAATTTTACTGGACTTGGCATTTTTAGGTCAGCAGCAGTTCGTTAGCTCGTACCACATCCTACAAGTTCAACAGCGCTGCTCACATATCGTTTTACTATGCAAGCTCTTATCAGTCTTTTTCTTACGACTTTTCACCATTATTACTTCAAAATCTTAACAAAATTCCAATAATCTATCCCGGGCATATAATAACGGGGTACAATGAACACTGTTTCATAGTACCCCGTTCCATTGCGCCCCATACAGTATCTGAATCTTTTAAAAATATCTTTAAAATGTTGGGTTATGTTTTTCACTCCACATGTATTGATTAAAAATCATGCAAGAAAATAGAGCATACCCCTTATTGATAATACTTCGTAACGAAATTACAGCTTTGGAGCCCTCAAAACAATTTTTTTCACATTGAAACTTTCTTGTCGAAGACTGGTCATATTGCACTGCGCTATCATGTGCCGCATGAGACGCCCTTATTGATCGAAGCAAAAGTGCGTGAATTTGTTTGTAAATTACAATAAATATTGTCTTTGTTTTATTGTACCCCGTGTTCCAATGCGCCCCACTTTTCCCTACAGTATGTAACAAAAACCCTTTTAGGAGCATATTCAGAATCGATATACGATGGTTTTTATGTATGTTATATGTCATTTTTTAAAACTCCTCAATATAAAAATCTAAATAAATATTTAATTCTAAATATTTTATTTGAAAGATATGAAAAGCGTCGGTGGCGCTGTAGACTGGGTACTTGCCTCCCGATCGGGAAGTCCGGGGTTCGAGACCGCCATGCACCTACCAATATGTTTTTTAAATTTACATTAAAATTTGTCTGACACTCCTACGGTGAAGGAAAACATCGTGAGGCAAGCTGCATACACCTGCGAAGAAATTCAAAGGTGTATGTGAAGTCGACCAATCCGCACTGGGTCAGCGTGATTAACAAAGGCCTAAACACCCTAAATTAGGGTAGGCTCGAGCCCCTCGGTGGGGACGTATATGAGCTGTTATGATTTAATGATGATTTTAAAAGTAACACCGACTACTCTACTACCTCCGTGCGCCAGCGGTGCTCTCTCGTCTTTGCCGTAATTGATTACTTGTAAAAACTGATATTACTAGAAACATTTTTTCAAATGTATCAATTTTAAAAACGAATCCAATCCAACGAACGAGACTTCATAATTGGTGAAAATTGTTTTTTTTTTATTGTAACTTCTTTTTTGATGGCTGGCCGCTGGCCGCCCGAAGGCTGAACGAGCTGCCGAACCCAGGGAATATTCTCCACCCTGGAAGACTGAGCCGCCAATCTTGCGAAAAATCACTAATGTGGTAGTCGTGCCGGAGGAGGAGATTAAGGTGGACCCAGCAGCTACAATAGGGGGGAGCGGGGTCCCTTGCGCCCGTCCAGCCAGTAAATCCCACACTCGCCTAACAATGTTACCAGTGTGGCGTTCTCCTCTTCTACCTGCTTTTTTTTTAATTTACCTCAAATAAGGCGCAAACAAAAAGAAAAACTAAGCGGCGTCCCCTCCACATTGAGCGTGGACAATTGTAACATTCGGCGACTTTACTGTAACGTGACCGCGATCCACCACAACCTGGAGACTGCGGAACCGACTCTTTAATTCTTGACGGAGACACAAATACCAGCGTGTCTGATCCCAAGTTGAACTACAAAAAAAACGGTGAAAAATAGACTGTTAGAGTATGCCGCTATAATGTGCTATAATATAAGAGTTAGTCGACTATAGTTTTAGAGTTTGGCGATTGTGTGTTTCAGAGATATGTGTGGCTCAGTGTTAGCAACGTTACTACAGCTGAGCCACCTGGGTCTCAAAAAGGAAACCATATAGAGGAAATCTGTTTTTTTTTTATACCACAAAGGTGGCAAATAAGCATGTCGGTCATCTGATGGTAAGTGATCACCACCGCCTATGGACGCTTGCAACACCAGTGGTATCACTCGCGCGTCGCCAAACTTAAATTTAGAAACCTCTTTACGCCTTTTTTGAAGAACTCAATGCTATATAGTCCATAATGAAATCCCCAGAAGGGAGCTCATTCCACAGCCTGAGCGTGCACGGGAGAAAATGTCTCTAGAACCGTAGGTACCGTATTTTGATTCTAAGGTGTGAGGATGAACTCTCTCCCGATGGCGAGCGGTGTGATTGTAAAACGTCGCCGTTGGTATCATATCGAATAGTTCTTTAGAACACACCCCGTTGTACATACGGTAAAATACGTACAATGAGGCAGTCTCTCCTTAAACTTAAGGGTTCAATACCGTTTGTAAAGATCACCGACGATCCGTACCGCACGTCTCTGGATCACGCCAAAAGGTCCGTGCTGGTACTTTGGTGCTCCCGCCCACAGATGACAGTAGTATTCCCTAGTGATGTGCCGAGTCGCTATTTTGGTGGATTGAGTCGACTCGAGTAGGTTTATACGGTATTCGAATCATGACTCGATTCCGCGAGCCCAGTACTCGAGTTCTTCTTGGTATTCGCATGTTGACTCGAATCTGGAACTCGAGTCTACTAGTCCAGGACTCGAGTCTAGAACTTCGAGTCAAGGTGCAGGACTCAAGTCTAGAACTTCGAGTCCCGAACTCGAGTTCGTTATCTATTTATTTAAAACAAAAAGGAAAAATCGAAAAGGAATAAACTTCAAAAAGCCTGTAGGGTTAGCATAATCAAAGACGCAACTGTAGTAAATTACAAATTTTTAATAAAAATAAGAGCGTGACTGACCCCAGCTGGGCCACAAAAAAAGCTGAAAAATAGATTGTTTGAGTATGCTGAGCCACACGGATCTCGAAAACGAAAAAACATAGCGAAAATCTGTTTACTGATATAGATAGGTGGTAGTTTGTCGATACTTTATTCAAAGATTCAGAGTTTGTCGATACTCAAATCCAGAGAATGAAAGAATTTTTTATGTAGGTAAATAGTCCAGGGTCTAGGGCCCGTATTAATAAAGCGATCTCAAAACTGCTCTCAAGTGCGAACTCAGCCGAGTCACTCTCAAGATGTGATCACGCACTTAAGATAGTCGCTAATTAATAAACCTACATCAACAGCGTATCACTTGAGATATAATATCAAGATCGCGCTCTTAAGAGCGTGATCTCAAGTAAACGTAATTTTTAACCGACTTCAAAAAGGAGGAGGTTGTATCTTGGACTGTATCTATTTTCTTATTTTTTATGTATGTTCACCGATTACTCCGCCATTTGAGGACCGATTTTCAAAATTCCTTTTGTAATCGAAATAGTACACTCCCGAGGTGGTCCCATTGTCAGCATGTCATGATCTGATGATGGAATCCCGGGCAAATCTAGGGAAACCCTTAAATTTGAATGCCACGTTCAACGTGTTTTATGTCTTTTTAGGGTTCCGTAGTAAACAAGGAACCCTAATAGTTTCGCCATGTTTGTCTGTCTGTCTGTCCGCGCTTTTACTCAGAGACTATTAGTACTAGAAAGCTGTAATTTGGTATGGGTATGTATATTAATCATGCCAAAAAAGTGGTGGAAAAACACATTGAAAATAATTTTTTTTTAGGGTAGCTCCCATACAAGTAAAGTGGAAGTAAATTTTTTCAACTAACTCATCGTGTGGGGTATTGTTGAATAGGTCTTTAGAAAATTATGTAAAGTTCAGAACAACATTTTTCGATTGAGAGATCCGTTTCTGATATATGGACACGTGACAAAAATTACAACAGTAGTATATATAACGAAGCTTAAAGGAAAACTATCAGAGTTGAGTACTAAGTACAAACTAAAAAGTTATAGACGACTAACTTATAAAATGTACTCGGAAAAGCAAAATTTCATTGAAAATTAGTACTGAATATATAAAATCATTGCAGCTTTATTAATAATGCCTAATTTAATAGCAACGTATTTAGTAATCTGTGGCAAAGTGTTGTGAGGTGTGACTGTGAACTCAAAGTTGGCATTTGCAACTACGGAACCCTACACTGCGCCCGACACGCACTTGGCCGGTTTTTAACCGACTTCAAAAAAAGGAGGAGGTTATCAATTCCGTTGTATTTTTTTTTATGTTTGTTACCTCATAACTCCGTCATTTTTAAACCGATTTCCAAAATTCCGATTTCCAAATTTAAACCAATTTGCCACGAACAAAAACCAAAATAAGTACTTTTCGATCCTGCTGCTTTTATTCAGCTTTCATTTTCTGTAGTTAGTTCAATTCAGATCAATGGGAACGGAAATTATTAGTGTTTATATCATGCGAGTATTTCGTTAATTTTTACTACTCGTTATACGAGTATTAAGAGAAAATATTTGTTTGTTTGTTTGCATTGAATAGGCTCCGAAACTACTCGACCGATTTGAAAAATTATTTCACATTTAGAATTCTGCATTATTCCTAATGAACATAGGCTACAAAATTATTTTTCCCAAGTAAAAATAAAAAAAATCCCACGGGAAAACAAAAATAACGCGGGCGAAGCTGCGAGCGTTTAGTTAGTATTTGACAAAAATGTCCAACTGAATAATACCTGTAATGCGGTCGGAATTTTTTGTTCGTCTCACTCCCTCTCCCTCTGTCTCTTTCTCTCTCGCATAGTCTCATAAAACGGGTTGTGTCACGTGCGCTTGCGCCAGTTGACAGCGTTGCCAGAATAATAACAATAAATAAATAAATATCTATTTAAACCTACCTACTTTTAGGACTTAATAAAAAAATAACAAAAAACTTTATAACCGCCTCCGTGGTCCAGATGTTGCCCGGGAGGTCTGGGGTTTAATTCCCCATGGGGGCAGAAGTTTTTCTGTACGGTTTGGTCGGTGGTAGTGCTTCTGAGCCCGCCTGATTAGCTACCGCCGCGCCGTCTTATCTAAGTTCTTCGCCATAATAACAATGTTAATAGCATTGTTGTGTTCAGACAATTAGAGGTAAGAAAGCCAGTTCCTTAGTTGTTGAGGAGTCCAGGTGAAGCTCGCTTCCTTCGCTTACCATCAGGTGAGATGAAAGCCAAGAGCTTCCCTGTCGTATGTACAAAAAAAAAAAGTGTAACGGAACGCATCCAAAAAATTTTTCATTCATAGTGTTGGCGCACTAGATTGAATCAAATTGAGTGACGGTCGCCACATTATTCCAGATAAGTACTTATATGAGGTTATGAGTGGGCGCGAGATCGACGCGACGATTGGCGCGAAAAGCTAAAAGCTGTCACTTTGTCATCCGTTGTGTGATCTGTTTAACTACTGTTATCTCCCTGTGCCTTGTGTTTGGATGCAGCAGAATAAAAATGAATCGATTTTTTTTTCCTTTATCTTACCTTTATATCTTTTTGATTTTTGCAAGAAAACACGTAACTAAATACTATTCCTACTATGTTTTTATACTTTCATGGTAATTTTCGTGTTAATCCCACGACCCACAGATATGCAAACTATCCCATTATAATCTAGATGTAGGTAATTACCTATACTTACATCTAACCAAATTTTATTTTTGTTCGCCGTGGATAAATGTTCCATAGTAAAATACCCAATGTCCAAATGACATGTGAATAAACCGCCAAAAGGCGCACTTAAGTTATGGTTCGACCACACTCAGAAAACAGGAACTTAAGTAGCATCTTGAGAGTGCACTTGAGTCCTGAAATCGTTTTATTAATACGTCGCTACTCAGCTGATACTTTGTACTCAAGTGTGAACTCAAGTATGATATATTAATTAGCACAGTATCTTAAGCTTGCGCTCAAGTTCTATCTCAGAGCTGAGTGCGGTTTATTAATACGGGCCTAGGAGTCCCAAATGCACGTGGTTTCGTTTTTTTTTATTTTGTGTAATTTCTTACAATATTCTTATTGTTAGTTGGTTTTAAATAGTCAATCGAATTCAATTATGAAACAGTAATCGTTTTAATTTAATTTTATGTAAATCCTCGATGAATGATTGACATATTGTCAAGGAATTAAGGCAACATTTGGTATCTGGTCTCCTAGCCTATCTACACGAAAACTTTAATTTTTGAATTGGAGCTCGACAAACTGAATCTTTGAATAAAGTATCGACAAACTACCACTTATCTATAATATATGTAAATAGATTTTCGCTGTCTTTTCGTTTTCGAGATCAGATTAACTCTGAGCGGGTTTTTGAAGAATTGTCAATATACACCTGATGTTTTTTCGGCGCCATCTATACTATGTAATATTGCAATTAAGTTGGCAAACAAGCAAACTGCCCACCTGATGGTAAGTGGTAACAGTCACCTATAATACATGTGGTTCCTATGAGATTCGCAGCAAAACCAACCCCCACAAGAACCACAGTGTACGTTGCCAACTTGTGACTTAAGGTGTAAAGTCACGGTACCCGGTAATTTCAGTGCCATATCTTACCCTTCAAACCGGAACATAGCAATGCAAGCACTGCTGCTTTGCGGCAGAAATAGGTAAGACGGAGGTACCCATGCACACGACCCTTTTTTTTTTTTTTTTTTTTTTGGGAGGGGGGAAAATGCTTTTACGCATTCCTCGTGGTCGAGCCAAACCACGAGGATATGTGGGACTCCCCAGCGGACCGGGCCTACCCACTAAAAACCCCCCCAGCAGCTCCTCCGTCCGTCACAAGACAGGGGAAAGGGGACAACAGCCAGGCCTTATTCCCGCTGAACCCCTGCCTGCGACATGTCCGTTGCCGGACTCCCCGTCTAGCTCTGCTGCTTTGTGGAGCGACGCAGAATTGCACCGCTCTACACCCCGAAATTGGTTTTTTATTGTGGTTGTCTTCCACGCGGCCCGACGCTCAGTGCGCCGGGCCCCCGGCCCGCTCAGTGCGGGTAACGGGTTGCCCGACGGCAGATCCCACTGGATCCACCGCCGCGCGGGTGAGCCAAAGCTCTGGGAAACCCCCGGCAGGCGCGAAGCGCCGTGGCGAAAAGTCGCCTCCACCTTGCTACCTTCATAGGTAGCCGCCCAAATCGGGCTTCTGGCGAAAGCCACACCTCTTCTTAAAATAAGAAGAGGGGACTTCGCCCTTCTCCGCATGAAGCGGGTGGCCACACGAAGTGGCCCGCCGGGTTAAACTCGGCCATCCCACACCCCCCCTCTATGGGGGTCCTCTCGTCAGACTATTAGCCCGCGGCAGAGAATCTGCCGGGTTGCCCAGGGTGCACCACAAGGAGGTTGTCTGACATCGCACCCCACCCATGCACACGACCCTGGTACAGAGTCTCCTGTCTTACTCTTACGGTCTGTTTCACAATCAATAAGTAAGTTTTGAATAGCTTACTTGACAGATTTTTTGACATATTTTTCATATAACAACCGTCAAATCATCTGTCAAGTAAGCTATTCAACACTTACTTTTCGATTGTGAAACAAGCCCTTAATGAAACAATTGTTTTACTAATAGAATGCTACAATATCACCGAGTACCATAGGCTATAGAATATTTTCCTACGGAAAAAAAATTATGAAATTCCCACAGGAAAAACGCAGATAGCGCGGACGAAGCTGCGAGCGGAAAGCTAGTTTTGTAATAACGTTAATTATCACCACAGTAACAACTTACTGACACAAATCAAAACAAAAAGTTGCAGGTTCACTCGTATTATTAGGCGTCACTTCATTCCATAAGTAAAAAGAGACTGAGTACGAGCGAGTCAACCTAACTCGAATACTAGACTCGAGTCAGTTGAACTCGCATAGAATCGAGTTAGTTGGACTCACATAGAATCTAGTGAGCGAGTACAAAAACGATTCTTCCTGACTCGAGTACCGGAATCGAGTTCGGCGTACTCGAATCAAAATAAATTGGTATTCGAATAAGCGAGTCCAAGACAGGAATCGAGTCTGACTCGAGTCAAGCCTTACTCGGCACATCACTAGTATTCCCTAAATAGCCGTAGAGTATAAGTCTTTGGGCCGGTGTAAAGTACCTACCGATTTGATCTGTTGAGCACAGTAAGCACAACAAGTTTTTTGGAAGCCAGTTGGGCCTTATTTTCCAGATAACCGCGGAATCGGATGTCACTGGGGATGTCAATACCAAGAATCCCAATGCTGTTTCATATTTTGAGAGGTGTGTTAAGGAACTGTGGAGCTACAGCGAATGGAGATTTTTGCGGTGAACGCGCAAACTTGTGTCTTGGTCGGATTGACTAAATTTAGAATTCGACTAAATTTAGTCTTCCTCACTCAGATAGTCTAGCGAGAGCACGAGACTAACTCTCGATCATAGGCACAAGCTGTTGATGATTTTCCTCCAGTACCGTGTAATCCGAGAGATTTTCGCATGGCCCGGATAATAGGCATCCAGGCCCAGTGCTGTCATCCGCATAACAATGAATTCCGTTAATGGACAGTAAGTAATTGTTAAGTAGCAAAAACAGCGTTGGTGATAGCACCGAGCCTTGCGGGACGCCACTATCAATGGGCATGCTATCAAAAGAAGTGCCATCAACAACAGCTCTGAAACGCCTGCCAGATAGGAAGCTAGCGACACATTTGCATTATCCCTCATATAGTCCGTATGCTGGCAGTTTCGTAAGAAGATCCCTGTGCCAGAGCCGATCGAACGCCTTCACTATATCCAGGCTAACAGCCAATGGCTCTCCTTGTCCCTAAATTGCAAGCGTCTAACGGCGTGTGAGATACACTAGAAGATCACCAGTCGAGTGGCCATGGCGGAAACCGTATTGACGGTCTCTGATCAACTCGTGATCTTCTAGATATCTAAGGAGCTGTCGGTTAATCACCCACTCCATCACTTTGGAGGGAAGGGAGGCTATAGCGATAGGCCTGTAATTAGATGGATCTGATCTGTCGTTTGTTTGGCACAGGATGCACGTTAGCGGTCTTCCACGAAGACGAAACTTGTCTACTGGAGTATGATATGATATTTCGTATAAACGCGTTAGTACAGGACACACACTCTGGAGCACACTGCTTTAGCACCACTGCGGGTATACCGTCTGGTCCACTTGACTTGTGGATGTCAGTCAAGGATAAGTAACTCTCGCCTTACTGCTCGTTGCGTGATCGCAATTTCCGTCATAGAGCTTTGACACCTAGAGATGGTAGGTGGTGTGGCACCTCCGTCAATCAAAGTAGAATTAGACGCAAAAAGAGAGCCAAGCAAGTCGGCTTTATCCTTAGCGCCATAGCCCAGGTTATTATCCGGTTTTCGCAGTGGTGGTAGGGACGACTGACAAAAATTTATCTCGACAGCTTTGGCAAGCGACCAAAAAGCTCGACTTCCAGATATATGTTTAGCAAGTCGATCCCCGAATCTGTCGATGAAATCGAATTTTGCTTTGGCGATGATTCTTTTGGCATTTCTCGAGGCAGTAAGTATTAAGCTTCCGTTTTAGCACATATTTTCAGGATTCTAATTTTGACGAGCCGTGGTCCAAGCCTTATAGTTATGTAGTTTGCTTCAAGATTCGAGCTGTTTGCTGATATTGTGAGTGTCATATCGTCCTGATGATCTCACCGTTTAGGCCCCATGTTACTTTCGCCGCGCAGGCAAGTTGTTTATATATGTTTGCTGCTTTCCTGCACTGTTCTGAGACGTGCTGGGCGATGTTGCGGAACTTAGTATCGTATGCATAGGGATCAGTGAAACACGAATTATACATAAAATGGTTAATAAAAATATTCATTGCACTTAAAATACAAAATTGACAGTTACAATAGAGTTATTGACAAAATTAATATTTAACTTTAGCCATCATATTAGGACCACAAATTACATTTATTGGGATATTTGGCATTTTTTTATTTTTTCCTTTTCAAAAAAATACAAGCCTTCAAAAAAAACTGCCACAGGTGTTAATTAGACTTTTTTTGTATAATTTATTATAAAACATTAAAATATGAGTATTCCTACGTTTTATTGTAATAGAACAACTAGCGTGCGTGCAATAAATAAATAACAAAAAAAAATATGGTAGCTACTGCTGTGGTTGAATAACATTGCATTTTATTGAATAGCCAAATAATAACACTAACAGGGAGATTAAAAAAGTGTTTTATTTTAGGAAACATATTTTTGAGCTTATAAACTAAGTTTGAAAATTCAGATATAATACATTTTCATTTTAGCCACGTTTTATATTGTATGTCGAATAATGTACAATGCTCTATTATATTAATATTCAATATGATCTATTTTATAGTTCTCTTTATATGAGTCACCGTCAACAGAATTGTGCAACACTATAGGTAATGTCTAATTTGTCAAGCTTCTTGACCCGGCTGACTTGTATGAACCAAATAATCAGAAGGTGGACCTGTCATATTAGCCGGTATGGTGCCTAAATTGAAGATTATCCTTTCATATATGTCAATTCCATTCAAGAAGGTGCTGGCTGAAAGGTATTCATTAACGCCATGGGCCCGAATGGTCGTGTTAAGAAGGGGACTCATGCCCAGCGCCGGGATGCCGACACGCCTTAGAGCACGAGCATCTGTAGATCCCGAGGGAATGATCGGGACTAGCTCAAGACCCCTGAAACAAACATTAAAAGAATAAAGTTAACATTAAAGAGAAAAAGCCGACTATCTAGTCTAGGGATGCTCAAACTTGAACTGCTGGCGATCTACGAGTACCTCAATATTGTTAGACTCCGATCGATCGACTCTGAGAGGCTGCATGTATGTATATGTGATGTAGAAGCGTCTAGATAGATAGAATTTATCATGGCGCAGGTATAAGTAGGTATATAGAGACGTTGCAAAATTTCATCATTTCAGCCAAGAGACGCCCACTGCTGGACCTCCAAACCGATCGGTCCTGCGCCTGATAGTGGTTTATGAGCGTACCGAAAGACGTCTTTGACAAGTTGCGCACGTTCTTTGATAGATAAAGCCGTCGTTAGCCGCTAGCAGGTGGTTACTTTACTCCGATAGAAGTGATGAGGGGGATATTTTTTTTTTATTTGTCTACTATTTAAGAGTAGTATTTTATAAATACACTTATCAATCATATCCTATAACGTGTTAATAAAATAACGAAAGCCCTAGACACCACAAATTAGATTTATTTACGAAAATATTTTATTTTTTTTGGTGTCTCGCCTGCGAGTGATGTTGCCGCTAATACGTTATGCCGCCTAAAGAGATAGAGAGCTAAAGTAAATTTAAAAAGCGGCGTGGTTTCTTTTTTATAAAACTGAACCACATTTTTAATGACTGAAATCGACACTACTCTCGATTCAAGGGGCCTAGAAAAGTGGCAATCGTTTCATAGCGAAACGATATCTAAATTCGTCATGGTCTCTGAGATAACAAAAAGTAATTCCTAGCCAACGTAATTCAATCGCTGTGTCGAATTGTTCTTTCTGTAAGAAAAAAAACATACGCATCGAATTGAGAACCTCCTCCTTTTTTGAAGTCGGTTAAAAATAACATTAGTAAAACAAATGATTAAAATTAACATTTTCATTTCATTTTAATGAAAAACCGGCCAAGTGCGTGTCGGGCCACGCGCAGTGTAGGGTTCCGTAGTTGCAAATGACAACTTTGAGTTCACACTCACACCTCACAACATGTTGCTATTAAATTAGGCATTATTTTTAAGGCTGCAATGATTTTATATTTTCTTAACTTCACGTGGTTCATAAATTTATATTCAGTACCTACTAATTTTCAATGAAATTTTACTTTTCCGAGTATATTTTATAAGTTGGTCGTCTATAACTTTTTAGTTTGTACTTACTTAGTACTCAACTCTGATAGTTTTCCTTGAAACTTTGTTAAATATACTACTGTTGTAATTTTTTTCACGTTTCCATATAAAACCGATAGGCAGATAGAGGGGGGGGGGGGGGGACACACTTACCTCTAACAAAAATTTAATTCGAAAAATCCCTACTTAAATCGAACAATTTTTTTTTTAAAGACTTATTCAACAATATCCCACACGATGGGTTAGTCGAGATAAAAAAATGTACTCCCACTTTAGTTGTATGGGAGCTGCCCAAAAAATTTTTTTTTACCACTTTTTTGGCACGGTATACCAATTTACAGCCTTCTAGTACTTATAGTCTCTGAGTAAAACCGCGGACAGACAGACCAGACAGACATGGCGAAACTATAAGGGTTCCTTGTTTACTACGGAACCCTAAAAATGAGTTGTTTTGAGTAGTAAGCATAATATGAAAGTTACGAGAAAACAATTCGCTACTTCATTGGTCGATGAATTTGTCTACCAACATACATATCGATGACTTTCATCGATTCGCGGCGTTATTTAGCGATGGCATAATTATGTCAATTGGATACATTTTGCTGTTATCGATATTCGATATCGCTTTATAATTGTCACTTTGTCCATGCCCCCCGAATCATATTACTTTTAGATTTTACGCAATTTCATTAACACGTTTATTGACCAATTTTATTTTGTCTATCTCGAACCATCGATTAAAAGTCGACGATGTACCAAACCAAGGTATTTAAACAGTCTATTGCACGTAGAGCTTAGATCATTTAGCCGCAGAGCGAACGCAGCGAGCAAGGTATAAAAATTCGTTTGTGTCTTGAGATTTACGCTATTATCAACACGCTGTATGAATACCTAAGGTTGAACTTACATTGCACTGGCTCCGTCTGAGACTGCGGTCCAGTATGGGTTACTGGAGTCGGTGATAGTTGCCGGACTCTGTGGGTCCTTTAGGAGGTATGTGATGTTGATGCCTTCGCCTGCACTGTTAATCATTCCTTCCAACTGTGAAATGATAAGGAGTCTTTGATGGTTACGTGCATATACAAACCATTGACTTATAATTTATAGCAATTGATCATATCAAGTAGACGAGTAACTGAAAAACCTTTATTTTGTTCCAGTAACCGCCTCCGTGGTCTAGTGGTTGAGAGCGTCGAGGTTTTGATCGAGAGGTCCATAGTTCAATTCCCAATGGGGGCTGAAGTTTTTCTGCTTGGCTTGGTATGTGGTAGGACTTCTGAGCCCGCCTGGCTAGCTACCGACGTCTTACTTACCTAAACGCCGCCACCATACGTCGCCATTATAACAATGCTGACAGCTTTGTTGTTTTCCGACAATTAGAGATAAGATCTCGCACCTCCGGCCTTATCTCCACTGACCATCAGGTAAGATGAAAGCCAAGAGCTTTAAGCTTCAAAAAAGTAAAATAAAACTTCATTCAATTTTTCAAGATATTCCAACGGTGGTCTTATAATCTATGTATAGGAATATATTCTCAAAAAGTCAAATTGAAAAATCACAAATGACTGTATGAATATTAACATGAAACCATAAGGTACCTACAACAAAATCAAACGGTTATAAGATTATAGTAAGTTAGCCATTGTTAAATTAGTTTATTAACTTAGAATAAGTGAGACTCATTTTGATCCCACAGACAAACTGTGTAAACAGTTTTGTGGAACATTGTTAATGATACACAGTTTTAAGATATACTGTATTTGAAATTGATAAATAAACAATAAAAATTCTGCATGGGAAGTTATGACATATTACAAACTAAAGACAAATAAAAACACATTTTTCTATTGAAATCGGTGCCAATATTTAAAAAAACTTACTTCAAACGCTTAAAAGTCAGAAATCCTTTCATCGTTATCATCGTCGTTTTTCCAACCCAACATTTTCATGTAAATCATAGTATCATCATGTCTATGATTTACATGAATTGGTTATTTATTGGTTATTTTGAAACACCGTGTATAAGGGATGTTTTTAAAACATACACTGGCCTTCAACATAGGACATACATAAGCCGCTCTCTGTCCCTCTTTTGATTTTGAGCCATCATTGTATATTTTAGTCCATCTGTCATATTTTGAAGCAATTCATTGCTTATACTTTGTTTTAAGATATTTTGATCATAATAGTTTTAGGTCCCTTAACACAATTTTAATTGAATGACATCAAAAGTATATTAATTTGCGTTATCAACACTATTAAAGTATACATCTCTAAAGGGTAAGTCGAACATTAGCCGTTTGCATTTACTTATAAGTAAGGAAAGTAAAGGCTTAATTTTATTTCTCCAGTACATGTTTTGAAAACTTAAATTAAGTTCAATTAACAATTGTGTAGTTACGTTCCTGTACCACGACCACGCCTGAAGACAATATTTGAAGGCAAGAAATTTTATTCTTAAAAAAAGGTGGTATTCCCAACTCATTTTGCATCACATTAATCGGTGTGTTTCTAATGAAATCTCCTACAATTCTCAATGCAATTGGCGGAGTTATCGAGTAACTAACATAAAAAAACATACTGTCGAATAGATAATCTCTTTCTTTTGTGAAGTCAGTTAAAAAATACGTCACAATATCCAATTGCCTCGCGCATTACCTTGTATTATTTTTCAATAATTTTTAAAATTATAAATAATGAACTATACTTTTCCATTTACAATTTATTAGATATATGTAATATAGATCGCGCAGGGGTTCATTAGTAAACAGTAGATAGTTGGTCAAGTTGATCACGCCTAATGTATATAGGGTTGTTCACACATTATCCAACTGTTTTGCGCAGTCGAATAAAAAAAAGAGTTTTAAACAATGTATACTACCATACTCACATTGCTTTGAAAAGCTGTCTCGTCAAGCTGCACGTTCAATCTTATGTCATAAGTCAGGGCTATGTCATTTGGAATAACATTGACTGCAGTGCCACCCTGAAATGAAACCATAAAAAGGACCTCACAACGAATTTCAGTATTAATCAATGGGGATATGCGATAATTGCTCGAAAACAATTCTTCCCGACTCGCTGCTCTGCTAGTAGAGCAACTCAACTAGCTTTCAACGTGTATATAATCATTTATTAGATATTTGAAAACATTATACGTAGAACATTTCTTAAATCTAAAACAAATAGTATAAATTAAATCTAATAAACCTAACTAAAAAATAAAACTAAATGAAATAGACTACAGTAGAGTCCAACCGTGTATCAGGCGGCATGGAGGCAAGAAGGCTGGCCGCGTTACCTCGCTGAATCGCTTTCAACTACACTCAGGGACAAATTTACAGGAAAATGTAGTGTACATTTTTTACATAGACTCAAGCTACTTTTATAACATCATATCGATGTCTGATTGACATTTAATCCGTTTGTTTAATTGTTATCCAGGATTCATGACCAAGGCCATAACGGATTCCATATTTGTGACCTGGCGAAGAACGGTGACTTTTAATAGTGGTCTTTTTTAACATAATCGTACAACTGATTTCCGCGGTGAATGTTCTTTTTGTAGCTAATCCGATGGCTAGAAAGCAGGTAAAACTAAATATGGTTTCGTATGCTGAAATGCACAGCGTTATCAAAACTAGAAGTGAATTTTTATCGTTCCTCTAAATTTGTCCCTGAGTGTAGTTGAGCAGTCGGACATAGTTTATTTGTATTGCTTACCTACCGAACATCTTATGCTTTAACATCTTAGCTCAACTATTTTCTATTTATAAAATCATCCTGTTATAAAATCAAAAATATGACTGCTCAACTGCTTCTGAGGCACTAGGGGCTTATTATTGAATCAATAAGACTGATTTAATATACACCGTGTTTGGTGAATATTCTATCAAGTCGAAACCTACCCATGTTGACATCTAATATATAAAATTCTCGTGTCACAGTGTTTGTTACGGAACTCCTCCGAAACGGCTTGATCGATCTTTATGAAATTTTAGGTGTATATTCAGTAGGTCTGAGAATAGGTCGTAAACTATTTTTTATACATTATGGCGAAACGTAGTTCGCCGGCACAGCTAGTCTAATCTAATATATAAAATTCTCGTGTCACAGTGTTTGTTACCGAACTCCTCCGAAACGGCTTGACCGTTCTTTATGAAATTTTTTGTGTATATTCAGTAGGTCTGAGAATAGGTCGTAAACTATTTTTTATTACGGCGAAACGTAATTTCGCCGTTATTATGGCGAAACGTAGTTCGCCGGCACAGCTAGTAGTCATATAAAAGTTACGGCGTCATCGAAAATTCGCAATGTACTATTAGGTGACTGTTATCCCTTACCATCAGGTGAACAGTGTGCTTGTGCCAACTTAGTTGTATAAAAAGTCTATCAATAGAGTTGTGCAGTTTTAGCTAATCAGCGGGTACGAGTACCTATTCTCAACGATTTACAGTTGAGCAATTATTTATCAGTTGTGCCGTTGGTATAACCCACTGCTCAATTCTATGCAATTTATCAATTTAATTTAGCGGTGGGGATGAAGGAGAATATAAAGGCATTTACCGATACTTCGTTGAGGTTACAAGTAGTGAAATTTCCGGCGTTAGTGATGGGCGAATTGACTGCAATCTGGTACTGCTCGTTTCTAAAGTCAATCAAATTTCCCATAACGTGGTAACACTGAAAAACAATGTACAAAATTAAATTATATCATGATAAAGACTATTACTGGTGGGAAACAAAATTGGGTATTTTTGCTGGCAGTTAGTGAAAGTATCTCCTAAATTGTTAGCTAAAAGTCTCCAAGCAAGCGAACTATTGGTAACTTGAAAATTGTAATGCCCTCTTGGTCACAAAAATCCTAGTTTTTCCACAACGAAATTACAGGAGGGTCGAAAATAGCCCCAATGGCTTCGAAAAAAGAATGGTGCGACCGTGCCTTTTTGCTCTTTTGCTCGGCTTGGCGGGTCACTTCTATGCCCCCAGATAGCAACGTTTTAGGTGAATCTTTATAGGAAACAGAACTTGGTCGAGGTAGTTACTCTTTTTCAATTTACCTTAAGCATTTATGAGAAGTAAATGTTTTGCTCACATATACCTATAGCTGCATAACGTACCTACCTATGTATTATTTGAAAAAAAGTGATTTACCTTTCCAATAGCGGTATTGTTGGTTGGTGGAAAAGATGAACCGTGGGCAGCCGTACCGCTACAGTCAACTCTAACCTCTGCCAAAAAAATACCTCTCTTTTAATAAGGAGAAGCTGTGTTTGTTTGTACTTATATGGTAATTACACAATTGACTGAAAGTATTGGGGCCGGGCCTCGTCATCGGTTACATATTTCATTTTTGGTAAAAAAACCGTATAAAATGTTCATATGAAAATATTGCCTATATTACAATCATTTCGAAGCTACATTTAAAAAATAAAGTTATCAATTTGATTCGACGTCGGTACTGACTAATTTTCACATGGTGAAAATCTGCCAAGGACAGCAATCTAAAGCAGTAAAAAATATTTCATAAACGTACATGTCTGTCCAAGCATTTCTCTGAAAGTAACAATTGTGATAATTTTTTATTAGCTTGAACTTTATTCAACTTAGGGAACGGTGTGAATTTCAAGTCTCAGCACGTTTTAAAATCAGATTAGTAGTTTTCAAGATATGGTCTAATAGGTATGTGCAAGTATCATAGCCTAGCTTAACGATACGAGGTAATGAGAGTCGATTTTCAATCTTTCGTTTGACGTCAAGTGCTCGTCAAATGTCGTCTGCGCTCGACTTTTACTGAATTTCGAGCGCTCTCGACGCCAGACGAATGAGTCAAAAACAGAGGCCCAGATGTAAAGTTTTAATGCTAAGTGTTCAAGACAAAACTAAGTTATGTGCCACTTAAAATATTGAAATTAAACCTTTAATGACAAATAAGAACATAATCCAATAATATACTGTAAAATAAGGATTATCGTGAGATTTTTATTACGAAATTGAATGCCAAATAATGAGTTGGTAAACAAGGAATTCAAGGTAAGGAAAAGATATTACCTAATTAATTTGCCACTGATTTAATATTAAAATATGAAGATTATAATTTTATTTTTGAATGTATTCCACCAAAAGCATAACTCTATTGCTGATAAAGAACATAAAATAACTTAATAAATATTTAGATTTTTATATACTCACGCCACACTGACTTATCCTGATAGATCACGCTAAGCCGTGTCGGTGAAAATGACGGTCCTCCTTCATCCATTTCAAATCCAACGTTCAGAGCTTTGAAGTCATCACTTAGAGAAAAGGGGACCATTCCGCTTTGACCCCCAACCTCCTCATCTGCAAATCAATATGAACGGTTCATATTTAACATCTATTTTATTGCTTTGCATAAGGAGTTAACATTAATTAATTATATTATATTTTAAAACAACAAAGTATTAATCCCTAGTAATTTACTCGGAATACTTTAATGTATTCCGAATAATTTATATACTACTTGCACATATTATTTAAGTAGAAAGACTAGCGATGCCATATTGAAACGAAGTACTCGTATGTATATTTAAAGTTCATATACTTTGTACAATATTAAACACAAAAAGATTCGGATAAATGCAATAACAAAACTTAGTAATATTAATGATAATAAAAAAGTTAATTTGAAAAATCGCATATCTCGTCAGCATCAAACATGACATAAAAATCAAAACTGAACAGAAACAAAAAAAGGAATTAAACATTACTTTAACATATTTTCGGAAAATATAACCCGGATCCTTCCCGGATCATATATTTAATATAGCGTCGGTGGCTTAATGGTGTCAGCACCCCTCTAATCGGGAGGTTCGTGGTGCGATCCTAAGCCACCTACCAATTTATTTTTTGATTTTCGAATTTCATAGGTACATTTATCTGACGCCCTTACGTTGAAGGAAAACATTGTGAGATACATTATGTGAAGACCAATCCGCACTGGGCCAGCGTGGTTGACTAAGGCCTAAAATCCCCTAATTTAGTTAGTGTAGGCTCGCGCCCCTCGGTGGGGACGTGGAACTTATGATGACGATGATATTTACGTAATAACAGTTCCGACTGTTAACGTCGCTTTGTTTTATTTTAACTTTCTAGTCTGGTTTTCCTCCTCTTCAGCTTATAGAGCAATCGGGGTATTTGATTTTCAAAATTACAATTTTATTGTAATTTTGAAAATACCACCACATTGGAACAATATATAAGTCCTCGAATTACCTTCGAATTTGTCACATCATAACAGCTCATATACGTCCCCGTCGAGGGGTTCGAGCCTACCCTAAGTTAGGGCGTTTAGGCCTTAATCAACCCCGCTAGCCCAGTGTCGATTGGTCGACATCACCTACACCTTTTAATTTCTTCGCAGATGTATACAGGTTACCTCACAATGTTTCCGTCGCCGTAGGAGCGTCGGACAAATTAATGTACATACATATGAAATTCGAAAAACAAAAACACATTGGTAAGAGGCGGTGTCGAGCCCCGTACCTCCCGATTGGAAGGTAGGTGCCGAGTCCACAGCGCCACCGACGCTCCTTTTACGAATTTGTCGCATCATCTCTTAATCGTGCAGTGTCGTCGAACTTATAGCAGATGTTAATTTTTTGATGAAAGTTGCAACAGGAAATATTGATAATTCCGAGCTGCCTGAATTAACAAAATTTTAATGTTCCATATAGGAATTTTATATACTATACTATTTATATACTATCTTGAAAAAGGAACAGGCAGAATTCCTACGTACTTATTTTGAGCGGGCAAATATTTCAATGAGATATGCGAGAAGTTTAACATAGATATCTAAAAAAAAAAACATAACTAAGTTGTTATAGTTGATAGAAGTAAATAATATTTGTATATTTAACTAGTTTGTTAAAAAACTGTAAGTGATCGACGATATTATTACTACAATCTCAAAACTAAAGTGTGAATCTATGATTATTCCTGTGTTTATAAAAATTGTTTTGTTTAGTTTCGTCAATTGTTGTTTAACTTTGAAAATAAAATAACTAATTGACACTGGTAAGATCAAGACAAACAGATTGACACATTAATTACGTGTAGCGCCAAGAAAGAACAATCATACCCTTTTGGACTGCAATGTTGAATTTGCAAAATGTTGAATTCGCAAAATGTTGAATAGGCTCTCAAACTTGTAGTAGAGTAAAAACACGTCGCGAAAACGTTTGTGTGCATAATTATTATATTTAAACTCTAATAACACTTACCAGGCATAAGAGTCATGTAGACATTTCTCACGAGAGTGATATCATTGGCCTTCAATTTCTTCAATGCTTCGTAGTACTGAATTGAGACTGACTTCATATCTTGTGTACCTCTACCATATATGTCACCATCAGGCGTCAAATGTCCCGAAAACGGTGGGTATGTCCAACCATCCTGGAAGAAAATATCAGAAATAATACGTAAACCTATGACACTTTAATTAAAGTGGTAATAACCCCTAACTGTTTACTTTGCTGCTTGTAAAATGCACGGCCAACCAACATCACCATACCTACTAATACTGTTTCAAGGAGGTATTCGACATAATGTCCACGGACGCTTTCCAGCATCGCACCGCTCCCCATCGGGAAGGAATTCATTCTCATGCCTTAGAATTAATAATGGTCTCGTAGTTAGTAGATGGTAGGAAAATCCTACGAAGGCGTATATAACGCTTTCGTAGGAATTTCCTTCCGCATTGGCTCGAGGGCCTATTTTTTAACCATTCTTCTGGCGTCGAGAGCTTGTCGAGAGTCGCATGCATCCTATTTGCGTAGATCTTAATTTCGTTTGACGGAAATAAACATAATATTAATTTTCGTTGTTTACCTATAAAATTTTAATTGAAAACGAATCTCAAAGAAAATCGACCGTTCACGACGCTCAACGCCAGACGAATGATTCAAATATAGATCCCTTGGCGTCAAACGTTATCTGCGCTCGATTACTGCTTATTTTCCAAGAAAATCGAATAAACATGAATTTTCGTAATATTTCATTGAAAACTATTCGAAAATCAATAGAAAACAAACGCTTGACGCTAGACGAATGTTTGTTCACGCTCCAAATTGTGTAATGAACTCCCTATACATGTTTTCTTAATATACCGGGTATAAGTGACGGTGTCCCTTTTCTTTTAACAGTGAGTTCGGACCATGATCCTAATTTGTAAATCACTGAAATTTTCTCCCGGAAAATTTATAAATTTTCCAATTAATTTTTTTTTTAATTTTGTGGTGTAATATAACTAAGTTAACGTTTACAAATCATATTCTGTTAAAAAATCATAATAAATACACAAAAAATTAACTTTGCAATGTAAATCGTAAAACATTTCCATCATACTGCGTGCGGAATCAGCTGTTTGGATCATCGAACGTCAACGCACCGGTGTGAGCGGAACAAAAATGATGCTGGCGCGCCATACATTGCGTAACATGAATCTATACAAATAAATAAAATTGAAGTGTCTGTTTGTAATGTCAAAATAGCAAGTTTTTACTAAATATGGGTATGAATGTATATCGGGTACCAATAACAAAAACACAATTAATTTTTTTTTGTATCTGTCTGTCTGTCTGTTTGTTCCCGCTAATCTCCGGAACGGCTGAACCGATTTTGACGGGACTTTCACTAATAGATAGCTAACTATATAAGGTATAAAATAACATAGGCTTTTTATCAAGATCTTGAAAAAATTGCCTACAAAAATCAAAATGTTGCACAAAAGTTACTATTCCACGCGGACGATGTCGCGGGCACAGCTAGTAAGAAATAAAAATGAAAAGTCCTTTTTTTCGCTTTAAAAGCTTTTCCGGGAACAATAAACAAATATTAACATTGGTCTGAACTCACTGTTAAAAGAAAAGATACCAATAATCAGGGGTATACACTAGGGTGCTGAATGTTTCCATAAATATCTGTATACCATCAGGTGATGCCACGCTTTTTTGTCACTTTAACATTGAAAAAAAAGCATGGGCTTAGTGATATTGAGCGTACTCCTAGTGGGTTTTACACACCTATACTGTATTAGCGTAGGTTCCCAATTCTTTTACGAATAATATCTTAATAATACGAATATATTAGTGGGAATATATTTACAGATTCCTGAGCCGGCACGACGTCCATATGAGAGTTGAGCATGATGCCGTATGCGTCAGGGTCACTGCCCGGCCATGTGATCACTAACACTGGCATCCCCGGTTTGTACTCATGTATCGTCATGGTCACGTTCTGTTCGTCGGCGAGCCTTTGCCAAAAATCAACAGCTGGTTCTGAAGAAAAAAAAATATTATCACACGTACATCGTTAAATATTTCACGTGACTTCAAATCACCTCACGGTTAAAGGCCATTTCAGGAAATGGCATGAATGAATATTACTATTTTAAAGCGCTGCTCTCGATAAATTTTGTAACTACTCTGTAATTGTTAACGGTCGTTCGCTCACAGTACATCAAATTATCAAAAATTTTATATTTTTTCCCCAACAAGATTCAATACCAGCATAACAAAGCAAGGTTCAAACTTATTTGAAAAAAAGTCATGGTTTGATGAGCGCATGAGGTGAAATGCCAGTGGCGTATTTAGAGTTTTTTTTTCTGGGGCGGGCCTGGCCCTTGATTTTTGTTTGAAGTTTTCACTGTTTGGCGTCCATCGTAGAATTTTGAAACGGTAGCCTAACATCCTGGGGTGCGCACTAGACTATACTGGGGTGGCGGCCCACCCGGCCCCCCCTCTATACAAGTTTATTTTTTAATTACCAAAAAAATTTTGTTTCCCTATTCATTCAGACAAGCAAACTGAACAACTTTCACTATGGGGCCAACTTTGAAATCGCAAAAAAATCACCTGTTCCATACAAATGTTCAACAAAATTTTTTGGTAATTAAAAAATAACCTTGTATACGCCAATGTGAAATCCATACCGTATAATTACGCACTAGCTGTACCAATATATTTTCTTTGGCCTTATGGTCCGGAATATCTATACAAATAAATAAAATTAAAGTGTAAATAAAGGATATAGGTGTTGACCCTGTGGACACCACAGTATTTCTTGGGATCACACTTGATTCTAAGCTGCAATAGGGCCCACATATCGATAAATTGTCAAAGAGACTTAGTTCTGCAGCTCACGCTGTATGGAAAATACGTCAACTGACTGATGTTGATACAGCAAGACTTGTATACTTTTCTTACTTTCATAGTGTGATGTCGTATGGTATTTTGTTGTGGGGAAATGCTGCCGACATTCAGATTGTTTTTGTACTGCAGAAAAGGGCTATTCGAGCAATCTATAACCTTAAAATGAGAGATTCTTTGCGAGAAAAGTTCAAAGAAATTGGTATTATGACAGTAGCGTCGCAATATATTTATGAGAATCTAATATATGTTCGTAAGAATATTCATGTGTTTTGTAAAAATAGTGATATTCATTCAGTTAATACTAGACAAAAGAATATGTTAGCTTTACCAAATACCAGGCTCCAAAAAATTAATAATTCTTTTAGAGGCCTGTGTATACGTTTCTACAATAAAATCCCAAGTTGTATACAAGAACTTAGCTTAAACAAATTTAAAGTTGCAATCAAAGATGTACTTATTAAAAAAGCATATTATAAAGTGTCTGATTACATGACGGACAAAAAAGGGTTTGAACTCTCAATTCTAATATTTAACAATGTATTGCGTTTTGTTTCAAAGAAACGTTCAGTGAAAGAATTTATTTATAATCTAAGTTCACGCACTTCTCTCAGAGATAGCTTATATAATGTGAATTAACACATCTATTCTTGTAATGGAAGTTGAGCTCAAACTTTTGCTTTGAGGTCAACTTCCAATTGACGACTCTGTAACAAACCAAAATTGTAAATGGCGATTTAAAAGAGGAGATAAAAAATTTAGACCTTTCGAGTTTCTTGCCTGTTCTTCTCGAGAAGGCTCTGCCAATTTCCGAACAGGTGTAGAATCAACTTTTTTTTTTTTTCATTCCTACTTGTATTTGCAGACATCTTGAGTATATTTAGGATGTATGCACATACAAGGTTAATATAATTTCTTTAAATTAGATTGTTTTGCTTTGTTTTGACGTCAATAAGTGCCTGTAAAGGCCTATGTTGAATAAAGATTTTTGAATTTTGAATTTTGTGTCTGTTTGTAATGTCAAAATAACAAGTTTTTACTAAATGTTTTAATCAATAACAAAAACACAATTTTAAAAAAAATTGTCTGTCTGTCTGTTTGTTCCCGCTAATCTCCGGAACGTCTGGACCGATTTTGATGGTACTTTCACTAATAGATAGTTAATTATATAATATAATATAATATATTTTATCAAGATCTTAAAAAAATTGCCTACAAAAATCAAAATGCTATCAAAAGTTACTATTCCACGCGGACGAATTCGCGCTAGTAAAAAGTAAATTTATTCCGACTGGGAAATAGAACAATACCTGAGATTTGGGAACTGATTCTTTACTTTGGTGATTGTTAAGCTTCAATCAACTGCTAAATATAAGATTAATTCAGTGACATGACTCATTAATCTCGGATTTGTACCTACCAAAGGCCTCGTCGAAAAATGGGGGCTGTCCATATTTCATTTTTTTTTTCTCATTAAACTAAAATTGTTCGTCGGTTATTTCTATTACAGTAGTTATAACTAGAATGTTAAAATATTTTGAAAAGGTAAGTGTATTTTAATTGCAGTTGAATATAAGTATTTAATAAATTGTCTGCAATTACACTGTATCTGTAAATTGTAGACAATTTAGGAAGTAGAGCGGTTGGAACCCTCCTTGCTTCCTAAATCGTATCCAATCTGTTCTAACTGCGATTACACCTTCATGTTTCCTAATAAGGATCTCTACAAATTGAATAGTGTAATAAACTTTTACTGATATTGAAATGGCAACACTGATTTACTTTAGTTATTTTCAAAGTGTCATGTCATATGGGCTACTACTATGGGGATCAGCCGCTAGTAGATATAGAAAATATTTTTGTACTTCAAAAAAGAGCCGTGCGGGCTATTTATAATTTACGAACAAGGGATTCTCTACGTGATTTATTTAAATAAATTAAAATATTGACGTTAGCAGGACAGTATATATATCAAAATTTTATTCGTGTTTATAAGAATTATAACACATTTGATACCAATTTTAAATTTCATAATTTAAACTCAAGAAATAAAAATAAACTTGCAGTTCCAACGTACAGGCTCCAAAAACTAGAGGCTCATTTATGGGGAAATGTATAACTTTTTAGAACAAAGTTCCACAGAGTGTTACTGACTTACTCGTACCTTTTCATAAGTTTAAAGCGCCTGTAAAAAGATTCTAATGAGTAAAGGATATTATAAAGTCAATGATTTTCGGAATGATGTCAATGCTTGGTCCTAATTGTAGACTTAATTCATAGATTTAAATGTATATAGACACTGACACATTTAATTTTGTAATGGAAGTTGAGCTCAATCTTTTACTTTGAGTTCTGCTTCCAATTGACGACTCTGTAACAATACAGGGAGAAAAAAATAGCCCTTGCTGGTTTTCTTGCTGGTTCGTTCCAGTACAAGGCCTCCCGCCGTAGACTTGTGAATTAATGGCGTAGCTTCTCTGCCGTTGAAAGCGATTGTAAAATCCTAATTGAATGAAGGATATTGAATTTGAATTTGAATATATTGAAAAGAGACACCGCTCGAGTTGCGTATAGCGCCATCCCGCTCTTAGCGCGGTTTTAATATTGTTTTTAGCGATCATGATTAGGGAGCTGGATTACTTAAAGCGTCAATAAGTTGTCATTATATTGAAAGAACTATCCCCTATCTAACTCCTATCCTAACCTACAAGAAACCTTTCATATTCAGCTCAGTATCATAATATGAACATTGAACATCAGTATCATAATATGATGATTAGGTACCATATGTAAATACATGAATATCTTCAGAAAATAACATAAAATACTTTGGACGTGCCTATGAAATTTAAGGGTTTCCCTCGATTTGCCTGGGATACCATCATCAGATCATGACATGGCGACAATGGGACCACCTCGGGAGTACATATTATTTCGATTACAAATACAATTGTGAAAATCGGTCCACAAATGGCAGACTAATCGATGCAATTATGTGCAAAAAAAATCTTTTTTGAAGTGGGTTAAAAAAATATAATTTTCCGGTTACTATAGAGGATAAAAAGGTGTAATTAAAAATACGTACGTAAGTCATTGTAGGTCGTAGTGTTGATTTGAATATACTCTTGGAATAGCTGCACTGCTGGGTTGTCAGCATAATCAGGGTCACAGTCACAGTCACAGCTGATGCTGCTGAACAGCAAACAGCCAATTACAAGAGCAGATATCATATCTGTCTCAAGAACGAAGCCTGTGGACCTGAACACCTGAACGTACAGAGTAACAATATGTCCTCTACGACAAATCGATTATATTTATATAATTTGCCGTTAATACGTGATTATTATTATAGGTAATAGGTACATCTACGCGACCAGATAAAACAATTAAGTGGCGATTGTAATTAAATAATCATCTTATCTTAATAAGTAAATTTAATTAGGTTTGGTATTTTAAAACGAAGGTCGTCGTGAAAATTTCATAACGGGCTATCAATTTTTCAGTTCCAGGTTTATAACAATAGGGATGTTGACATGTATCGCAAATATGTAAAAAGTTATGTTAAAGTGAATATTAGAATGCCTAAAATCATATTTTGTTAGTGAAAATATACGCAATAAATTCATTAAAAATAATCAAAAATGTTCAAAATAATGCTCAGTATCACGTGACTGCAAACGCCAATCGGAGCGCGTTACGTCACGCTGTGAGAATAATAACCATAACCAGACAACAGACGCTGTTCAGATAAGCACGGATTCGCGACATTTTTAACACATTTATCTATACTAATGTTATAAAGAGGAAAGATTTGTATTTTTGTACGTTTGTATTGAATAGGCTTCGAAACTACTGGACCTATTTGAAAAATTCTTTAACCATTAGAATGCTACATTATTTTTCTTACGGGAAAATATAAAATACCCACGGGAGAACAAAAATAACGCGGGCGAAGCTGCGAGCGGAAAGCTAGTATGCAATGTAAGCTCCAAAAAGTGATGATGGGTATCTGGAACCGTCATGGATTTATCAGTAAATAGTATTTGATTGATAAGTCCATGGGAACCGTGGAACGCACTTAAGTTGTCAAACTGTCATGTTTGATCTAAACTTAGGATCTAAATCTACACCTTTGACTGACAGTAGCGCCTTCAGAGCCTTCGTGCGAAGTACGACCTCTTCGCTGCAACCCCGTTCAATACCTTCAAGCGTGACGAACGGGTGAAACAACCGTCGCGAGTTACAACCGAACAACCATCGAATTTGATGGTTGTAAAACGCTCTGACGTTTATTACTGAAATACTCTTATGTGATTGGATGATATTGGCCGCCATAATCTATTATGTCATATACTAGAAAGAGAGAGAAATAAAAATTCATGTGAAAGAGGGAGATAAAAGATTTTGTAACTGCAATGCGTTCAACACGTCTGAGCGAGTTCAAAACAACTGACCAACTACTCTCCGAGGCTCTGAACGCGCTCCGGGGCTCTGAACGATTGTCTATTTATAGAATGTGTTGCGTCGTTCATCATACCTAGCAGTAGGTGTATCTAGCAGTGTGTGTCTTTCAAAAATGAGATCCAGTTAGCAACCGAAGTTAGAAAATAGGCCCGTATAGCTTGCAGCATTTAGGCGTGAAATTAAAAGAATAAACTAATTAAATCTGAGCTTTTAAATATTCTAATTGAATAATTTTTTTAATAGTACATTATGGTACAAGTGTGTAATGTTGGTGATTACCGCTGAGGCGCATTGAGGCCCGAGCCGTCAGGCGAGGGTCTTAAGAAGCCGAGGACGGTAACCATCAATACACACGTGTATCATACAACGTTTTTCAACACACTTCTGAATAAAACAATACTTAAATAAAAAACCATTTTACATAGTAGATAAAAAGTTTACTTAGAGAAACAATTAGTAAATGTGCAGTTAGTAAAATTATAATTAACTATTTTTGATGACATAGCGGTCTCATCAGATAGATTATTTATTGAAATACTTTCATGTTCTATTGTTATTTGTGATGGTTCATTATTCGTGTAGGTAGGTGAAATCCAATCATTGGACGTACTTGGTATTTCGCCAGCGTCTCAGAATCAAGTTTAATTCTTTTTGTGATTTTTGCACAAATTTCCTTCTTGTTTTGTATGGAATCTTCTACGTATGATCTGCTACATTGCTAGATCGCCACCCGCCATGTCGCTTCAAAGTCATTATATCAGCTCCTGAATTTGCCAGCAATGTAGCTGAAGTTCTTCTGAAACTATGTCCAGTGTAGCTCTCAGCATCTACTAAACCCAAAAACTTAGCGATTTCTTTAGGCATAGAACCAAATTTGTTTATACCTATAGGCTGACAGGTACATTTACCATTCTGGTAATTTAGAAAGAAACGGTCATTTTTTGTTTTTGGCGAACGCAAACTTTCATACTTCATAACAATATCATAGAATGGACCGTGTATGGTGAATGACCTAGGTATTTTATTTTTCGTGATAGGTATCTTCACTAAAAGCATCTGGCCATGGTTCTCTATATCTTTTACAGTTATATTTGTTAATTCTTGTATCCTACAGGCACCAGTTACACCAAATATTAAAGCAACCTGAAACAAAAGAAACAATAATTAAGGTCAACACACAACACAAGCTGCTATTAAATATTTAATTAAAATTAATTTAACTAACCTTTGTAGCCAAATATTGGTTATCTGGAGCATCTTTAATAAATTTTTCAATATCATCAGATGATAAAACCTTTGATTTTTTGCTTCTAAATCCATCAGATAGTCTCTTTAGATAAGCTGACAAATTCGAGTATGTTTTTAAGTCCACTCCATTCTTTGTTCGGACTGTACTTTTTAACATTGAGTAAATACACCAAAAAGAGCTAGGTTTGTACTTAGAAGATAATTCTTTAAAGTACGCCATGAACACATTTTCTGAAAAAGACTGCGTATTCTTGTTGTTCTGCCATTGTATGAAATTTTGGTACGCTAATAGATATTTTTCCTTTGAGTTTTCTGGTAGTAAACTTTCCATAACGTTCTGGGCTTCACATCTTATATCGGGCGGTGTACAACATAAATCATTTTCTTCATAAATTGTATTTGCAGACATCTTAATTAATAACTAACTAAATAACTTCAAAAGAGAAAACGAGACGAGTTGTGAAAAATGTTTCGTAATGGCGGGAAAAATTAATCAGTTTTCCTATGCGCGCGCATCGGCCATAGACTAATAAATTTCGTAATTTCGGGAAACATTAATCAGTTTTCCTATGCGCGCGCATCGGCCATAGACTTAAAAATGAGGTTTCGTTTTTTGGGCTTTTCGCGGATAGCATTTTAGCGCAAGTGTAAGCGTAACTCAACCAATAATATTAAAAAAAACTATTACTCACTCGTGAATAATAGTAATGAAAAAGTCACAGTTTGATTATAGGTGTCATTATGTGCCTAATTGCCATGGGATTAGAGCCACTTTATGAGGAAGTGTGTTGAAAATATAATTACGTGTCTATCTAATCAATAAAACAGTCCCAAAAATTCGTCAACATCCCTATTCGCTTTTGAGTTTTACGTACCTACCTACATTTATCTGATGTAATATAATTGATAAAAGTCATATTTATGAAAAAAATATCATAATGTTTCCGGTGTCTGATATCGCTGATATCTGATATCTGTTCAAATTTTTTGCCTTCATAACGAATAAGAGGATCACACTGTTTTTTTTATAAAATCATAAATTTCGCAAACTAGCAAAGAATAGTACATTGTTACCCCAGGGGTGAAAGTAACTTATTTAGTCCCGAGACGGAGTTTGGCACCCGAGCGTAGCGAGTGCACCAATAGTTCGAGGGACTAAATAAGTCTTTAACCCGAGGTAAACACTGTGCTTTTCATTACGAATACAAGGAAAGTTAAAATAAAACAATTTTTTTTTTGAAAAATCGTATAAATTTTATTTTACATAAATCAACTACTTCTGCTTTAGCCCGCTTTCTCTTATGAAATCAGGCGTTAACTCCATACTAAATCAGATGAACTCATTGTGTTAATTATTAACACAATGTTATACAAATATAATTAACAGTTCATACAAACCTCTGCTATACGGAAGTATTAACAAAACTCTATAAATGGAAAAAACAAATGAAGACCGCATTGCCGCTTTCCCGCTTATTTTTTTTTCTGTGGCCGGCCAGCTATTTAGCCATTATTTACCATTTTCATAATTTAAAAAATGGTAAATATTTTGACCAAATGTATGTTATTTTAAAGAAATAGTTGAAAATAAATTATAATAAAGTCATTAAAAAAATATATTCTTTAAATACTTAACATTATGTTATTACAATTTTACGCCGCGCTGTAATTGAGTGGCTCTATAGAAAATCGGAACACGGTTCAATAAAAATGTGAAAAAAGAACTAGTTTCTTTTTTCACATTTTTATGAAAAAAATGAAAAATAATTTTTCATTACTCATACTCTGAAAGTGGGTCTGAAGTTGCCTGAGGTGCGGGTTGAAAGTAATACTTTTTAGCCCTAGGGAGAATCACTTTCAACTGACAGCTGCTGTCAAATTTAAAAAAGAAACTAGTTCTATTTCACATTTCTATTAAACCATGTTCCGACGTTTTATACAGCCACTCAATTACAGCACGGTATAAAACTGAAATAACATAATGTTAAGTATTAAAAGAATATATTTTTTAAATGACTATTATAATTTACTTTCAACTATTTCTTTAAATAACTTAGATTTTGGCAAAACAATTACCATTTTTTCAATGACGAAAATGAAAAATAATCACTGTAAAGCTGGCCGGCTACAGAAAAAAAACAAAGCGGGAAAGCGGCGATCCGATCTTCATTTGTTTTTCGAGTTTTAGAGGGGTTTTGAGCTAAATACCTAAATTTTCTTTATTCTTCCGTATAGCCACAGTTTAACATTCAAACTGTGGTATAGCAGAGATTTCATACATAAGAGAAGATGCAAAAGCAGAAGTTGTTGATTTATTAAAATAAAATTCACTCAATTATGTTCTTTAGCTGATTCATGTTTTTATTTTTACTTTCCTCGTATTCGTAATGAAAAGCACAGTGTTTACCTCGGGTTAAAGACTTATTTAGTCCCTTGAGCTATAGGCGCCCTCTCTACGCTCGGGCGCCAAACCCTGCCTCGGGACTAAATAAGTTACTTTCACCCCTGGGGTAACAATGTACTATTTCATTTCTCATACTCGGAAGGTAGGTCTGAAGTTGCCTGAGGAGGGGGCTGAAAGTAATACTTTTCAGCCCTAGGGAGAAAAGCTTTCAAGTGACAGCTATCAAATTATACTACGTCATACGCCTACGTCATAATATATGCCTGCCAATTTTCAGCGCAATGCATTCAAAAATTAGAGCTGTGTGTGGCTATAGTAACAGTTGCTTTTTTTAAACTTATATAGTACACATGGTGGCGGACGACAAAAGAATTTTCTCAAGCCCTCGTTACAATTATTTATTGTCTATTCCCCCTTCTAGTGTAGAAGCAGAGAGGGCTTTGTCTAATGTAGGTTATTTTTGCAAAAATCAATTACTCTAAACCTCTCTTTCTGAAAAAAGAAAACTCATAATTGTTAACTTTACTTATTACAACATGTCTCTCCGCATGGAGTACCACAACTGTCGGCATTCCACAGGGTGGTGTCTTGTCTCCTCTCCTTTTTTCGATCTTCATTAACTCAATTACGCTTCCACTTTCTTCTTCCTATCATTAATATGCTGACGATCTCCAAATATAGACGCAGGCTACTATAAATGATTTGTCAATTGCTACAGCACAAACGAACTCAGATCTCTGTCACATTTTCAATTGGAGTAAGCGCAACAGTCTTCAAGTAAACCCAAATAAAACCCAGACGATCTTTATAGGCAGTAAGTGGTTAATTGACAGAAATGACCTTGATTCTTTACCGCAAATTTTCTTCGATGGTGTGCATATTCCTTATCGGGATGTAGTAAAGAAGCTTGGTGTTTATATAGATGACTGGTTTTCCTGAGAGAAACAGGTATTAGAGGTAAGCAGAAAAGTTTTTGGAGCAAACAGTTCGCTTATGCGTCTGAAAAATTTGATGGGCCCATAGGTAAAAGGTCCCAATTAAAACTAAAATTTCACGAGCACAGTCCATTTTTCTTCCCATTTTAGATTATGCCGATGCTTGCTATCCTGATTTAGGTATCACTCTTTTAAATAAACACAACGTCTGCAGAATGTTGCAATTAGATTTGTCGATTTGTTCCTGATTCGTCAAATTCCTGATTGGTCATATTCCTTATTCGACACTTTTCTAACTGGTCATATTCCTAACTCGTCATGTTCCTGATTCGTCATATTCCTCACTCGTCATACCATGTACATTTGCGTGCAGAAACTTATTATAGAAATCCTGGTAAATGATATGAACCTCTTTAGATAATTAATAGACGAGTGAATTTTACTTGTCTATCATGAAGCTAGTATCATTATCACTTTAGTATTTATATCGAGTCAATGATATTGTAACATAATTTTAATCGGAGAAGATGGCCTTGCATACTTGTAATAATGGTGCGGACGAAGAAATGTATTTTATCAAAAGTGAAAGATGAAAAAAGTAACTATTGCATTCTGTGTGCACATTCAGTATTTGGGGTCACGACCCGACCATACCCACTGGACTTTCCCACTGGTGGGTGGACGGGTAATTTACGATTACCCCCCCACCCACTACTGAGTTATAATTTTATAACGGGTTTGACAAATAATTTTGCTTATGTGCCAAGTCATACAATTTTATTTACATGGGACTCCGCCTTAAGTAAATTATTGTCTAATGTCTAGTAACCGTAGTACAAAGTATAACTATTTCGCACGTGTTCGCGATTTCATTTGACTGTACAATGACGAATTAGGAATATGACGAATCAGGAATATGACGAGTTAGGAATATGACCAGTTAGGAAAATGTCGAATAAGGAATATAACCAATCAGGAATAATATGACAAATCAGGAACAAATCGATTTGTCTTTGGTTTGCGTAAGTTCGACCATATTTCTCAATACTGTTGCCAACATCAATGGTTACCTATCTCTCGCCTTTGGACTTTCATATCCTCTCCCTATTATGTATTATTATTATTTATATCCCCTTATATATTATGACGACAGTGTCCTATTCCATCCATCCTAATGCTCCACATTACCTCAAAGAAAGATATATCCATTGTTCAATCAGTAAGTCGGGATTCGGTCATATGTGCTTCCTAGGGAACTAATTAATATTCTGGATAAAAAGTAAAAAAATAAGAAAGAAAGCCGATTAGAAAGAAGAAGAAAGAGGAAATATTAATAAAGTAACTTATACCACAGAATAGGCTGTATGGGCACTGCTCTTCGCATGCTTGTTACGAGCGAAGATTTAAAAAAAATTGTGTCCTTCCTAAGGGCTCAAGCCAAACTATCTCTATACCAAAGCGTAACAGACGGAGTAACTTTCCCATTTATCTTAAGTAAGTATATGTATATGTTCCAACCTAATGGAAAAAAGGATAAAAATATAGAATTTTTCATACTTTTCATTCTTTTTGGTATTTTTCACATGTGTTTGTAAAACATTGGTTCTTGCCTCATGATTCCAGTTCAACGGGAAGTACCTACTCTACGTTTCAATTCCTTTTTTAAATCGCAAAATAGACAGTATCTCTTGATCGCGTTGATTTACAAGTAGGTATGATTTTTTCACGAAGAGCCCGTAGCGTAGATATTTAGGGTGTTTGATATAAATATCAGTTTAACTAAGCGTTCCCGAGAAAAAGGGTCTTGACACACAGACAGACAGACGGACAACGTAGTGATCCTGTAATGGTTTCACTTTAAAAAAAAAGTGAAACCATAATAGGTAGTTAACTATAATAGTAAGGTAAGTGGACTATAATAGGTAGTTCTCCCATTGATTCCGTCGAATGCAATATTGCATTTAGTTGGAAGGACACTTCTTTAAAAAACAATAACAATACTTAGTACATTGTTTTACCTTAGGGGTATTTTTTTATTTACTAACTTAACACTCCACAGACTCGTGGTCCGTGCTATTTTCATGTAATCTTCTCGTTTTGATCTATTTTAAATAATTAATTAATATATTAAAACTTACGACTACTTTTTACTCCTAAACTAAGGTGAGTTGCGCAACTCAATCAATTTAGCTATGTATTCTAATTAAAAAATTTAAATAAGTATACATATATCTTAATAATATTATACATTTTTTTTATCTATGGACTATTTCACAATTGCATCATTATTATTATTATGCCAATACTCCTGAGTAACTTATGCTAACAAAATTTGGTCAGTTAATATATTTGGCATAATTATGTTACGTGTCTGTTTTTTTTATAATTTGGTTACACCAAGGTCGCTCCGCTTGATAGGGCCCTGAGCACCATTTTTCTATTGTACTCCATGACCACTTCATCTGTTGCTATGCTGGGAAGGGCAATGAGACGTCTAATTGCGTTGTCCTCTTTGAACTCCCGGTAGAAGTAGGTGCAGGATACCGTGTGTCTGGTAATGGTAACCACCGCGTGAGGGACACTATCGTGGACAGGATTCTTCCTTTCTGCTCCTCTGAGCACAGCCACGTGATCGTTCGTTAGTCCCTGTGCTTCGTGGATCGTCAGCAGTCTGGATTGTTCTCCGGTGCCGAACCCTCCCATACGCTTCTTTCTCGTCTTGAGTAAAGGTAAGGAAGAGAGTATTTGGGTTGCCCCATCGTAACACCGCCTCCGATGCCATTCTGCATGTCATGGACCTCAGCACTTGCCGTGTAAATACGCTTGTAGATGTTTTGGAGGGCATACACCACATCCATCGGACTTCAGTGTGTGCAGAGGAGCTTTTCGTTACCGACGTGATGGCGGCGGGGCTTCCGTAATGCATCTCGAACAGGTTGTCTCTGTCTATGAAGGGGATCTGATTTGTATCGGTCAATGACTCATTAGTAGCAATTCTCTTGCCACAGTCAGCCTCGCTGCCATGATGATAGCTCCAAAATGGACTAGGTGACCTTACCTTAGGGGTTAAAATAACTTTGAGAGACTAAATAAGTCTTTCCCCCGAGGTAAATACTGTGCTTTGCATAACAAGTGCAAGGAAAAGTTAAAATAAAAACTTAAATTAGCTAAAGAAAAATTAAGCGAATTATATGGGTGCGCATTTTCTTCAATTTCTATCATTGGAGGTCCGAAAATATTTCTCATACCATTTAAAACCATAATGATCTTTCTTCATAAAAAAATTTAAAACTACATATTTAAAAACATAATCATTGAAATTCATAATATCATTAATCATACACTTAGTTTTTACTAATATTTGTTTTCATATATTTTTCTATACTAATAATCAAAACTCATAATCATTCGAATAAATAACTATAATATTTATATAACAATACAGAATATTTTGGCGATGTATAAACTGTAGGCGGGTCAAAAATAGGTAGCGAGGAGCGAAGCGACGAGCGTAGGTTTGAACATGAACCAAGCGCGCGAGCCGAGCGAGCGAAGCGAGCGTGCTGCGGCAGCGGCCGGCGAAGCGCCAGAAACGACTTTATGTGACTTGATGCATACTTATTGCTCGTGGAAACGTTCTTAGTAACAACATTATTAATTAAGCAATATGATCATTGAATGTTATGAAGAAAAATGATCTGAAAAAAAATATGGTTCTTGGTAGTAACAGTATTAATAAAAAAATTATGATCACTAACTGTTATGAGCTTCGTTGGTAGTAATAAAAATGTATGAATAAAAAAAGTATGAAAAATAAAATTATGAAGAGTGATTATTATGAACACAAATCGGTAGTAAGACAAAGAATAGGATTTAGAATATTATGTGCGCCAATATGGACCCGAATTATATCTATATAAATAAAAATGGATTTTCGAAATGTACGCCCATAACTTTCGAACTACGGCACCATATTTGATGATTCTTGGTTTTATGCAGGTATTCGTTATTGTTAGAACAAGGTTTGTGTAATATAAAAATTACAATACATAATTTAAACAAACATTTCAGTAATTTTGTTAAAAAACATGGCGATACAAAGTACGTCGGTCAGCTAGTTTAACAAAAATCAACAACTTTAGCCTCTTCTCTTATGAAATCAGGCGTTAAATCGATATCTGAATCAGATGAACTCATTGTGTTAATACGAGTACAAATCTCTGCTCGGGAAGTACCAAGCTCTACAACTCGGAAAAACATATGAACATCGGTTTGCCGCTTTCCCGCCTATTTTGTTTTTTTTTCTGTGGACGGTAAGCTATTTAGAGATAATTTTTTATTTTCATCATTGAAAATATGGTAAATATTTTGCCCAAATCTAATGTTATTTCAAAGAAATATTTTAAAGTAAATTATAATAGTCATTAAAAAAATATATTCCTTAATTAATACTTAATTTTATGTTATTTCAATTTTCCATCTCGCTGTAATTCAGTGCAGTGGCTGTATAGAAAGTTGAAACAGGGTTCAATAGAAATGTCAAAATAGAACTACCAGTTTTTTTTACGTGAACACGTAAAAAATAATCGCAAAGAGAGGTTTTGAGAAATTGATTTTTGCAAAAATAAAGACAAAGCCCTCTCTGCTTCTACACTAAAAGGGGGAATAGACAATGAATAATTGTAACGACGGCTTGAGAAAATTCCTTTATACTACACCTGCCCCCTAACCATGATCGCCTAAAACAATATTAAAACCGTACTGAGAGCGGGATGGCGCTATACGCAGCAAGAGCAGTGTCTCTGTTTCAATATTGTTTTAACCTTGCTATAAGCGATCATGGTAAGGCCCCAGATCGAAAAAGCAGTCATTTTTCCCTCAAAAGTGAAAGAGAAAGATAGTCTTTTCCTTCTACGACGTAAATAAGCGGGAGGAAAATTTATATAAAAATACATTTTTCACTTCTCGTGCTCGCAAAGTTCGTCTTTATGTCATTTATAGGCTGCATAAAAAGGCTTTTTATGTTCTAGCTAGAGCATAAAGTAAAATTTTCTTTCAGACAAAGATTCTTGGGTCAAACAGCCAACAACGCTTAATAAAACTTCACTTAATATTTTTTAAGTAAGTTCACCGATTACTCCGCCATTTGAAGACCGATTTTCAAAATTCTTTTTGTAATCGAAAGAGTATACTCCCGAAGTGGTCCCATTGTCAGCATGTCAGGATCTGATGATGGAATCCCATGAAAATCGAGGGAAACCCTTGAATTTCATAGGCATATCCAACGTGTTTCATGTTTTTGCTGAAGGTGTTCAGGTATTTGCATCTGATAGTTCTCAATCATGTTACTGAGCTGATGATGGAAGGTTTCTGGTAGGTTAGAAGTTCGGAAATAATTGTTTCTGTACTTTTTAGAGCGAAAGACGTTTTATTTTGTTTTGTTCTGATGTTTGCCTTGGCTCAAATTCTAAAACGCATATATTATAAACTAAAAAGATTAAAAATTTTTTTTTACAAAAAATTAAATCGACTTCAAAAACACCAAAAAGTCATAAATAATTTTAGAATACATACAACATCACAGTTTTATATTGAAGTCAGTGCCAAGGAATGATCACCTGGAAAGTCCTAAAAAATGAAAATAACAATTACTTAGTTACTTTGGCACCAACTTCAATATGAAACTGTGATGTTGTATGTATTATAAAATTATTTATGACTTTTTGGTGTTTTTGAAGTCGGTTTTTGTTTAATCTAAACGGTAGGAAATGCACTTACATCAGCCTATGCATTGCAATGAATTATTATTCCTAATGAATAACTCTTTGTTTGTTTGTCATTAAAGTTACAAATTACAAAAAATATATAGAATTAAATATGTAGCCATACAAATACGTATTTCTATAAAAAAATATATAATTTGTTATTATAATGACAAACTAATAAAGAATTATTCTTTTTTTATAATATATAGCTCAATAAATCCTTTGGGCCGCATACGAAACTGGAGCTTCGTAACCAGATGCGATCGAATATTTTTCGTCCTTGTACGTAACCAGTTACGATCGAATACTTTTTAATCCTACTACGATCCTCGTGCGATTACAATAATTCCTGCACTAACATTATGTTCTTTTTTTATTTTTACTGTAAGTTTTTGGTCTTTGTTTAATTTATTTACTTATTGTTTTTGTAAGCGCGTCGTTTGTGTTGTGATAATAAAATTATTTCTATTTTATTCTACGAAACTATGTAACAAGTCTCGTAACCAGTTCCGATCGAATAATTTTTCATCCTTGTACGAAACCACTCAACAATATAAAACCATCTATCAGAACAAACAACCTAGAAAGATGGCACAACAAGATCAACCGGTTCACAGGGAAGAAGTATCCCACAATGGCTCATCTGTTAGATACTTTGATGAAGGAGACAAAACGGCAAAATTAATGAATAAAAGAAGGAAACATTTCTGTAGGGCATTATCTCGAAATTATTTGTATTATTTTATTACGTTTATATGAAAATAATAGTAGATTAAGCACCGAGGGATTAAAGCAGTGTCTAACGTCACGGGCGCCATATTGAACCCCGAGCGTAACGTGGGACTCTAGAGATAACTACCGATCGTAGGGAGGGAGTTAAAATTTAACTCCTTTACGAAGCGAGGGAGTTATGTAGAGTCCTAAGTGAATCGAGGGGTTCAAGTCGCCTAAGACGAAGACACTGCTTTATTCCAGAGGTGAATACTCTACTTTTCATACCATCTGCGAGACAATAAAAACTCAGGGCTCTATAACCAATTACTTAGGTGGTAATTTTAATTATAAGCACTGTCATATTATCATTATCAATATAACAAATTTTCATTATAAACACTGTCACATTATCTATCAATATCACTATAATATCTCTCCCTCGCTTCACTCATTTCACTCTAGAGTCCCTCGTTACACTCGGGGTTCAATATGGCGCCCGTGACGTTAGACACTGCTTTAATCCCTTGGTGCATAATCTACGATTTATTTTTCATGTTCTTAGTATATTTACTTTTATAACGCCAATTAATTACTATACACAACTGTCGAAATAAATCTCAAATAGTCTCAAGTAGTCAATACTCCAAATAAAAAATAAAAGAGCTGAAGCACCTGGACATTTACTTACGTTTTTTAACTTTATCAATAATGCACTGAAAAGACTACGCCACTAAAAACAAAAATATTTAGATAAAATGGATTTCACTAACAGTCGTATAGCATTTACTTCAGTTAGTCATATTTGTTTTTTTTACCCAAGCAGATTCGTCAACGGTGTAGGAAGCTCTATCTTTACAACTGCGATAGATAGAGAAACGACGATTAGTGGAATGCGTTTGAAAATTAGTTTTAAATAAGTTCATGTATTTAAGTCAGTTCTGATAAAAATGTCAGTTACGGCAGTTAGTCAGGCGAGGGACGAAATGTCATGAAACATAAATATAATAGGATAAAATCGTCTCGGGCTACAATGACTCATTTTATGCTCTTGTTGTACAATCTACTAATCTATCGTGTTTTAGCGGGAGGAAAAGTTATACTAAATTCCATTTCTAACCTGTTAGAGCCTCCGCGGGATGGAGGCGGGGGAACGCGCTCCTCTACTCACCACGACCTGCGCTAAGTTTTGCCGCGCTGCAAGGTGGCTGTATGATCTCAGTCTCAGATGTCTCTGTGTTATCATAAAAAAAGAAACGAAGCCCGAATTTTTCATCAAATCTGTGATATGAAAAAAAGATTAATTTTTTTTTTTATTTATAACTTCACAGAAGTACTTCTAAATAGTAAATAAATACATTTTTCATGCTTTTCAACAAATCTGATAATAAATATGGGTATCGGCTTTATAGTTTTTTTAGTTAGGTTGCGGATATACGCTTATTATTCTACGCTTATATCTGGACTTCAAGTTCTAATTCATATGGATAGATGGTGTTAGTAGTATTTTAAAACGTAGACTAGAAGAATATTGTGTAATATAATTACGTTCTATACAGTGAAATACGTCCCTGAATTCAAAACGAGTTAAGCCGTGGGCAAAAGCTAGTTTTTTTTATAAAGCTGTTTCCACGTGTAAGATGGTTTGCAGATATTTCAGCTATAATTTTACATATTAGCATTACTTATCACAAATAATCACAATCGAGTAATTACGTAGCACACAGCAACACGCCAGACTTTAATGTTGACCTTGAGTTCGCTCTTCTGTCGCTCGCAATAGGGACGGCTTTTGTAATGCAAATGAAAAGTTTAACGTGTTGCTCACTGTACCTATCTACGATATGTTAGGTTTAATTGCAATCTCTATATTCTGACCAAGATAGCTTGGTGATTTCGACACATCGTTCTAGAGTTGTGAAACGTTCATTTTGATTGAAACTATTACGGTACTAGTAAATACCTAAATACCTATTCTGTACTAGCTGTTGCACATGTTATGATTTTCTAAAATTATAAGTAATTGTTATTGAATCTTGACTACCTATCAATACAGCTTAATTAGGTGTTCCGACAAAATAATGCACGGAAACCACAGGGAACGGGGCGCATACAAGGTACGCATTAGTACTGAAGTTTCTCTGGATAAATAAAACGCAGTGTTGCCAACATTATGTAGCAAATAAGACACACTATTTAAACATTATACCGGTAGACTTATTATTTTCAGCACATTTTGATTAATTACTAGCTGTGGCCGTGAACTACGTTTCGCCATCATAATGCTTAATACCTACAGTGTTTAGTTTTTCCTTCCTCCATTTTATTCCATAAAGTTTCAACTTTTATACGTTTTTTTGAGAGACGGCCATGTTAAATTTACGTCAGTATTGCTACGTTCATAGTGCCTTACTGATCAAGGCCTTTCATTAGATACCCATATTGCTGGATTTAGAAACAAACTTTTACGTTATTTTGATCGGCAGCCATGTTGAATTGTGTGCGATTTTCCTAGGTTCATAGTGCTCTACTCTTTAAGGCCTTTCATTTCATACCCATGTTGCTGGGTTTGGAAATGAACTTTAAGCAACCTTTTTTGAGCTGTGGCCATGTCCAATTTACGCCAATATTGCTAGGTTCATAGTGCTCTACTCATCAAGACATTTGATACCCATATTGCAGGGAACGAACATGGAAACGAACTTTTATCCGCCTTTTTAGAGCGGCGGCCATGTTAAATTTATGTCAATGTTGCTAGGTTCTTAGTGATGGCTGATGTTCACTCATTGAGGCCTTTCATATGATCCCCATATTGCTAGGTATGGAAACGAACTTTTATCCGTTTTTTTTGCCCACGGTTGTGTTGAATTTAGGGCGATTTTCCTAGGTGTTATGTTGGTAAATTTAGTTATAAGTTAGATATCTGTATTTGATATTTTATTATTATGTTGGTAGTATTGCCTTAAGTAGCGCTACCAAAGTGCTAGCGCTGATCCTTCTCTTGGAATATAAACATCAAGCAGAACGGTTGTGTTTCAATAATGAAAAGATATTACTTTGGCGACGAGGTTAAAGTACTTACGTCCTCCTGTGATTGATCGATTGAAATTACGCGAATAAAAATAGTGGAAATGGCAAGATCGTGCGGAAGTATTGGTGAATTTGATGATGGCTGTGTACACGACTTTAGCGCCACCTAGCGTCCGCAACTTGCTACTTTCACATTTCAAATACGACGATACGTAAGCGATACGTCAATGATTCAATCGCGACATTATGACAAAATATTAAAATCAAAAACTACCTTTTGATGTATGTTACAAAATTACTGTGATACCTTGATTTGGGTGGACAAAGGGTTGTGAAATCATTTTTGATCATCAAATTAAGTGAAGTAAGCAAAATTTATTTAAAGTGTCTTGGGTTTAGGTTATGTCAGGGATTGCTTACTTCATTTTTAGTTGTAATTTTACTATACAACAATAAGATGAAGCTACTTTGGTTTCATTATATAATAGTAAACATATTTAAATGTTCCTTGATATGATATGCAATTACATAATTATACGTTTATTTTCTAAGACAAGAATATGACAAAATTATTAACGTCACAAGTTATATTCTTTTTGATAAGCATAGTTAAGAAAGAGCATGGATCTAACTACTACTCCATGGTATGGAATACTATAAGGTTATAACATTCGTCTCTTCTATAAGTCGTTATTGTCAACAATCCTCAATAAGCCGCCGTGGTGGTTTTATCAGTCGCTGGCTGCGACGGTTATGGATTGACGGAACAGATACATCAGACTCCGTCTTAGATTCATTATTCAGAACTGCTGCCATTGGTGATGCGATCGGTGACGCGCTTATGTTCGCCCTGTCCGTGCTCAAATTGTCTGACTCAGTTGGTCTATTTGGTGATCCTAAGCTTAGTCCAACTTGATTAAGCGAGTGTATCTCCGCAACATCTTCATTCTCCTCATATGCCCCTTCATCGGCTGAAACTCGTGGTCGGATATGATCAGCATGGCGTCTCTTCTCTCCTCCACCGGCAGTGGCAACTACATAAGAATATTTATGCTTTTGGGCGGAAATTGTTGCTGGGCTCCATGTTTTCTCTTGACGGGTCCGGATAAAAATAGGTTCTCCAGGTTTGTAATTATACATACAGTTTCTTATATTGTCTTTTACATGTTTAAACTGAAGGTCCCTTCTTTTATTAGGCCGGATATTAGATAACAAACAATTTAGCTGCCGACCGAACATCATTTCTGCAGGTGACTTCCCCGTGGATGAGTGCGGTGTATTCCGGTAAGAAAATAAGACCTCACGCAGACACTGGGTAACTTCTCCTCCTGTCTGAGACGAAAACCTTGACTTGAAAGTTCTTACAAGGCGTTCTGCTAGCCCGTTAGAGCGCGGATGATAAGGGGATGATTTCACATGTGCAATGCCTAACTTGGTGCAATATTGTTGGAACTCGTATGACTTAAATTGAGGTCCATTATTCGACACTATCATCTGGGGTGTGCCAAATGTGCAAAAGATGTCATTCAGTACATTACATAAGTGTCTTGTCAAAATCTGTTTCATTGGCTTAATCTCAATCCACTTAGAAAGGGCGTCGCAAAGAACAAGCCAAAATGTGCCTTGAAACGGTCCAACGAAATCAATGTGAACTCTTTCCCAAACATCATCTGGAACAGACCACGAAAAAATTGGTAGTTCAGGGTTACAAGGTCGGTTCTCCTGACACCTATCACATCTTTTGACGAATGTATCAATATCATCCTCAAGAGATGTCCACCAAACATAAAATCTAGCAAGGGCTCTCATAGCAGAAATGCCCGGATGTCCTCGGTGTAGGTATAAAAGCACGGTCTGCCGCAACTTGTAAGGAATAATCATTCTGCCTTGCCACATGAGAACATTGTTTTCTATCGACAGCTCGTTCCTCTTTTTATAATAGTGCTTAATGTCGTTGCTGTATTGTATCTCCCTCCAATCTTTTTTTTAAATGAACAATTACTTTTGCCAAAATAGGGTCCTTGGCAGTCATCTTTTGGAGTCTATTGGACAAACTAAACTCCGACAATCCAGCATCGAGAAAATTTGAAGTAATTCTATGTACTGCCTGTTCAACGCTTGAGGGTTTTGCCTCTATATTAGGTAGCGTAGAAAAACAATCAGCTAAGATGTCATTTTGACCTTTCTTAAAAATAATGTCATAATCATAGCTTCCGATTAGTAAGGCCCAACGCACTAGACGATTGTTAACCAATTTTGGAAGATTGCGTTGTGGTCCTAATATATGAACTAGTGGTTTATGATCAGTAATCAGAGTAAATTTAGTGCCACGTAAATACTGATCAAATTTCTTAACTCCAAACAGAATCGCGAGGGCCTCACGATCTATCACAGAATATTTGCTTTCAGCTGGTTGTAATTTCCGAGATGCAAATGCTATGGGTTGTTCAATACTGTTCGTTTTGTGGAAAAGAACAGCCCCAACGCCTTTCTCCGACGCATCGCAAGCTAAGAATAAGGGGCGATTCTCATCAAATGCTATCAGGGGCTGTGCTTTTACAATGCACGATTTTGCAGCTTTAAAAGATTTCTTCTCTGCTTCCGTCCATCGCCACATCTGACGGGACCCAGTAAGTTCATGCAAATCCGCACAGATACTGTGTAGGTTTGGAATAAATCGCTCATAAAAATTTAAGAGCCCTAGGAAAGCTCGTAACTCTTTTACGTTCGTTGGTTCAGCTGCTTTTGTGATTGCATCAATTTTTGTACTAGTAGGCTGAATACCTTTCTCGCTAATAGTATGCCCTAAATACTCAATATCCTTTTCTAAGAATGTACTTTTTTTAGATTCACTTTTAAGCCCGCTCTCTCAAGACGATCAAATACTACATTAAGTGTCTTGAGATGACTAGATATGTCATTTCCTGTCACAGCGATGTCATCGAAATATACTGCTACGTGTGGTATTCCGGCTAATAATTTGTCAAGGTAGTGTTGGAAAATTGTTGGGGCTGTAGATATGCCAAAGGGCATCCTGTTGTATTGGAAGTACCCCTTATGTGTAGCTAATGTTAGGTACTTTTTAGATTCAGGGGCAACTTGAAATTGTAAATATGCGTCCTTCAAATCTATTTTTGAATAAAATTTCCCATTCGCTAAGTTTTGTCTTAATTCATCAAATATTGGTACAGGATGTAAATGCTTGATCAGGAGTGGGTTTATTGTGCTTCGATAGTCACCACATATGCGTATTTGACCATTGGCCTTAACAACGTTAACGGTCGGTGTAGCCCACTCAACAGGAGTAAGGTTAGGATCGATTTGTTTAATAATACCTTCTGAAACTAGGCGGTCTAACTCCATTTCTATGTTCTTCTTCATACTGAATTTAATTGACCTTGCTGGTAAGTACTGGAACTGCTCCTGGCTTAATATGTAATATGTATGTTGACTTGATAATCTTTAACCATTCCTAGTTTCCCATCAAAGAGTTGTTTGTGCTTGTTGAGCACATCTCTAAGTGTTATCGGTATCGATTTCACTGAATATACTGGTTTTGGAAATTCCATTTCAAACAGTTCACTCCATTGCAATCCAAAAAGCATTGGGTTGGCGTTCCGCATAACGATAACGGGTAGAATTTTTTCTAGTCCATTTAAAGCAACTGTGACGTCTGTTAGTCCTTGGGTTCTAAGTTTGTTGTCGCCATATGCCTTCAGTTTTGGAGCAGATGTCAACGCAGGTGAGCCAATCTTCCTCCAGAAGTTCGTATTTATTATTGAGTAAGTTGACCCGGAATCCCAATCCATCGTGCATTTTATGCCATTGTTACGTACTTCAATTTGTTTGCATCCCTTCATTTGCGAGGTAGCTATCATACAAATAATTTCATCATCATCTATCTCACTTTCGGATTCGTTATCTGATGATGAAGCTGATGATTTATGCTGCGAAATCTTCTGTAGCTTATGCTCATGTGCATTCCTTTTCTGACCTAAAGAAATATACGCCTTCCCGGTTTTAATGCAACAGAAGTTGAAATGTCCTTCAGCATTATATTCTGTACAGATGTTTCGTCTTGCTGGGCAATCTTCTATCTCGTGCCTCTCACGTCCTCCACACCGAAGGCATTGTTTCCTGGTAATAAATTTAGGTTTGAATGCTGGCTTGGTTGGTTTGTTGTAGGAGTTAAAATTTGACTTAGATTTGATCCGTTTGACATTTAATGTGTCTTGTTCAGCTTGTTCTCTTGATTGGGCTACAGCAAAAATTTGGTTAAAAGTTACTTCAATTGTTTTGTCATTGTGAATTTCTTGCAAATCGGGCCATTTCTGTCTTAAATCTGTCTCTAACTCAGAATGGTTAAGACCCGTTGCAAAGCAGTCTCGTAACTGTCGTTCCAAAAGGTCATCACTGTAGCCGCAGTCCTTTGTTAGGGTTTTGAGTCTATTAGCGTAATGTTCCATTGTCTCTCCATTTTCTCTAATGGAACCCCAAAATTCGGTAAGAGCCCGATATCTTGTTTTTTTAATTCTATATAGGTCCAAAAGTTTATTCTTTATTTCGTTATAGGAGCATAACTCAAACGTTGGAGTAAGTGCTACTTTCACTTCTCTAAATATTTCTGGTGTGAAACAATTCAATAGAACGTCTTTCTTCAAATCGTCATCGAGTTCATACATTTTACATTTGGTTTCAAAGTAATCAATAAAATCTTCTACTCTACAATCATCCGGTCTAAATTTTTCCAAGTCAAAATTTTTAAATATATTCATTTTATTGTTATACCGACCGCTCGTCACGTTCGATGTTGATGGTTGCTCGTTGGTGCATTTGTTCTTGTTGCGCTTGCTGTACGCGTAAAAACTGTTGGAATTGTTCATTCTCCATTTTTCTCGTCGCCAAATGAAATGATATGCAATTACATAATTATACGTTTATTTTCTAAGACAAGAAGATGACAAAATTATTAACGTCACAAGTTATATTCTTTTTGATAAGCATAGTTAAGAAAGAGCATGGACCTAACTACTACTCCATGGTATGGAATACTATAAGGTTATAACATTCCTGTATCGCTTATAAATAATAATCGTTTGTAGATCGAATTAAATATCGTATTATTCTAAAGATAGGGTATGTGAGTATCACTCGCAATATTTCAACCACAAACCTTGTTGGTATCTGCTGAGCATCCTTTAACCCGCCTTCGTGATCTAGTGGTCGAGACCACCGGATGTTGATCAGGAGATCTGGGGTTCGATTCCCCATGGGGGTAAGCAATTTTTGCTCGGTTTGGTTGGTGACAGGGTTTCTGAGCTCGCCTACCCACCACCATTTTACCTAAGTTTGATGCCATAATAATAGCATAATATTAATAGCATTGTCGTGTTCCGGCAATTAGAGATAAGATAGTCTGTTCCTCAGTTGTTGAAGAGTTTAGGTGAAACTCGCTACACAAAGCGATTACAAGAAGTAAGGGTACTTCTTGTATGTCGTGTATCGAGAATGCGATTTGATGGAGCCCCCCGCTATTTTAGTGGTTATACCATGATTAGCGCGGTGAGTCCCACATAACCGCAGCTGGGCCCCACTCCCACTGCGGTAGATCTAAAATCTTTTTCACTGAGTTAAAAAAAAGGTGAACTTGCTTCCACCTTCGTTCGGCCTTATCGTCACTTACCATCAGGTGAGATGAAGGCCAATCTTCCCTGTCGTAAGTGTGTAAAACATATCCGGGATGTAGAGAAATTAAGAACAAAACAAAGACAAAGTTCAATTATTATAGCTCGCATCATAAGACAAACAATCTATCTGGGGGCCCCCGCCAAGTCGAGCGCGAAGCAAATACTGCCGTACCATCCTTTACTGGAACCATTTCGCCGCATTGTCAGGCCCCTATTTGAGAACCTCTGGATAAGACCAGAACGCAGAAATTTTCGTCATCCAGTAAGCTATAATCACATACTTAAAATCCAAAATCTCAAGTCTGTAGGTCATTTAGTTCCGATGTTAAGCGAAAGCGAAGTTTCGCATTTATGATACTCACTCACTTACTCACTCACTTACTCACTCACTTACTCACTCACTCACTCATGATCATCAAAATAGAACTAGTACTTCCCATAAACTCAGAGAGGCTGAAATTTGGTACAGAGTTAGGGTTTAATGGCCACATAAAGGGAAAACTATAAAAACTAGGATAATCGAAGATCTGGAGTACCTGGTGACCCTGATTAGAAAACACAAGAGCCCAACCAAACTATTAGAGCTATCGACATATGTACCGCCTTTACAAAAACTATTCAACTTGGTGGGCCGCTTCATAAGAAAGTTTTGTAATAATAAAAAAAACTACTCCTAAAAAGAAAAAAACTGTGTCAAATAAGAAAATCTAATAAAATAAATCAATAAGCTCACGTTTCTACAAAAAGAAGTGAAATCCCACCAAAAACATTCTGTAAAAAACTAGTCAAGTCTCGATGGAGCTGCTTGTTTATCTCTAAAAAGTTATGAAATCTAGACAAAGTCGTGCCAAGTCTAAGGTCCTTACTGCGATTTCTTTATTATTATAGTTACTGTTGTGTGACTTGGCCGTTGAACATTCTTTATACGTTAGTGGGTACAGAATGTTTTTGGTGGGTTACTTTGACACGTAACAAAACTTTTTTAAAGGTAAACAATTAATCACCATCAGTTTGATTGAGTTTTATTTAGTAGACAGTGTGTTTCGGCATCAAGGGCACATGTACGACTCAGGGGGCAAAAGGGGGTCATTTTAGTGATAAAAAAAATATAGAGAAATCCTCCCACATCTTTTTGTGTTTTATTATGGGCTATTTAATTTTTTTACCCTCTGTTGCAAATCTGACGCGCATAAACCGTTATAATTTTTAATGAATGAATAGACAAATATCAATGTAATAAACGCCAACGTGATCCTTAAAGATCAGGTTTTTTTTTATTAAATCCCATTTTTATCCAAAAAATAGCCCTATATGGTATTGTTTTCTAGTGCTTATTTCAATCTGCATCATTTCAGCTTTCAAATGCTACAATTGCTACATAAATCGTATCTCTAGGTTAATTGTAACAATAGCTATGGTTATTCGAAACGGGGTGTTGGAGACCGCAGTACCGATAATTGCGCAAATTTTTCTACCTGAGACATGTGATTGAATACTTTTACTCATTGGCGTATCTAGAGTTTATTTCGTGGGGGGTCAGGCCCCTGATTTTGTGTGAAGTTATCGATATGTTGGTGTCCAACTGTCCATCATTAAATTTTGAATCGGTAGCCTATAATCTCCTGGGGTGGGCACTAGACCATTCTGGGGTGAGCACGGCCTCAGAAAAAATAGCGCTTTTTTCTCCTTTAATCCTCTGTCATTAATTGTGTGATAGTAATTGACAAAATTTGTATTTTGACAGCACTGTTGATCCTTAAGGATCATGTTACGTTTATTTCATTGATATTTGTCTATACATTCAAGAGTTATATTCTAAGATCTGAACTAGAGACGAACTTCACCCATCTGTAAAGTATTTTATATCAAATTTAATATATTTATTAGAAAATATATCTCGAGTGGGTTGTCTAAAAAAATCCTGGCCAGACTACGTTCTAGATCCTCTTTTACGTTTATGTTTCATTCATACATAAATTTTATTTTCAAAAAAAAGGAAAAAGTTAAGAATAAAAAGAAAAAAAAGATAGCTCGGACCTCTTTGATGTATATAATAGTACCTATATATCTTTCAGCTGGCGGTTACGTCTCGCTCAGCTACAACGCTGCGTCTTCTTCTATCGCACAGGATATTTAGCTCAGACCACATTGTCATCAGTTTCCATACGCATAAAATTTTCACCTTTCAAAACGCGACAACCGTCATTCAGGCCAGATTTTTTACAGATAACCCTATATCATCGTATTCGCAATTAAATTGTGCTCATTTTGATATAAGATTTATTTATTAAACAAATAGGTGAAAATAACTATTATCGATTTACCTGCTTTTACCTGGCAACCCAGGTAATGCCAGGAAAATAATAGACAATCCAACGTTTTATATTCTATAGGCTTTGTACTTTCGGTTGGTATTAAATTTATTCGTTCAACTCATGAGTGCAATATTTAATAAAATAAATCATTAATTAATCAGTCTGGCCAGGAATTTTTTAGACAACCCACTCGAGTTTATTACTGCGATCTCGTGGGGACGGAGGCGAATTTCCAGCGGCTGCGGGACTTCGCGCGACGGTAGTTTAAGATTAGGAGTGGATTCGATAGGGGCGAAGAAGGAAGAGGGCAACCGCCCGAAGAAAGAAGAGGAGACGAAAGGTAGACGAAGCCAGCGGTACCACAACGGTGGGCACACGGCGACCTGGTGGCGGACACCGAAGGCGTGACGTGTGTTATCCGACCCGTAAGGGGAGAGGGACACATGCAGGGACAAACAGGAGAAAGATTTAAATAACTTGTAGGGAGTCAAGAAGTGTGCGCGGCTAGAGTGCGATTACGCAGGTTCCGCGCACATCTCCCGCTGTTTCGTCCCGTATAACCACGATCGGTTGAGTAGGGCCATGGGTTGGTGGAGGGTAAAACCCACTCGAGTTATATTTTCTAATATATGAAATTTGATATAAAATATTTTTCATCCATGTAACAGATGGGTGAAAGTCGTTTGTAGTACGGATCCTCTACTATTATAACGGTTTATGCACGTCAGGTTCGCAACAAAGGGTAACAAAATTAAATGGCCCCTAAAAACACAAAAAGTGGGATGTTTTTTCTATTTTTTTATCCCTAAAATGACCACCTTTTGCCCCCTGCCTCGTAAGTGCACTTGATGCAGAAACATACTTTATATTCATTCACCATTCGCCAATAATTATTAAATTACAAGTGTGAAATGTGATTACGTTTATAGATATGACAGAACACAGAATCTACATTATTTCTACTTTTGGCCACTATGAGCGCTGCGATAGATGACATTACCACCTAGTACTTCGCACCCAGCGAAGCAACTCGTTGCATTCCCGAATATGGGACAATTAATATAAATTAATACTTTTATCAGCACTGATTCAAAAATCAGACAATATAATCTATACTAATATTATCAAGCTGAAGAGTTTGTTTGTTTGGTTGAACGCACTAATCTCCTCCTCCTTGAGTCGTATTCCTCAGTGTTGAGGGTCGTGACCTTCCTTCTGCATCACTTTCTCACGTACGGTCTTTCTCCATCTGTTTCTGTCTCCGCACTAATCTCAGGAACTACTAATTTGAATTGAAAAATTATTTTTGTGTTGGATAGTTCATTTATCGAGGAAGGCTTTAGGCTATATAACATGCTACGACTAATAGAAGCTGAGCATCAACGAAAAACGTTGCAAAAACGGGAATAAAATTATTATGGCGAAACGTAGTTCGCGGGCACAGCTAGTTTCATCATAAAAATCCTTGAAAAGATTAAAGTGAAGGCACTTATGTGTGAGTCATTACATATTATTTTCGTAAGTTTTTATATTCTTCATTCCCTACAACAGTCCGTATATTTGTTACAGAGTGCCTTTTCCTTTTATTTATAATAATAAATGTAACCGTGAAAAACAATATATTCAGTGACGGTACCCTTGGTGTGTTATTTACGGACCTACCTGACCCACTGCTTATCCCGTCACGTCACCAGCACAACAGATTAGATAATAGTTACTAAGTAACTCACCACGTTACAACTGTAACGCAAAGCAAAAGGCGAGCAAAAACATGACATTGTATCACTCACTGCGCTGCGTCTAAAGTTTTCTATGTCACTATCTGCGCCCGCGCACTACGTTTCGCCATAATAATTTTTTCCCGTTTTTGCAACATTTTTCATCGATGCTCAACTCCTATTAGTCATAGTGTAATGTTATATAGCCTGAAACCTTCCTCGATAAATGGTCTATCCAACACAAAAATAATTTTTCAATTTTAATCAGTAGTTACTGAGATTAGCGTGTTCAACCAAACAAACAAACAATCAAACAAACTCTTAAGCTTTATAATATTATTAAATTATAGATTCGATTGCTTCAATCTCGTTCACACTTTTGTAAGTGGCAATATACACTGGATACATGTATATGTATCCAAACTTAGTATCGTATTCATAGGGATCAATGAAACACGAATTAATACGTAAAATGGTTTATAAAAATATTCATTGCACCTAAAATACAAAATTGACAGTTACAATAGAGTTATTGACAAAGATAAACCTTTGTAAAGATTTGTAATTATCCCACAAATTATTGTATGCAATCATCTACTTTAGCCACCTTAATACGACCACAAGTTACCTACATTTATTGGGATATTTTGCATTTTTTCCTTTTCAAGAAAGCCTTCAAACAAATACTGCCACAGGTGTTGATTAGACTTGTTTTGAATAATTTATTATAAAACATTAAAATATGAGTATTACCTAGGTTTTATTGTAATAAAACAACTAGAGTGCTACTGATGAGGTTGAATGACATTGCATTTTATTAAATAGCCAAAGAATAACACTAGCATTTACAACAATAAAGCGTCACATCCACCTTTATTTTTATTTAAAGTCTCGTGACTTACTGTCTTATTACAAAACATGGACTAACGTTAGTCCTGGTTTAAACCAGGACTAAGTTGATACTGTCTCTATCTATGTATATTGACACAAGTGAAAGCGCACTACGTTTAAACCAAGACTAACTTTAGACCAGGTTTAAACCAGGTTTTGTAATAAGACCGTAGCAGATTAAAAAAGTGTTTTAATTTAGGCAAAATTCAGAAATAATCATTTATTACTTACAAATTTTAGCCACATTTTATATCGATTAATGTACAATGCCCTATTATAACATTCAATATGATTTATTTTATAGGCGTCTTTATTTGAGTCACATCAACAGCATTGTGCAACACTCTAGGTAATGTCTAATCTGTCAAACTTCGAGACCCGGTTTACTTGTATGAACCAAATAATCAGAAGGTGGACCTGTCATATTAGCCGGTATGGTGCCTAATTCAAAGATTATCTTTTCATATATGTCGATTCCATTCAAGAAGGTTCTGGCTGAAAGGTACTCATTAACGCCATGGGCCCGAATGGTCGTGTTGAGAAGGGGACTCATGCCCAGCGCCGGGATGCCTACACGCCTTAGAGCACGAGCGTCTGTAGATCCCGAGGGAACGATCGGGACTAGCTGAATACCCCTGGAACAAACATTTAAACTAATAAGTTAACGTTAGAGAGAGAAAAAGCCGACTATCTAGTCACACTAGTCACATCACACAAGTTTTAATTGTCAACTATTTAACTTTTTTTCGTTATCATTCAAATAATATATCAAATTTAGCGCCATTGCGACTTCCAAGTCGTGCAACGTCTGGTTTGCACTGCAACTGGAATATAACAATAGCTGAGCATTGTTATCAATGTCTTACACGCGCGGGCCAATCGCGCGCCCTGGCCCTCGTCGCGAGTGACCGACCCGTGAAGATTTGGTGTTGATATATCGCTGTTCACAAGCAAGCGAGGCTGAAGTTATCGCATTTAATCATATTTTTTTTAAATTAAAGTAAACCAATTGTTACGTGTTTGGTGTCCCGGCTTTTAATAACTGGATTTAATAAAAATAAGAAGATCCTGTCGTACTTTGTATGGTGCGAGCGCGCGGATGACCGTCGAAGCACCTGAACCTTTCGGCAGCTTGGATCCAAACGTGAGTAGATAGCTATTGGTATTAATCTCTTTTGTGGTGTTATCCAGACGTTGCAACATAATTGTGATTTTAATCGTTTTGTGTTGCCCTCAATGTGTGCAGAGTCAAAACTTGTTTTCGTCACAAACTTAATTACGAGTAGTGTTTTATAAATACACTTATCAATCATATACTTACGTCGTATTAGTGAAATAAAGCAAACCCCAGACAGCCCAAATTAGATTTATTATAAAAGATTTATATGTATTATTTACGAAGATTTACAAAGATATTTCCTTTTTGTTTTGTTTTGTTGTAGGTATATCTTGCAATTTTAAAATTATATGGTGGCGCGCCTGCGAGTGCTGTTGCCGCTAATACGTCGTTATAGAGTTAGAGTAGGTCGAGATAGAATTAAGTTTTTGTCTATCACGATAAATCGATTAAAATTCGATGATGTACCGCGTCTTTCCAATCTATACAAGGCCAAAACGCAGCCATGGAAAACTGGTCGCGTATCGCGTATACATTGTAATGTTATTTTTAAATCTGTGATTACAATGTATACACGAATTTTGTTGTACTGCTCGTGTACAGTTCGTAACGTGAATACGTGCTTCCTGGTTCCGGACTATACTACATCACTTACATACGCCGGACAAGAGTTTATAAGATATAGTTTAGAGAAATATATGAAATGATATTTAAACTTTATTAGTGTAGGATTACATAAATAAAAATGGTTGTTAAATAATATTTTTATTTAAAAAGTAATAGGTAGTATAAATTAGCAAGTATTTTTTTCCCGAAATGTTAAATACAAGGCCGTTTCTTTTTTGTACTTTTTTACTTATAGGGCAACACACAATAAAACAAGAAAAAAGGAATGGGATAAAACTCGAAGCTGTAGGTGAGGTTAGGTTAGGTATTGTGACCATCACCTCCACGTGGTGCACCCTGGGCAACCCGGCAGATTCTCTGCCGCGGGCTAATAGTCTGACGAGAGGACCCCCATGGAGGGAGGGCGTGGGATGGCCGGGCTTTGCCCGGCGGGCCACTTCGTGTGGCCACCCGCTTCATGCGGAGAAGGGCGAAGTCCCCTCTTCTTATGTTAAGAAGAGGTGTGGCTCTCGCTGGAAGCCGGCTTCCGGCTTCCGGCGGCTACCTCTGGTGGTAGGGAGGATGAGGGCGAGCTTCTCGCCGTGGCGCTTCGCGCCCGTTGGGGATTTCCCCGAGCTTCGGCTCATCCGCGCGGCGGTGGATCCAGTGGGATCTGCCGTCGGGCAACCCGTTACCCGCACTGAGCGGGCCGGGGGCCCGGCGCACTGAGCGTCGGACCGCGTGGAAGACAACCACAATAAAAACCAATTTCGGGGTGTAGAGCGGCGCAATTCTGTGCCGCTCCACAAAGTAGCAGAGCCAGATGGGGAGTCCGGCAACGGACGTGCCACAGGCAGGGGGTCAGCGGGAATAAGGCCTGGCTGTTGTCCCCTTCCCCCTGTCTTGTGACGGACGGAGAGCTGCTGGGGGGGTTTTTAGTGGGTAGGCCCGGGCCGTGTACGGTCTGGGGAGTCCCACATATCCTCGTGGTTTGGCTCGACCACGAGGAATGCGTCAAAGCATTTTCCCCCCTCCCAAAAAAAAAAAAAAAAAAAGGTATTGTGACCATAAACAGCGGAGCGAGCGAAGCATCAAACTGCACGCTTGCTTGCATGCTTCATGCAAATTGCTAGATCACTTGAGAAAAAAAGTAATTTATTAAGTAAAATCCACCTCAGCGCCACTTTTGCATGGAAACGGGTTAAACCGGACTAAAATGATCTATATTATTATAAACAAACCATACTTATTCCGATCTATACACGACTAGTCACTATGCGTATACTGATACTGTATATTATGAAACAAGCTAGTTAGTTAGGACCCTACGAAGTATACGCGAGTATTTGCGTCCTACTAGTCTTGTATAGATTGGAGGATCTTAGTAAAAAAGTGATTTCCAATCTATACGCGATTAGCTTCATACCTCTGCGTTCTGGCCTTGTACAGAATGGAAAGACGCTGTTGTACCAAGGTATGTAAAAAACGGTCAATTGCATGCTGCAGAGCGAACGCAGCGAGCGAGGTATAAAATCCTTTAGGCGCAAAAAACCACTTGCGCAAAATACTAACTCTTGGTTTTTTCGTTTTTTGAGACTAACTTGAAATAATTACGTCAAATACCAACTAAGTAAAATTCCACAAACCCAAAACACCAACTTATAAAATTAGGCGTTTCGCCTAATTGGGGATTGCCCTGGTGTTTTTGGGCTAGCCCGGGCGCATTGATGGTGGTAGTCGCAGTGTGAAGCGGTACCCATTATTTTGGGGAGTGGGAATCTCTTTACGATTTAACAAGGGACTGAAAAGCTGACAAAGCCTTGGATATGCCATTGGACTCGGGTATAAAGCCCATACCTGGCTAAGCCACCCTCCAGCAACTCATACCCCCATAGAGGCACGATCGCCGGATCGGCGCTAGTCATTCCCCGAACGATGGTACCCATGGACCAACTCGATTATCACGCGCGCCCATGAGGGCAGGGAGAACACCAGGGGGTTTAGTGGGTAGGCCCGGCACACTGCCGGGAGAGCCACACACGCTCGTCGTCTAGCCAACGGCGAGTACGGTGCGGTCACGGATTCCTCTAATAGAGGTGTTTCGCGCACAGAAAACGGAAAGGTTTCGCGTAAAGGTTTCGCGAGTATAATCCGTCTCCGTGGTCTAGTGGTATTCTGATTGTCTTAATCAGTTGTTGACATTGTTGTGTAACGTCGGATAAATAAGTAAACATCGGAAAAACAAATGAACATCGGAAAAACAAATGAACATCGGAAAAACAAATGAACATCGGAAAACAACTGAACATCGGAAAAACAAATGAACATCGGAAAAACAAATGAACATCGGAAAAATAAATGAACATCGGAAAAACAAGTGAACATCGAAATAACAAGTGAAGGTCCAAAAACAAATAAACATCGTTGGTGTGTCTGAGATTTGCGCTATTATCAACACGTTGTATGAATACCTAAGGTTGGTACTCACTCTTCACTGGCTCCCTTTGAGACTGCGGTCCAGTATGGGTTCCTGGAGTCGGTGATAGTTGCCGGACTCTGGGGGTCCTTTAGGAGGTATGTGATGTCGATGCCGTCGCCTCCCTTGTGAATCATTCTTTCCAACTGTGACCAACAACAAAAGATTTGTGTTTTAATCGTACGGAGGATTTGATGACTACATACACAAACGTTAGACTTTTAATTTATAGTCATTGATGATATCAGTTAGACAGGTAACTGAAAAATCTTTATTTTGTTTCAGTAATGAAACTTGGATTCTTCGATATATTCCAATGGTGATCTTATATTATAACCTATGTATAGGAGTATATTCTCAAAAAATCACAAAACTCAACTTCATGAATATGAACATAAAACCATAACTTAGAAGAAAAATCAAACCAGGAGCTTGCAATAATTACGAGTACGGCAATTCCATTCCCGCCGAGGTATGTATAGTGCTTTTCTCAATAACTGTGAGGAAATAATGAAAGACGTAATACTGGATACAAATGAGTATAATATGAATAAAAGAACGAATAAACAAATTAAATGTAATACTGTAGAATATGGCTTTTGCTCTCGCAACGAAAATTAAGCATATTTTCATGTGATTTTATACCAACATTTCAATAAAATTGTTGTCATATTCATGTTGTATATGTTCGAAGAATGCATTTTTTATAAAGTGGTTGCAATTGGCTGTATGACAAGTTACATAATTCAAGTTAAAGATGAATTAAACCATTAAATTTGAGCAGCGGCCAGAAATGAATTTCTATACTTCCTTTCCTGGCCTAGGCCGGTAAAGTAATGTATGAGCCAAGAATTACAAACTTCGTGTCTTCTTTTTACTACAATAATGCATACATTTCCGTGCATGTTTGAAAAAAATACATTTTTTTAATTGAAGTGGGTGCTAAAATTTAAAAAAACTTCTAACTCTTAAAAATCAGGGATCCTTTCATCATCAATTCAGTATAATAATAATAATAATATTTTATTGTTCCCAAAATATTTTTACAGTAGATTGATCCATTATACATATGTAAGACAAATAACTTTCTTCGAATTTTGGCATCATCAGCCGAACTAGGCTAAAGCCTGTATTTCAGCTTTCAGCGCCTCTCAAACCTTCAGATCTTAAGTATACTATGCAATATTGTCTATCCAAATTACATATAATGATATAGTAAATTCCAGTAGAAAAAACAATTATTAGTATTATTAGTATTATGGAACAATCCTTCACCGATTCGTTGCTGATGGCACGACAGGCGTGTCATCAATTTTTTTAACTTGTGGCTTATGACACGATAGGCGTGTCATTTTTTGAATGATTGTTACACCCTCAAATTAAGTTTTAGAAGGATCTGCCTAGAACAAAACAATCACGTTTTCCACGTAGATCTAGCCTGTTGTGTTAGTTTCTGGATATTGTGTGAATTCAGAAGTTGCAGGGGTTGACAACCTTCATACTTCAACATTGTATTATTTTTAACGTGTGGCGCATGACACGAGAGGCGTGTCATTTTTGAATCGATAGTAACACCCTCAAATTAAATTTTAAAGGGAAGTTACCGAGAACATAACTATCATGATTTCGAAAGTAGTTTTTTTTCCATTTTTAGATAATTAATACAATATGTGTCACGATAATTTTTTACCAAACGAGCGTTGTAACGTTAGTTTTGACAAAAAATACACATTTTGTTACATAAAGTTGTGGAAAAATACTTATCTCGTGTTGCCAACCGTGATCGACCAAAAAGACACAATTTGTAAACAACTTTCTGGAGCGTCTCAAAGACCCATACGTTTTCGCCATTAGTTTGTTTATTTTTGCGAAAAATGGATAAACTGACATACAATAAAATTGTTTAAATACTTATAAGGTAGCCGTAGATTGTGTCTCCAATGTTTTAGGGAATTTCACAAATATTAAAATTATTTATTGCAAGTAGTTGATTATTGTAAGTGTCGGGTAAATAAATAATTGTAATAGTAATTAAGATGAGTCCCAGTTAAGTGTTAACGATTTTTTAAAATAAAAGAGTAAAAAATTTCATTATTTAATAATTTGTTCACTACAAATTAACATGAGTAAACAAAGTGCGCACGCAACAGCTGTATACGTTAAGCGTGAATTTTAAAATAATTATGCCTAATAACTTTAAAGCATCAATAGTTTGGAACTTTTTGAAAAAATTAAGGAAGACGCTTTTTTGAGTGAATTTCGTCTCTCGCGCTATACTAAATTACCAATAGACCAAGCATTGATTATCACGAATAAATTGTTGTAAGCCGCCCGGCCAGTCCGCACCTACGACTGACAATCGACGCAATAATCGAATAACACCGATTGTTATTCGAATAAACACAACAATCGAATAATACGATTGTTTTTAGTAACAATCGCCCATCGCTATGTTACAGTCAAAGTGATTTATTACCTTTTAAACATTTCTTTAGATGGTTTACAAAAAAATAACCCTAACCTACTAACCTAATATTACATGGACAATACCATTCTTAACCCTAACCTTTTAAATTTTACTTGTATTTATGACTTTATCCAAGTCTTCCAAGATATTATAATAGCTAGTGCATAATATCTGATTTATCACTTTGTCTGTAACATACTATATATAAGAAGCAAAACATGGAAACATTTTGCTATTAATTAATCAGAAACGAGTTTTTGATACAAAAATCTATTGTCCATCCATTGTAGTTATGTAAGTAATAATAACAACCCTCCTCCCCCCAAAGCAAGATACCCCACTCACCATGTGAATTCCCACACCGCAAATTGTCTTTCGTTATAAATGAATAATCCCCAAGTCGAATGAAATGTTTCTAGTTTTTTTACCAATTCGTTGAATACAACAAAGAAATTAAACAATATCACAAAAGGTTTGCAACATCTGAAAAAGTAAAGTCACTTACCTTCCATTTCAGGGAAAACACGTATTTAACCTCTTCAAAACCGATTTAATTAACGTATCGTGCCGTACACTACCGTAGATTGATGTCAACTAAACTTGAATCAAGTCTAAACAAGTGAAAAAGCAAAAAAAGCATGTGTTTTTATATACATGGCTGATGGCACATTACGCGTGCCATCAACTTCTATGGCGCTTGACACGCCAATCGTGTCATAGAAAATTTGTTCACAGCCATGGCGAAAAGTTTTCAAAAATGGGCGCCGCAACGAATCGGTTAAGATGACTATTAGACCAGCTTGAGAGAAAACACGTTTGACTTGCCTATAAAAATTTAAGGTCCCCTCGATTTTCCTGGGAGCTCATCACCAGATTCTGTTACACCAGATCCAGATCCTCTCACAATGTGAGTAGTGGTGTCGCATTGTGGACCCTACTACACGCGCCCTAAAAGGGCAGGGAGAACACCGAGGGGTTTTAGTGGGTAGGCCTGGCACTCTGCCGGGTGAGCCCCACACACGCTCGCCGTCTAGCCAACGGTGGGTACGGTGCGGTTGCGCATTTCCCCGCGAGAAAAAAAAAAAAAAAAAAAAAAAAGATCCTCTCACAAGAACCACATATACTGTTGTTAGTATATGTGGTTTTTGTGAGACTCGCAATAAATCTGCAACCGCCACAAGAACCACAGTGTACGTTGCCAACTTGTGACAACATGTAAAGTCACAGTAACCGGCAATTTCACTGCCCTTCTATACCAAAGCACAGCAATGCAAGCACTGCTGCTTTGCGGCAGAAATAGGTAAGACGAAGGTACCCATGCAGGCAACCCTAGTACAAAGTTTCCCTCCGGTAAAAACTGAGGAGTATACTCTATACACCTGAGGAGTATATACTCATTGACTAGTGTAGTCTTTCGAAAACAAAAAAAAATTTGAAAGTTGAATTTTAATTGGTGGAGTTATCGAGTAACAAACATAAAAAACACGGTCAAATTTAAAACCTCCTCTTTTTGTGAAGTGGGTTAAAATACCTCACAATCGCCAGTTGCCTCGCGCATCACCTTGTATTACTTTTCAATAATTTTTTAAATAATAAATACTGAGCTACAGTTTTCCATTTATAATTGGAAGTATGTAGTTGATAGATCGCGCAGGGTTTCGTTAGTAAACGGAAGATCTTGGGTAAAGTTGATGATATCACCCAGGTGATCAAATTCCACATTTGTGTGTACTTAAATTACCCGGAACCAAATCACGTAGGTGATAAATTCCACATGATTTCAATTTACTTATTTAGTTTTCTTAAATCTCCTGGGTGATGTAATCCACATTAATTTTATTATGTCTCCTAAAATCACCTGGTATGGTATATGTATATCTTAAATAAAAAACATACCCTTCCTGCCTTGTTGTCAAATAGCTCGTGAATTAAAACCATCAACGAAGCCTTGTCTGTTTCTAGATAACAATCGGTAACTGATCGACTTTGATCGGTTTTGTTGTCGAAACGGATTTCGGATAACGTACATGAGCTGTGGAGAGTGATATCTGTTTCGACAAGCCACTTGACAACAAGGCAGTAAGGGTATGTTTTTGATATAAGATATAGTACATATAGGTACCTGTACGAGACATCGTACATAATTAAATTGTTAGTTTCATTTCAGCATGTATTGTGAAATTGCATATCGGCATTTTACGCCGCAACCTAATTTGTAGTACCTACTTGTAAGCAGTGCAATAAACGCATTCTAACCACGCGGTCGCTTTATCATTTCTAGCATCTTCAGTACATAGTTCAGCACAGCATAGCAGTTAATTTAGCATCCTTTAGCATATCACTAATGTAGGGATACACCCTACATTTTGGTCCTTCGAAAATTTTAACTTGCGCGCGGTGAAGTTAAACAGGACCTGCGGTTACGTAATTCGTTTAAATCGGACTTACACCTTACACGTCGCGAAGCCTGTGACTTTCCGCTTTGGATTGCAGTGAACATTGATCGAAGTGTTTGACATAATCAGTAACAATAGTGGTGTAACAAAAATTACCTATCAAATTTTTGTGACAGTGTACTTTGTAACTATTCATTTGTGAGTGTTCATGGAGAAAACAATCTACGTGTCTTCTAACGAGTAAACTAGCTCGTCTTAGCACAAGAAGCCAAGCAGCCCAGCACCAGCAGCCTAGTACAAGCAGCCCAGCACCAGCAGCCTAGTACAAATAGCTCGGCATCAGCAGCTCAGCACCAGCAGCTACAACGACCGTACCGGTAGTACTAGACGGCAGCAACACACAAGTAAGACTTTTCCATTATCTATACTTGCTAATTAGCATCATGGAACAAAACCTTGAAAAACTTTTCGCTCGTCAAGCTGATATTATTAAACAACTGGAGAGGATCGAATTGAATTTCCGGAAAGATAGTGCGAGCAGGAAAACGCACGATTATTTACAGAAGAGGTTGAAGGCATTAGATGAACTTTGGGTAGAATTCAATCAAAATAATACTTCAGTACAAGCATACGATGATAAAACTTATGAGTACTTTACTCAGAATATTTATCAACGCTCCAAGGATTTTTATGAGCGGACCAGGGCGAGAATAGCCGCTCAAAAACCATACCAAGTGCAAGATCCATCACCATCACCCATCCCTGGAGAGGGAAAAGAAATGTCTACACAGATTTCTTTTTCCGTTCCATCAATAAGTAAGGAAGACAGGGGCACACAACCCGGAGGCGCTGCCGACGAAATACTGACGCAACAAAAGACAAATTTTAGAGCATTATTGAGACAAATACAGCGTATCAATATCGACGAGTTAGATGACAAATGGGAGATCGAGGATGAGCTTAGAAATATACAACGAAAGTGGCAAATTATTGAAGAAACTCATTTAAAAATTGATAACATATTACAAGGTTGTGATGTATTATATGACAGTGAGTATAATCAAATGGAAGATTACTATTATAACATCAAGAAGAGATTGAATAAAAAATTATGTTCAAGTGCTCATTTACATCAATCAACACCACAAATCGAAATACCATTTTTTTCTGGTAATTATACCCAGTGGCCTACATTTTTCGATTTATTCACCGAGGCTATTCATAATAATAAATATCTTAGCCAAGCACAAAAAATGCAACACCTTAAAGGTAAGGTTAGAGGTGAGGCTGAGCGTCTCATACAGCACTTGCATGTGTCCGCCGAAAGCTATGAAACGGCATGGAATATTCTAACCCACCGCTACGACAACCCACAGGTATTATTCACTAAGCAAGTTGAGGTACTTTTAAACCAACCCAATATACAGAGGCAAACAGCATATGAATTAAAGCGATTGTATGACGTCACGACAGAGTCAATACACGCTATTCATAACCTTGGAGTGGACACTAACTCATGGGATCCACTTCTAGTACATATACTAGCAAAGAAACTCGATAGCCACACTTACAGTGACTATATGGAGGCACGAAAACAGCCCAGAGAATTGCCAAAATTAGAGGAATTTATGTCTTTCATAGAAAGCAAGTTTACAGCTCTAGAACCGATTCAAATGAGAACTTCATCTTATAAACAAAATAATCAACAATCTACTCCAGTCTCGAAGCCGTCCCTAGTCAAACCAAAAAATCATGGTTTCCCTATATTTAAAAATTATCAGGCCATCGCCACATATACATTGAGATGCCCATTTTGCAATCAAAATCATGATTTGTACCAGTGTAAAAAATTCCTAAACCAGTCACCAAAAGATCTAATTAGAACAATTTCGAAATTTAAAATATGTAAAAATTGCTTGTACAAACATGTTGACAATATTTGCCATTCGACAAAACGATGCAAAGATTGTAAAGGTGAACACAATACACTGATACATGACGCAATTACACATCAAGCCACTAGTGCAACAAATGCAAACTTGCAATTACCGCAATTTCGGCCACTGCCCCCGACAACAGCAAAACACGTCACAACAAACAGCGAAAATATGCAACATAGCGTCAATTACGTAGCATCCGAAGGCGAGGAGGTGCTACTTACCACTGTATCACTCAAAGTAAAATCAGCCGATGACTCATACATTACTTTAAGGGCCTTGTTAGATCAAGGGTCACAAATTTCATTAATATCGGAAAACGCCGCTCAACTGTTAGGGTTACAGCGTCAACGCTATAATGCATCGGTGTCAGGAATAGGAATCAGCTCTAAGACCAGTAAGGGAGTGGTAACCATGGAATGCCAATCACTTTATGACGATTATCAATTTACTACACAAGCATTAGTGATCACGAAAGTAATTAACAACTTACCGAATTCGTCCTTCAGCAAAAGAACTTGGCCGCACTTACAGCATATTAACCTCGCAGATCCTGAGTACAACGTATCAAAGCCAATAGATATACTTTTGGACGCAAGCGTTTACTCAGATATTCTCATGAGTGGCTTAATAAAGGGTCCTGCACAAGCACCGATAGCACAGCAAACAAGACTAGGCTGGATATTGTCAGGGAGTGTAAGAACATTTAACTGTAATGTTGTTATAAACAACATCGAAAATCTGGCCAAATTTTGGGAAATCGAAGAAATCGGCAGTGACTCATCAGCACCGTTCACAGAGGAAGAGCATTACTGTGAACAATTTTATCAGCAAACAACACGTCGCTTAGAGTGCGGCAAATATGAAGTCGCATTACCTATGAAGCCCAACTTCGAACAGCATCTCGGTTCTTCAAAATCAAAAGCAATTGCACAATTTTTGCAACAAGAGAAAAGGATGATCAAAAACGAAGATCTCGCGGAAAAATATATTAAGTTTATGAAGGAGTATGAGGATTTAAATCACATGCAGCCAGCATCTGAAAACGAAAAGGGAAGTAAACCAGAATGTTTTTTACCTCATCATGGCGTTTTGAAACCAGACTCTTCTACCACAAAATTACGTACCGTTTTTAATGCTTCGTCATCAACTTCGTCTGGTTACAGCTTAAACGATTTGATGGAGTGTGGTCCTAATTTGCAACAAGATTGCAATCTCTCATTCTAAAGTGGAGACAACATAAATACGTACTCACGGCAGACATAGAGAAAATGTTTAGATGCATCTCCATCAGATCTTGTGATCAGCGCTTATTAAAAATTGTTTGGAGAGACTCACCGTGTAAGCCGCTTAAGGAATATCAACTTACAACCGTGACGTACGGTACTAAAGCGGCTCCCTTCTTAGCTATGCGAACTCTGCGACAGATAGCAAAAGATAACCCCCAGCATGAGTTGGCGGCATCCGCTTTGGTAAACTCATTTTACATGGATGATCTCTTGTCAGGCCATAATTGTTTAGAACAAGCAACATTATTACAAAATCAATTAATATCTGTATTAAATTCAGCTGGAATGAATATTCGCAAATGGTCTAGTAACGAACGAAAGTTAATTAAAGATTTATCACCGGAGCAGCTAGATTGCCCATTGGAATTTAAAGACATGCAAAGCAGAAAAACATTAGGCTTAAAATGGACACCATCATCAGATTCTTTTACTTTCCAATACGACACAAAGCACGATGAGAAAAATGATACAAAACGACAGCTGTTGTCAAACATATCAATGATATTTGACCCATTAGGTTGGTTATCACCGTTAACAGTTAGAGCAAAATTATTATTTCAAAACGTTTGGTCATACGATTTAGCATGGGATGATAAAATTCCAATAGAACTTTCAAATGAATGGACAAAGTTAAAAACTGATTTAAAAAGCATACAGCAGTTGAATATTCCAAGACACTTAGGAAACACCGAGCAACCTTTTTATTTACATGGATTTTGCGATGCGTCGGAAAAAGCCTACGCATGCGCAATATACATAGTAACGAGCAATAATAAAGGCCAGCACACATCAAACCTCGTTATAGCAAAAACTAAACTCGCTCCTCGAAAGAAGGAAATATCATTACCGAGACTCGAGCTTTGTGGTGCGCTTTTATTAGCACGATTATTTAAAAAGGTTTTTGACTCTATACCTAACAATAATATCAATGTTCGTGCATCGACCAACTCCATGGTGGTATTGGGTTGGCTCCAAGGAGATCCTTTGAGATGGAAGCAATTTGTAGCCAACCGAGTAAGGCAAATCACAGACATCATACCAGCAAGCAATTGGGGGCATGTCAGTTCTCAGGGGAACGCAGCAGATTGTGCCTCTCGAGGGCTTTTTACTGGTAGACTAGCAGAGCATTCCTTGTGGTGGAAAGGCCCCACGTGGCTCATTACGATGAATATGAATAAAACAAATCAAATCATTTTTCCATGTCCTAATTTAGAAGTAAAGAAAGCCAGTGTCAACCTTGCCTTATGTCTGAAACAAAACAGTGAACTTATAATTAAATTATTAAATAATTACAGCTGCATCACTAAGGTTGCAAAAACAATAGGATGGTTATCGCATTACATCACATGGCTACTTGATCGAAAAACTTCATACGAAAGCACTTTATCCGCTATAAAAATAAATAATGCATATAATTTAATTATAAAATGTGTGCAATCAATTGAGTTTCAAGATGATTTACTCTCGATACAGTCAAAAGGACGTGTCAGCAAAAAAAGCAAGATTGCAAGTCTTAACCCGTTCATAGATGTTCAGGGTATTTTACGGGTTGGTGGAAGACTGCAACAAACACATTTAAGCTATTCAGCAAAACATCCCATTATATTATCAGCATCGAGTCGTTTTACAGAATTGATCATAAAAAAATCGCATTTGATCACTTCACATGGAGGTCCTCAACTTACTCTATCGCATATCCGTGAAAAATATTGGATTATCAGTGGCATTCGTACTGTAAAGAAGCAATTAAGACTGTGTGTCAAGTGCCGTAGATTTAATACATCAAATTATCAACAAATAATGGGAGCATTACCAAAACCTCGAGTCACGCCCGCTCGCGCATTCACTAATACTGGAGTAGACTTTACAGGCTATGTCGATATAAAATACAATAAAGGACGAGGCGCAAAGACAACCAAGGGCTACATAGCGGTCTTTGTCTGCTTGTCCACCAAGGCAGTACACCTGGAACTGGTATCCGATCTGAGCACAGCAGCCTTTCTCGCGGCCTTTAAGCGAATGTGCGCTAGAAGAGGTACTCCAAAAAATATGTACATTGACAACGGGACAAACTTCGTTGGGGCTGACCGGGACCTGAGAAGGGAATACAAAAATATTTTAAAAACTTTAGATACTAGCTTTATCAGTGACAACAGTGATATGGGCGTCACGTGGCATTTTAACGCACCAGCTTGGCCAAATGCAGGTGGTTTGTGGGAGGCGGCAGTTAAAAGCCTAAAACACCACCTTAAAAGGGTCCTCGGTAATCAGAAATTAACGTACGAAGAATTTATTACACTTCTATATCAAGTTGAAGCATGTCTGAATTCTAGACCACTCTATCCTCTTACAGAAAATCCGGAAGATGACATTTTAACACCTGGTCATTTCCTCATTGGCAGTTCGTTAATTTCAAGACCGCAAACTGATCCTGAAGTCACCAATTTATCTATTCGTTGGCAATTAGTACAGTCCATGAATAAGCACTTTTGGAAACATTGGTCGAGAGACTATCTGCATAATCTACAATCAAGGTCTAAATGGAGATTTCCCTGCCGGAACTTGCAAGTAAACGATGTGGTACTCCTTAAGGAAGACAACTTACCTCCAGGCAAGTGGGCTATGGGTCGTATTCAGGAATTACACCCTGGAAAAGACGGTTATGTAAGAGTCGTAACTGTTAAAACAAAATCTAATCTTATCAAACGACCCGTAAACAAATTAGTACTACTTCCTGTCAGTGAGCAAATCAACAATCAACCATCAATTCAGAAATCAACAGTTGAACAATTATCAGCAGCAGATAATCACCCATCACAAAGGACAAAAGGAAATTCGAGATCAAAGGGAAATTTATTTAAAAACTTTTTTACAACCCTGTTTCTATTTATGATGTGCTTGTCACCTACTATACAACAAAAAAACACACAATATAATGTCACAACGTTTAAATCAAATACTTATCTTTATTTTGACAAAATATCAAACCTGCAGCATATAAGGGACGACTGGAAACTAATTGTATATTATAATATGTCAACATATTGGAACGGATTTCATCGTTTAGAACAATACCTAAACCATTTAAATAAATTATGTCAGCATAGAAACGATCAGTACGGAAGCGTCATGTTACAGTTACAACATGACTTATCAGAAATAGAGCACTACAATCAATTACTTACAAATAATAAACACAACATTAGAAAAAGGGGTTTGATAAATGGTATCGGTTATGTAGCAAACACGCTGTTTGGTGTCCTTGACGACAGGTTCGCAGAGCAATATAAAAATGACATCGAAAAGATTGCAAACAACGAGTCTCATCTTAAAAATTTAATTAAAAATCAAACACTTATTATCGAATCGGAGTATAACATACTACGTCGAAACGAAGGAATAATGAATCAGCAATTCACATTCATTAAAAATCATCTTCATAACTTATCATTAAAAGTGAATCGAGTGCAACTGGATATTAACAACGGAGCTTACATTACATCATCAACTTTAGCAGCAACTATAATTTTAAGCAACCTACGACGAATCCAACAGACATTGATAGATACAATCACTGATATTAGCCACGGGCGTGTAGATATTCACCTGTTATCTCCGCAAACAATTAGAAAAACAAATTAATATTATTATGGGACAACTACACAGTGATCTCACTTTACCTGTGGGCAATGGAAATATACAGGACTTATATAAACTACTGAAAATGCATGCAAAAATCGTCGAAACCTACCTTATTATAGAAATTAGAATACCAATTCTGAGTAGCGAATCATATCAATTGGACAAGATTATTAGTCTGCCACAAAAATCACAAAATAATATGTATGAACTTGTACCTGCTTTTCAATATATTGCCTTTGACCTGAGAAAGGATGCAGGCATATTTTTATCAGAATCAGATCTACAAATTTGTATGCATTATTCGCAAGATTTCACAGAACTATTATGCTCACTTGATAAACCCATTTACCAACTAAAAATTAAAGAATCAATTTGTGACGTCTCAATAATAAACGACCACTACAGGAAAACATCAACCTGTATATATGACACAATACCATGCGCCAATAGATGGATCAAGTTACAGCGCCAGAATGTCTGGTTGTACTCCTGTTGCAACGAATGCATAGTCCACATTTTCTGTGCATCGAGCATGTAAATTCAAATATTAAAAGGCAATGGCCTTATCACATTGGGTCAAGGTTGTTCAATGAAATGCGACTCATATACAATATACGCACACAACAATTTCTTGAATACTTTAAGCAAACAGGATAATTTTATAGAGTATCCACAGATTTCTATTCTGAATTCTATCATAAACACTAATGCCTCTCAAAGCCTTGATTCATTGAATCTAGAGAAACACGATGAAATTTATAAGCAAGTAAAGATGCAGATCGAAAACTTGAAAAGAGAAGAAGCGAAAGATCTTACTATACACGATGTACATCATTACACCCTTCTATATATCATATTAGTTGGATTACTGATCGGAACAATCATACTTGTGCTGGTGTGGCGCCGAAGGAGACGCTTGCAGGAGCAAGAGTCCGGAGCAGCAGCTGACTGCCCGCCCGGCGCTGGCCGGGAGGGAGACGCCGAGCACGGCGTCGCCGTTAGTTCAGTGATCAGTGAGTGTAAAGAAAGTGATCAAAGGTGCGTTGTAAGGAGTGTAGAGCAAGGGACGTCCCCTTTAGTGTTCCGACCGGTAAAGTTTGAGGTGCCCACAATTGAGGTACCCATTTATAGTGAAGTGAACAATTAGACAAAAAACATTTTATTTTTATAATGCATTGAAACCAATATTATAGTGTTTATCCTATCTGTAGATTATAAAATATATGAATATTTAGCATTAGATTAACGCTAACCTAATCTTAATAATAAGTCAGTTATCAACTCATATTTTGTATTCAATCAATATGTAGAAATAGTAAATTTACTTTTTTTTATATTTTGAAATTAGCATGTTGCCTTAATCTTTCTTTTCTGAGAGGCCAAGATGTACGGGACATCGTACATAATTAAATTGTTAGTTTCATTTCAGCATGTATTGTGAAATTGCATATCGGCATTTTACGCCGCAACCTAATTTGTAGTACCTACTTGTAAGCAGTGCAATAAACGCATTCTTACCACGCGGTCGCTTTATCATTTCTAGCATCTTCAGTACATAGTTCAGCACAGCATAGCAGTTAATTTAGCATCCTTTAGCATATCATTAATGTAGGGATACACCCTACAGTACCTACCCTATAAAATTAATGTAGAATAAGATCAACCGGGAGATTTAGGGAAACAAAATAAGTAAACTAGAATCATGTGGAATTTAATCACCCAGGTGATTAGGTCCCGGGTAATAAGTACACAAAAATGTGGATTTCATCACCTGGGTGATATCACCCAGGAGCTCAAAGTCGAATAATCCTTAGGGTTGTTCACACATCATCCAACTGTATCGCGCAGTCGAGTAAAAAAAATACACTCATTTCTTCCCACGTTTTAAACAAAGTATACGACCAAACTAACCTTCTTTTGAAAAGCTTTCTCGTCAAGCTTCACGTTCAATCTGATGTCATAGACCAGGCCTATGTCATTTGGAATAACATTGACTGCAGTGCCACCCTGAAATGAAACCAACACTTCACAACTAATAAAATATTAGCACTATGTGGGAATTGTTTTTTGACATTCATAAAAAAGATCTCCCAGCGAATTTCAGTACATATTAATCAATGGGGATGTGCAATAATTGCCCGGCATGATAGGTAGACGTTAAGTCTACGAGTATTTATAAATGGGAAAAACGATTCTTCCGATTGGGGAACTCAATACAAACAAACTGCCCTATAGCTCAACTATTCTTTACTCAACCTAGTTTATCAATAGGTCATCCTGTTAAATCGAAAATATAACTGCTCAACTGCTCTTGACGCACTGGGGAATTATCTATTGAGTATTATACACGGTGTTTCATAATAACCTATAAATAATCAATGCGTTATCTAAAACGAACGAAAAAAATGTGTTTACACGTACTAATGTCATACAACCCAAAATTTTCATGTAAGTATATCATAGTATCATCATTATGTCTATGATTTACATGAAAATTTTGGGTTGAATGACATTACGGGTAAACACAATTTAATAATTAGTTTTAGATAACGCATTAATTATTTATTGGTTATTATGAAACACCGTGTATATGCTATTGTACTTGACATTATTACTGTCACTCATTGTAAATGTTATGTTATTGATGCTGGTAATACCTTTTTTTATTATGTTTGTGTTGTAGCGCAGAGGACGAGTGATCGCCTACTGCGCAACGGGTCGCGGGTTCGATTCCCGTACGAGACAAATATTTTTTATGGCCTACAGAAATTTGTGTGATATTCTATGTATGTAACTGTACCCACGACACAGGGGAAAGTCCTAGTGTGGGGCGGCGTTTTTTGAAAAAAAATCTAATTAAGCAGTGGGGAAAAACAAAAGTAAATAGGTCTTTACCGATACTTCGTTGAGGTTACAAGTAGTGTAACCGCTGGCGTCAGTGGGGGGCGCCTTGATTGCAATCTTGTACTGGTGGTTTCTAAACTCAAACAAATCTTTCATGACGTGGTAACACTGAAAAACAATTTACAAAACTTAATTACCTATATTCGAAATAAAGAATTGCTGCTGAGACGCAAAATGGGGTCTCTTGTTAGCTAAAGGTATAAGCGAACTACGAACGGTACCATTTTACGTAGTCGGTTTGTTATTCGTAACAATATTTGTGGAAATAAATTACTATTATTATTTTCTTTTAATTTTTTTTCATAAGAGAGATGTTACTCTCTGGTGTTTAATGAGACTCACGAGCCTAAGCCAACTAAGAATCATTTATAGGGTTAGGGGAATCTTCTTGTAAAAACATTATTATTATTATAAAATATAGCCATGAATGACGTAAGTTATAGTGGATAGGTACCTTCATAAATAGTACTTTCAAACAAAAATACAGAGTGCTATGGATATATTATTTTGTTTTATGTATAGATTCTTTTGCCGTGTGTTTGCGAAGTCGTTCTATTTATTAAAGAAATAAAAAAAATTATATGATAGGTGACTATTAAACGTTGTTAGCTTACTAACAAGGTGTTTATGACAAAATGGTGAATAGCTGCTCCCATAGATACGAGGAACCATACTGAATTAACCGACTTGGTTTACATTCGACTTGACATGTTATGTTTGTGATTTCATTAATTTTTTTCTATATGTATATAGACAACGGGACTAAACATCGGAATGCCAGGGTTTTTCCTTGCTTTAAAGTCTAAACAATAAATTGTAGGTTTAAAATTCGTATTGGTAAAATTGGTGTACCTACATTGTAGGTCTGCTAGAAGAACCTTTGAAATTTTGATGATCGGTGAGTCCATAGATTTAGTATGTTTTTGTTACGTCCTACATCTAAGTATACGAGAGTCAGTTTTATGTTGACTTGCAATAATTGCTTAGCTATTGGTAAAAATTTTATATAACTTGGAAATATACCTAGCTATGTAATGCCCTCTTGGTCACAAAAATTTTAGCTTCTAGTTTTTCCACAACGAAGTTCCAGTTCGAAAATGGCCCCAATGGCTTCGAAAAAAGGTCGTTGCTCTTTTTCATTTTATTTTAAGCATTTATGATAAGTAAATGTTAGGCTCACAACTATACCGGGTGTAACGGAATACCGAAAAAATATTTAAAATTGTTGATTAACAAAAAAATGTTTTATGACTATTCTTTGTATTTTTATTATATACCTACTTTCGATTTAATACGCTCAACTGTTAAGCGTATTAAATCGAAAGTAAGCATATAATAAAACTACAAAGAATAGTTATAAATATATTTTTTTGTTAATCAACAACCTTAAATATTATTTCGGTATTCCGTTACACCCGGTATAGCTGTATGTTTTATTTGAAAAAAAAACAGCGATTTACCTTTCCAATAGCGGTACTGTTGGTTGGTGGAAAAGACGAACCGTGGCCAGCCGTCCCGCGACAGTCAACTCTAACCTCTGCCAAAAAATTATCTCTCTTTAAATAAGGAGAAGTTATGTGGTGTGTGCTTATATGGTACTTATACACAACTGACAATTAGTATTAGGGCCGGGCGTCGCCTTCGGTGGCATATTACATTTTTCGCATAAAAACGGTGTAAAATGTTCATATGAGAATATTGCTTGCATTACAATAATGTTTTAAACTACATTTAAAAAACAAAGTTATTAATTTGATTCTACGTCGAAACTGACTAATTTTCACATGTTGAAAATCTGCCAAGGCCTCTAAGGCAGTAAAAAGTATTTCATAGACGTGTATGCCTGTCTGCAAGCATTTCTTTGTGGTAAGTTTATATTAGCTTGAATTATATTCAACTTAGGGAACATTGTATGTTTCAAGTTTCAGCACGTTTTAAAATCAGATTATTAGTTTTCAAGATATGGTCTAGGTATATTAATAGATATGTTCAAGTGTCATGGCCTGACTTGACAATACGAGGAACTGGGACTCGATTTTAAGAGGACTGTGAAGTGCCAATTCATGGCTCGAGTATGCACTTTCAAAAATGCAGTTTGGTGCACACCGCTTAGAGTTGAAAGTCCGAGGCATGTGCCTACATTTCTTATTGAAATATTGTTTCGGGCGATAACTGTTTTACCCTCCTAAACCTTTACGAAATTAGACACTTTTGGTCTCATTAGATTCAGTATACCTTAATCTATGTTCGTACGTTTTGCTTTTTTTGTAATTCAGTATAATTTAGTAAAAAAGTATAAAAATGCTCGAGGTAGTTTTTAAGTCTAAAATATGGATATTTAGACGCTAATAATTTATATTCTGAGCTATATTACTTCATAATCAAAACGTACAAACCTAGATTTTCATTATATCTACAACATTTCCAAAAATTATGAAAATTGGACTATGTAAAGAGAGAGAAAAGCGTTATCCCTTTTTGTATGAAAATTTAGAGCTTTAAATCCTCTTAAATGTTTCGTTTGACGTCGAGTGCTCGTCGAATGTTGTCTGCGCTCGATTTTCGATTTTCGAGCGCTCGACGCCAGACGAATGAGTCAAAAACAGAGGCCCGGGTGTGAAGTTTTAATGCTAAATGCTCAAAACAAAACTAAGTTATGTGCCACTAAAAATATTGAAATAAAAACATTTAATGACAAATAAAACATAATCCAATAAAATACTGGAAGATAAGAATTATCGTTTGATTTTTATTACGAAATCGGATGCCAAGCGATGAGTTGGTAAACAAAGAAGACAAGGTAAGGAAAAGATGTTAGTTAATTTTACCACTGATTTTTAATATTGAAATATGATGATGATTATTATTATAAGTAAGAACTATTTTATTAGAGTTGGTTTTGATTTGTAATATTTTATATTAATATTTTTATGTGAAATATATTCATAAAATTTTCTTGAATGTATTCCACCAAAAGCATAACTCTATTGCTGATAATTATCTCTATTGCTGATATATCAGCAATAGAGTTATGCTTCTAAAGAATATAAAATAACTAATTTAAATTTTTATATACTCACGCCACACTGACTTATCCTGATAGATCACGCTAAGCCGTGTCGGTGAAAATGACGGTCCTCCTTCATCCATTTCAAATCCAACGTTCAGAGCTTTGAAGTCATCACTTAGAGAAAAAGGGACCATTCCGCTTTGACCCCCAACCTCCTCATCTGCAAATTATCATGAACGGTACATATAAAACATCTATTTAATTGCTTTGCATAAGGAGTAATTTATTTTATTATTATTATGGCTATCAGACAGACAGTTGGTTACAACTGATAGATGCCTGTATCCCGTTGACCATTGTTAATTTATCTTTTTATGTGTAGAAATATGTTTGTCTAGTCTGTTATTGAATTGATTCACACTTTCAGCTTACACAATATTCTCTGGTAGTTTGTTCCATGCTCTGACCACTCTGTTGCTCAAAAAGTGTTTATGCGGGTTATTATGTGAGGAGCTAGTCTGCAGTTTTAGATGGTGACCTCTTAAATGTTTATTTTTGTCGTATTTAAACAACTTATCAAAGTGTGGTATATCATAGGTGTCCATTGAGGATTTTGAATGTTTCAATTATGTCTCCGCGATCTCTGAGATCCTCTAAAGTTGTAAGTTTCAACATTTCTAATCTTTTTCCGTAAGTGTGTCTTTTCAGCTGTCTAGGAACTTTAGTGAAACTGCGTTGCATTTTCTCTAGCATGCTAATATCTTTAGCAAAGTAGGGACACCACACCTGGAATGCATATTCTAGGATAGGCCGGATAAAAGTTTTATAGATTTTTAACATCATATCTGGTGTCAGGGTCCCAAAAGCTTTCCTAATGAGGTATATGAGGCTTTTAGCTTTCTTGGTAATTGAGGTTATGTGTTCCTCCCACTTCAGAGTCTCTGTTGCCTTTACTCCAAGGTCCATTTGCATTTTGACTTTATACAATTGAGCATCTCCTAGATTGTAATTCATGCGTGGATTACGATTTCCAATATGTAGTACTGAGCATTTTGAAACATTCAAGCCCACTAGCCATTCCTTAGACCAATGTGCTATCTTGTTTAAATCATTTTGTAATCTATTGTAATCAATCAATGGGTTCGCAAATATCTTTGTGTCGTCCGCAAACATGCTAACACTGCATTGCAGACAGTGTGGTAGATCAAACGTATAAGTTATTTACAACACTGGGCCCAAGACAGAACCCTGAGGTACACCACTATAGATCTCTCGCTGCTTTGAAAGTGTCTCTCCTACTCTAACTCGGAAGGTTCTTTGTGTGAGGAATGCTGGAATCCAAGATAGAAGTTTGCCTCTTATCCCAACAAATTCCAATTTCTGTAGAAGCCTTTTGGTGGGTACCTTATCGAATGCCTTTTCATAGTCGAGGTATATGACATCAGTTGGATCTCTTACATTAAATCTATCAGTCCATGAGGACAGACAAAATAATAAGTTAGACACAGTGGAGCGATGAGGGCAGAAGCCATGTTGCTGGTCTGGTATCACTTTGTGTGCACGGAAAAATTTCCTCATGTGCTTCACTATTACCTTCTCCATTGGCTTGCATACAACACTTGTTAAGCTTATGGGTCGATAGTTTGCAGGTTCTAGCTTACTTCCCTTTTTAAAGATAGGGGTTACAGTTGCAGTCTTCCATTGGTCCGGTAGTAATCCAGAGTCATATGATGTTTGCATGATTGTTGCCAAATGTTCAGCAAGATGACAAGTTTGCAATACTTATACAGGGATATTGTCTGGTCCTGGCGAAGAGTCTGTTTTCATCCCCTTGATTGCTTCCTGTACTTTATCTCGAGTAAAAGTTATTTCTTCTATGGAGCTTTCATTTCGGAGTGATGGATCTAAGCTTGGCAGTAGACCTGGCGGCTCCTTGTGAAAAACACTAGCAAACTGATCTGCGAAGGCTTCTGCAATTTCACATGGTTGAGTAACTATTTGGCCTTGTTGATTTTTTAGAATCCTTGGTACACTCACTTTAGAAGTTATTTGTTTTTTAACATACGAGTAAAATCTCTTTGGTCCTGCCTGCAGTACAGTCTTCTCATAGTTTATGCGCGTCTCGTGGCTCGGCTCGCGGCTCGGCTCGTGTCTCGCGGATGAGCAGATTCAGTTGCTTTCGAACTTTCAGCAATGGAGGACGTCGAAGTGTTAGCGGCATCAACGCTGTGCTTAGCCAGCATATACCTATAACTACGTAAATAATTTGACTAAATAGGACTTTTTATTCTTAGGGCTCCAAATTATTAAACTCCTTCTGCGTGGATGTGATGAAGCAGAAGGAGTCGGCGGAGAGGGCCAGGGAGGAGGATCCCTCGGCCGATCCATGCCGCCGTAGAAGGACGGGGCGGAGGAGGCGGAATTACGCCCGCTTTCTTCCTCCTGACGGCAACCAGCGGGGCCCTGGGTTGGGAAGCCGGTGTCCTGCATTGCATCGGTTGCCGCCAGTCGCTGATCCCCTGGATACCCCGGGGGATCACCGGCCTCCCCCTTTTGGGGGGGTGAGAGGCGCCGACGAGGTCGTGGATGTGTTCATTCGAGTTCCCATGACCTTGTCCGGCAGCGACGCGACCTTTTTTTTTTTTATTGCTAACGGTGGCAGACGAGCTAGTGGCCCACCTGATGTTAAGTGGTAACCACCGCTCATGGACACCTGCAATGCCAGGGGCACAGTTCTGTCACTGCCTACCTGGAGAGAAATGCTCTTCTTAAGCCTCGTTTGAAGAAGGACATATCGTAGCGCTCAGGAAACACCGCAGCTGGGAGTTCGTTCCAGAGCCTACATGTACGTGGAAGGAATGAACGCTGAAACCGAACTGTACTAGACGAGATTGGTTCCAGGTAATATGGATGAACTCTACTGCGATTGCGGGTGGTGCGATGGTAAAAAGGTGAAGAGGGCACCATTGCAAACAGTTCCTCAGAGCACTCTCCGTTAAAGAGCCGATAGAGCACGCAGAGAGAACCAAAGTCTCTCCTTTGCTCCAGCGTCTCCATTGAGGCCGTGATATTGGGATCACCGACGATGCGGAATGCACGCCTTTGCAGGGAGTCAAGAAGGTCGAGCTGATATTTGGGAGCTCCCGCCCAGAGGTGCGAACAGTACTCCATATGCGGCCGAATTTGTGCTTTATAGAGCATTAGCCGCTGGCTTGGAGTGAAGTACCGCTTGGCTCTGTTCAGGACGCCCAGCTTTTTGCTCGCCAATTTGGCTTTGTCCTCCAAATGACTCCCAAACTGTACTTTAGCAGAAATTTCCACACCGAGGATCCCAATACCATCGGACATACGAAGAGTAACTCCCTGGAACTGAGGCACTACGATAAATGGGTCCTTCTTCGCAGTGAATGTGCACACTTGTGTCTTCGTGGGGTTGAACTTAACCAAGTTCTTTGCACCCCATTCGGAGACTCGCCCTAGAGAGTCTTCGACTTCAGACACAAGTTGTAACCGCCTTTCTAGCAACGAACTCCGAGGGACATTCTGGTGGTCGGTATACCGCGCATCACCCGTACTGTCATCTGCATAGCAATGTATGTTCTCAATTGACAACATGTCATTGATATGCAGAATGAACAGGGTTGGGGAGAGCACCGAACCCTGTGGAACACCAGCGTTTATGGGCATGGTTTCGGAGCAGCAGCCGTCAACGACGACCTTAATGCTCCTACCATCCAGGAAGCTGGCTATCCATTTGCAGAGTCCCTCGGGGATTCCATATGATGGTAACTTCGTGAGAAGAGCTCTATGCCAGACCCTATCAAACGCCTTAGCGATATCGAGTCCAACGGCGAGAGCCTCACCTTTGCCCTCTAAGGTTTCCGCCCAACGGTGGGTCAGATAAACTAAAAGGTCACCAGCTGAACGGCCGTGACGGAAGCCGTATTGTCGGTCGCTAACCAGCTGGTGTTCTTCTAGGTACCGTAGGAGGCGGGAGTTGATGACCCGCTCCATAATCTTGGAGAGCAAGGAAGTTATCGCTATTGGCCTGTAATTTGACGGGTCGGATCGGTCACCCTTTTTGGGAATTGGGTGGACGTGAGCAATCTTCCACGAAGATGGAACCCTATTGTTCTGATAGGAAAGGCGGTAAAGGCGCGTTAGTACGGGGGTCAGCTCAGGGGCGCACGTCTTCAGTACCACTGCTGGGATGCCATCCGGCCCACTCGACTTATGGACGTTCAGGAGCTTAAGCTCCCGCCTGACCGCACGTCGTGTAATATGGATTTCAGGCAGAGAACTTTCACACCGAGGGATGGTGGGTGGTGTGGCTCCCCCATCGTCCATTGTCGAGTTAGAGGCAAAGAGTTCAACCAGGAGATTGGCCTTCTCTTTTGCGCTGTGGGTCAGGCTACTATCAGCTCTACGCAGTGGTGGGAGATTGTACTGGCAGAAATTACGTTGCCCAGTTTTGGCCAGCGACCAAAAAGCACGACTCCCACTGGGATAGCTTCCTAGTCGCTCGCCAACCCTGGCCACGTGTTCCGCCTTGGCTTCAGCAATAGCCTTCCTGTTGGATCTGGAAGCAGCGTTGTACTGACGCTTCTTCTCCGTCACACCAGGATCCCGACTTTTTCTGGCGTTTTCCCAGGCGATGTACGCAGATTGCTTGAGGTGGGCAGTCTTCCTGCAGGTATTGTTATACCAGGGACGACTGCGACCGCCAACAGGTATTTTGGCGTTGGGAATGAATGTTTTCATTCCATTCCATCGGAGGCGAAGCAGAGCTGCTTCCAGGGGTAGGATCCGAAGAATTCTCGGAGTTCATCCCAGTCTGCTGACTTATACCGCCAAACTGCACGACTGCCAGCCGCAGACGCGCGATGGGGCCGCGCAAGACTAGCAGTACTACGGACAAGGCAGTGATCCGATTATCCAAGAGTAGCATCGACCACAACCCTGTATCCGCTTGGTCGTGTAGTCAGCAGAAGATCCAACAGGGAGGCTTCATGGCTCTCTATATCTGGTATACGGGTGGGCTGTACGACCAGTTGAGAGAGGCCATAGGCCGAAGCCATGTTGAAGACAGTCCTACCAGGGAGGTCAGTGGTCCGGGACTTCAACCACTCTTTATGGTGAGCATTAAAGTCACCAAGGACCACCACCTCCGCAGATGGGTACTGCTCCAACGCTCGGTCAATCCCCTCTTGGACGTGCTCAAAAAGCTGAGCTGACCCTATTTCACTGGCATGGGACCTGTAAAGGCACGCGTAGATTCGGGTAAGGCCCCCATGGTCCACGCGCAACCATAGTAACGACAGGTCCCGATGCTCGAGGCCCCGAAGGCGGCGACAACAAACATCGCCCCTGACGAAAACGCACACCCCGGCTTTACGTAGGAATGTGTGTTCCAATTCGTAACCGGGGTATTTCAGGTATGAAATATCATCAGGGGCGCATATTTGCGTCTCCGTTAAGAAGAGCAAGGCAACCATTTCCACCGGGTCTCCCTGTACCGCGCGTCAACTCCTCACGCCCAACGAACACACTGAGACTTATAACTCTGCTAGTTTCGATTATCACCGAGACTCCTCACCACAAGAGGAACGGGAAGGGGGCATGAAGGAGCGACTGTCTCTGCCCTTCAATCGAAACGCAAGACTGCTTCACGACCGAAATAGGCAGAGTGGTGGTACCAACCCGCACAGTCCCGGCATTAAGTAGGTGAACCTAATTAGTACCGGGCCTTACCACAACTGTAATGGGAGAGGGAGGGAAGGAGAAGGACATCGACACCGCGGAGATAAGAGGTAAACAGCATCGAAGGCTCGAGAAGCCGGGGTCGCGCACCCGAGTCATCTGAAAAAGCAACCGCACAAGCTGCAGTTAGATAACCTCTCTGGCGTATAACCTCTCTGGCCTTCCTCGGCGTGTCTTCTTCTGATGAGGAGGACACGGCGATGATGAACGTGCTCGCGCCAAGGCGTGTGTGAGGGGCATTGGTGGGTTTTAGTCGGTAGGCCGCGGTTCCTGGCTGGCACTCTGCCCCCAGGGGCCGCGGAGAGTTCGACATAACTTCGCGCCTTCCCAAGCGCGGGGTATGAGTAATGCATTTCCCACCGAAAAAAGAAAGGGTTCCAAATTATAGGCCCCTTTTGAGAAAGTTCAATGAAGAGCAAGGTTTCGTCTGTAATCAATTTTTTTTAAATAAAAGAAAATTTTAATCTCGGGAAGGGATCGAACCCGCGTCTTCAACATACCGTGTTGACGCCTTGACCACTCGGCCACCGAGGTCTTACCAGCCCTGATGAAAATTCAACTGTATTGATATCTTTTGTACTCTGTTAACCAAAGTAATCTTTATTCACTCTTAAATTGGTAAAAAATAAAGCAAAATTATAAATTTTATATGAATCTCGCGCGCGAGTGTAAACACGCGCTCGTTCGTACGCGAGCCACGACGCGAGCCCCTTTGACTCGTGCCCAAAAAACTGCTCCCGACGCGAGCCTTGCGAGTGGCGAGAGGCGAGACGAGCCGCGAGCCGAGCCACGAGCTCAGTGTTTAACTTACACTCGTGTCTCGTGGCTCGTCTCGCGGTTCGCACGCGAGTGTAAGTGGGGTATTAGGTATACTAATTTATTATTTAATGTTCTGTAGTCATGATAAGATCATCCAGTCCTGTCAGTATGTATCCGTTCCGTAGTGTTTGCTTTAGTTTGATCAACTTGCTCGTATCCTTCTTGAAACCAGTTTATGTAGGTACCATCTTTAAAAACAAACAGGCAGAATTCCTAGGTACCAACTTATTTTGCGCGGGCAAATATTTTAATGAGATGTGCGAAAAGTTTAACATAGATGTAATTGTGTAAGACGGAACATAACTATGTTGTTATAGTTGATAGAAGTTAAATAATATATAATTATGTATTTAATGAGTTTGTTAAAAAAACTGTAAGTGCCCGACGATATTATTACTACCATATCAAAACTATAATGTGTGAATCTATGATTAGTCCTGTGTTTATACACGGTTATTTTTTATCACCCTGAAAAATTTAAGGGACGCTTCACGACATGGTATTAGAATGATTTAAATATGAATTTAAAAAAATAACTCATTTACTTAATTTTATATTAATTTTCTAAAAAATCAAAAAAATGCTGCACTAGTTGAGAGTAGCATTTTTAGAGATTATTTTTATTTTATTTTATTTTTTATATAATGATGGATGTGTCCTGAAGTGTCCCTAAAATTTTCCAGGGTGATAAAAAAATAACTGTGTATAAATTGTTTTCTTTAGTTTTGTCAATTTTTGTTTACCTTTGAAATAAAAGACTCCACTACTGAATTTCGAAGTTTGAAATTTCGATGTATGTTAGTTCTAAAGTATACGATTTCGATGTACGCCAGTTCGAATGTATATGATTTCGATGTACGGCAGTTCGAATGTATGTTAGTTCTAAAGTTTATGAGTACGATGTACGCCAGTTCGAAACTATACGGTAGCGAAATATGAAATTCCGACGTATATTAATTACAAAGTATCCCAGTGCGATGTATACGGTAATTCAAATAATTTTTTATACGATATGGAATAATTGATTATTAGAGTAGTTGATTATTAAGACGTTGATGTTTTTTTCCGAAAAACAATATAAAATAAATGTACCTACTAAAAGCATTTCTTTTCTAATTTAATTAATATTCTAAAAGTTAAGTTGTTATTTAATTAATCAGTATAAATCATCTAGAGTCTTTCAAGCAAATTTCATCAAAGTTATTAGAGAATTTGTATTATTTTGTTATTGACTGTTTTTGAGAAATAACATATGTTTGTTTATCTACGAAAGCGTTCTTCTACCTATATAGTGTGATCCAAAATTGAGACTAGTATTTTTATTAATTAGTTAAAGTTATAGATACTTAGTTAATATACGTCGGAATTTCTTACTTCGCTACCGTATAGTTTAGAAATGGCGTACATCGTACTCATAAACTTTAGAACTAACATACATTCGAACTACCGTACATCGAAGTCATATACTTTCGAACTGGCGTACATCGAAATCGTAAACTTTAGAACTAACATACATCGAAATTACAAACTTCGAAATTCAGTAGTGGAGTCGAAATAAAATAACTTATTGACACTGGTAAAATCAAGACAAACAGATTGACGTATTGATTATCAAAATTTGGTACGTAGGGTAGATTAGCCTGTTTTCGACCAATAGGCTAGTTGACCCTTTTTTAAAGTAGGGCTTAAAATGTTCATAATTGTTGTATTAGACCATAGCACATGAATATTATTTTTTTCGATGGCTAAAAAGTGCAAAAAATCTATTTTAAATTAAGATTTTCAATTTTGGACCGAAAACACGGTCAGCCATGATAGTCTGTTCATTATCTGTGGCAATGACGTCAGTCTTATAGTAAACAAAGCACGGGGGCGAAATAACCTCACAAAAACAATGCTTTCTATTAAATATCACAAAATATAGTAAAACTGTATATGGAACGGGACAATAGAACAAAAATATAGAATTATCTCTTCAAAGACTCCAGGAAATCTGTGGATTAGACGTACCCAGTGATATAGACATGCGAAATATTTGGTTAACACTCGCTTAAAGAAATCCTGTAATAGGGTAGTTGACTCATATCAAAATTTATTAAAATATTGTTTATTTCTAACAGTATTTGGCATAAGGTTCCACAATATACCGATTTTAATAAATAACAATGAATGATTGCTGTAAAATTTTAATTTGAAAATGCTAGAAATAATCTTTTTTTATCTCACGCCGTAAACGCTTTGATATCCTGTGGTCAGGGCCGTGACGTCAATCATATAGTAAACAAAGAAATGTCAAATTTGATTCAACAACTCGTCGATTTGCACTATTCTTTCCTAAAACTGGCAAAAAATCGTCCAAGTCTCCGTTATTATATTTGTAAATATCGTAAATTATTTGTATTAATAGCAAAATCAACCATTGATGTTGGATTTGTGAGAGCAGATAGTACAAATCTTCCGAAAATAGACAGATTGATGGTCAGGAGATTCTTTGTGTATCGCTCTAAACAATATAAGTACAGTTTCAATACTGTTATAATGAAGAACGGTTACAAGTGTACTTGTCAAGATTGTCACGCGGCAGAAGAGAGTTGCAAACATGCATTTTTGGTGTGGTTGCACCATCACAGTGAGGAGCTATTTTGTACAGCAGTTGAATGCTATTGGATAGAATTCTATCTCTCAAAAGTCAAATAAACACTAAAAATATTTACTTCAAGAGAAATGTTGAAAAGAAAACATCAGGATCATGTGTCAAATACCAGTGTAGTACTGCAAGAATTTGTAAATGAACATAAAAAGAGAAAGATTGGCAGTTGTTCATTTGTCAAGCATGAAGAAAATTACTGGGAGGAAAAATATATATACATTCACAGACACAGATTGTGACATATTTCTTAAAAAATATAAGACCTCTTCAATGAAGAAAGAATAAAGTGCATAGAAAACTAAACCACGAATCATCAATACAGAAGTGCTCTTTAGTTCGAGCTTCGTTATAAACAATAACAGCTTCCATGTGCTATAAAGTCAGCCAGTGCATAACACATGATGGTTCTTTTGTTGGGAAGATTTTTGGTGGAAAATCTTGCAGACACCTACGAGTATAATGAAATGTGGATAAAAGTTGAAAGATGAAGATTTGGGTTGAAATTTGCAAAATGTGACCTCATTTCTGATTAATACCCTGTAATAGTCTATTCAACAAACGGTATCCATAAAATTAGATTAATACAAAATTGTCATGCTCTTTTACTGAAGATAATGTTAATTATCAAAGACGGAAAACTGTGAACAGTATGCTTAACTCAAGTATAGATGCAGATGTTTTGTGCTAAAGCAAACAAAACTTATATAACTTATATACATTTGTGTTGCTAGCAGTATGTAATTTTGAAAACACTCAAAAGGTGACAATATTAACTATAATAGGTATTTGTTCTAACAATCTGTATGTCAAAAAACTTATTGATCAAATAGTGCCATTTTGGAAACTATACTACATTTTTCCTAAATTATATGAAAGTATTACTTCATAATAAATCACTTTACTATTATTTTGACTTTTATTACCTGCGACCTTAAGGCAATATATACAAATTAATAAATTTGATCTAACTCTATTCAACCTATTTGTACTTTTGGAACATATACTATATTTGAGTAACAATGATAAAAATGAGCAACAAACCTATAAAATATTATAAATCTTTTAAGGTGTAACAGAAAAATGAAACACATGTATTTCAAATTAAAATATTTTGATTCAACTTAAACCTTTACAAGTCATTATTGTCAAATAAACATAGAACATTTTTTTTTTGTGAAGAACATAATGACTAATGTAGTACAAAAATTTATTATGTCATCTTTAGATGTTAGTTATGTATAAAGTAAAGAAAAAAAAATTCTTTATATTATTTATTTAATAAGAAGGGTCTTGTAAATTAAGAAGAGCACAGGCTGACAACACAGCAATCACATTTAATATATTTGTATACGGCTTTAAAATGGATAAATTGCATATTCTTGCGTAAGCTGTTCTGAAATTTACCAGCCATGGTGGCCAGCAGGTTTAATCAGTGAAGATATAACATCTTTCAGTTTTACCAAACTGGACCTATTTACTTCTATGGTGCTTTGGTATATGAATACTTGAGTTATTTTGTTGACATAATGTTGTTCTAGTTGACGGGTCACATTTTGATGTTGTGGCTAAGCATGCACTGCTTTGTATTATGACTAGAACAACATTATGTCAACAAAATAACTCAAGTATTCATATACCAAAGCACCATAGAAGTAAATAGGTCCAGTTTGGTAAAACTGAAACATGTTGTATCTTCACTGATTAAACCTGCTAGCCACCATGGCTGGTAAATTTCAGAACAGCTTACGCAAGAATATGCAAGTTATCCATTTTAAGGCCGTATACATATATTAAATGTGATTGCTGTGTTGTCAGCCTGTGCTCTTCTTAATTTACAAGACCCTTCTTATTAAATAAATAATATAAAGATTTTTTTTTCTTTACTTTATACATAACTAACATCTAAAGATGACAATAAATTTTTGTACTACATTAGTCATTATGTTCTTCACTAAAAAAATGTTCTATGTTTATTTGACAATAATGACTTGTAAAGGTTTAAGTTGAATCAAAATATTTTAATTTGAAATACATGTTTTTTATTTTTCCGTTACACCTTAAAATATTTATAATATTTTATAGGTTTGTTGCTCATATTTATCATTGTTACTCAAATATATTAAATGTTCCAAAAGTACAAATAGGTTGAATAGAGTTAGATCAAATTTATTAATTTGTATAGGTACTTATATTGCCTTAAGGTCGCAGGTAATAAAAGTCAAAATAATAGTAAAGTGATTTATTATGAAGTAATACTTTCATATAATTTAGGAAAAATGTAGTATAGTTTCCAAAATGACACTATTTGATCAATAAGTTTTTGACATACAGATTGTTAGAACAAATACCTAGTATAGCTAATATTGTCACCTTTTGAGTGTTTTCAAAATTACATACTGCTAGCAACACAAATGTATATAAGTTTTGCTTTAGCACAAAACATCTGCATCTATACTTGAGTTAAGCATACTGTTCACAGTTTTCCGTCTTTGATAATTAACATTTTCTTCAGTAACAGAACATGACAATTTTGTATTAATCTAATTTTATGGATACCGTTTGTTGAATAGACTATTACAGGGTGTTAATCAGAAATGAGGTCACATTTTGCAAATTTCAACCCAAATCTTCATCTTTCAACTTTTATCCACATTTCATTATACTCGTAGGTATCTGCAAGATTTCCCACCAAAAATCTTCCCAACAAAAGAACCATCATGTGGGCTTTTGGTCGGAACTCGGTTGTCAAGGTGTAAATACGTGCAATTGAGTTTATTTCCAAATTTTTTTTTTATTTCATTGTTATTTCTGGTTTTGTGTTACCTTCTGTGTTTTTTTGTTGTGAAGTATTCCCGTTTGTGTAAGTTTTTTGTGTGCTATTACTCCTAGTGGTGAGGTCGACGACGATGTCGTCGATCTCACCCGAACCCCCTGATCCTGATCCAAACTCAGTGCCACAACCCATTGCTGAGGATATAATAATAACAAGTGATGAGTTAATCACACAAATTCAATCTGGCTCACGTAACAATCGAAAAAGGTCTATTATACATGATACGTCTGAAATCCCTAGTAAAATTAATCCCTCAGAAAATATAACTCCCTCTTACTCAATCCAACACACCTACACACATCCAAGTCTGACAGAAACAAGGAAATACTCTAACGTGGATAAAGGTCCGTTTCTGGTACATGTTTCACGCTCAGAACCGCATCCGAAGGCTGGCACTACAATTAACCCAATCCTTTTTGGAAAACTGATAGTTAATGGTAATATAAAAAATATTGTACAACAGGGAATTAAAAGTGTTGGCAGAAATCGCATTTCTGTACAGTTCACTAATGGTGAGGATGCCAATTCCTTCATTTCCAACCCAATCCTTGCAAATAAAAAATTTTCTGCAGTTATTCCCTCTTTCAACATCACTCGCATGGGAGTTGTTCGGGGTGTCCCAGCTGAGTGGTCAATGGAAGAATTTGTCCAATGTGTTGAATTACCAGAAGGCTGCGGCCATATTCTGAAAGCACGACGCTTCAACAGAAAAACTTTCAAAGATGGGGCTCCAGAATGGATTCCAACCCGCACTGTTGTGATCACTTTCTGCGGTCAAATTTTACCCTCCAAAATTTTTTGTTTTTATACAGCTCTCCCCGTAGAACTATATGAACTTCCCACTATCCAGTGTAACAACTGCTGCCGGTTTGGGCATGTAAAAGATCAGTGCCGATCCCAACCCAGATGTTACCGCTGCTCAAAGTCACACCAAGGTACTGTTTGCCAAGTTTCAGAAGACTCAGCTACATGTCTACACTGCTCAGGAAGACACTTTGCCACCAACAAATCATGTCCAGAACATACAAGGCAAAGATCAATAAAAACCACAATGTCACAAAACAATGTCTCATATGCTGAAGCTTCTGCCCGTTTCCCATCAGTCCGACAATCTTACTCCAATGTTCTCAGGGAAACTCTCCCAATAGTCTCATCTTCTCCCCGCACCAACTCAGTTATAAGCACTCCACCACCTCCTCCTTTCTCCCCTCTCACACCTCATCTTCCACAAACCCAACCACCATGTACACCAGTCACCCCTAAACAACCACATCATTTACTTAATAAGGGTTTTGATATAGATATTCATAAATCCCTGACCAGCTATTATGACCCCCCGGAACCCAACAATGGGGTAATGTTTACGTCCCAGTCTCCCACAGCTATTGACCCTTCAATAACCCCTCAATCTGCCCAGTATCTAGATACACTATTAACATTAATTCTGAAAATTATGGATAAATTCAACAATAATTCCCCACCGCCCAACGTTGCACAAAAACTGAATAAACTAATGGACATTATCAATAAAATTCCAACTAATACAATGGAATGCACGTAGCATCCGTCCTAAAAAACATGACATTTATGAGATGATTAACAGATTTAGACCTGCTGTTTTTGCTGTTTCTGAGACATGGCTTGCCCCTGACTCTCATTTTAGAGTCCCAGGGTACGCCTGCCTCCGAGACGATAGAGACGATGGATATGCTGGAGCAGCTATTTTGGTAAATAAGAACCTTACCTTCTCACGCATTCCTCTTCCAAATATACCTGCGGGTATTAATGCAGTTGCAGCGAAAGTCTCCAATTTAATAATTTTATCCATCTATATCCCTAATCCTAATTTGATATCTATTTCTGACCTACATTATCTATTTTCTAATTTACCTAGACCATTCCTGATCATGGGTGATTTTAACCTCTCCCATCCCATCTGGGGCGGTCCACACTACGATCCTGTAGCCAGCGATCTAATAGACCTTATGGACACAATGAACATCTCTTTGCTGAATGATGGTTCCCCTACCAGATGCACCGCTCCAGGTGCTAATGCTAGTGCAGTGGACCTTACTATGTGCTCCACAGATCTCCTTTCTCGATCCTCTTGGAGAGTTTTACCAGAAGCATTTGGTAGCGATCATTTTGCCATTTCAATTTTATTGTCCTTCCCTGCAGCTCTACATCGATCAGTACCACCACTTCTAAAATATAAGCTCAGTGGAGCCAATTGGGATTCATATGCTACAGACTCTGATATTAACATCTTATCTATACCTAGCGATAACACCTACAGTCTCCAAGAAGAATATGATATATTCCAATCCTCATTAGAAAAAGCAGCTAATGAAAATATCCCATTAAAAAAGGACAAAGTGGGTGGTAAGATCTCTCCTCCTTGGTGGGATTCTGAGTGCACTGAGATGCAGAAACGTCGTAAAGAGGCAGAGTCAAAGTACCGTATGGCAATGTCCATTGAAAACTTCATTAATTTAAAAAAAGTAACAGCCATTGCAAAGCGGTATTTTAAAAAAAAGAAAAAATCAGCATGGTTTAATTTATCTCAAAATCTTTCCCCTCGTACTCCATCTACAATAATTTGGAGATTCATTAAACGTTTTAGGGGTTGTTATTCTATTTCTGCAGATTCAAACAATGACAATATCTGGATTGAGGATTTCCTCCGTAAATTGGCGCCACTTGATGTTCCCAACAATGACTGTTTTCCAACCCCATACCCTACAACAATCTCCCATCATCCTTTCAATAATCCTTTCACTTTGCCGGAATTACATTCAGTACTTGAACAATTAAGGGACTCCTCCCCTGGTTTGGATGGCATCCCATATTCTTTTATTTCTAAGGCTGGGCTTTTTACCAAACAGATGTTCTTGAAACTTCTGAATAGGTGTTTTGAATCTGGTTGTGTTCCTAGTTCCTGGAAAAATCAGCTGATAATTCCTATTTTAAAGCCAGGTAAAGACCCTTCAAGGGCAGAATCTTACCGCCCAGTAGCATTATCCTCCACTCTGTGTAAGATTATGGAACACCTACTTAAAAGAAGACTTGTTTGGTTTGTTGAGAGTAACAATATCTTGAGCAATACCCAATTTGGCTTTAGGAGGGGAATGAGCACTATGGATAACCTAGCCATTCTTACTACTGATATTAGAACAGCCCTTTCTAAAAATCAATTTCTAGTTGGAGTATTTTTAGACATCTCCTCAGCATATGATAATATGATTCTTCCACTACTCAGGCAAAAAATGCAACAGCTGAGTATTCCTGAGAGGCTTACACATTTTATATGTAACTTACTTATGGAAAGATCTATTCAGGTGCGTACCCATGATGCTCTTTCCCCTCCAAGACAGATATGGAAGGGCCTTCCACAGGGCTCCGTTTTGAGTCCCCTCTTGTATAACATCTACACTTGGGATCTGGATAGAAGTGTTAATTCCTTCTGTAACATACTTCAATATGCTGATGATATTGTTTTGTATTCTGCCTCATATTCTCTAGAAGAAGCCACTAGCAAACTTAACCAGGCCCTATCTTATTTGAAAGACTGGCTGCAGAACCATGGTCTTAACATCTCAGTGGCCAAAAGTAGTACAGTTATATTCACTAGAAAACGAATCTTTCCTAATATTGACATCAAATTTTGTGATCAATCAATACCAATCAGTACTCAAATTAAATTTTTAGGCATAATATTTGATAAAACCTTATCCTTTAAACATCATTTAAATTATATTAAAATTAAGTCAGAAAAATCTCTTAATGTATTACGATGTTTGTCAGGTGTATGGTGGGGAGCACACCCCCGTACCCAGAAACTACTTTATAATGCGGTGGTTCGTAGCCTTTTTGAATATGGATCTTTAATCCTGGATCCCTGCAACAAAGAAGCTTCAATGGCTCTAGACAGAATACAATTTAAATCATTACGCATAATACTAGGAGCAATGAAATCTTCACCCACCAATGCACTACAGGTTGAAGCAGTCGATCCTCCACTAAACTTACGCAGAAATTTTCTCTCTGACAAGTATCTATATAAGGCCTTTCAAAACAAGAATCACCCTTTGATAGCTAAATTAAAACACTTGTCCTCAGTCATTCACCAAAACCCTTTCTGGGCAAATAAAGAACCTCCTACCCTAATAAGAAGCTTAGATAAAATAATAAAACTCAATTTTAATTTTCACCAAATAAATTCAACTATTTTAACAACTACTTCCTTTGAGGCTCTTTTATTCAAACCAAGTATTATATTAGATTTAGGTATTGATAAATTTTCCCCTGGTGCTAATACTATGCTTCTTAGAAAAATTGATAATAATTGGAGTGACTGGAATATATTTTTTACAGACGCTTCTAAGTCATGCGATGGTGTTGGTGCAGCGGTTTACTTCCCAAAATATAATGTATTTTTAACTTTTAAATGTCCCTCTATATCATCAATATTCACAGGAGAATCAGTAGCTCTATATGAGGCCATTAAATTCATTTTTTCGCACAAATTTAGCAAATCCATTATTTTCTCAGATTCTCTTAGCTGTCTTAAAGCTTTGATCTCTAATCCTTTTGTAAGTAATAATAAATCTCCTCTTATCCTACAAACTAAACAGCTGTTACTGCATTGTCACGAAAACAACCTTTCTGTTGCTCTTGCCTGGATCCCTAGCCACTCAGGTATAGCAGGTAATGACACTGCAGACGCCTCTGCCAAGGATGCGGTTCTGACGGGCTGCAACGATCACTACAAAACCTATATATACGACCTCTGTTCACTGGCTAGAGAGCATCTTATGACAGACTGGAAAAAATGCTGGGTTAAATCAAAAACTATCAAGGGTAAATATTACAGTAACATTCAGCCAGATATTCCTTCAAAACCATGGTTTTCCCATTACCCTTGTGCTGACAAACGCACCACCTCAATTATAAGCAGACTAAGACTAGGACACTCTTGCACGCCCCTCCATCTTTATAAAATTAATATTCGTGACTCGCCCACATGTGATTGTGGCACTGAGGAGGGAACTACTGATCATATCCTATTTAACTGTCCAAAAAATCCTATTTCCTTGTATGATTTGTTATCTCCCTTTATTCCGCGCCCTATAAATGTCAAGTCTCTTTTAACCATGTTGAACTACCCCATTTTAAAAATCCTCTGTAAATATATCACCACTTTTGACATAAAACTTTAATGATATCCTACCTCCCTCCATTCCCAGACCTATAAATGTTGAAATTACTTTTTTTGTAATTATATATATTCACTTTTGATTTCTGTGCTTCTATGTTGTTATGTTATTGTGACGTCTTGTTTTGTCCTTTTTCAGGTAACCCAAAACAATATCATTTTTACCCTTTCGGCCATATTTCCAAAAATAAATTCATTAACAGTATTTTATCCAAAACTGGAGCTGCAGCAATGGTTGTGTTAGCGACCGATTGCCATATATAAAGAAGTGAAGTGAACCATCATGTGTTATGCACTGGCTGACTTTATAGCACATGGAAGCTGTTATTGTTTATAACGAAGCTCGAACTAAATAGCACTTCTGTATTGATGATTCGTGGTTTAGTTTTCTATGCACTTTATTCTTCCTTCATTGAAGAGGTCTTTTATTTTTTAAGAAATATGTCACAGTCTGTGTCTGTGAATGTATATATATTTTTCCTCCCAGTAATTTTCTTCATGTTTGACAAATGAACAACTGCCAATCTTTCTCTTTTTATGTTCATTTACAAATTCTTGCAGTACTACACTGGTATTTGACACATGATCCTGATGTTTTCTTTTCAACATATCTCTTGAAGTAAATACTTTTAGTGTTTATTTGACTTTTGAGAGATAGAATTCTATCCAATAGCATTCAACTGCTGTACAAAATAGCTCCTCACTGTGATGGTGCAACCACACCAAAAATGCATGTTTGCAACTCTCTTCTGCCGCGTGACAATCTTGACAAGTACACTTGTAACCTGTTCCTCATTATAACAGTATTGAAACTGTACTTATATTGTTTAGAGCGATACACAAAGAATCTCCTGACCATCAATCTGTCCATTTTCGGAAGATTTCTACTATCTGCTCTCACAAATCCAACATCAATGGTTGATTTTGCTATTAATACAAATAATTTACGATATTTACAAATATAATAACGGAGACTTCGACGATTTTTTGCCAGTTTTAGGAAAGAATATTAGTGCAAATCGACGAGTTGTTGAATCAAATTTGACATTTCTTTGTTTACTATATGAGTGACGTCACGGCCCTGACCACAGGATATCAAAGCGTTTACGGCGTGATATAAAAAAGATTATTTCTAGCATTTTCAAATTAAAATTTTACAGCAATCATTCATTGTTATTTATTAAAATCGGTATATTGTGGAACCTTATGCCAAATACTGTTAGAAATAAACAATATTTTAATAAATTTTGATATGAGTCAACTACCCTATTAGTGGAGTTGCCAACTTTAGGAATAAAAATATGTGTGTTCTGACATGTATTTTGTATCAAAATAAATTGTGGTAACTCCTCATATAGTCTATTTTTAATAATTATATATTTTATAATAGTCAAATTAACAGTTTTTTTTATTATTAAATCCAAGCGTCAAATTGCCGATTTTACCAGTTTTCGACCAAAAACTCTAGTTTTCGTCCATCTGTTGACCAGTTTTCGACCAATTAATTAAGAAAGATTTTTATTAATAAAAGTATGATAGAATATATATATTTTTTAAATAAAAATACTAAAATAATCAGCTTTTAATATTTATTAAGGCTGTGTCTATTTGAACCCGGGTCCTAATCATCATCATCGACCTACACTCGTCCACTGCTGGACATATGTCTCCCCTAATGCACGCCACCGCTCCCGATCTTCGGCTACTCTCATCCAGCCCACTCCAGCCAGCCTACATATATCGTCATCCCATCTTGTCGCAGGGCGTCCCACACTACGTTTACCGAGTCGCGGTCTCCACTCAAGCACCTTACGACTCCAACGGCCGTCAGTTCTGCGACTCATTAGGCCAGCCCACCGCCATTTCAGTTCACTAATTCGGTGGGCTATGTCGGTGACTTTGGTTCTCTGACGGATCACATCATTTCTGATACGGTCTTTCAGAGATACTCCGAGTATAGCCCTTTCCATAGCACGCTTGGTGACTTTAAATTGGTGGACTAGTCGAGCCGTGAGTAGCCACGTCTCGGCACCGTATGTCATAACTGGGAGGACGCACTGGTCGAAGACTTTCGACTTAAGACACTGAGAAATGAGTGCCGAGAAGACATGTCCAAGCTTACGAAATGCTGTCAAGCCCAGCCGAATTCTTCTGTTGGCCTCCCTCTCGAAGTTGTTTCTGCCTAGTTGAAGAGTTTGCCCTAGGTACACATATTCCTGTACAACTTCGAGAGATACTCCATTTACTACAACCTGTCCCAGATCAACGAGCTCGTTGAACATGACCTTGGTTTTATCCAAGTTTATCCAGAGACCGATGCGTTCGGAAGACTCAACCAGGTTGTTCACCATCTCTTGTAAGTCTTGCAGAGTTTCAGCCATAATGACGATATCGTCCGCGAATCGTAAGTGTGAGATGCACTCGCCGTTTATATTAATGCCACGTCCTGTCCAGTTGAGCGTTCCGAATACATCATGCAGCGCAGCGGAGAAAAGAGTTTCGGTGATATTACATCCCCCGGCCTCACACCACGTCACAGGAGGATAGGCTCAGTTTGACCATTCTGGACAACGACGAACATATAAGCAGCGTCATACAAACATCTCAGCATTTCGATATATCGCCAATCAACTTGGAACCCGGCCTGCTCCGGAGGTTGAGCTTCGTCAAGTCTTCGTGTAAGACGGTTCGAGACGACTCTTGAAAACAACTTATAGACATGGCTCAAGAGTGAAATTAGTCGATAGTTCTTCAACAAAGTCTTGTCGCCCTTCTTGAAGAACAATACGCCTAAACTCCATGTGCCATGCCTTAGGAGTTCTCCCGGAGAAAAGAATACAATTAAATATACGCTGGAGTTCCTTCAGTATCGGCTTGCCAGCAGCTTTCAGAAGCTCCGTTGTGACTTCATCCTCCCCCGGGGCTTTTCCATTTTTAAGTTGCCCAAGAGCCTTCTCGATTTCGTCTAGGCTGATGTCTGGGAGATCCTTCGTTGCATGGCGGGTTAAGGTGGCTCTTGGATCCTTCTCATCCGGCGCGGGACGGGGTGAGTGCGACGCGTATAGCTGACTGTAGAAGGTGCTAGTGCTAACTTCCGAAAGAATCTCACATTTCGAAGCGACGATTTCTCCGTTTGCTTTGGTCAACTTCGTCAACGGGTCCTAATCGGACATCTATTTATTCCCTTAGATTATTCCTAATCAAATCCGGAGTATGAAAACATGCAGTTTCAATTCAGATTCATGTGGTCACAATATCTAACCTTTTTTTTAAGGAGGGGTAATGTCTTTACGATTCGACAAGGGACTGAAAAGCTGACAAGGCCGCCCCAAGGATATGCCATTGGACTCGGGTATTAACCCCGACCTGGCTAAACCACCCTCCAGCAACTTTTAACTCCATAGAGGCACAATCAGGATCGGCGTTAGCCATTCCCCGAGTGCGCCCACTGCAGACTGGCACGACGGTGAGCCAGCATCACTGACCCAAGCGCAGGGCCTTACTCTACGGAGGGGTCGCCAAGTGCAATAATGCCCCAGACGGGCAGGCCAGGGGTAGAAAAGTAATGTCTCCCAACCGGTTGTCGGCCGGCCGGGCCATTTCATCCCCAGCTTGCTTGAATATTACTAATTAAATTTAAATATTTTTACAATGAATTTCTAATTAGAATGTATAATAATATTTATGAAATAGCTTCAATTAACTTTAAACTTTAACTAACCAAAAAACGGTCGATAATTGGAATGATTTTACACTTTAAGTAGGTACCCAATTTTCGACCAACATGACTTTTCGAATTTTCGAAGTATTTATTTAAAAAGAAAACACAATCTAAAATTTATTTTGATTAAGAAGTGGGAGTTAATTAGAATTCATTCAAATAGTTTTGAATAATTAATTCAATTCTTTTGATTTTAGCTAAACGAAAAAAGGCAGTCGGAAACTGGGATGATTATACCATATTTCTAATTTTCGACCAACAACATTGTTTGTCATATTCAGTTTATATTAACAAAGTAAAATATTGGACGAAAATTGGCCATTAGATAATATATGTAAATAAAGCTCACATTATCAAATTAGATTTAATATCTTTCCATACATTTTAATACAACATAGAAATCTTATTTGTAGGTGCCTTACCTATTTTTCGACCACCCGGTCGAAAACTGAATTTTTTGAGTAAAGCGTGTACCCTTTCTTGACCACCTCATTTTATGAATTTGGTCATGAAATTTACGTTAAAATCTAATTAATCCACACAATAAAGGTCATAAACTAGCTGCATAAACAATAAATAATCCAATATTACTTAAGATTAATTAAAAACTTTCCGTACAAGTAGTGGCATCTTACTATTTTTTTCTTAATATTCAACGCATGTGACGCTCTCCGCTGCTAACCTCAGACAAATAATTGGTTAGTTTTCGCAGCTTTCGTTCAATTCTTCTAGTTTGTGTGTGTGGGGGGGAACAATGTATTCAGGTTGCTACTTGTTCATGTTTTGGTGATGCAAGTATACCAATATTACTATTTTTGTTCATTTAACAAGGGAGGACCGTTAAATGGTCGAAAATTGGCAGTGGTCGGGAAACAGGCGCATCTACCCTATAGCGCCATGAAGAAATAATCATACAATAGGCTCATAAACTTGTTTCCGTCTTGCAGTAGAGTAAAAACACGTCGCGAAAACGTTTTTGTAGATTATTAAATAATATATAAACTCTAATAACATTTACCAGGCATAAGAGTCATGTAGACATTTCTCACGAGAGTGACATTATTGGCCTTCAATCTCTTCAATGCTTCGTAGTACTGAATTGCGACTGACTTCATATCTTGTGTACCTCTACCATATATGTCACCATCAGGCGTCAAATGTCCCGAAAACGGTGGGTATGTCCAACCATCCTGGAAGAAAATATCAGAAATAATTACGTAAACCTATGATACTTTCAATTAAAGTGGTTGTAAAATAACCCCTAACTGTTTACTTTCCTGCTTGTATAATGCACTGCCAACATCACTACACCTACTACTATTAATACTGTTCCTAGGAGGTATTCGACATAATTTCCAAGGCCGCTTTCCAGCATCGGCACCGCTCCCCATCGGGAAAGAATTTTATCCTCATGCCTTAGAACTAATAATGGTCGCGTAGGAAGTAGGTGTTTATCTCAGGTTTATCTGGCGTCGAGAGCGCATGCGTTCAATTTGCGTAGATCTTAATTTCGTTTGACGGAAATAAATATGTTCGTTGATTATGAAATTTTCATTGAAAACAAATCTCAAAGGAAATCGAGCGCTCACGACGCTCAACACCAGACGAATGATTCAAAAATTGATCCCCTGGCGTCAAATTTCATCTGCGCTCGATTTCTGCTTATTTTCCAAGAAAATCGAATTAATAAGGATTTTCGTAATATTTTTTTGATTTGCATTGAAAACGATACGAAAATCAATAGAAAACAAACGCTCGAAGCCAAACGAATGATTCAAAAATATTGCTCCAACTTGTGTAATGAACTCCTTAAACATGTTTTCTTAATATATGTAAGATATGTAAGTACTTATATCAGGGGCTTTTTATATTCAAAGAGAAAGCGATACCTATATCAGGGGTATGCACTAGTTCAATTCAATTCAATTCAATTCAAAAATCTTTATTCAACATAGGCCTTTACAGGCACTTATTGACGTCAAAACAAAGCAACACATTCTAATTTAAAGGAAACATATTAACCTTGTATGTGCATACATCCTGAATATAATCAGGATGTCTGCAAATACAAGTAGGAATGAAAAAAAAAAAAGTTTATTCTACACCTGTTCGGAAATTGGGAGGCCTTCTCGAGAAGAACAGGCAAGAAACTCGAAAGGTCAAATTTTTTATCTCCTCTTTTAAATCGCCATTTACAATATAGGTTCTGTTACATAGTCATTGAAAGTTATAAAATACATTCAGTAAGTATGCTTACATACACTTAAAATGTCAGAAAAACATGATAAGCTTAACACTAAGCATTATACAATAAATTATGTTGTTACCAAACATGACATCTGATAACTAGTCTAGCTAATTCCATATCGTGTGGTCACTTAAATAATCATTCACTTTTTAATAACCTTTGTTCATGAGAGTCTTTTTAACGTGAACTTTAAATTTATGAATTGGTAAATCGGTGATACTTTGTGGAAGCTTATTATAAAATGCTACACACCTCCCTAGAAATGAACCACTAGTTTTATGAAGCCTGTAAGTTGCAACGGCAAGCTTATTTTTATTTCTTGTGTTTATATTATGGTAATCACTATTTTTAACGAATGTAGCATAATGCTTGTGTACATAAACTAAATTGTCATAAATATACTGACCGGCTAAAGTTAAGATATTAATTTCTTTGAACAATTCTCTAAGTGAGTCCCTAGCCCGTAAATTATAAATGGCGCGAATTGCTCTCTTCTGTAACACAAAAATTCTTTCAATATGAGCCGCCGAACCCCATAACAATAATCCATATGACATAATACTATGAAAATAACTAAAATAGATTAATCTCGCCGTTTCAACATTAGTTAAAAGCCTGATTTTCTTTACTGCGTACGCCGCCGAACTTAGTTTGCCAGCCAAGGATTCAATATGTGGGTCCCATTGTAACCGTGAATCTAAAGTAATGCCTAAAAATTTCGTGTTATTTACAAGGTCAACTACATCCTTATTCATATTTAAGTGGGTATCAATCTGCCTTACATTTGGCAAAGAGAATTTAATGCATTTCGTTTTCTTAGAATTCAATGACAAATTATTAGTTGTAAACCAGAACAGAACTATAGAGAGAGCATCATTTACATCGTCAGAGCATTGTTTCCCTCGGTCAACCTTAAACAATAATGATGTGTCATCTGCAAATAATACAGTCTCACATAAGTCTTTAATGTAATAAGGCAGGTCATTGATGTAAATTAAAAAGAGTAATGGACCCAATATTGATCCCTGGGGTACCCCCATAAGAATAGGTGCACTGGCAGACTCCGATTTATTAACGACAACTCTCTGCAATCTGTCAGATAAATATGATTTAATAAGACTTACTGCTTCATTTGAAAAACCATAATGTTTAAGTTTATGAATAAGCGTTTCATGACTTACACAGTCAAACGCTTTGGAGAGACAGTCAAACGCTTGTCCTCCCAAGCATCAAAAATATGTTTAAGAAGTGCTATTCCGGCGTCAGTAGTGGATTTTCCTTTGGTGAAGCCAAACTGTTTGCCATGTAGTAATTTATTTGTTAATAAATGACTTAATATCTGGTTATACATTATTTTTTCGAAAATTTTGCTTAATATTGGTAATATTGAAATAGGTCTAAAATTCGAGGGATCTTTTTTATCTCCAGATTTAAACAAAGGTATTAATTTGCTGTATTTCATTAGATCAGGAAATATGCCCTCATCAACACAAGTATTAAAAATTAGCGCTAACTGAGGAGCTATTTCATTTATAATAGACTGAATTATGTGAGTCGAGATGCCCCAAAGATCTTCCGTCTTTTTCTTGCTAAGCAAACGGAAAGTTTTCAAGATAGTGATCGAATCAACATGGCTAAATTTCAAAGTTTCGCTGCACTTATCTACACTTGACTCCAGGAGGGTGACCGCCACATTGGAAGATGAATTTAGATTACTGGTAGTTATAGTAGGAATTTCAGAAAAGTAATCAACAAAAGCGTTGGCAACTTCATTGTCCGACTTAATAATGTTATTGTTTATTTCTAACGAGAATGAGTTTCCAGAATATTTTACTTTCCCGGTTTCTTGATTTATAATATCCCATGTTGTCTTAATTTTATTTTTCGACATATTTATTTTATTAAATATGTACAGAGATTTAGCAGCCAAACAAGCATTTTTAAAAGTTTTTGAGTATTTTTTAACATAATTTAAAAAAACAGGATCAGTGGAAGCTGCTTTTTGTGAATAAAGTTCATATAGCTTTCTCCTACTCTTATAGATACCTGGTGTAGCCCAGTCACTAAATTTCGTCCTATTTTCGTTTAGTTTAATTACCTTTTGTGGAAATATGTTGTTACTTTCAGTTTTCACTAAATTAAATAAATTATTGTATAAGACATTGGCATCTTTATTTATGGTCGGCAGAGATGAGATTTGAGATGTTATTTTCCTTTTAAATTTACTTAAACTACGTTTTGGTATTGGTCTACACATTATTTCACCTTCAGAATTAACATGATGGTGTTTAATACAGGCTAATTGACCACTATGGTCAGAGTTAATAAAGCTTATTACAGCACATTCCAAGATTTCACAATTACAAAAAATATTATCTAAGCATGTGGCTGATGTAGGTGTTATTCTGGTTGGTTGTTTGAATAAATAATGCAAATCAAACGATTTGAATAAGTTAATAAAATTATTAGACAGAGAAGATAAATCTAAGATATTTATGTTAAAATCTCCACATATAACTATTTTCTTATTTTTTCTACACACTATTTGCAAGACATCCTCCATAGTGGCCTCAAATTCCAGATAGTTGCCCGACGGAGGTCTGTACACACAAACTATTATAAGATTATTAAGCTCCACACACGATATCTCAATAATTCTTTCGATTGAGAGTGATATTACATCTTTGCGTTCTTTATAATGAAAAATATTTTTTAGAATAATTAAAGATCCACCTCTTATTGCGGACTGTCTAACAAATGAACTTACAATACTGTAATTATCAAAAGTAATAAATTCATATTTTTTAAGCCAATGTTCGGTAACACATAATATGTCGATATTTTCATCTGATAAAAATAAATTAATTTCTAAGTCTTTGCCAGAAAAACCTTGAATATTTTGGTGAACAATGCGTAAACAATGAGGCCCTTCTATTGTCAATACATGGCTAGAGATATCCTCTATTGTCTTATTTACTAATTTAAATTACTTGAAACAGATACCAAACTATCATTGAGTGTATGATGCTCAATAGAAGCATTGTCATTTTGGTTACCAACCAAGTTCTTGGTTGAAGTTAAAAAATAAAATTTTAGCACAGAAGCTAATTGTTTAATACAATATCTAGATAGACATATTCTATCATTGGTCAGATAGAATTTATTAGTCACACATGTCAATTTATTCATGTCAATAATATGAATTTTATTATTGTAACTAGCCATGGTATGTAATGTCGAATTTAACTTAAATATTAACTTATTTTCCTCTGTTGTAAACTTATTACAATAGGGAAATGTGAACATTACAACACTTTTGACATTTAAATTATTAACATAAGTTAAAAGTTTTTGCAGGGAATATTTATTTACACCAATTTTATTCCCTAACAGTATGATTAGGTTGTCATTGTCATTAAAATCATAATTAATAATACTATTTATTATTTCATCAAAGGAAGAGCCTGGCATACATATATTTATGACAGATTGCTCTAACTGACTGTTTAATAAGCAGCCCATACCTTTTCCAACTTCATCACTAAACATAACATAGGCGATAGGGCGCTAAATGAGTCCATAAATATCTGCATACCATCAGGTGATGCCACGCTTTTTTGTAACTTTAATATTGAAAAAAAAACACATTTGAGCATGGGCTTAGTGATATTGAGCGTACTCATTGTGAGTTTTACACACCTATAGTGCCTATACTGTATTAGCGTAGATTCCCAATTATTTTACGAAAAAAATCTTAATAATACGAATATATTTACAGACTCCTGAGCTGGCACGACGTCCATATGAGAGTTGAGCATGATGCCATATGCGTCAGGGTCACTGCCCGGCCATGTGATCACCAACACTGGCATCCCCGGTTTGTACTCATGTTTCGTCAAGGTTACGTTCTGATCGTCGGCGAGCTTTTGCCAAAAATCAACAGCTGGTTCTGAAGAAAAACAATTACTATCACACTTATATCGTTAAACATTTCATGTGATTTAAAATCACCTCACGGTCCAAAGCCATTTCAGGAAATGGCATGATTATTACTATATTAAAGCGCTGCTTTTGATAGAATTTAGTACCTACTCTAATTGTTAACGGCCGTTCGCTCACAGTACATCAAATTATCAAAAATTTCTCCAACAGATTCAATACTAGCACAACAAAGGAAGGTTCAAACTTATTTGAAGAAAAGTCATGGTTTGATAGCGCATGAGGTGAAATGCGTACCGTATTCACGCAGGGGGATTACTCTCTGTCACACCATTTTGTCACACCAGTGTGACACAGAAGAATTTTTTTCCTGACAGTCACACCAGTGTGACAGAGAAGAATTTTATTCCTCACAGTCACACTATCATATTTTGACGACAAGGACAAGTATTGTTAACTTATTCAATCCCTTTCGGCCCGTTAGATTCTATTACCGTTAGTTCCAGTCAGTTCATCACGTGGGTTCCCCTAAACGTTCACTAACCGGAATGTCCACCTTCTTTAAACGTTCACGTCTCTGACCCTCTACTTAGGTGGAGCGTTAAAAATTCTTTAAAAAATGAGATGGATCCACTCACTCTCTTATGTAACATCACACGAGAGAGTGAATGGTTTCATCTCATTAAGAGTAAGTTAGATCGTCCAGTATGCAGCCTGCGCACGGCAGCTAAAGTGAGCAGACATGCGCAACGATGACGAATCTTAGCATTACTACCAATTTTTTTCCTGTACTAATACTTTTTCTAAGAACCGTGTCGTCCTTTTGAATAACCTTTCTTTTACCAGAGGGAGAATCAGTACCAGAGTCGTCATACTGTATCTACTTGTAGGGGTAATAGATATGCAAGTCTTTCAGGAACCACTAGGTATAGCCACTACCATTAGGTGGGCATCCTGCTTATTTGCCAACTTTTGTAACTCAAAAAATAAAGAAGTAACTCAACAGAAAGTGAAAGTTAGCTAGTTCCAAGACATTCCGGATTTCCATACACGCAAATGCTTTTACGAGGGAAATCATCAGAAGGTTTTAACTTTACCTTGCAGGTTTTAACTTTAACTTTATCTTATGGTAGTACGGGAGCACTTTACATTTCTGGGAGAATATCAACTCCAAGAAAACATTTAGAAATTAAAAATTAATCGATCAGCCTTAAAATCAACACTTAACAATAATTTAAAAGCTTAATTATGAGGCAACAGAAAAACACACACACACAAACACGTACATACACATGCACACAACATACACATGCGCACACACTAACACACACACACACATACACACAAACAGACAGACACCGAGATACAAGCATACACTAACACACCTGAGCGTATATCCAATAACAATACTAAAAAAAATAAATTAAATGTAAAAAAACCTTTCTAAAAACAAGCTTTTATTTAAATGCGCTAAAGAGAATTAATAAACTTTTACACTAAAACTTTTACTTATAACGTCATTTCACATTTGACACAATTTATATGACATAAAAGCTTGTCGCGAGATTTACTTGTGTGTAGTAACTTAAAAGTACTTAAAAGAGTACTTTTAAGTACAGACTCGTATTTACTTTGAAAATTGTAATGTATAAAATTATTCACATCAAATTATTTAATTTACGTGTTTATCTACAAAAGTAAATCTCGCGACAAGCTTTTATGTCATATAAATTGTATCAAATGTGAAATGACGTTATAAGTAAAAGTTTTTTCAACACACTTCCTCATAAAGTGGCTCTAATCCCATGGCAATTAGGCACATAGTGACACCTATAATCAAACTGTGACTTTTTCATTACTATTATTCACGAGTGAGTAATAGTTTTTTTTTATATTATTGGTTGAGTTACGCTTACACTTGCGCTAAAATGCTATCCGCGAAAAGCCCAAAAAAAAGAAACCTCATTTTTTAGTCTATGGCCGATGCGCGCGCATAGGAAAACTGATTAATTTTTCCCGCCATTACGAAATTTATTAGTCTATGGCCGATGCGCGCGCATAGGAAAACTGATTAATTTTTCCCGCCATTACGAAACATTTTTCACAACTCGTCTCGTTTTCTCTTTTGAAGTTATTTAGTTAGTTATTAATTAAGATGTCTGCAAATACAATTTATGAAGAAAATTATTTATGTTGTACACCGCCCGATATAAGATGTGAAGCCCAGAACGTTATGGAAAGTTTACTACCAGAAAACTCAAAGGAAAAATATCTATTAGCGTACCAAAATTTCATACAATGGCAGAACAACAAGAATACGCAGTCTTTTTCAGAAAATGTGTTCATGGCGTACTTTAAAGAATTATCTTCTAAGTACAAACCTAGCTCTTCACCATACACGGTCCATTCTATGATATTGTTAAGAAGTATGAAAGTTTGCGTTCGCCAAAAACAAAAAATGACCGTTTCTTTCTAAATTACCAGAATGGTAAATGTACCTGTCTTTCTAAATTACCAGAATGGTATAAACAAATTTGGTTCTATGCCTAAAGAAATCGCTAAGTTTTTGGGTTTAGTAGATGCTGAGAGCTACACTGGACATAGTTTCAGAAGAACTTCAGCTACATTGCTGGCAAATTCAGGAGCTGATATAATGACTTTGAAGCGACATGGCGGGTGGCGATCTAGCAATGTAGCAAATCATACGTAGAAGATTCCATACAAAACAAGAAGGAAATTTGTGCAAAAATCACAAAAAGAATTAAACTTGATTCTGAGACGCATCCTACTGGCGAAATACCAAGTACGTCCAATGATTGGATTTCACCTACCTACACGAATAATGAACCATCACAAATAACAATAGAACATGAAAGTATTTCAATAAATAATCTATCTGATGAGACCGCTATGTCATCAAAAATAGTTAATTATAATTTTACTAACTGCACATTTACTAATTGTTTCTCTAAGTAAACTTTTTATCTACTATGTAAAATGGTTTTTTATTTAAGTATTGTTTTATTCAGAAGTGTGTTGAAAAACGTTGTATGATACACGTGTGTATTGATGGTTACCGTCCTCGGCTTCTTAAGACCCTCGCCTGACGGCTCGGGCCTCAATGCGCCTCAGCGGTAATCACCAACATTACACACTTGTACCATAATGTACTACAGTGTAAAAGTTTATTAATTCTTTTTAGCGCATTTAAATAAAAGCTTGTTTTTAAAAAAGTTTTTTTTACATTTAATTTATTTTTTACTTTTTAGTTATCACTGGACACGTTTCTCAGTCTGTTCATCTCATTCAACGCATCATTGTTGCAAGGTCGTTTGCCGGAACGTCTATACAGAATTTCAGCACAATCGGTTAAAGATATCTACTTCAAAATTGATTTTCAAGCTTTAGAAGTCCGCCATATTGGATAAATAGTGACGTCACATTATTTTTCGAGTTACAATCAAGACCAAGACCAAGACCTTTTATTTGATACCTATATTGTAGGGGTTTATTAAAAATAATTGATCCGCCATCTTGGGTATGCCGCCATCTTGGATTTAAAATGACATCACACAATCAACCATGCATTGTCATCCAAACTGAACGTGTATACAAAATTTCAGCTCAATCGGTTAAAGATATCTGCTTCAAAATTGAGTTGCAAGATTCCACCCGAACATACTTACATACATTGCAAGTTAAATAAAAGCTTGTAAAAAGAGAACAAAAAAAAACTGTTATTGTGGATTTTATTTTAAAAATTAAGAGTAATACCATAAGCTTTTGATTTGTACCACAAGCTAAGATAATAACAACAAAATGTAAGGTATTTGAGAAACATTTTAAATCGCTCTTAGAATTGTAACTTCGGTGCCATTGCTGTTGTTATTAGCTATCGCTAACGTAATTTATAAATATTGTAACAATTATTAGGGTGGAGGGCATAAGAATAACTAATAATACTCGTATTATTAGTTATTCTTATGGTGGAGGGCTGATAACCCGAGACACAGGAGTAATCCTAGTTTAGGTATTAGCCCGCCATAAACATTGTAATATCATAAAGGTGATTATCAAATAGTGCAGTGTCAAAACAGTGTTAAAACAGGTTACCTACCTCTTAATGTATGGAACAAATGTTTTATAGTTTATGGTGAGAAATAATTTTATTATTATTATGATCTTTATTTACTTTCAATCTTAAATATACATTTTTTTACAATATAAATATAAAAAATATAAATATTATAAAAAAACCTACATCTAGCGGGTCCATCGGCAGCGAGATAATGCCCAAACTACCGGTGGTTAGGGCTGCAGGGTGAGGAACCTCCTGACAATTCGTGCCGTGCCAAGAATTACCGCCTTCTGTATCAGGCCCTTGATCCATCCGCCTAGCGAGAGTCTCTCAAGATGTTGGTCAAGACTCTTCGCTATTAGACCATTCACAGACACCACTATCGGGACAATAACAGTCGAGTCCACATCCCACATGGCGGTAACCTCGTGAGCCAAGTCAAGGTACTTGCTGAGCTTGTCCTTCTCAGCTTTCACGAGGTTCGCGTCATGGGGGATGGTGACATCGACTATCATTACCCGGCGTTGGGTCCGGTCTATTAGCACGATATCAGGCTTATTGGCTGCAATAAACCTGTCCGTGATGATAGAGCGGTCCCAGTAGAGCAAGGCACGACCATTTTCAAGAACTGGCGCTGGTGTGTATTTATAATACGGCACTTCAGTCTCAACGAGGGCGTATCGGAGAGCAAGTTGCTGGTGAATGATCCTGGCTACTTGGTTATGCCTGTGCAAATACTCACTGTTAGCAAGATGCGAACAACCAGAGACTACATGTCGGAGGGACTCCCCAGGGCGGTGGCATGCCCGACAGATGTCGACGGTTCCGTCCTTCATGATGTATTTTCTGTAGTTGTTCGTCTTGATAACCTCATCTGCAATTGCACAGGCAAACCCCTCGGTTTCTCCAAAGAGGTCCCCAAAGCGTAGCCAGTTCACTGACGCCAGCTGGTCCACATCAGACCCAGTGAGGGAATGATAGAACCGGCCGTGCAGCTCCTTGCTCTTCCATACGTCCTTCCGGTCGTCAGTGCTTAACACCGATGGTTTGCGCCAGTTCTCATTCGCCATGGAGAGAGGCGTGAGGCCTTTATCAACTGCTACTACCTCTCGGTGCACACCATTCTCGTTGTTACGGAAATACTCCCTGAGACTATACACCTCGCGATTATGGAGGTTCTTGGCGTTTAGAAAGCCACGACCCCCCAGCTTCCGCGGGATGTACAGTCTCATAACAGACGATCGTGGATGAAGCATGCGGTGAGATGTTAGCAGTTGACGAACCTTTCTGTCCAGAGCGTCTAACTCAGTTTGAGTCCATCTTAGTATGCCAAAGGAGTATATCAGTAGAGGCATCACCCATCCGTTGAAAGCACGCGTTTTATTGCCTCCCGACAAAAGGCTGTTAAGAACCTTTGTCAGACGCCAATAAAAGCGCTCCTTCAGAGACTTCTTGATATCAACTTCCGATATACCCAGAGACTGTGACATACCAAGGTACTTGTAGGTCTCGATCTCGGAGAGGGATTTGATCGTTATTGTCTCTGAAAGTTGTAAATTTTCAGAGTTTACAACTTTCCCTCGCTGTACATGCATGACCGCACATTTATCCACACCGAACTCCATCTTGATAGCATTGCTAAAAACCTCTGTTGTTTTTAACAATTCTATTAGATCTTGGCGATTATGTGCAAATAACTTAAGGTCATCCATATAAAGTAGGTGAGATATGATCTCACCACCTCTACGGAATCGATAGCCTAATCCTGACTCCTTCAGCAACGTGCTGAGAGGGTTCAGAGCCAGGCAAAACCACAAGGGACTCAGACTGTCGCCCTGGAAGATGCCGCGCTCAATCCTAATCAAGTCCTGCGGGCCAGAGGGGCCCGATGCATCGCCTGGTTGACAAAGGATTGTGGCCCACTGGCTCATACACGTGCATAGAAAAGATTTCAGGCCTGCATTTATTTTATACAGATCTAAAATCCTCTCCAGCCATGAATGAGGCACCGAGTCATAAGCCTTTTTGTAGTCAATCCAAGCAGTGCAGAGGGCCCCTCTCCTCCGCCGGACTTGTTGACTAATGGTCATGTCTATGAGGAGGAGCTCCTTAGTACCACGGGACCCAACCCTACACCCATTTTGAGTATCGGCCAAAATATTGTTCACAACTAAGTGTGCATAAATTTTTTGCCTCAAAATGGATGTAAGGAGCTTATAAATGGTTGGTAAGCACGTGATGGGTCTATAGTTTTTTGCTTCCATGGTACTACCAGACTTATGGAGCAGGAAGGTCATACCGGTGGTAAGAAGACTGGGGAGAGAACCCACCTCCAGGGCTTCTTGGAACTGCGCTGCCAAGCGGGGGTGAGAACCTCGGAACCATTTTATCCAAAAGTTGTGCAATCCGTCCGGCCCAGGACTTTTCCAGTTCTGTGCCACACGTATTGCACAACTAACGTCATGAGGACCTATAATAATTGATTCCATCGGCTCGATTTGTTCGCACTCCCGCGCGACAGCACAGATCCAATCTCCCTCCGTGTGTTCAGCAGGCGCCGACCAGATGCCGCGCCAGAAATCATTCATGGTATCAGCATCCGGCCGCCGCCCACCACTTCCACGCTGGTCGGTTCCCTCCCAATCTCGGTATACCTTCCTTTGACGCTGTGAAAGAGACGATTTTGCCAATATCTATTGACACGTTCTCTGTAGCGACGAATACGGTTAGCCCACGCATACACTTTCTGCTTCAGGTAATCAATGCGTTCCGTGGCATTGGCATAGTATTGCTGAGGTCTGATACCAGTTCCAGCAAATGCCTGTGTCACGAAACGCATTATTCGAGGGCGTCTGTTTCCTCGTCTGAAGCAGATTAGCTTTGCAATGAGAGTCCTTGACGTGTTAATACGACGCTCTATCCGCTCTTGCCATGCAGGTACGGTCCCGGTATCCCGCTTTACACGTTCTGAGTCCGGGAACCGGACACGTGCTATGCAACATACCGCGATCGCACCACAGTACATGATAGAGTGCGTATCAACTAAATCTTCACTATCCCGTAAATATGGGGACAGCAAAGCGTTCACGACTCCCATTAGCGCTATATTTCGTTTATGGGTGGGCAAACGAGGTAATCGAGGCCTAGATTCCGGTGCAAATCGATATTGGGAAATCGCATCCTCCAAAGCCCCCCTCAGTTGCTCTCTTACCTGGTCAGTTATACTATCGTTTGTCCGACCACTCGCATCGATGACAGAATCCACAGGGCCCGCGGGTGTCTCGCTCAACTCCATTATAGGAGCAGGCAATGCAGCCGGTGGGTTCCGCACCAAGGCAGGGCTCGGGCAAACAGCTAGTATCTCCAGGCGTAGCCGCTCAAGTGCAGAGTCATCCAGAAGCCTAAGCCGTTGAATTACTCGCACCTGATCCGATAGCCGTTGTGTGGTCACGTTGACGGTTGGTTCAAGAGCCTGGAACAAAGTCAGCATCCTAACACGGTAAGCCGTCAGGTTAATTCCCCCCCCTGTAGCCCCATAGTATGCTCGCATGCAGTTCTCGTTCATTACTTGAGACCATCGCATGCGGCGCACTACACCACCGGTAGCGGGAGCCGATTGCGGGGCAGAAGGCCCCGCCAGCCCCAAGCGTGCCGACAGTGGGGGACGTCCTCGTCGCGCAGGTGGTCGTGGCGGCGGCGTCCAGGGTCCACTGTCATCACTCGACGAACTGCGTGCACTCGGTTCGTTATCTTCACTAGGCACTGCGCTCGGAGACGATGACGGGGGGACGGGTGATGGTGGTTGTGCGCTCCTTGGTTCCGCTCTTACTCGTGACGTCGATGTTTTTGATCTTGTGATCATTTTATTATATTTAAATTTCTTTTATGCGAGGTTTTTCCGAAATCGGTGCTATGTTGACATTTGGATGTCATATCGGTTTGCTGTAATTTCCTTTTCTTTTCAGTTAAATGTATATTTTCTTCCAAAAAACATGCGGCTGTTGTTGCATTATTATTATTATTATTATTAATTAGGACGCTTTTATAAGTAATAATGAAATGCGTCTTTTACACAAGTACAGCTACAGTTTTTATGAAGATTTTTTCGGGAAGCGGCAATATCATACTTGCAGGCGAACGACTAGAGTTGCAACAAAACAAAAATAAAAAGTGACTTCAAAAACACTGAAAAGTTAAAAATAATGGACCCGGCACCCGAACGGTGAATCCATGGAATGCTCTCAAAATTTGGCAAAATTTGGCACCGACTTCAATATAAAAATGTGATATTGTCTGTACCTAAGACAATATCACATTTCTATATTGAAGTCGGTGCCAAATTTTGACTTTCTTGGAGATCATCGTATCGTATCGATAGTTGAAGTATTAGACAAAGTACCAATACATGCCTGTTCTATTTAAAAAACCTCTAACTGCTTAAAGTTAAGGATCCTTCCATCATCAGCGCGGTTCATGACTACCAGACGTAAATACTTGAATAGCCTGGGAAGAAAATATATGAAACACGTTGGACATACCTATAAAATTAAAGGGTTTCCCTCGATTTTCTCAGGATCCCATTTTCAGATCCTGACTTTGGTGACAATGGGACCATCCCAGCTCTATCGAATACAGAATAGTAGATTATACACCGAGGGGATAAAGCACTGTTTTATGTCACGAGCGCGATATTAAATCCTGAACGTAACGAAGCACTCCAGATTTAACTCCCGAGCGCAACGAGGGTGTTAAATTGAGTCCTGAGCGCAGTAAGTGAGTTCTGAGTTCAAGCGCGCCCAAGACAAAAACAGCTTTATCCCCGAGGAGTGTACTCTACTTTTCTCACCTTTTGCGAGACAATAAAAAAGCAAGGCTACTAAAAACAGCGTTTCGTCACTCGACATTTTAACAGAACTTTTCTTCTATTCTGATATCTATATAAATAAAAATGGATCTTCGAAATGTATGTACGCCCATAACTTTCGAAAGACTGCACCAAATTGGATGATTCTTGGTTTTATGTATTCGTTATTGTTAGGACAAGGTTTGTGTAATATAAAAATTACAATAATTTAAACAAACATTTCAGTAATTTAGTTCAAAAACATGGCGATACATAATCTCATTATAACCCAGCGGGTAATAATAAGATTCAGTCCAACATTACACCCCGGCTAAAGCCAAGGGCTTTAATGACTTGCTTTACGTAAGGTTTGCATGATATGTAATTTTTGGCATTGTCGAGCAAGTGGTGTGAAAAAATAATTATTTACATTCTTTTATAATAAACAAAAGTTGGGGTGTATGAGGGTTTGCGCTATTTCATTAACACGTTATTTTAACGAACTCGTCTGGACTACGTTAAATATACTTACGTTAAGACTTTTAATAATATTTTCCGTTTTGTTTGAGTAATATATAATGATTTGTTTGAACTATTATTTTTGTTTAATCATACGAGTAAATAGTGTGACGCTTAGTCTTAATAATTCTATTAGTTACTGCCTGTCACACCAGGCTACACCAGTTAGTGTGACTGTCAGGAAAAAATTATTCTCTGTCACACTGGTGTGACAAAATGGTGTGACAGAGAGTAATCCCCCTTCACGCATTAGCTGTACCTACCAATATTCTCTTTGGCCTTAGGGTCCGGGACCTCGTACACAATTAAAAGTAAATTTATTCCGACTGGAAAATAGAACAAAACCTGAGATTTGGGAACTTATTCTTTACTTTGGTGATTGTTAAGCTTCAATCAACTGCTAAATATGAGATTAATTCAGTGACATGACTCATTAATCGCGGATTTGTAGGGTACCTACCAAACTTACGCTTGAAGAAAGAAACTATTGTGTCGTGTTGTGTTGTGACGCGTCAGAACTCAGAAGCGTATCGGTTTCATACATTTAATATGGTTAGAAACACATTATTACAGTGTGTTGTGTTGTGGCGCTAATGTGTTTCTAGCCATATTAAATATATGAAACCGATACGCTTCTGACGCGTCACAACATAACACAACACAATAGTTTGTTTCTGCCTTTAGAAGCTACCAAAGGCCCCGTCGAAAAACGGGGGCTGTCCATATTTCTATTTTTTTCACATTAAACTAAAATTCGCTGATTACAGATACTTCATTATAAGTTATGTTTGACCTACTTTATTATTATTTTTTCTATTACAGTAGTTATATAATTAGAATGTTAAAATATTTTGCCGAGTTAGTTAATATTTTAATTAAAAATGAAGTTAGTGATGTTGACATGAATCGCAAATATATAAAAAGTTATGTTTATACCATAAAAGGGAATATTAAAATGCTGAAAGTGATAATATTTTGCAAGTGTAAATATGTTTTATAAATTAATTAAAAATGTTTAAAACAATGCCAAGTATCACGTGATTGCAAACGCTAATCGGAGCGCGTGACGTCACGATGTGTTGGCAAAACTCCGACCAGTCCATATCATACCAAGGACCATAGGGTCCAAAATGAGCTATTCTGCGCTATTGGTACCGGCTGCGTGCCAACGAAAGCAATAATATGACCTCATGAAGCGGTGGAATCAGCGTCATGAAAAATAGGAGTGCAGTGTGTGCGTAAATGACAAATTCAAATTTAGACGTTTAGACAATTTGAAATAAAAAAATTAAGTAAGTATATAGGTACATTTATTAAATTCTGAGTTGAAAAAATTTAATTAATTGACTATAAAAGCTATTAAGGTTTTACTCTGCATGCTTAACTAATGTTGTGACCAATGTTATATTAAACAAGACTATTTAATTAATGAAATTGACAGAAGTGCACACGATCGTGCTATTAAAGTAGTCCGAAATGATTGCATGCAAGCAAACAGTACCTACAAAATATCACCGTATTCAATTGGGTCCACGTGTCGTAATGTCAGTAATGTTTGCGCAACGCGGACCGCGGTGCGAGACAAAATGTTAAACTGTTATGTTTGTTGACAATCTTTTTTAACTTTTCTGCTATAAGAGTGAAAATTACAATGGAGCCTTGTTTAAAACCAAAGACAATAAAAGTAATAATTTACCAAATATAGATAAAATAGACATAGACTGATGGTGGCAAGTTTATTTACTATCTTATCTTCGGGAGGAGGCAGCCCAATTATTGAGCCTTCGCACTTCGACCCACCATAGATCTTTTGTGCGACCCACCATGGTTAAATCATATACTTTCGATTTCAATAAATAAAGTAAACAATATTCTAGAGGATGGTCTTTTTAGATTTTTTTTATTTGCTTTTATTAATGTTTAATTTAAATAATTCATCTTACGCGTAAAGGTTTGCTTAAATATTCCCCTCACTCTCACTCACTCACTCATGTAATCAGTGCGGGACGAAAGACGCAAGGTCATTGGGAGCACTATGAGCCTTAAAGCATAGTCCGTAATGATATCGCCACCAACGGTCCAGTCTATCGTATCCACGAGCTCGACGATGTCCTTCGGTGGTATGGCCGTGTAATCTTCTGGTTTTGGGTATCCAATTCCCGTCAGCCGTAGTCTCTTGCAAGAGCAGGTGCTCCATGCTCTCCTCTCCCTCCTTGCAGGCCCTACAGATTTTGGAACTGGCGTGTCCCACCTGGTTAGCATGATCCTAGTGCCGAAGTTTCCATGTGTTCCACATTAGGGCGAATCTGGGATCTGCTTGAGCTCAGTGTAAATTTGAGCCAATTATCCATACCCATGAAGAGCTTGGCGTGGTTCATTCCTTTTTGATTGGCCCATTCTCTTTAGTGCCTCATTTGCAGTTGAGTTCTTAGACCTGTGCTGACTGTTTTGGAGTGATCCCAACAAATGGTTCCGGGACTACCAATTATGTTTCCGATCCCTTTCTTGCCAGTTAGTCAGCTTTCTCGTTTCCGGCGAAACCCTTGTGACCTTGGTATCCAAACTAGACGTACTGTATTGTTTTTACCCAATTTGTTTAGGAGGTACTTTGATCAGTTTATTTACTAAGAACAAATATTTTTGTGCAGCTGAGTTAACGAACGTGAAACATCTTTGTGAGTAACATTTTTGAATTAAAAGGAATAATAATAAACAATTAAACATTCTTAAATATATCGTATCATTCCATTGTGTTGATTTATTAAATCTCCATCTTATGAGTTTAGGTTATTTGTTAGAGTTATAAAAGTGGAATTCTTTTTATTTTAGATCTTTACGGGAATCTTAGGGAGACGATCTTCGCTTTGACCGACAGTTTGACAACACATTGTGACGTCATCAAGATCACATGATAGCTTGGAGCGTTTAGGCGCAACATCTAAACAACAAACTTTAAACATGTGTTTTTTTATTAAAAATTAATAAATAAATATTTTTTATATATTTTTTCGTAATAATCACATGTAGGTAGGTATATCTATAAAATGAAAACAGTCCTGAAAAATCGTTAACATTCCAATTAATAATTATTTAAAACACTTTGTTTAGTGTTCGTAAAGTCAATTTTTTCGTTTTGATCTTTATAAAGAGATGACTTCTGAGATATGTTGCTGTAAGTATTTATTGTAAGAGACACGATCTACATGTTTGCTCAAAAAGTATATATTTGTATATAGGTTAAATTGCGAGAGCTAAGAAAGTATTGACTATAGAACAATCTTGACCGGCGCGATTCTTTAACTTGTCTAAAAACTTAATTCTGTTCATTAATGAGTAGGTAGGTATTGCTCGATTCACTCACTTGACTTGACAATATGCGGTGACGTTCAAATACTCTGGTACAAGACTGTAACCAGAGTGGTACAGAATCTCCCTCACCATAAAATTCCATATGACACCTGGTACCGTAATTCTGTTGATATTGTAACCACTCTTTGTTTGTTGGCAGCAGGGTTGGATTCAGACCCTCACAAAATTATTGTCTATGGAAATGAACAATATACTACTTGTCAAAAATTATACTACGTTCCGTTTTTTTGGCAAAATGAGTCATTGGCAATGGCAAAAGCAAAATGGAGAGATTCAATCAGTGGCGTAACCCCCCCCCCCCCCCCCCCGGTCGAGGCAGACTAAACGAAAAAAAAAAGGAAAACACTGCAAGGAATCCCCGGCTGGAGCTTGTCGCTGGCTGTTTCGATGGTGCCATACATATACATACAGAACATAACTTACTTATATTGTAGGGTAGATACTTTGATTATTTGTTAAATAATAAAAAGGAGAATGATCGAACCAAGAAAAGTTGTCAATCGAGCTGAGGGTAAAATTCATTCATCCTGGCATTACGATACTACATACTACACATCATGAAATAATGGTACAAATAGTATAATTATACTACGAAATCCAACTTGGCAGCGAGCTAGGGTGATTCTAGCTCTATGCCCACGGTAATTCCCACTGACATTAAGTAAGACCGACCCCTTGTTTGTGTAACTCAAAATCTATCATGTTATTCAAATTTAGAGTCATAAATCATCCTGCAATAAAAAGACAATCAGCACAAAGTGAATGACACATTAAAACGCATATTGTTGATTGTCATAATTTCGATTGGCATACATCAAATGGCATAAAAATCAAAAAGCATAATAATATTTGGCATAACATATCAATATGCATAAACATTATAATGTAGAAAATCATATTCTTTTTTTATTAAGCATACTTTGAAACACATAATTTTACTACACATAACTGTTAATATCCATAATTTTGTTCGACATAATTTAACTATGCACAACTCACTAAAGACATAGTTTTATAAATAATAATAACTATAGGTATCCATAAATCTTCTTTGACATAATCTGCCTGCTTGCATGCCAGCTTACGTGCCTGCTGCATGTGTCCTGCATGCATACTGCATTTTTCCATGCATGCAAAATAATATAAATATATATATAAAAGGAGATGTTCCCATCTATAGACGCACGCACAGCCGTAACCGCTAATGGTAGAAACGTGAAAGAACAATGCCCATTTTTTACCTGATCATGTATAGATATGAATTATACGTCAAAATGAAGCTAATTTAATTATAAGTATATTACAATAATCAATGTGGTAAAGGAAACGCAGAAAAAAAAGATTTTTTAATATTTCAATATGCTTGCTCCAAGTGTAAGTTACAGTTTCTGAACGCACTTTAACTATCCATTGTTTGCTTCGTTCCATTTTACACACTGCCACTTGACAAGAATATCTAATCACCTCTGTTTTTTACGTATTTAAAATACTTTCACACTGTATTTGATGTGTATGTTTTTCTATATTAAACTCTTACTACAGAATAATGTAAAATAATATTGGTATAATCCTTTGATAAATTCGTCGCGCAGTAATTGAACGATTTGTAAAACGAATTTATATAATTGACAATGACAGATGTTTGACAGCCCGGTCTGCAATCAATCAATTAAATAGGTACTAATAAACTCCATTATAGTTATTAGTAAAAGTGTTAACAATCTTTATACTTTTTGTACGTTATGTTTTTGTATCATAGGAATACCAAAATGTTTGGTAACAATAAAAAAATTGGCTTTCTACATTTGCATGTTTTCTTCTTTCTTTTTACTGTATTGTTATATTTTTATGTCAGGTAGTGATGGAACAAGCTGGGTCGCTCACTTGATGGCAAGTGGCACCACTGCCCATGTCAGAAGATGAGTGGCAGAAATCACTTACTCTCTTCCCTGAAATAACATTTCTTAGATCTTACCCACTTATTGGTAGGTAGGTATTACACAAGTACAGTGCTTTTTCTCTAGAATTACAGTACCTACCTAGACTGGTATTAAGCCAAGCCTTTGTATATTAACATACATACTATATCTACTGTGTTTTTACACCACCTTCGCCTTTCAAAATTATTTCACCATATAAAAGCATAACACCGCGTTTACACATTCGCGCGAATCGCGAGGCGAATAGCGAGGCGAATAACGAACTAGCTGTTTACACATGCGTGTTCGTTATTCGCCTAGCAATTCGCCTCGAGATTCGCGCGAAATAGCGCGTTTACACATTCGCGCGAATCGCGAGGCGAATAACGAACACGCATGTGTAAACAGTAAGTTCGCTATTCGCCTCGCCATTCGCCTCGCGATTCGTGAGTTCGCGTCGGGAGCGGTTTTTTGGACGCGAATCAAAGGGCACGAATGGCGAACACGAACTTACTGTTTACACATTCGCATGCATTTAGTTGACTGCTAGCGCCCGACCCAACCGAACGTGTAGACAAATTAGAGTGGAGTAAAGTAAGAATTTTAGAATTCCTAGAACTTTATTATAAAGAAGAGCTCATTTGGAACCCAAAACATCGCAATCATAATTACACATAAAAAATATTTTACAAAAAATAAAAACCGACTTCAAAAACACTGAAAAGTTAAAAATAATATAAGAAATAGGTACAGACAACATCACACTTCTATATTGAAGTCGGTGCCAAACGATATCTCCTCGAAAGTCTTAAAATTTTTCACCGACTTCAATATAGAAGTGTGATGTTGGCTGTACCTATTCTTATATTATTTTAAACTTTTCAGCGTTTTTGAAGTCGGCTTTTATTTTTTGTAAAATATTTTTTATTTTTAACTTTTTAGTGAATGAAATCTTTTTAGTAAAAACAAAAACCCTAATTTAATACCAGCTCATCAGTGAGCTGGTATTTCATTAGCGTTTCCATCGATTTTCATGGGATTCCATTATCAGAGAATACAAAAAGAATGTTGAAAATCAGTCCACAATTGGCGGCGTAATCGCATAACATACACACAAAAAAAAACATTCGCATCGAATTAAGAACCTCCTCCCTTTTTGAAGTCGGTTAAAAATAAAAACCGACTTCAAAAACACTGAAAAGGTAAAAATAATATAAGAATAGGTACTGACAACATCACACTTCTATTTTGAAGTCGGTGTCAATTTTAAGACTTTATAAGAGATCATCGTTTCGTACCGACTTCAATATCATCATCATCATCATCATCACAGCCCATATACGTCCCCACTGAGGGGCTCGAGCCTACCCTATATTAGGGTGATTAGGCCTTAGTCAACCACGCTGGCCCAGTGCGGATTGGTCGACTTCACATACATCATTGAATTTCTTCGCAGATGTATGCAGGTTGCCTCACGATGTTTTCCTTCACCGTACGAGCGTCAGACAAATGTACATATGAAATTCGAAACGAAAAACACATTGGTACATGGCGGGTCTCGAACCCCGACCCCCGATTGGAAGGCAAGTGCCGAGTCCACTGCGCCACCGACGCTCTGTCGGGCGCTGTATATGCAAGTATGTATGTGTATATATAAACACATTCATACACATTACTTACATAACACTTACACACACACACATATACAATATGTATATGTGAGTGTTATGTGCGTGTATGTATGTTTTTTTTCTTAATATCATATTATTTGAATATAACAATTATTGTCATTTATTACATTTATTTTCTTATGCCGTCATTTACTTTCTCTCTTTAGCCTAATGGTTGACTGGTAGAGAGCGATGTTTATCGCTAAGTCCGCCATATGTACAAACCGTTTGTAACATTAAAGCTTAAATTATTAAAAACTAAAATGTAGCACGCATGCCGCCATTATTTTCACGTCCTCCGTGTTCGTGTGCTAATATCAAAATGAATCACCCACGAATGTGTGAACAGTAGTTCGCGGTGGCACTCGTATTACACCGCGTTTACACATTCGCGCGAATCGCGAGGCGAATAGCGAGGCGAATAACGAACTAGCTGTTTACACATGCGTGTTCGTTATTCGCCTCGCTATTCGCCTAGCAATTCGCCTCGAGATTCGCGCGAAATAGCGCGTTTACACATTCGCGCGAATCGCGAGGCGAATAACGAACACGCATGTGTAAACAGTAAGTTCGCTATTCGCCTCGCCATTCGCCTCGCGATTCGTGAGTTCGCGTCGGGAGCGGTTTTTTGGACGCGAATCAAAGGGCACGAATGGCGAACACGAACTTACTGTTTACACATTCGCATGCATTTAGTTGACTGCTAGCGCCCGACCCAACCGAACGTGTAGACAAATTAGAGTGGAGTAAAGTAAGAATTTTAGAATTCCTAGAACTTTATTATAAAGAAGAGCTCATTTGGAACCCAAAACATCGCAATCATAATTACACATAAAAAATATTTTACAAAAAATAAAAACCGACTTCAAAAACACTGAAAAGTTAAAAATAATATAAGAAATAGGTACAGACAACATCACACTTCTATATTGAAGTCGGTGCCAAACGATATCTCCTCGAAAGTCTTAAAATTTTTCACCGACTTCAATATAGAAGTGTGATGTTGGCTGTACCTATTCTTATATTATTTTAAACTTTTCAGCGTTTTTGAAGTCGGCTTTTATTTTTTGTAAAATATTTTTTATTTTTAACTTTTTAGTGAATGAAATCTTTTTAGTAAAAACAAAAACCCTAATTTAATACCAGCTCATCAGTGAGCTGGTATTTCATTAGCGTTTCCATCGATTTTCATGGGATTCCATTATCAGAGAATACAAAAAGAATGTTGAAAATCAGTCCACAATTGGCGGCGTAATCGCATAACATACACACAAAAAAAAACATTCGCATCGAATTAAGAACCTCCTCCCTTTTTGAAGTCGGTTAAAAATAAAAACCGACTTCAAAAACACTGAAAAGGTAAAAATAATATAAGAATAGGTACTGACAACATCACACTTCTATTTTGAAGTCGGTGTCAATTTTAAGACTTTATAAGAGATCATCGTTTCGTACCGACTTCAATATCATCATCATCATCATCATCACAGCCCATATACGTCCCCACTGAGGGGCTCGAGCCTACCCTATATTAGGGTGATTAGGCCTTAGTCAACCACGCTGGCCCAGTGCGGATTGGTCGACTTCACATACATCATTGAATTTCTTCGCAGATGTATGCAGGTTGCCTCACGATGTTTTCCTTCACCGTACGAGCGTCAGACAAATGTACATATGAAATTCGAAACGAAAAACACATTGGTACATGGCGGGTCTCGAACCCCGACCCCCGATTGGAAGGCAAGTGCCGAGTCCACTGCGCCACCGACGCTCTGTCGGGCGCTGTATATGCAAGTATGTATGTGTATATATAAACACATTCATACACATTACTTACATAACACTTACACACACACACATATACAATATGTATATGTGAGTGTTATGTGCGTGTATGTATGTTTTTTTTCTTAATATCATATTATTTGAATATAACAATTATTGTCATTTATTACATTTATTTTCTTATGCCGTCATTTACTTTCTCTCTTTAGCCTAATGGTTGACTGGTAGAGAGCGATGTTTATCGCTAAGTCCGCCATATGTACAAACCGTTTGTAACATTAAAGCTTAAATTATTAAAAACTAAAATGTAGCACGCATGCCGCCATTATTTTCACGTCCTCCGTGTTCGTGTGCTAATATCAAAATGAATCACCCACGAATGTGTGAACAGTAGTTCGCGGTGGCACTCGTATTACACCGCGTTTACACATTCGCGCGAATCGCGAGGCGAATAGCGAGGCGAATAACGAACTAGCTGTTTACACATGCGTGTTCGTTATTCGCCTCGCTATTCGCCTAGCAATTCGCCTCGAGATTCGCGCGAAATAGCGCGTTTACACATTCGCGCGAATCGCGAGGCGAATAACGAACACGCATGTGTAAACAGTAAGTTCGCTATTCGCCTCGCCATTCGCCTCGCGATTCGTGAGTTCGCGTCGGGAGCGGTTTTTTGGACGCGAATCAAAGGGCACGAATGGCGAACACGAACTTACTGTTTACACATTCGCATGCATTTAGTTGACTGCTAGCGCCCGACCCAACCGAACGTGTAGACAAATTAGAGTGGAGTAAAGTGCGAATTTTAGAATTCCTAGAACTTTATTATAGAGAAGAGCTCATTTGGAACCCAAAACATCGCAATCATAATTACACATAAAAAATATTTTACAAAAAATAAAAACCGACTTCAAAAACACTGAAAAGTTAAAAATAATATAAGAAATAGGTACAGACAACATCACACTTCTATATTGAAGTCGGTGCCAAACGATATCTCCTCGAAAGTCTTAAAATTTGTCACCGACTTCAATATAGAAGTGTGAGATGTTGTCTGTACCTATTCTTATATTATTTTAAACTTTTCAGCGTTTTTGAAGTCGGTTTTTATTTTTTGTAAAATATTTTAAATTTTTAACTTTTTAGTGAATGAAATCTTTTTAGTAAAAACAAAAACCCTAATTTAATACCAGCTCATCAGTGAGCTGGTATTTCAATAACGTTTCCATCGATTTTCATGGGATCCCATTATCAGAGAATACAAAAAGAATGTTGAAAATCAGTCCACAATTGGCGGCGTAATCGCATAACATACACACAAAAAAAACATTCGCATCGAATTAAGAACCTCCTCCCTTTTTGAAGTCGGTTAAAAATAAAAACCGACTTCAAAAACACTGAAAAGGTAAAAATAATATAAGAATAGGTACTGACAACATCACACTTCTATTTTGAAGTCGGTGTCAATTTTAAGACTTTATAAGAGATCATCGTTTCGTACCGACTTCAATATCATCATCATCACAGCCCATATACGTCCCCACCAAGGAGCTCGAGCCTACCCTATATTAGGGTGATTAGGCCTTAGTCAACCACGCTGGCCCAGTGCGGATTGGTCGACTTCACATACATCATTGAACTTCTTCGCAGATGTATGCAGGTTGCCTCACGATGTTTTCCTTCACCGTACGAGCGTCAGACAAATGTACATATGAAATTCGAAACGAAAAACACATTGGTACATGGCGGGTCTCGAACCCCGACCCCCCGATTGGAAGGCAAGTGCCGAGTCCACTGCGCCACCGACGCTCTGTCGCGCGCTGTATATGCAAGTATGTATGTGTATATATAAACACATTCATACACATTACTTACATAACACTTACACACACACACATATACAATATGTATATGTGAGTGTTATGTGCGTGTATGTATGTTTATTTCTTAATATCATATTATTTGAATATAACAATTATTGTCATTTATTACATTTATTTTCTTATGCCGTCATTTACTTTCTCTCCTTAGCCTAATGGTTGACTGGTAGAGAGCGATGTTTATCGCTAAGTCCGCCATATGTTTGTAACATTAAAGCTTAAATTATTAAAAACTAAACTGTAGCACGCATGCCGCCATTATTTTCACGTCCTCCGTGTTCGTGTGCTAATATCAAAATGAATCACCCGCGAATGTGTGAACAGTAGTTCGCGGTGGCACTCGTAGGTACGAATGTTTCGTCGAATGACGAGGCGAATAGCGAACACGAATGTGTAAACGCCACACGAATGTTTCGTCGAATGTTTCGTCGAATGTTTCGTCGAATATTTCGTCGAATGTTTCGTCGAATGGCGAACACGCATGTGTAAATGCGACATAAGAATGTTTCGTCGAATGACGAGGCGAATAGCGAACACGAATGTGTAAACGCCACACGAATGTTTCGTCGAATGTTTCGTCGAATGTTTCGTCGAATATTTCGTCGAATGTTTCGTCGAATGGCGAACACGCATGTGTAAATGCGACAGTTTGAAGTTTGCTGAGTCGAGAACGCAGGTACTTGCGGTCGACGCTCTAATATCAAAAGCCTACTGTAGTAGTGAGGTGATTAGGTAATTAAGACACGGTAAGTATTTTGTTTAAGTTAATGTAGGTCAACCGTCATTCATCGTAGCCTAGTGATCGTCGTCAACGAATTTACAAATAATCTATGATCAATATAAGTTAATTTTCATGCAATTCCACTTGACATTGCTCAAAATATGTTAATGTCTTTATTGGCAAGGGTATTTACTGGTATTTATTACAAAAACAAAACATTCTAATTTATTTAATTATTTTACTGTTGGAAAAGACATTTGATCACTTTAGTGTTGCCAGACCAAAAAAAAGTACCTATCATATAACCTGTAAAGTAATATTCATATTTTTTAAATTTTCCTGCGTTTAAATCGTAAAAATGACTATAGGATATTATTTTGTAAGCTTATAGGTATTTTTTCCATTATATTTCATACTTATACATTCACTTTGATTATAAGGTTTTCAAATGTATGGAGAGTGAGCATTGTTCTTTGGACAGTTGTTTTAATTCAAAATGCGGACGCACACTAAGAAGGGATTTTAAGAAATTGTAACCCTAAAAGGATGAAATAGGGGTTGCAAGTTTGTATGGAAAAATCATTAAGTTAGCAATGATTTTGATAACACTTGAGATCCATGCTCTTATAAATATTTCATTGAACACGTACGTGTTTCATGGTTTATTGGAATTCACCCCCTTAGGGTGCAAAATAGGAGTTGAAAGTTTCTATGGAAAATATTTAAAATCTGCTCCAATTTCTATGAAATTTATTTTCCGGGCTTAAATAGGCTAGAAAATTATTTTTCCTACGGGAAAATATAAATCCCCACGGGAAAACAATAATAACGCAGGGGAAGCCGCGAGCGGAAAGCTAGTATATTAATATTATGACGATTTCTTTATTTGGTAAACTATTCTTAATATTAATAAATAAGGTTAAAAAACGAAAAAAAATGTGTTATACATAACAAGTGTTTGATTTTTGAAATTATGTTGAATGAGTTCGTTAATAATTTTGTCAGTTATGCTTTTCAAATGTATGTCTTTTAAATATTATGCCTTTAAATTTTTTTTCATGGTTATGCCATACATATTTCGGCCTTATAATAGTATGCGTTATGAAGTTATGATATACAAACTTATGACAAGTGAGGATTATGGCTTTTAACATTACACATTTTGAGTTTATGACGAAAAACGTTATGCGTTTCAATAGGTAACCCACAAAATGTTATGTTGACACCGCAATGACTGTAAAAATAATAGAAGCTGTCCGGGGACTCTGCGGTGAATTGTGCTCTCTCGATCCTGAATGAAATGGACGTTGAGGTGGGGTTGAGATGAAATAATTGGTACATCCATTGATTTACTAAGCGTTTGGTAGTAAATCAATGGGTACACCCCACAGTTAAAATAACGATGGATCGCATCATCAGCCGTCGTTTCTCTCTTAGCAATTTCGAAAATGTTATAATTTACTAACGGCTTATCACAAAGTTGTACACAATTGTTTCTTATAAACATTAAGATAATATGAGTTTTATCACAATTTCTGTTATATGTGCCTACCTTGGTACGTTCGTTGGTACCTACATCAATATATCTTATTGTTTTATCCACAATTAATCTTTTATTGGTAATCAATATCTATTTATTGTTGGAATTATTTATCGATGTAAAGATATTATAAAATAACAATACCTTCACACGTCCTACCTTTTATCGGATAAGTATAATGATCAGTCACGTTATAACTTACTGGCTGAGGTTTATAAAATTTACTTTTCTCAAAAATGATCGGAAATGTAGGCATTATTGTAGTAAAAAGAAGACACAAAGTTTGTGATTCCTGGCTCATGCATTACTTTATCGGCCTAGGCCAGGAAAGTTAGTATGAATTCATTTTTGACCGCTGCTCCAATGTTTTTTAATTTATCTATAACTTGAATTATGTAACTTGTCATACAGCCAATTGCTACCACATTATAAAAAATTCACTCTTCGAGCATATGAAACGTGTCTCATGTCTCCCCATAAAAATTATAATATTTAATTTTATTTAAACTATCAAAAGTGCCAACTTAAAACCGTTCTAAAACTGAATTTTCATAAATTTGACAATTAAATTCGATTAATATGACAAGTTATTAACGTTGACACATTCTTTTCGGTTAAATGAATATTATAATTTTTATGGGGAGTTATTATGAGACACGTTGTAAGTATATGAATATGACAAGAATTTTATTAAAATGTTGGTATAAAATCACACGAAAATATGATTAATTTTCGTTGCGAGAGAAAAAAAGTCATAATCTGCAGTATTACATTTTTTGCGTAAAATATGATTGGTCTGTATGGGCTTTGTTTCCTTTGCACTAATTAAACATTAAAAAGTATTACTAAATGCTAGGCTACTATAATTAATTAATTGCTTGATTTGTTTTTTTATTCATATAATACTCATTTCAATTCAATCCAATTCAATTCAAAATCTTTTATGCATACCATGCATAATAGATGCATGTGTAAAATAGGTGGTTCACAAAAAATAAGATCATTATGGACCCGTTGGAAACGCAATCGTTGAACAAGAGACGGGAAGCTTATTATTATTAGGTACCTACTATTGTCTTATTTTTTACAGATCATAAAGCTAAATTATACGAAGATCATGGCAATTTAAATATTTGAATAAGTAAATAGACAACATTAAACAATATTTTACTTAATATGAAATGTTTTTATTTATATGGTATTATTATTACACTGAATTTAATAATTAATTCCAGTATTACGTCTCTCATTATTTCCTCGCAATTATTGCGAAAAGCACTATAAGTACATACCTCGACGGGAATGGGATTGCCGGACTTGTAATTATTGTCAAAAGCATTACTCGTCCGGCGATCCCTAACTTCCCGGCCTCTGCAGTAATGTACTATTTCACAAACATGCTACGATATAGGACCATATCTTATACAACTTTCTTTGGGATAAATCGTACTTGCCAGGCCAGGCCAGGAAGCAGTCAACAATTTCTTAACTGGCATGCTCGAGCGGTCGGCACTGTAATTTGAAAATGGAATGAACTCATTTAAAGCCCGTATATTATGTAACGTTGTATACGTACATTTTTATTTTTATTAAGCGCTGATTACGACGCTCGTTTTTTATTATGCGAAGGGAAGGTATATTTGTAAAAAATAATCGCTGACGTCAAAATTAGCTTATAGGGCCCGTTGCTTGACGTGCGTGTTTTGAATTCTACCTCGCCGCTACCTATATATTGTTTTCAATCGCCGTAATTGTTACGCATCGTCGCTGAAGTTTAATCCAAATTGAAAATTGAAACACGAAGTAGGTATTGACTTCATTGATAACTTCTGAGAGTAATAAAATTGTGAAACCCCAACTGGTTAAGTGGTTGCATTTTATTTGTTTCGTATAGTGGGCGCGTTAAGTCGTATTTTCGGCCACAACCTTGCATTTCGTTATTAGGCTCTGAAAAATGAGTTTATTTCCAAAGCCAAAAACACATTACGGTGCTGTGCTATGATGTGTCAGTTACCACAATATGTCGCGTTGATGATGCAAACTTTGATAATGTGTTTCTAAGCTAAATGCATAAAATCGGTACGTTTCGGACGCGGTTTCAATAAAAAATATACTATTTATTGTGAACTAATCACTTAATTTTTTAAATAAAATGTCTACTTGACGCCCATATTTTTATCTAATAAAAGAATATGGCTGCATAAGTTCATTTCCCTTTAACTTTTATAAATAATAACCTATAGACAAGATGTAAGTTGACTAGACGTAGAGCAATAAATCCTCAGAACTCGGCTCAGAATAAATCAATAAAATAGCAGCGTTTTTCCTGAAATAAAACGCATATTAAAATACTTACCTAATTCGAAGCTTAATATTGAGATAGGCACTTCCGTTTCCCGTAGTTTTGTCATTTTCAGTACTTTTTATGTCTCTTGATGACGTACTTCCGTTGGCTAACAGGCAGTGCTGCCACTAAAGTTTCTTGTAAAACAAATGGCGGCGATTACCTCATTGGCTCTGTGAGCACCGGGCAGATTTAAAAAGTAAGCTTCGAATTAGGTAAGTATTTTAATATGCGTTTTATTTCAGGAAAAACGCTGCTATTAAAAGTACTTGACCGTAATTCGAAGCTTAATATTGAGGTGTTTGTTATCGCCTGGTGAGACAACGGAAAAATGTAGTAAAACGCCAATGTGATTGTTAATAAATATATATTTTTTATTCATTATTACGCATATAACGTAAAAAAAATTGGAACAATTATAAGCATTAATTAATTAACAGGTGAAAATAATTGGGTTATATTACTATTTGATTTGTTAATAGATCGTATTTCTCGTCTGTAAAATCTTTTAAATGTATTAGCAGAACGCCAGTTTCCTCTAGCCAGAACTTCATCTAGAGGATAATTTAACCAATTCTTTGATGCTACGGCTGACCTAACACTACCGGGAGTAAACTGAATATTTGCACTTTTAAATAACTGTTTTATCCAGCCTGCTATGACTGTTCGGGAAGCAGGCTTAGAAGCGCCCCTAACGGTCATAAACAAACTGTCGGATTTCACTGTATCACGTCTATCTTTTGTTAATGATATTGTAGTGTTCACCCAAAAGACAGGATTTAATCGATTGTTGTCATTATTTGCGATCAATTTCCATCCAGATTGCATATAATTACTATCATCTGTTTTTGATCCGAAATCCGGCCAAAAAATTATAGAATTATCTGATTTAATACAATGATTAGGATCAACTTTTAGCAATGTCAAATCATGAATACGACGTCCTGAGCACAACAGTAACAGGATTGCTGTATGCCGAGAAGTTTGATACATGTTATTTTGATCTATTGAATAAGAAGATAAAAACTTTACAAGGTCTTCAATATCCCAAATAGGTGGTTTTGTATTTTTGGGGTTTTTTAGTGATATTGATTTAAGAATATGTTTTACCATAACATGTGAACTTAATTGGCTTGAAATGTCCGAATTACAAAGGGAAGAAACTACTGACTTGTGCAGCATGATAGTATTGTATGATAAACCTTCATTTAAATACAAGTCCGCTAAGAATCGAGCTAACTGAGCGCCTGATGGTCTACTTACATCTACGTTGTGACTTTCTGACCATAATAACCAACGTTTCCATGCTACAGAATAAGTTTTTACGGTGGAATCACGCCATGAGCTTTTCAAAAGTGATATTTGACTATTATTCCAATCTTTTACTTCCTCGGTCCACCCCCACATTTCCATATTTCGAGAGTTAGGTCCTCCACTCTCGGTGGAGGTAGTCCTGTCATCGTGTCTATTAACCTCTTGTTGAGGTTCCTTAGAACAAACGGGGCTTCTACGGCCCTTGCTCTGAGATCTCCTCGCCAAAACACCTTTTCCCACCGGGGTACCACTATTAGATATATTCCTGTCGATTGATTTAGGTGAGATAAAACCCTGGGTATAAGAAATGGCGGTGGGAAAATCCACGCTAGCGGATAATTCCATTGTTGGCTGAAAGCATCGTAAAAGAGAGCTTCGGGATCCCTCTGATCCAGTGACACATAATTGCAAACTACGTGAGCTCTCTGTGATGCGAAAAGATCGATTACTGGAGTTCCCCACTTTCTGAATATTATTTTTACACATTCCGGTAGGAGATGCCATTCTGGAGGTAGACGATGGCGAGATAGATGATCGGCATGATTGTTGTATCTGCCCGGAATGTAGTGTATTGAAAATTGTATCTGATGGTGATCTAACAGTGTCAAAAGTCGATGGGTTATCTCCATTAGTGCTTGAGATCTCGTCCCCCCTTCCTTTCGGAGATGAGCTACCACCGTTTTGTTGTCGCACTGGATCAACATTGAACTGCGAACCAATATTTTGACGTGTCTTTGTACTGCGTGGAGAATGGCGAGCATTTCTTTTTGATTGCAGTGTAGACTTTGTTCTTGAGATGACCAAAGTCCGCTCATGGCAATGTTGTTTAGTTGAGCACCCCATGCAAGATCTGACGCATCGGTCGTCAGGAAGTTTGTGGGAGGGGGAGTATGCAACATTGTTGAAGCATGACAATTTTTGAGCCACCATATCAACTCTTTTTGCACAGTTTGGGGTAGCACACTTTTTTTGTTTGGGTAAGCTAACAACGTGTTCATAAACATCAAAAGGTAACGGTGGTTTAATCTTCCTCGAGGCACTACAAAGCTTGCAAAGTTTAAGAGACCTGTCAGACTTTGTATCCCTCTGAGTAGAACATGTTTTTGTTTTATGACATATAGGATCTTTTTGATGATGTTTGTAATTTTTTCCAGGGGCAAGGCCTTCAAATTTTCCCACGGTCTCCATAAGATTCCCAAGTACACAAGGCTCTTTTGTGGTATTGTTATTGATTTTTCTACATTCACGCACCACCCTAGATCTCGAAGTATTTTTAAGGTTATTTGCACATGTTCCTGTAGAGTGGCTGCATTTTGATGAGCAATCAAAAAATCGTCCAGGTATATTAAAATGCGTACATTTCTTAGCCGCAGTACCTGAGCTATCCAATTCGTGAGAATTGAGAAAGTTTTTGGGGCCGTACTTAAGCCGAATGGTAGACAAGACATTTGTAGCAGTTGGCCGTCGTAAATGAGGCGAAGGAATCGTCTGTGGGAGTCTGCAATTTTCAGATGAAAGTAAGCCTGGCTTAAATCTATTTTGCACATCCAGTCTTGACTTTGTAAAAAATCGGGAACACGATGCACATTTATTAGGTGAAATTTTTCTGGTATCACGAATTTCTTCAGTGCTTTTAAATTGAAGATTGGACGAAGAGAACCGTCGCTTTTTGGTACGAGGAAGAGAGGAGAAATGAAACTTGGGGAAATTAATGCTGGTTCCAATACACCTTGAGTTATCATTTTTTGAACGATCGTAGTCATTTGCGCTGTCACAGGAGTGCAAAAATCGTTTGTTTTTGGAATAAACAGTGGAGGTTTGTGCAAAAAAGGAATGCGGTATCCTTTTATTAATTTTAATATTATTTCCGGAGCACCTAAATCCTGCCACGCTTTGTAATGATGCACCAACTAAAGCCGACGAAAAAGCACCAGCTTCAAAAAGGTGTGTATTTGATGGAGGTATTCTATTGAGAGACATTTTCAGTGTTGGGTCTTTTACATATTTAAGAATAGCATCTCTTCTAACCTCTATTGTTTCTGACCTGTGGCCACAGACCAGTTGTAACAAGTCATTTGAAACTTTAAGAAATTCACCATTAACAAATAGCTCTTCAATTTTCTTTCCCAAATCTGCTAAATTACTATTATTAGAATTAGCCCAATTAAGTAGGTTGCGTATACTAGCTTGAAGAAGCGCGTTTTGTTTAAAAATACAAAAGGTCAAAGCTGCATAGGCTTTATCTGATTTAGCCGATAAAGAAGTCATGTCATAAGGTTTAATTTCAAAATTTGATTCAAGATCAACAAAGCCAGGAGTATGATTGTAAAGTTTTTGGGTGTCTGAATACCGTACTTCAGACCAGGATGGATCACCAAGGCGTTGTGCTTTATTTAACATATCTTTAAAATTTTCTGGAGCTTTGGGTACAGAAGGCTCTTTTAATTTGGTTGCGATATCAAAAGTAAATTGCAAATTATCCGGGGTGGCTTGAACTTCAGTTTGAAATTCGCTATCTACTACATCATTATATAGGTCTCCACTGACCGCAGAACATACTGATATGCGATCCATATCGCTGTTATTACAAATATTTGGTTGAGTAATAAAATTTCGTAACTCGCTTATTTCCTTATACAACTGTCGCATTGTATGTCGACCCCTCTTACTTTTCTTATGGCGTTGGCGCCGTGAACGCTTTCGCTTAGAGCTCGGTGGTGAGGAATTCGAGCTGCTGGTTTCAGAGGAGCTGGTACTACTAGAACTGGAGCTTCGTGTCCGCTTACGGTGCTCCGTACTAGGCCCAGCAACGGGTTTATCAGCAGGGGTAACGTTAACATTGCTCATTCTGTAATACGCCACGTTTATTTTCAGAAAAAGAAATAAAGGGGGGTAGTTTTATATTTGGGAGTGAATTTTCTTAAAAAAAAATGTTAATATTGAATAAACTGATAACTTTTAAACGAGTTTCATAAAACTTCTACTCATATTAGCAAAAACGAAATGAGTTTATTTGCTTCACGAGAATTGCAAATTAAATATCGAACGGAAACTCCGTTAACGAACGTATTTCGCTATTTTGAATAGTGATTGCTATTTCGAAGGCTTTTTAGAGCATCATATAACTTACAACATTGAAGGAACACTTTTCAACACATAATACAAATTTAAAACCGTGCCACGTGTGTACTTACATGTTTATTAGTTTCACTTATATCACTACACTTTTTAAACAATTTTCCTATTTAGATTATAACTACTTCACTTTATTTTATAATTTCAAACAGAAATCACCAGGAAATTAATATTTTGTGCAGCAAAATTATAATAAGTGTCTTCTACGGGGAATAGAACGCCAATGAGGTAATCGCCGCCATTTGTTTTACAAGAAACTTTAGTGGCAGCACTGCCTGTTAGCCAACGGAAGTACGTCATCAAGAGACATAAAAAGTACTGAAAATGACAAAACTACGGGAAACGGAAGTGCCTATCTCAATATTAAGCTTCGAATTACGGTCAAGTACTTTTAATTATTGATTATTATGCACTTCAACAAACCCAGGCTTTAAAAAGTCCTTGTCATGTATGTGGTTTAGAATGAAAAAAATATATAATTTTTATGGTTTTTGTTTTGTTAAGGCACACAATGCAAATTGGTGATTTTTTTTAGGCAATCTCCTTTGATTTGATATATAGGTAATTACATCTAATTATAATGGAATAGGTTGCATGTTCTGTGGATCGTGGGATTAACACGAAAATGACCATAAAAGTTTCAAAAAATAATGAGAATAGTATTATTTTACTTGTTTTCTTGCAAAAATCAAAAAAATATTTAGGTAAGATAAAGGAAAAACATATTTTTCGTTTCATTTTTATTCTGCTGCATCCAAACACAAGGCACAGCCGGAGATAACAGTAGTTAGTTAGTTAGATCACATAACGGATGACGAAGTGACGCGCGCGATCGTCGCGTCAGTCAATTTGTTTCAATCAAGTGTCAACCAACATTATGTTTTACCTTTTTCATTTTACCGTGGGAATTTTATATATTCCCTTGGGAAATATAATTTTGTAGCCTATATTCATCAGGAATTATGTAGGATTCTATATGTGAAAGAATTTTTCAAATCGGTCCAGTAGTGTCGGGGCCTATTCAATGCAAACAAACAATCAAATTTCTCCTCTATATAATATTACGAATAGAATAGAAAAAAATATTTTACAAAAAATAAAAACGGACTTCAAAAACACTGAAAAGATTGCCAAACGATGATCTCCTAGAAAGTCTTAAAATTTGTCACCAACTTCAATATAGAAGTGTGATGTTGTCTGTACCTATTCTTATATTATTTTTAACTTTTCAGAGTTTTTGAAGTCGGTTTTTATTTTTTGTAAAATAATTTTTATTTTTAACTTTCAGTGAATGATGTCTTTTTAGTGAAAAAAACCCTAATATAATACCAGCTCACCGAAGGTGAGGGTTTCCCTCGATTTTCATGGGATCCCATCATCAGATCTTGACTTTGGTGACCTTGAGACCATCCTAGGAGTATACTCTATCGAATACAAAAAGAATTTTGAAAATCGGGTAATCGCGTAACATATACACAAAACACGGACACGTAAAAATATAGTGGTTTTTCTCGATTTTTATGGGATCCCATTATTAGATCCCAACTTTGGTGACCATGGGACCACCCTTGGAGTATCCTCTATCGAATACAAAAAGAATCATCAAAATCGGTTCATAAACGACGAAGTTATCCGCTAACAAACATAAAAACGCATATATTAAACTATGTGATTCGCCCTTCGAGATTACAATTATTCACTTGTAGTAGCACGCGTTATGTGCTGCCATCGTACACAATTTCAAAGCGCTAAAGTAGAAAAAAAAGACAAGGGAAAATATTTTTTATTTCGCCGCGGGTAGATCTAGTAATTCATACACGTTTTGTGTCGCGGCCATCGTGCACGCAAATTTTCGTTCTTTGATAAATTTTCGTGTTTTTAGTCTTATTTTTTAGTATAATAATGGGAAAAAGGAAAAGCAAAAGCGAAGAAGAGCATTTAGCACGAAAAATAAGAAAACTGGAGCGAAAAATGGCTAAAGTCCGTCGCAAAAATAGCAGTCGGAATCAATCAGAATCTAATCTTTTATCAGAAACTGAGGAACCTGGAGACAGTATCTTAGCTACAGAGGTTGAAGAAAATATTGGTTAGTAAATCTGTTTTTATTAGTAAAATTTTTGGTACAAAAATAAGCTAGACGTGCCGTCGCGCCATAATGGTGCCATAATTGTGCCATAATGGTACCCGTTGGGTTGCGTTGACCTAATTATCAATCACTGCGCTTGCACCTGTGCTCGAGTTATATTATGCCTTTTCTTCCTATACTGAAGTTTGGTTTTCATTTGCAATATCTTTTGTGGATACGAGTATAATCTGAAAGGTTATACCGACCTATTTTATACATCAGTCCAATCTGTAAGGTTGATCGCTGTATATTGGTTATCCATACTATATTCTAGAATATAGTCTGAAAGGCTATATCATGAATATTTTATTACAAATATAATATAATACTATTGAAATTTGTAGATTATATTTTAACAAATACGCATTCAACAAAGGATTTTTATTTTGTATTTACCTACACTATATAATTACTTTTAGATTCCCGCTCCGAAGATATTACTTCAGCTGTTGCTATGGGAACAGACGGTTGTCAGTTAGACGTTGAGGATGTGCCGCTAGACAAGGATATACTGAATATTCTTGGCGAGGAACCCTCAAAAGAAGAGTCCTTTGGTGCAAGTATACATAAAGATATTGCTATAAGATGGTCAGAAGTGCTAGTCAATGGTTTAAAAGATGACTCTTTAAAAGCCCTTCTAAAATTATATGATATCCCTGGAAACTTAAAAATGTCGGTACCGCCTCTTTTAAATCCTGAGATTAAGGCGGCGGTGAATGATCAATGTTTTAAACGAGACTGCATACTTATTGAGAAGCAGAAATATTTATCCTGTGCTATTTCCAATTTGGGCATACTTATGTCAAATATTTTGACTAATAAGGGTGTTATAGATAATAACCACATTCTAAAACATCTTAGCGATGCAGGTCGATTGTTGTGCTATTTGCATTTTAACGAAACAAATGTTCGAAAAACTTTTTTACTGGCTAATCTCAATAAGACAGTGAAAGATAACATTAAGGATCAAAAAAGGGATGAATGGCTTTTTGGAGCAGAGTTATCAGAAAAACTAAGATCAATGAAGGCGATATCGAAAACTGGTGTCGAAATGAGAGCTGGAACTATCGTGCGACCAAAGACCTCTCAGAAGGCCAAACAACCGGAGGTCTCCACATCTAGGGCTTTAAACTGGAGGGGCCCACCGCCGCCGCCGCCTCGGCATCCGTCCTTGAGGCAGAGCTCGACGGTTGGTGGGCGCAGGCAGCCTCAGGCGACACCGGCGGCACCTCGCCGTCCCGCGCCGGATCGCCGCCCGGCCCGACCGCAGCAGCAGATCAGGCGGCGCTAACGAACAGCGAGCAGGCGGGTAAACTTAAATATTTTATGGAAAACTGGTTAACTGTTACTTCTGATCCCGTTATTCTGTCTTGGGTATCTGGTTTAAAATTACCTGTTTCTTCGGATGTTGTTCAAAATAGCATTCCTTTGAACAATCCGACATCAACACAATATGCTTCAAATGTAAATAAAGTATTAACTCAGTTATTATGTATTGGTGCAGTTAAGAAATGTTTGCCTTGTAAGAATCAGTTTTGTTCTAGTATTTTCTTAATTGAAAAAACTAATGGTAAGAATAGATTTATATTAAATCTTAAGGCACTAAATATGTATATACCAGTACCGCATTTTAAACTTGAGGATTATAGAACAGCAATGAGACTCATCTCTAAAGATTCTTACATGTGTTCTATTGATTTAAAGGATGCTTACTTTTCTGTGAGCATTCACGATGAATACAAAAAATACCTACGTTTTTGGTGGCAAAATGAACTTTATGAGTTTCAAGTTTTGCCTCAAGGTCTCAATCTAGCTCCTTATATTTTTACAAAATTGATGAGATCAGTTGCTCAATTCTTGCGTGTCAGAGGAATAATATTAGTTATCTATTTAGATGATTTATTATTGTTTTCCGATAATTATGACACATGTCTAAATAACTTTAAGTTTACAAAGAAAGTATTGGAAAATTTAGGATTTTTCGTGAATTTAAAGAAAAGTATAAGCAAACCTTGTAAGAAGATTTTATTTTTAGGATTTGTCTTTAACTCGGGAGATCTCACACTAAGTATAAATAATGAAAAGAAATCAAAGATTAAAAAAGCTTTGATCTATTTTTATAATTCAACAAGATGTAAGCTTCGTAGTTTCGCTCACTTAATAGGGTTGTTAATTTCAATTTGTCCAGCAATGCAATATGGCTGGCTGTATACAAAAATTTTTGAAAGATTTAAATATTTATGTTTAAAAGACAATGATGATTATGACCAGTATGTAACTTTACCTGTTTCCTTAAAGGCAGATTTTGCTTGGTGGTTAGACAAAATTGATCACTGTAGTGCCCCGATACGCTCAAACAAATTTGTCTTAGAAATCTTCTCTGATGCATCCCGTATAGGATGGGGCATTAGCTGCTCAGGTCAAAGAGCCAATGGCCGTTGGTCAAGAGAGGAGCTTTCTTACCATATCAATTACCTAGAATTGCAGGCAGCTTTCTTTGGACTCAAAATTTTTGCTAATAAATATAAAAATTGTGAAATTCTGCTACGAATTGATAATACTACTGCCATATCTTACATTAATAGAATGGGTGGAATTCGATTTCCGCACCTGAATTCTTTAAGCAGACATATATGGCAGTGGTGCGAACAACGTAATATTTATATATTTGCATCTTATATAAGTTCAGCTGATAATTACATCGCTGATGAGGAATCTCGTCACATTAACCCTGAAATAGAATGGGAACTAGCTGATAATGCTTTCTTAAAGATTTGTAGGACTTATGGTCAACCCGATATAGATTTGTTTGCGACCAGATTAAATAAAAAATGCCAAAGATTTGTTTCTTGGCATAGAGACCCAGAAGCATTTGCAATAGATGCATTCACTCTGTCGTGGTCCTCCTGCTATTTCTATGCCTTTCCCCCTTTTAGCTTAATCTTGAGGGTATTAAGAAAAATAATGAACGACGGAGGTAGAGGAATCGTTGTTGTGCCCTTATGGTCTTCCCAGTCTTGGTATCCTATTTATAAAAATTTGCTTGTTGCGGAACCGATTATTTTTTCTTCTGACGAAGTTTTATTATCTTCACCTTACAGCTCCGACCATCAACTTCAACAGAGGGTTACCCTGGTTGCCGGGTTGCTCTCAGGAAGGCGTTCGCCCACCTAGGTAGCTCAACGGAGGCTACAGAAGTCATGATTGCATCACTGACAAACAACACTCTGAAACAATACGATTGCTGTCTAAAACAATGGCATTTATTTTGTGTGGATAATCAGATTGATTTTTATAAAGCTTCAGTTACTGAGGCACAGACTTTTTTACTATCTTTATTTAATAAAGGCTGTAAATACGGTACAATAAATGGTGCTAAATCAGCCCTTGCCTTGATTTTAGGTTGTGAAATCATGAATCATTCTATTATAAAAAGATTTATGAAAGGGGTTTATAAAATTAGGACACCTCTTCCCAAATATAGTATCACATGGGATCCTGCTGTTGTTTTAAGATATCTAAGTAATTGGTTTCCAAATGATAATCTTACTTTCGATAAATTATCTAAAAAGCTTGCAACCCTTCTAGCCTTGGTTACAGCACATCGGGTCCAAACACTATCATTGATTAGATTATCTAATATAGATAAAGTTAATAATGAAAGATTTGTTATTAAGATTTCAGATCAAATTAAAACCTCGGCATTAAATAGATTACAACCTATCTTAATTCTTCCATATTTTAATGATAATCCGGCCATTTGTCCGGCCAGGACACTGGAATGTTATTTAACTCTATCAGCCGAAAAAAGAAATTCTAATTGTGATTTTCTTTTTATATCTTTTAGAAAACCTCACAGAAAGGTAAACTCTCAATCACTTAGTCGCTGGATTAAGGAGACCTTGAAAGAGAGTGGGATAGACACTTCGATTTTCAGTGCCCACAGCACGAGACATGCCTCTACGTCAGCCGCGCATAGACTTGGCGTGAGCATAGATATTATAAAAAAGACAGCTGGTTGGACAGGTAACTCGGATATATTTGCAAAATTTTATAACAGAGAAGTGGCTAGTATCTTTCATGAACCTTATGCCAACTCTCTTTGCAGGTCATCCTTAACTAATAAAAGTTAGTTTAAAATAGAAGTCATAATGATGTCTTATTATACATATAAACTATATGATCAATTTGATTACTTAATAAAGAATAACATCTCTACCTCACTCTCATTTAAGTCCTAACACTATTTCGTGTTGCTTTAAACATCCTACAAGTGAATAATTGTAATCTCGAAGGGCGAATCACATAGTTTAATATAGAATCAAACGAACTTACCTGTAAGTGAAGTTCGATGATTATTAAACGTTGTGATTCGCCCGAGAGATTACAAACCCTCCCAGACCCTAACGGTAAAAAATATTAGATGAATATATTTTTACCATACCCATATTCCACGAAATAGTGACAATATGCTACTGGAGTCAAACGTGTATGAATTACTAGATCTACCCGCGGCGAAATAAAAAATATTTTCCCTTGTCTTTTTTTTCTACTTTAGCGCTTTGAAATTGTGTACGATGGCAGCACATAACGCGTGCTACTACAAGTGAATAATTGTAATCTCTCGGGCGAATCACAACGTTTAATAATCATCGAACTTCACTTACAGGTAAGTTCGTTTGATTCTATATTATATACGGTCGAATTGAGTAACCTCCTTTTTTCGAAGTCGGTTAAAAATCAACAAAATACTCGTATGATATATAACACTGATAATTTCTGTTCCCCATTAATCTGAATCGAAATAACTACAGAAAATGAAATGGATAAACGCAGCAGGATCTAAAAGTATTTTGGTTTTTGTTCGCGACTTTTCAGAAACCGGGTAAATAATGCCCAATGTCCTTTAACCCATATATGCCCGTAATTATTTAGGTCATGAAAATATCTGATATTCACAAATGTTGTTCAAAATAGGAACAAATAAAGGGCTTTTACATTATTTTTGAATTTTTTTCTGGAAAAAGTAGTTTTTTTGAGTGGGTCGCTAACGACCCACTGGGATAATAGATGTCCTAAAATGTATGAAATGAAACAAACTAGTAAAATCAAAAGAAAACTATATTATGACATTAAAAAGTAACAAAGATATAAATCACGTGTGGTATAGTTGGAAACACTTATCATGCAGATTGACTCCATGTTTCTTGCACATTTGGTTGGTTTTATTTTTAGAAATAACACCTCGAAGTGTAAGTAAAGATACTTATATGTTGTAAAATATGTTCGATATTATGTTGTGTTTGAACAGCAGAGGGTATAGATCGCCTAGTCGTGGTTGATGGGTCTGGAGCATCTCGAGCTGAGGGTTAGGAGTAGAGCTGTAGCCAGCAAGGATCTGCGAAAATCCAATGTCGACAGGGGTACTCCTAATCCTAACCAGCACTTATAACCAAATCTTATAGGCTTACCAATGCTGTTTGCATCCATACCTCCCGTCATAAGGAATCATTGACCTATTCTATACTTACATGCTCATCCATAGAATTGTTATCACTATCTTCTTTACCAAATATTTTTTCGTCAAATCCGAAAAACAAATGCAAAAAGTCTATCACCTTACTTTCAGGGCTAAGCTTTTCGGTGCCATCTTTCGTACCCACTTTCGCACTGGTTTTATAGGCTTCTTTTATTATATTTTACAAAGATCTGGCTATTCTAAATCTCAATTTAATCCACAACTTCTGGAAATTTTGATCGATTTATGATCAGCTGTGTAGCTGCGTAGTCGTATTTACTATATCAGAGCAGTCCTCGTCTCCCAGTCATTTTCAGACTGCTGACAATCACGAGGAGGATCCAAGTACACATCTAATTGGCCAACATCATCTTCAGCTGTGTACTATAAAACTTTCAAAATGAAACGAAATACTTAGTGTTCAAGCCACGCGACGACCTATGAAAGAAAGAAAAAAGGTAAGGGAATATCCCAGTGGGTCGTTTGCGACCCACATATTTTTATGGCCCTCTTATACAGTAAAAACAGCTTAGTAAATCATTGGAAATACCTAATTTCTATCAATTATCTATCTAACAAGCATGTTACATTATTTATTTCTTGTGAGCATAGATAAAAAAAAATATACCTACTTACATTTTTCGCAACCTCGCACGCAGAAAATTTATTTCAAATAGGACTCAAAAACTATAACAGCTCTCAAAATAAATTATATCACTAAAATAACTTGTAAATCAATGTTAAACGTTCTTCAGACTTTCAAGTTATTGGCAGAATAAACTTAGTACAGATTATTAGTAAAAGTAAAAATATCCACCTATTTAAAGATAGTTACTAATCTTGGGTCGTTAATGACCCATTGGGATAATATAGGTTAAAAGGGTTTCCCTCGATTTGCCTAGGATACCATTATCAGATCATGACATGGTGATAATGGGACCACCTCGGGAGTACATACTCTTTCGATTACAAATACAATTCTGCCCACAAATGGCAGAGTAATCGGTGCACGTAATGTGTGTAAAAAAAATCCTTTTTTGAAGTCGGTTAAAATTTAATGTTCCGGTTATTATAGAGGATAAACAAGTGTAATTAAAAATACGTACGTAAGTCATTGTAGGTCGTAGTGTTGATTTGAATATACTCTTGGAATAGCTGCACTGCTGGGTCGTTAGCATAATCAGGGTCAGAGTCACAGCTGATGCTGCTCAACAGCAAACAGCCAATTACAAGACCAGATATCATATCTGTCTCAAGAACGAAGCCTTTGCACCTAAACACCTGAATGTACAGAGTAACAATATGTCCTCTACGACAAATCGATTACATTTATATAATTTGCAGTTAATACGTGATTAATATATAGGTAATAGGTACATCTGCGCAACCAGATAAAACAATTAAGTGGCGATTGTAATTAAATAATCATCTTATCTTAAGAAGTGCAATGAAAATGTTAGTAAATAAAAATACTAAAAACTAATTAAACAAAGAGTACGAAACATTATTTAAATTTTGTAATATATTACCCGTTGACCTCAAACGTAAACTACTTAATATATTAGAGCAATACAAATCAGATAAACACAAAGTAGAGAGAGTCTGTAGCTATTCAATCCGAAGCGCCAGTGTCAAGAGTTTCTGTATTCCTAGAACTTGTAGTTTTATTTCATGTGGATCTGAAATATAATTGATTTACAGTGTAGTATTCCCCTTCCGCTTGTCTACGGCATCGCGATTTGTTTAGAGTTAAAAAATAACATATTTTTACTCTGTGTCGCCCTGCTACCTTACGTCACTTTTTCTTTTCGCGAACTCACCGGCATCGTGTGTTCCGTGGGAAAGTCAGTAATTTGTTAACTAAAATAACTGTTATAGCTCTACTAAATAACTTTATTGTATTATAAGTACAAATTTTATGACGTGAGTATATTAACACTCGCGCGGCTGGAAGAAGAAAGAGACCGATTCTGCTGCGCGACCAGTTTTATATGCTCTGCCATACTCCCGCCAACTTTGTCTTCCGCCGGAGCACAGTGTTGACGTCTTTGCCGACGCAGGAACGCCACATTTTCTTGAATAACTCCAGCGGGTTGACTACCGCCGGATGTCACAGCTAATATGTACTGCGATTGCTAACACGGCCCCAGGCACCTCCCGGTTCTAAAGAAATAGCTGAAACATAAAGTCATATTAGAACTTAATAATCGAAACTGTAACACATACTCAGGGTAATGCGGACAGCTGACAGAGTTACTGACCAGGTCACACATTATCAACCTTAGCGATATTTCCAAGAAGACTACTTGCACTCAAAGGGACCTAGCCACACTTAAGTGACCAAGCTAATCTTTTGTCACGAATCTTAAAGTCACTTGCACCCAAAGGACCTGTATAGAGTTGTAAGGTAGCGGCGGCCGCACGCCTGTCTAAATCGTAAAATGCCTGTCAAATGCGGCGAACACCTGTCAGATGGTAACCCTACCTGTACCACACTTGAGCGTACCAAGTTCACTCCAGATAGTATTTTACCTTTGCATAAAAATGTGTAACACAAGTCATAAACTTGAAGCCATTTATTTTGACCCGCAAACCTTATTGTGTATATGAAATAAATAAATTTTATTTTGTGTTAACTTGATAAAAATTAAATTTATTTATTGCATTTAGTAGTACAGCTAGATTTGAACACATTCACAGTTTATACAGTAGTCTAAATATTGTTTAATTTTTTTTATATACTTTGAATTGAAATAGCAAGATAGTGCAATAAAATGTGTTGGTTTATGTCATTTTATCTTGCCAACACGGGTAAAATGATTTAATTACCTATAATTAATCAAAACAACTCCAGTTATCAATCCTTATCCATGGCTTAATGTTTTCAGCAGCTATTACACCGGTGTACTTTTTAAGAGATCTTTCACTGCCTTTTACATCCGTCACCTCATACCTATTATTACTTATAATTTTGTGTACCCTAAAAGGGCCTTTATATACAGGTAACAATTTGCGACTCCTACCGTCATTACTCTGGCTCTGGATTTTTATTAGTATTAAATCACCCTCAGAATAACTATGTGTATTTCTTCGACCTTTGTCAAACCTTTCTTTCTGTGTCCTTGCATTGGCTTTTAGATTTGAATTTACTCTCTCACGGAAGCCGGTCACATCAAAAATATTTTCGTCGTCAAGTTGAGGAGCTAGACTGTCACTATCTAAGCGTAACCGATACCCAAAAAACACTTCACTAGGAACAGTTTTTGTAGTTTTGTGAATCGTGCTGTTTGTAAACCTTGCTGTAATACCTGTATATTGATCCCAATTATCTTCGGTTGTATTAGCCCCGATGGCTCTTAAAGCATCTAAAATGGTCTTGTTAAATCGTTCCACTTGGCCATTGGAGCGAGGCATACCCGTTGCCACTGTATGTAAGCGAATGTTTTTCTTTGTACAATAGTGAACAAATTCATCGGAGGTGAATCCAGTCCCAGCGTCCGGGTTACCGAAAATCTTTGTAACAATATCTAATTGTTTTACAATATATGAAGTTTTAGTAGACCGCACAGCACAGATGAACACAAACTTTGTAAAGGCATCTACAATGACTAATAAATATTTATTCATTTGTTTAGTTTCAACAAATGGACCTAAATGATCATATCAAGATGTGTGTAAAACGGCTGTGCATACTTTGGCAACGGGTACAATTTTCCTTCTTTGGGCCCACTTTTGTTTTTAAAGTAGATGCAATTAAGACAGTTTCTAATATACTTTTTAACAATATGCCTCATCCGCGAGAACCAATGTAACCTATTCGTTCCACTGTTATTTCGACCGAAAAATTACCTAAGTCGTCATGGTTGCATTTTATAATCTGCCAAATGCACCTTTTTGGCACCACCCAACGTCGACCTTGAGACGTTCGATTGTAAACCTTGCCACCCAGTTACTCGTATTTATCGGAAATATCTTTGTTCCCGTCAATATCCCCTGATTCTAGCATAGATTTTATTCGTTTTATTTCAGTGTCTTGTGACTGCACCGCGAGTCTGCTTCAGTAATTGATAGTATTATTTCAGTTTCAGATTTCTCTCCGGATGGGACGGGGTTTCTACTCAACGCATTTACGTGTCGTATACGCGACCCTCTCGATGTACGATGTCGAATGAAAATTCTTGCGTCGATGAAACCCACCGTGCCACCCGGGGAATAATCTCTTTTGGTTAAGGCATATCTCACAGCGTTGCAGTCAGTAACAATTTTAAAAGGTGAGCCTAATAAGTATAGTCGGAACTTCTGCAGAGAACAGATGATAGCCAGTAACTCTAGTTCAAACGAATGATATTTTTTTTCGTCTTCTGTCGTTTGTCTACTATAATAATGCTTTTACTACTGGTTACTGGTTTTTCTCCGTCACCTGTAATCTGCACAAGTATTCCAGTAATACCATCCCTGCTAGCGTCTGTATATAAAATGTTTTCCCGGTTTATATCAAAAATTGACAAGACACTGTCCGAGCTCAACTTATTTCTCAATATTTCAAAGGCTTGTTCTTCTTTTGATCCCCAAACCCAATCAGAGTTTTTCTTAAACAGTTTTGTTAAAGGATCAGAAATCATAGCGCAGTTTTTGATGAATTTCCGAAAATAACGTACTCGTATCAAGACAAGGAACTGTCGAAGTTGGTGCACTGTTTTGGGTGTGGGGAAGTGTTTTACTGCTTCTATTTTTTTATCATTTGGCATCACACAATCCTGCTTTATTTTATAGCCCAAAAACTCAATTTCAGTTTTAAAGAAATGGCATTTTTTATGTTAAGTGTCAATCCACTGTCTCTAAAAATTTGCAATCCTTTTTCTAATAACCCAAAATTTTCATCTACTGTTTCTGATACTAAATATATGTCATCTAAATAAAGAATCACATTTTCAAATCTTAAATTTCCTAGCACTTTGTTAATCATTTGTTGAAAACAGGATGGTGCATTTGCCAGACCAAAAGGGAGCCTAAGAAATTCATAATGACCGTCCTCCGTTATAAATGCGGTTTTTTCAAAAGAACCCTCCCTTTCGCTCATCATTATTTGGTAGTAGCCACTCTTCAGATCCAAACAGGTAAAACACTTACGGCCCTGTAACCTATCAACGAGGTCTTCGATACGTGGCATTGGATACATATCTTTAATTGTGATTTTGTTCAAGTGGCGGTAATCAATGCAGAGACTTTTTTCGCCTTTCTTTTTTGCGACTAGCATAGGGCGAGTATAATGTTGTTTTCTAAGAGTTCTTTAACAAATTCACGTATAATTTTTCTGTCAGAAATTGAGGCTTTATAGGGTCTGCATTGAATAGGTTACGAGGTGGTTAAATTAATGACTATCTCGTGATTATTTACCCTACCTAATTCTTTCACATTTGTTGCTATGCAATCGCTATACTTAATGATTAAACGAACTTTCCTGTACGTGAAGTCCGATCATAATTATACGAGGGCGGGTCAAAAACTTCGCGGAATGAGGGGGGAAAGGTGACTTTTTACTACCTGCACTAGTTGTGACACTCATTAAGAGTATAAATACTAAGTTTCAAAAAAAAATAGGTCATGTGCAAATTTTCTTCCGGATTGACTTGTTGATTGATGTGTAGCTCAGGTAATTCCTGAGCTACACATCAATCAACAAGTCAATCCGAAAGAAAATTTGCAACATGAAGAAAATTGAGTTTCGCGCAGTCATCAAGTTCCTTACCAAACAAGGAAAACCTCCCCAGACTATTTTGGAAGAGATGTCTTCTGTTTACGGGGACTCTTGCCCTGGTAAAACCATGGTTTACAATTGGCACAACCTGTTTAAGCAAGGCAGGGATTCGATTGAAGATGATCCGAGGCCAGGGCGGCCTGTCGAGGCAACCACGGCAGAAAACGTCGAAAAACTTGAAAAAATCATATTGGAAGATGCCCGTTTCAAGAAGAAACAGCTTGCAGAAATGATTGGAGTATCAGCTACAACCATTTTGAATATCCTACACGACCATCTTGGCATGTCAAAGGTGTGTGCGAGATGGGTGCCGAGAATGCTCACGCCACACCAGAAGCAGCGGCGAGTTGAGTGTTGTCGCGAGTTTTTAACGCTCTGTGGTGAACAAAAGGATGAAGTTTTGAACCGAATTGTGACTGGAGATGAAACATGGGTTCATCATTATGAGCCTGAGTCCAAACAAGACTCCATGCAGTGGCGCAAAAAGGGCACACCACCTCCGAAGAAATTCAAAGTGTCTCCGTCGGCTGGAAAACTCATGGCTACTGTTTTTTGGGATTCAGAGGGAATCCTCCTTATTGATTATAAAGAAAAGGGTGTCTCTATTACTGGAGAGTACTACGCTGCACTATTAGAACGTCTGCGAGATGTTGTGAGAGAAAAAAGACGGGGAAAATTGACTAAAGGTGTGCTCCTTTTGCACGACAATGCACCCGTGCACAAGGCGCAAGTTGCGATGGCTGCTGTTCAAAGAGTGGGCTTCAAAATCTTGGAACATCCTCTCTATAGCCCAGATTTAGCCCCAAGTGATTATTATTTGTTCCCAAAAATGAAAAAAGAGCTTCGAGGGAAGACATTTTCCAGTGATGAAGAAGTGAAGAGCGCAATTTCGGCCTATTTTGACGACAAAGAGAAATCATTTTTTTTCGAAGATATTAATAAATTAATTGATAGGTCTAATAAATGTATTAGAGTTAAGGGGGAATACATTGAGAAGGAAAAATAATTTTGTGTTTTATTTCTCACGTCAACAAGTTGGGCGACCTATCCGCTCGCTTCATTTTGTTTAGACTAGCCGCATCCGGAATATTTCACACAAAAAAGGGGACTTTAGTTGGGAGGGAGGGTTGCTAATCCCTTCGGACGAAGCCTTCGTATAATTATGATCGAACTTCACGTACAGGTATGTTCGTTTAATCATTAATTATACTTGGCTTCGTCCTCGAGATTAGCAAGTAATACTCGTAGACTTTGAGAGATAATAGTGTGAAATATTTTGTTTATTCCTGAATTTTCCTTAATTTACGTTAATACGAATATCTAAACATCAATCATCATTTGTATTACTCGTATTATTAACAATTTTTCTGGCAATCATTTCCATTAGTATTGACATTACTTACGGTTCTATTATAATATCGATAGAATGTGATTTGATCTAGGCCGACACCTAGGTGATGAGCCGCGGATGTAGCGGCGTGCCTTGTGCTGTGCTGTGCGCAGTAAATATGTTTACATCGATACCGCTATCGCGCAGTGTGTCCTTTATCCACTAACTTAAGGTTTGGGAACCGACAGCATTATAAGGCTTTTTAGCACTTATGAAGAGAAGGAAAGATTTCTATATTTTGAATACAATATTTTTGTACTTTGTGTGCTGTCAAAAGGGCAATAAGAGTGATGAGTTTTTTCGAAAGTTTTTCAAAAGACTATGTTTTATTGGGGTAAAATTGGCTGACATAATTAATAACTATTGAAGTATCCCATGTAATTGCATATTTGGGCAAGGGAGGGCGTAACCGAAATATGCCTATAAAATATTTATTTATTTATTATTTATTAATTCTTCATGTACAATGAGTACAAAGGCGGACTTAATGCCATAGGCATTCTCTACCAGCCAACCTTAGGGTGATGGACAGAGCAGGTGTGGTAGATGTACCGAAATGTACGAGTATTACTAGATAAATTTTGAATGCTGAACTATTTTGAATGTAAAGGAATATATATAATAAAATCCTAATACACAAATACCGCGGGCGCGCTGGTAGTGGTAGTCGCAGTGTGGACCTTACCATGCGCGCCCATAAGGGCACGGAGAACACCGGGGGGTTTTAGTGGGTCGGCCTGGCACTCTGCCGGGCCAGCCCCACACACGCCCGCCGTCCGGCCAACGGCAGGTACGGTGCGATTACGCATTTCCCCCCGAAAAAAAAATACACAAATACCAATAATTAAATAAACTCATATATATTATATCATCAATAAATAAGTGAATAATAGTCACTGCAATGCCCATGAGGTCAACCAGGGGACTGTTCGAGTTGAAGACAAATAAATTTACGAGCTTTGTTATTGAAACTTAGCTTGGAAGTAGATCTTTTAATTTTAAGAGGAAGTGCGTTCCAAAGAAGTATGGCCTGAATAAAAAAAGAGGAATGCATAATGTTAGAGAAATGAGAAGGACACATAAGTAGCTGATTGGAGGATGAACGCAGTGGTTTATCGTGAGAGGTACACAAGTACTGAAAATGAGAACTTAAATAGTAGGGTGTTGTAGGAGTATAAAGAATAGCAAATAATGTGCTTAAAGTCCTCAAGTGCCTGCGCTGTCGGATGGGAAGCCATTTCAAACGAAGCCGATGTTCAGATATATGGTCAAATTTTCGTAAATTGAAAACGAATCGAATACAGTTATTCAGAAGGCGGTCAAGTTTGTTGAGTAGATCTGCATTCAGGTCGAGATAGCACACATCACCATAGTCGATGACAGGAAAAATTAAGGTCTGTACAATCATCTTCTTAATATCTGGAGGCAAGAAGTTCTCTTAATATTTTTTTACTCTGTCATCTTCTCGTAAATTATTTCCCATATAGGGCGAGCGCGGATCTACAGGAATTAAGCGTGCCATATTGAGTTCGGTCTTCAAAATAGTTTGTTTAAGAAATATATTATATTCGTGGAATTTAAGGATAATACAAGTCACAATTATTGTCGTTACATTAATTGAACCAGCGCCGTAAATAAACATTATATTGTTTAAAGGAACTTTGGGATATAGATGCTAATATCGGCGGTACACTCCACGCCGTCCGCATAAGTTCCCCGCCATACCATGCCAGAGTACGGGGGGAAAGCATAACAATTAAAATCGGCCCAGGAAATTGAAAATGCATTAATTGTCATTGCATCTGGGTCCCTATGCCAGGAGACATAATCAGTGCATTGAGTATTTATTCGACTAGCGAATAAGTTTACTTGAGGTGCCCCATACGACGAGACAATTTCCTGGTATGCCCAGTCCGCTAACTCCCATTCTATGTCAGGCAGGATGTATCCGCATTGATTCGGCTTCTGCTTTACTAAAACTTTTACGGGATTAAAACGCGTTTGGTACCTTTCGGCTTCTGCTGTTTTATTATCTGATACAATTTGCGACATTCACACCACTGCCATAGTTGACGAGTGGAGTGATGTCAGTGAAGTGAGGGAACTGAATACCCCCCATTGTATTCATGTAAGAGATGACTATAGTGTTGTCGATGCGGAGTAAAATTTGACAACTACTTACCTTTTTGGCAAACACTTTTAATCTTAGAAAAGCAGCAAGAATTTCTAGGTAGTTAATGTGTTGTGTTCTCTTCTGAATGCTCCACAACCCGCTAACCTTCTCATTACCACGTGCAGCCCCCACCCCGTATTTGAGGCGTCTGAGAAAATTTCCAGATCATATGTATCATGTTTGATTTTACAAAACGGTCATTGTATTGAGTCATCAGGTAGCAACTTACTAGGGATATTCATAAATTTATAATAATTATCATTTGATGATTTTAAGTTTAAATACTTAAAGCGCTCGAATATTTTAGTATATAGCCAGCTGTATTCTACAGCCAGGCAAACTGAGACTAGTAATTCGACTATTTGTGTAAATTGACGTATTCGACATCTTTTAGGTGTTAACCATTTTTTAATTTCTGATTTGTGATCTGGAAATTTTTAGTCTAGATTAGAACGAAACCTAAAAATGTACATATATTACTAGATATTAAACTTTTGTCCTCGTTAATTAAAATCCGAGAGAGGTATTTTGGTTTGTATAGTATTGTACAAACAACTATCGTAAGAGTGTCCCATTAGCCAATAATTATCTAAATAATTAGTTGATATTAGGCCCGCAGAACGGAGTAATCGGGCAATTGGTTTCATTACCTTGATGGTGTAGTACTGGTGTAGTAGTTCTTGTTTAATTTGAAATCTTAAATATTTTCTTGAATTAGGGTGAATCATAGACTTAATAGTATTAAGTCCATGGGGTGAATACTTATTAAATAAAAGGCATCTTTTAAATCTATTTTTGTCATGAAACAATTTTTTGTTATTAATTTTAGCACTGAGCGTTAATCTTCAATTTTAATATGATCTGCTTTTATAAATTTATTTAAGTTTTTTAAATTCAGGATGACACGATGCTTACCATTTGGCTTAGGTATGTACCAGAAATATACTTGATAAAAATTGCTCTTCAGTAGGTTGGCATTTTGAAATAGCACCATTAGCTAACAAGTTATGAATAGCATCATTGAAATCATCTCTTTCTGTGGCTGAATGATGTTTCACATTTGGAACAGGTACTTGGTTAACGGGACTAGTGAATGGGATTTCGTATCCCTTGATGCAGGATAGAATTTCTGCATTCTTAGTTATAAGAGACCATTGGTCATAAAAAAGAGGCAATGTGCCTGCATATTTTACTGGATTTAGCGACGATCGCGTGGCGGCGGCTGCTGTGAGTGTCTCGATGAGCTCGATGGCCGACCTCTCCTGGGACGGCTCCTTCGTCTTCGGACGATTCGGCTTCTTCCGGGTAGGATAAGGGCCTTTCCAGCTTAAATTATTCCTGGAGGTGCTAGGCGTTTAGCAGGCACCTTTTTATTTGCCTGTGGCTTAGGCGACGAAGTTTTTAACTTTGCACCCGATTTATTTATTGCCTTTGCAGTCTTAATAATTTCTGACAGGTTTAGGTTCGCCGAATAAGAAATGGTTTAGTATTTTGAAGCTGGTCTTTCATGTCCTTTTTTAAGGGAACACAGAATAAAATTCCGTCGTATGACCGAATCCGGTACTGTAAGTCACAGAGAATACGTTATGTGTCCATCAACATTTTAATTAATTCTGGGTCACTGTCATTTTTCGAGATCAGCTTGGCTCAAGCATAAAATAGCCGTAGAAACTTGTTTTTGCCTAATTTCGATATTTTTTTCACGTTTAGCGTTTATATCGGAGATAGCCGCCTTAATTTCGGCATTCAGTACCTACAGGAGCATTAATTAGTTTGCAGTTACTCGGCGAAAGGTATTTGACATTAATGCGTGTTCCAACCTAACTGCCAAGTCTTTGTGAAACTCGGCTCCAAAAGTATTCGAAATAGTAGGATCCTCGCCCAATATTAATTCAAGTATTGTGGTGTGCATCGCATTAGCTGACACCGGCTCCGACGCGCCGGCGGTGGAGGCGGTGGCGGCGACCACCACGGAGGCGACCGTCACGGCGGCACAGAAGATATAAATGGCGGGCTCGCACACTTCGGCGGGATCTGGGTCGAGGTCGACCTGCATCTCCGAACGTGGCTCAGAACCAATAACCCCATCGAGCAGTAGGCCAATTATGAATCTTTCATCGTATGTCATGCCATAATAAATCATGAACTGATTTATTTCGTATTACCGATCTCCAATGATATCATTACTATGGCATAATTTCGATGATGTCATCATGATATAACGAACGAATGATCAAAAATCTGACCGAAAATCATAATTTTCGCTTTGCACTATGATATCATATGGTATGATATGATTTGAAAACCATGAGATCGTAATAGGCCTACAGGTTTGAAACGTTGTTATTACTTTCTTGTTCTGAAAACCACCGATATCTCCATTAGCCATGAAACAGACCAAAGTACTATTTGCGAGACTAATTTATAGGGTAGTGCAGCTCCCATTGACGTATATTGGCAGCTCCAAAGAGAAGTACCTACACAAACCCGGATAGGTTACCATTACCGTAGGGTAGTACAGCTCCAAAGAGAAGTACGCAAACCCGAATAGGTAACCATTACTACTATGTATATACTTTATTTATTCTTTAGTATACCTAATCATAAAAAGTAGGTGCATGTTACGATTAGATAATTATAATTAGTGCTAATTAATTAAGGAACAATCCTGAAATACTGTTCGCAAAACTATTATTGGGTAGTACAACTCCAAAGAGAGGTAGCAATAACTATTATTAGGTAAACTTTCTCCTTAAAGATAATAGTGTCATAAAAATTCATACAAAAGGGGTATAAGCCCACTGGGTAGGTATGAAATAAATCTTATTTAACACTTTTCATAAAACTATTTCATTGGATTATAAAACTTCATTTCAAAGGAAACCAGTAAAAAATAATAACGTGACAAATTTACCATTATGGGTATAATTCGTCATTAGCTAATTAAGTTTCTCTAGTACTTATGAGAATATAACAAGATGTCCGATCATCCTTCTGCCCATTATCAAACGAGCATTGTACGGGCAGCAAATAACAAATGTCATTTTTAGCCATAGTCACTAATAAATGCACTTATTCACACAATGACTAACCTTGAGACTCCGAGCGGGAACGCCTGTCGGGCAAGCTGGAACGACTCCGTGTACGGCATCTTCGTAACACTTTCCGTTTGAGTTTTTTAAACTTACACAACAGATTTTCACAATCCTCCTCACGTTTCCGCTTAGGCATTATAAATAAGCACTACCTCACTTAAAGTAAAAACTTTTAAGACGCCAGAGTGTGATCGTGACGAGCACTAAAAAGCGAATGAAGCGAGCGGATAGTCGCCCACTTTGTTGACGTGAGATTCATTTTTAATTTTATTTATACGCTCAAATATAGTGCGTGACTGGCGTACCACTAGGCGGTACTATGAGTATTACTTGCTAAACCCGAGGACGAAGCCAAGTATAATTACGGAGAAGAGTTACTAATTTGCCCTTGTATTGGATACAATCTACCTCCAGTTCGGTCAACGCCTTACAAAATTCCGTTTTTGTATGTGCATAATGAAATTTGAGAACATTTCCCAAATGGTAATACATTATATCCGAACGTTCGGTCACATTTCTACCTATCAAAATTTCACAATCTGCTAAATCATCAATTACGTAAAAGTCTGTATTATCTAACGACAGTGAATCAATTTTCAAACTAACGGTTACTTTGTGGGTAACTCATATTACATTTTGTCTTGCAAATCCTTGTAAATGAACAGGTGTATTTGTATCATCATCATCATCATCACAGCTCATATACGTCCCCACCGAGGGGCTCGAGCCTACCCTATGTTAGAGTGATTAGGCCTTAGTCAACCACGCTGGCCCAGTGCGGATTGGTCGACTTCACATACACCATTGAATTTCTTCGCAGATGTATGCAGGTTTCCTCACGATGTTTTCCTTCACCGTAGGAGCGTTAGACAAATGTACATATGAAATTCGAAAACGAAAAACACATTGGTACATGGCGGTCTCGAACCTAGACCTCCCAATTGGAAGGCAAGTGCCGAGTCCACAGCGCGTATTTGTATATTTCAAGGATTTTAAATTTGCCGACGAATTAAATATCAAGGAACAACTGCTGCCTGTATCGATAAATGCTTCATGACTGAAATCATTTATTTGTATCGTTTTGACAAATTTATTACGCGAGTCTGCGATTGAATTTTTTTTGGTCTCTTGCTTTTCAGATTTCATTGCATTCTGCTTATGGTTACACACAGTTTCTAGGTGTCCTTGCTTACCGCAATATGCACATTTATTGGACTTACATTGATTTCTTTTTTGATTATCGCCACATAAATAACATTTAATTTGTTTATGAGGCTGTGTTGGACCTGGATCTTGTTTATTGGGCACAAGAGAACCTGATACTGTTGCAGAAGGCAAGGGACTCCCTTGCCTTCTGTAAAGATGTAGACATTTGTGACACTAATTGGTGACCATTAGTCTTACTCGAGTTGTCCTTAATTATTGAATTCGTTTGTTTCGGTATTTTTGATTTATAAACACGGCCATGCAAGAAGATGGCTAAGCTGTCACAACTGGCAAAATTACTAGCTTCAATCGATGCTCCTATGCAACTATCGCCTATATTTCCAATAATTATCGAAATTATGTCTTGTTCTGAAAATCCAAATGAGAGTCGATCGATTTTTTTATTTATTTATTTATTTATTTAATCTTTATTGCACTTAAAACTGTACAAAGGGCGGACTTAATGCAACAAGGCATTCTCTACCAGTCAACCGAACGGAAAGTAAAAAAAATAAAAGTATTTGGCGCAAAAAGATGTAACAATATATATGCGTTATTAGATAAAATAACCTATTCCTGAATAAGTATTTACAATACATACATATAAATTATATATATATATATATATATATATATATATATATATATACAGATATTTAAATATATATAATATATACCTATTAGCTCTTACAATATCAGGTTTGTGAGTTTAAGTAGTGCTCGCGGGCCAGCCTCTTAAATCTGTATTTTGCACTTTTGGTCAAAATAGAATTCGTAAAGAGATTGATTCTCGGTTGGCTTTTTGTCTATTATATCTTTTAGTAATTCAAACATAATATTACGGCGAATTTGAAAACTAGAACCTAATTTCCTTTTCCAATCTCTCCATTTCCATGAAGTCCACTCATTTTCGGTACGCACAGTGAAACGTACCATACTTTTGAAGAACCTTTAAGTTTATTGAGGGCTTGGTAATCATTTTGTCGGACCATGCAAACGTTTGAGAGTAAGATTGTAAGCCATGCATTTATATCATCTTTCAAGGGGTCAAATTCAGGTATAATGTTGTTCAAAGTAAAACTGTTATTTAAGCTTACTGTTGGGTTATCAGCCTTACGTGATACACTTTTCCGTTGTTTCGGTGGAGGTGACGGTGTTCTGCTACTGCTCGAGCTACTAGAACTTGAACTCGAGTCCTTTTCTTACTCGGCCGTTTCTCCTGCTTATTACGATTTCCCATGGCGAGATGGGCCCGCAATCCCTTTCTGATGTTAACTAAAATAACTGTTATAGCTCTACTAAATAACTTTATTGTATTATAAATACAAAGGAGGTCTTCAGTATTTGCCCAAATCATGTACCGAGGTACAAATTATATAAAATGAAAGATAATAATGTGTTGAAAATGACCCAAGGGCTAAAATCTTTTCAAACGCAATAGGTTTTGCAAAAAAATTTGATAAAAAATGATAAGTGAATGCAAAACTTCGTGAAACGAAACGTGTTTAGTTATGGACGTCAAGGTTTGACATTGACAATCAGTCATTGTTATGGTCGCTTGATAATATTTTCACTTATAATCTTCTTCATAATATAGGTATTTAAAGAAGTTAAAGTTCTTTTAATTAAAAATCCGGAGTTTGTTATGTGTGTGTGTGTGTGTGTGCCAACATCTATTGCGATCGCTTACAAATCACCAGTAATTGTGAATTTGATACGTCATTACGTCAATACAATACACATCCTAATGACTTCACTTTTTTTTTATTGGGTATTGTTTGCCAAAATAAACACCATACCACAGACTATGTGACACGATAGATATATAACGCTTTGGAATATGGACTTATTACGAGTTTTATTGTAATATTTGTTATAATTAAGTAAAAATCCTATTTTTATTATTTTAATAGTTGGAAAACCTTTACTACAGGTTTGGAGAATACGCTACGCTAATACGCTTTATTTAATGTTGATCTTTGTTGCCAGTCATCAAAATGTTTAAGTCCTAATTTCAGGTGGTACAAATTTTCTGATTTTTTTACATAAAAAAAATGTAATAAAACCCGAGGTACGTGTTTTGGGTATAGTTATATGGAAGAAAAAATGGCTCCTTTTATGACGTAAGTACATTAACACTCGCGCGGCTGGTAGAAGAAAGAGACCGATTCTGCTGCGCGACCAGTGTTATATTATTATGCTCTGCACACACTCCCGCCAACTTTGTCTTCCGCCGGAGCACAGTGTTGACGTCTTTGCCGACGCAGGGACGCCACCTTTTCTTGAATAACGCCAGCGGGTTGACTTCCACCGGATGTCACAGCCAATATACTGTGATTGCCAACAAATTTAATAGTTAAACTAACGAATTCTGTTATTAGTTAAGAAACTAATTGTGAATTATTTGCTTAACATTTGTCCAGTGAAAGAAAAATAAGCAGAAAGGTTCTTATAGGTATATCAAATGCATTTTGATTTACGGAATTGAAAACGGCGTTCTAGCTCAAACAGCTCCAAATAATAGGAACGCTAGACCGAGCCCACGGAAACTTAGAAGATCATGGATTGTGATATCTCTACAGAAGGTTAATAGATTTTCATATCCTTTTGGACAACAAAAGAGAACCTCAAATTTCCCACCAAGCCAGGATACGAGATATCCTTACGTGGGAATCAAAGTTACGCACACGATGCAACTTTGATAAAACTTTATTCTTTTGAAAAATAAAAGATTACCTCAAATCTTACGAGATATCCTTGAACGAGGAGATCAAAGTTGCGTACGCGATGCTTCATTACAACTTTGATAAAACTTTATACTTTTGAAAATAAAAATATTGCCTCAAACTGTACCACGAGGGTACGAGATATAATTATAAACCTAGGGGATCAAAGTTCCGCACGCGATGCTACAACTTTGATAAAACACAACTAAATCTGAGCAACAAAACCAGCGTTGATACGAGATATCTTTAACGCGATTATAAATCTTGGTGCGTGACATTGAGGTTTTGATTTGGTACATGTCATAACAAGCGCAAAACTGTGTCTGTAACATGAAGCTTCGTGGTCTGTAATACCTAGTCTTCCAACATGAATGTGACACCAGATGTTACTGTTTTGAAACATGTGAGATTGTTCAATATTATTCGCTATACAGGGAAATACATTCTAATGTATCTATACATATCTTAATTAGATCACAATAATATCAGAATTTGTGTTTCAGTACACCTACCAGGTGCAAATTGTACCACAGTAAAGTATTTTCAGATATGAAAGGACAATGTCGAATCGCCCCATGACCAACAAAGATTTGATTTACGTCATAATTATATGCATATTTTATAACACTCATAACAAATATATGTAGGTATTTGACGGACAAATCAAAAATATTTAAAAGTACTTTCAGAATCAGAACTAAATGTAGTAAAATATACGTATGGTTATTGTTACCTTTGCTCGATTGAATAGAATTAAGTCGATTTTATGTAGGTATGGACATTTATTTATTGGTATAAATTATGTTTTTATATCTTCTTTCACAATTTACAACGTTAAGACACGTCAATTGACTACTCACGCGCTGTCGCTTGTTAGTTCGTTGTGTTTTTGACTTGCTTTATTATTTCGAGATTCCTTGTTCTTTACTACGTGGCTATAATAATGTTCTATGATTGATTGCAATAATTATTATTTGAATAATTGTATAGGTATGGACTTTATGTATAGTTCTAACGAAATAAAGTGTTACTTCAACTAACCTCAAAATCGGATTCATTTTGATTATAATTCGATTTCGAAGCTTGTCCGTAGTAATTGATGTGAACGTTCAGTATTTACTAATGTTTAATTACACAAAAAGCATTTTTTCACTGCTGTTGGTATTGGGGCAAATAACAATGTATGGACGCAGAGCAATGTCCTTTGTAGAGTAAGAAATATAAAGTCTCCACAAAGAAAGATTGTATATCAACCAATTGAGAATATGAGCTTGCTAATAGATGTGTCTACAAAACCAATAAATGGATTTCAAATGCCAATACAAGAAATCTTTGCCAAAAATTTGGAACAACATAAATGAATGAATAATAATAATAATTTTAATAATAATAATTTATTATGCCAACAAGAAAAAAGAAACACCAACAGTTATATAATCTAGGATAATACATTAAAAATACAATAATAATAACAATTCATTGATGTAAGGAGTTCGTGCAGAGTGCAAAGTGTACCCCTAACTCCCAAACTAGGAAAATCCTGTATCTTGGGAGCTAGTGATTCCTCCGCTAAGTACATGCATTATAAGACCTCAAGCAATCTGAATATTACGAATACGAACCATTAAATTAAAATAATATGTGCTTGTTTGTATGTGTCTCACTGCGTGTGTGTGTATGTGTGTGTGTGAGAGTAGGTAAGTAATTTTTTTTCATAAAGTTTTTTTTTATGCATGTCTGTAAAACTGAAGTTGTAAATACGAATATGTACAAAAGTGAGTCCCAATTATTTCATTAAATTTTCGGTCTCCTGGTAATCCAGTTTTAATAGCACATCTTGGATAATATTTTTGGCTTCAAGTTTGGAAACCATATTGAATGGTCTTATACAATTAATGTTTCTGTATAATGTGCTGCTAAGTGCAACATACTGCCGCTTAGCCCATGCAGTACGGTAAGTTATTTGTGGAGTAGCAAAAGCTGCTCTTCGCCCAGATCTCGACTGCTCCTGATAGCGAGATAGCACAGGATAGCAGCGAAGCAGCATCCTAAGAATGCCAAGTTGCCTGACAGTAAGAACTTTACATTCAGAGTAAAGCATCACTGTGGGATATGTTCGTTTCCTGTGAGATAGAACTTTGAGCACTGCGCGCACTCTTTTTTAGTGAATGGCCTCACTAAAAAAGAGTAAAACTCTATTACATTAAATTTTACTGACAGAGACTCGTCAACCTCAAGGCATCGATTCTGAATGACAACCTGATATAAGTCTAAACCATGGACTTAATAATCAAAACAGGACTTAGTTCTCTGACTAGAAAAACGAGCCGAGAGGGATAGCCAGAAGTGAGGCCGTTTGTCCCTTTTTTATTGGGTGTCCATAATTTCCTCGTGTTGAAAAGAACAATTTAAGTATGACAATATTAGGATGAAAATCCATATGGGTAACATATAAGGCCTTACTAATAACCATTGTATAAGCCTGATTTAGTTAAACAGTGTTTTGTCACGTTCACTCGAAAGACATTTCAAATTCGAACAAAAGAGACAAAACACTGCTTAACTATACACGGCTTAAACAATGGTTATTAGTAAGGCCTTTAATAACTAAAATATTTATGTTTTAGATAAATAATTATTTTTTTACTTTTTAAATATAAATACTAAGATATGCAAAATCATACTTTACTTATCTACAAATATTTTTTGCCCAGAGACTATTGTTAAGTAGATTGTTGGATTAAATCGAAATAACCAAAAATAAATCAATAATAAAAACCTATGTGGGGATTTTTAGGAATAAGAATAGTATTATTTTTATTAGGGACCGACGAAAGCTTATACTAGCTGTAGGTTTTAGGGAAGACAATCCAGAATTTAGATACTAGCTAACATTAACATTTTATCGTTATAATAATATCGAGGGGTGAAAGGCTAAAGGCGTTAAGTGACACCTATAGTCTGATTTTTAATTCGACGGAATTTTGACAGATGTCCTCCATAGCCAAATCAGATATAAATAACCTTTTCTGCTTAGAATTTTTTAAATATTTAATAACAAAAAATATGAAACAGAATTAGATCAAGTAGGTACCTAATGACATTGTACATAGTGCTTGTTTTGTGCACTCAATGCACACTAGCTAGAATGTAAATTATTAAGTGCTAAATGGAAAAACAGAGTAAACAACATATTTCTCAAATAAAAATATTTATTAATTATCATCACTTTTAACTTGGTGATGATAACGACAATGATATTAATTATCATTGTCGTTATCATCATCAACTCGGATTATAAAAGAATCACACACACTTTCCAGCAGATCATTAAGAGGGCACATTTTATCCTCTTCTTTAATAATATGGTTTATGCATTCTTGTCATTTTTCAGCTGCGATATTATATGCCTTTTAATTCTAATATTAATTGTTTCACTTTGCGCAACTCGGACCGCGGTGCTTGACGTGGTGTAAATAGTTTTTTAATTTAAAATTTCACATTTTGTTATATTGGCTCTTAGAAGAAGCAAAAATTTTACAAACGATGATGTATTTCTAAAAAAGGTTGGCAGCCTATGGATTATTGAACAGGGATCCCAGTAATAGAAAAATAATTTCCGTGACAATTATTGTAACTTCAACAATATGATATTAAACAATGTAATTACCATTTTAAATTTATCAGTAATTTTTCAAGTCTTGGTTTTTCTAATTGAAACCTTAAATTCCATAAAGGTTTATTTTTTATTTTGCTAAAATGCTCTCCCTTTTTAGAAATAGTTTTTCAATGTTGGCAACACTTCTGAAATGTCAGAATTCCGTCGAATTAAAAATCAAACTATAGAGCGATATTGAGTTATATACCTACATATTCGGAATCAGAGAATTTTTCTGCGTCTTTTGAGCTGAGTTTCATGTCAATCTGAGCATTGTTTGTCTCTTAATATAAATAGATTTGGACTCTGTTTTCTACAGCGATATCTGACTCAAGCGACACAAAAAATGCATTTTTTATAACATGCGGTTGACTTAAAATATGTTTAGATGCTATGGCTAGTTACTTGAATCGTTTTTTCCTTTTGAATCATTTTTCCTTTTTCACTTTGAAACTCAAATGGTTGTTAAATTTTTTTCTTTCTTAAGCAGATGGATCGTGGTCGCCACTCAAAAACCATTCGGCCCCAAAGGCCATCGGTTCTTCTAGCTATGTGTCCCGCCCACTGCCACTTCAGCTGAGCAATCCGGGCGACGCTCAGTGGGTAGGCCCCCGACCAGGTGGACCAACGATCTGGCGAAGGTCGCGGGAAGCCGCTGGATGCGGGCAGCACAAGACCGATCGTTGTGGACATCCATTGGGGAGGCCTATGCCCAGCAGTGAGCGTCGTGCGACTGACATGATGATGATGATGATGAAAGCAGATGGTAGGTTAAATCATTAAAGCTTGCCCCAATATACACAAACCGCCGTCACAATTAGCCTGCCACAAAAAAAAATTAAGCGTGTCGCTTGATGCAATTTGCATTCCACAAAGATATCAGGCATATGTCGCTTGAATCCTGCAGCAGTATGTCGTTTGAATTATTATCGCTTAAGTCATTTTTGCTTAGGTACTCTAAAAAATAAACAAAAAAGCATTTTTGACTCAAGCGACATTTATTTATGTAACCCTTTATTCCATTCGTTTAAAAACTCCGACTTTCGATGAGGATTTTAATTTCAAAAAGAACTGTATAGGTATGTACTTAATATTTAAATTAATAAAAAACGGAATTTCTACGATTTTTTTCTAATATTCAAAACTTTGAAACGCTCTCTAGTGAAAAGTTTCGAAAATGTCGCCTAACGCCATTAGCCTTTCACCCCTTTATATTATTATCCTACTTTTAAGATATCAAAGTATTTCCTAAAGCCTATATATCTATTAACTGATATCCATTATAATTAAACGATTTATCATTTTAATAAAATAGATATTCTAAGCATTGATAAGTACTTTTAACTCGTATAAAATCTAACATATTTTCTAATCTTACTACCTGATCTGATAAACTCTCTGTTAATTATCTCCTAGAATTAATAAAAATTGGGTCAAGTGCTATAATCTCTATATTATCTCCTGGAATTAACAAAAATTAAGCCGAGTAGGTATATATTTTTTTCTATTTCAACAGCATGGCTCGTGTAATTACCTACTTACCTACGATTTCATTTATCATAGTTTCTATTTCAAGTTTATTTATCTACTAAATTATCTAATAGGTATATTTGAGTTTTCACTCTTCCGCTGTTTATTCAAACTCATGCGGTGATTTAAATGAATTTTTATTTGGACTGTGGAGTGAAATGTTATGTTATAATATCTATTGGCCTACAATTTTGGCAACTATGTATGGAGCATCAATTGAACTTCTGTCCACAAGAGGCTGCCCGCAGGGAGGTGTCTTGTCTCCCCTCCTGTGGACTCTTGCGGTAGACAAATTATTGTACAACATGGCTGACCTCAATTTCGACACCCAAGGATACGCAGATGACCTTGTGGTGACGGTACGAGGCTTCTGCCAAAGTACAATATCTGACATTATGCAGAAAGCCCTCAATACCATAAACAACTGGTGTAGGGAAAACAGCCTCTCAGTGAATGCTGATAAAACTGTTATGATACCATTTACCAGGCTGTACTCAACCATTGTACGCCCGATAATTACGTACGGCTCAGTGGTGTGGTACAACAAAGCCAAACAAAAAACCGCTGCAAATAGATTAGGCAGTCTACAAAGAACTGCCTGTCTCATGGCTACAGGCGCAATTTCCACCACGCCTGGGGCAGTCCTGAATGCGCTACTGCGACTCACACCCCTGGACATGTTTATTGTTAAGGAGGCGATAGCGTGTGCGTACAGGATGAATGCCCAAGGCGCGTTCAAGTGTCTGTCCCTTCGACAAAGGGATTAGACCTAGTCAATGAGACACCAATACTAAGCATGAACTCTGATATCATGCCTCCAAGTTGCAATTTCAATAGGAACTACAAAGTGGAACTTCTCTCTAGGGATGACTGGCTAAACGAGCAAGTTACCTATGAAACAGGAAGCACCGTATGGTTTACCGATGGATCCAAGATGGGGTCCAAAGTGGGCTTTGGTATATATAGAGAGCAGCCACTGCACAAGTTCTCACAAAGCTTGGGCAGCTTTGCCTCCATCTTCCAAGCGGAGGTTTATGCCATCTTAGAATGTGCGGAAATCAACCTTGGAATCAACCAAGCCAACCGCACAATATACATAAACTCAGACAGTCAACCAGCTTTACTGGCGCTGAGCAGTAATCTCGTGACCTCAAAGCTAGTGGCTGTCTGTATGAACCGCCTAAACACTCTGGGACACAGTAACAGAGTAATACTTAGATGGGTTCCAGGGCAGGAATCACTGGCAACGAATGTGCCGATGAGCTCGCCAGGGCTGGGGCCGAAGGAACGTAATATGGTCCTGAACCATTCTGTGGTATACCCAAAAGCCTCGCCCAGGGTTGGATTTCGTAGTATAATTATACTATTTGTATCATTATTTCATGATGTGTAGTATGTAGTATCGTAATGCCAGGATACTACGCGAACGTACCATAATTTTACCCTCAGCTCGATTGACAACTTTTCTTGGTTCGATCATTCTCCTTTATATTATTTAACAAATAATCAAAGTATCTACCCTACAATATAAGTAAGTTATGTTCTGTATGTATATGTATGGCACCAACGAAACAGCCAGCGACAAGCTCCAGCCGAGGATTCCTTGCATAGTGTTTTACTATTTTTTTCGTTTAGTCGGCACTCGACCGGGGGGGGGGGGGGGGGGTACGCCACTGATTGAATCTCTCCATTTTGCTTTTGCCATTTCCAATGACTCATAATTTTGTGAGGGTCTGAATCCAACCCTGGCCTCGCCCGTCTAACGCTTGAAACCCATTACGACAACAAGTCCTACAAGGCATGGCTGCATATGCTAGGACTTAAACACTCTAAGGCACTCATAAAAGCCTATGACCGTAGTACCTGCAAACAGATCCGAGGATTAAGCAGGAACAACATACGCACTTTGGTCAGAGCCGTCACTGGACACTGTCGCTTTAATAAGCACAAGTCCATCATGGGGTTGAGTGAGTGCAGAGAGTGCAGGGTCTACCACGAAGCAGAAGAGACGCCTATGCACTTGCTCATAAACTGTGGACCACTGATGCGTAAACGCAGCCTACATCTGGGCAAACACTTACTGTTACCAGATGAGGTCAAGCACCTCTCCCCCAAGAAAATACTGCACTTTTTAGAAGATGCAGGGCTTGTGGGAGAACTGTAATAGTGGCGGTTACAATAGATCTTATAGGTCGCAGTGACAAAACATAGCCGCTCATACTAATAAAAAATAAAAATGTATGGAGCTATTGTACACCAAATTTGCACATGGAATTTAATTTAAAGTAGGTTCACCACGATGTCCTAGTTTTAATAGATGTGCATTCAACTCTTCTAGAACATTCTATGAGAGTTGAATGCATCAGGCGTTCCACCATTCCATTCTCATTTGTGGCATACGCGAATATCTTGTGATGTTAAAAATTCTAAAAATAATTGATTAATAAACTTTGGGCATCTATCTGTAACTAACTTAACGGAAGGCCAAATCAATAATGGGAACTAAAGGCTAACAGGGCTTGAACTACAAGTAGGTACACTATCTGCTGTGTGTGTACCATCTTGAAGATAATAAAATTAAGCATACTCGTAGAATGCCTCTACATAAAAATGGTAAGATTTTTATTATTTTCGACACTAAACAGATCGAGATGCACAATCTCGAAAGGCGGTCATAGTACAATGTGAAATTTAGGTTTATACGATGTCTATCATAAAATATATATTTTGTCCACATATAGGCTGTTTCCTCGTGGTCCTTATACTACATTCGTCAATATATTTTGTTACAGATTCTTTCATTCGTGCGTGGCCACTTACTTGCAAGGTAAAGACAGGTAATATCCAGAAATGCCATGATAATTGTTTTTACCTTTATTATAGTTACGAATCTCTTGTTGTTTAAAGAAGGTAATCTTCTACATTATCAATTTCGAATTTGGTGAGCACGAGAAACAGACGAATTTTCAAAATGATTTTGTAAAATAGGGATGATTGAGTACATTTCTAGTGGGAGGTGTATAAAGAGACCTGTCTTGATCATGGGCTTAACAAATTCTTTAACAGCTTTAACAATAGCTTCCTCGAGTTTAGATTTAGATTACCTACTGGATGCTGGATGTTAGATAACAGGGACGGGATAGAGCAAGTCCAGTACCGGGAGTACCGAGAAATTCGATACATTCGGTACCAAATAAAAAAGTCTGAAAGAATCTGAAAATTCCCTCTCTAAATAGAATCCTTCTCTAAATAGAGCGGAATGAAACCATAGAATTCAATTTTAATCATAAAATAAATCACAGCATTTATAGTAATCATTCATTATTAAGTATTAAATTCATATGTGATTGAGAATTTTTTTCCTCTCCAACCTCCAGAACAAGCCGTCTCCCGAAAAGGCTATCCCACCAAAAACATTCTGTAAAAAACTAGCCAAGTCTCGATGGAGCTGCTTGTTTATCTTTAAAAAGTAATGAAATCTAGACAAAGTCGTGCCAATTCTAAGGTTCCTTACTGCGATTTCTTTATTATTATAGTTAATGTTGTGTGACTTGGCCGTTGACTTATGTACCCACTAACGTATAAAAAATGTTCAACGACCAAGTCACACAACATTAACTATGTATAATAATAAAGAAATCGCAGTAAGGAACCTTAGACTTGGCACGACTTTGTCTAGATTTCATTACTTTTTAGACATAAACAAGCAGCTCCATCGAGACTTGGCTAGTTTTCTACAGAATGTTTTTGGTGGGATTTCACTTCTTTTTGTAGAAACGTGAGCTTATTGATTTATTTTATTAGAATTTCTTATTTGACACAGTTTTTTTCTTTTTAGGGGTAGTTTTTTTATTATTACAAATCTTTCTTTTCTTTTTTCTTTTCTTTATTGGAAGCGGCCTACCAAGTTGAATATTTTTTGTAAAGGCGGTATGTCGATATCTCTAATAGTTTGGTTGGGCTCTTGTGTTTTCTAATCAGAGTCACCAGGTACTCCAGATCTTCAATTATCCTAGTTTTATAGTTTTCAAATCAAATCAAATCAAATCATTTATTTGTGTTAAATAGGGTTACATTGAATTCTTAATCATATTACAAGTTCTTACCTATTTAGCAGATACCAATATCAGCATGCAAATTCAGGGATTTTAAAATAATGACACATCGATCATAAGATGTTACAATCAGCGTTAATTTGTAATTTATATTTAATTAATTCAATTAATCCAACCTTATCTAGGCTAATCTAAGTTATTCCAGTTCTAATTTCTATATTTCATTCAAATTCAATGTCATATAATTTAATGTATTTAATATAATAAAATTTAATCAATTTCAATTTAAATGTATTCGATTCAATTTTAATATTCACTTTTGTTCGATTCAATTTAATTTCAATTATATTTTTTATTAATTTGACTTAATTCACTCCAATTTCATTTAATTAATATTTTAATAATGTCCAGGATTAATTCAATAAAATTTTATTCAATTTAATTTAATTTAGTCCAAACTAATTCGATTCAATTTAATTTAACTAACATTTTATTTACGTGCTAAAAATTCCTCGACAGAGTAGAATGCTTTCTCTAGAAGCCATTTACGCAAATGTCTAGCAAACATAGTATAAGGTAAATGCTTCAAATGTTTAGGTATTTTATTAAATATTTTAATAGACATTGCGTAGCTGTTTTTAAGGAAGCGTTTTGTTTTTGGGACCGTGTCGAGTACAAGTCTATTTGGGTTTCGAAAATTCCTATTGGTAAAACTATTTAGTTTCGTGAATAAGCCTATATTTTGTTTGACGAACTTGCATATCTCAAGTATATAAAGACACGGGAGTGGTAAAATATTTAGAGTCCTAAAGAAGGGTTTACATGATACATCCGAAACTATGTGAATTATAGCCCTAATACATCTTTTTTGAGCAACAAAAGCATTATGAATATTGGTGCCATTTCCCCAAATTATTAAGCCATATCTAAGCACCGACTCAACATATGCAAAATAGGCAGTAATGGCGGTATTTTTATTTGCCACCTTTGTCAGCTTGTATAGTCCAAATGAAAATCTGTTAATCTTGTCACACACTGTTTCTATATGTTCGTTCCAGTCCAATTTTGAATTTATGTCGATACCTAGGAATCTTACTTTTTCAGCGTCGTTTAATATATGTCCCTTATAATTAATGCTTATTGTATTATTTATAAAATTATTAAAATTCATTATCAATGTTTTATTTAAATTAATTTTTAAATTATTCTTTTCCCTTTATGTGGCCATTAAACCCTAACTCTGTACCAAATTTCAGCTCTCTGAGTTTATGGGAAGTACTAGTTCTATTTTGATGATCATGAGAGAGTGAGTGAGTGTCTGTCATAAATTGGAAACTTTGCTTTCGCTTAACTTCGGAACTAAATGACCTACAGACTTGAAATTTTGGATTTTAAGTATGTGATTATAGCTTACTGGATGACGAAAATTTCTGCGTTCTGGTCTTATCCAGAGGTTCTCAAATAGGGGCCTGAAAATGCGGCGAAATGGTTCCAATAAAGGATGGTACGGCAGTGTTTGCTTCGCGCTCGACTTGGCGGGGGCACTGCCGTGCCCCCAGATACCAAGTACTCGTACCATAGACCACATTCATACGCTGCGGCAGGTTATACAGAAGATCGAAGAGTATAATCTGCCACTATGCTTGGCGTTTGTGGACTATGAAAAAGCCTTCGATTCTGTCGAGACCTGGGCCGTGCTTAGGTCACTCCAAAGGTGCCAAATAGACTATCGGTACATCCAAGTATGCAGTCATTGTACGAAAAGGCCACCATATCAGTCCGGTCTTCAGGACCAAAACTCGACACCAATACGACTTCAGTGCGGTGTGAGATAGGGCGACATTATATCGCTGAGACTGTTCACAGCTACCTTCGTTTTGCTGATGATATCGTAGTCATGATGGCTACAGTCAGAGCATGGGTACGCCAATAACGCCAAGATAGTGCGTGACTCAAGTCCAGTCTTAGCAGCCCGTGCTCTGGCTGCTGAGACCGTGGAAGATCTAGAAAGACCACTGTAGAGTTTTTTTATTGCTATCGGCGGCAAATAAGCTAGTGGCCCACCTGATGGTAAGTGGTAACCACCGCTCATGAGCATAGCTCAGTTACTGCCTAGGTACCTGGAGAGAAGTGCTCTTTTTAAACCTCGTTTGAAATTGGACATTCGTAGCGCTAAGGACACCGCAAGAAACACCGCAGCTGGGGATTTCGTTCCAGAGTCTGCACGTCCGTGGCAAAAATGACGCTGAAACTGAACTGTACTAGACGATATCGGTTCCAGGTGATACGGATGCACTCTACTGCGGTGGCGGGTGGTGCGATGGTAAAAAGGTGACGAGAGCACCATTGCATATAATTCCTCAAAGCACTTTCTGTAAAAGAGCCGATAGAGCATGCAGAGAAAACCAAAATCTCTCCTTTGCTCCAGCGTTTCCATTGTGGACGTAGGTAATATTGGGATCACTGATGATGCGAAATGCACGCCTTTGCAGGGAGTCAAGAGGATCTTATAATCGACATGGATAAGACATATGAAATTCCCAGGTTGTACCGACTCCTGTTAGGTCCTGTAACTCAAAGGGCAATGGAGAGAGCTATGATCGGGGTTTCTCTACGCGATTGCATCAGAAATGATGAGATCCGCAGAAGAAGTAGATTCACCGATATAGCCCAAAGAATTGCGAACCTTAGGTGGTAATGGGCATGACACATAGTTCGCAGGACGGACAACCGTTGGGGTGAAAACGTCCTCAAGTGGCGGTAGCGTACCGGGAGACGCAACGGTGGTAGGCCTCTCAAAAGGTGGATAGACGATCTGGTGAAAGTTGCGAGGACCGGTCGGTTTGAAGACCCTTGGGGGAGGCCTATGTTCAGCAGTGGACGTCTTTTGACTGAAATTATGATAATGAGATTTCTTTCCTTCTACAATATACTCTATAGTATTTAAATTAAGTTTTTCAACGCTCGTTTTAAAGGTTTTTCTCAATAAAATAGTTAACAACCACGCTTAGTACCTATAATGGTATTTTGATACCTACATGGCATTCTATTAGTAATCGACAAATTATAAAGATATAAGTAAAAATCAACTAGTGAAATAATAAATAATAAAAATACGTATACTTATACGGCCTTACAAATAAATTATTCCGAGGATAATCCTCGGAATAAATCAGCTGTTCCATACACATAGTCAACATTAACTGAACCTAGATGTATGGAACAGCAGTTTTTTTTTGCGATTTCATCGTTGGTCCCATAGTGAAAGTTGTTCAGTTTGCTTGTCTGAATAAGCACACAAATTTTTTGTAATAATTAAAAAATAACCTTGTATTTAATTTTTAAATATTTATTTTAGGAATCCAGATCTGAATTGTTTTTTCTAAGAAGAATTAAAATATTAGAGAAGGAGCTTCAAAGAGTGAAAAAGATATCAAAACGCCGCCTTCAAAAAATTAACACCCTATTTAAACGAATATCACGATTAGGGAAAAGAAATGAAGATCTTTATAGCATTTTGATGAAAAAATTGAAGCAAGAAAATATTGAAACAGAGTACATAACTATGATAGATAACATTAATGGCGGCTGTACACTCTCGCCGAGACACCCCGAGACAGGCCGAGTGCGAGAGTGTACATGGTAGCTCTCGCCTCGCCTCGGGATGTCTCGTGCTTACTCGCCCGCTCTCGCTCCCGTGTCGGTTTTTTGTGCCCGAGTCAAAGGGTCTCGGCATGTCTCGCGAGGAACGGCGAGAGCATTGATGTGATGTACACTCTCGCCAGTGCAGTGCACAGCCAGCAACCGCTCTGAACACACGTGAATTGAGTCGTACTAATCATAATATTTCACATCGGAATAAGTATTTGCACGTCGAAAAATGACAAAATATGTTGGATTAGCTTCTTATAATCATCTCTGTAACCATATTTTTATCCGACTTCAAAAAAGGAGGAGGTTCTCAATTCGATGCGTATGTTTTTTTTTGTGTGTATGTTACGCGATTACGCCGCCAATTGTGGACCGATTTTCAAAATTCTTTTTGTATTCGATAGAGTAAACCCCAAGGGTGGTCCCATGGTCACCAAAGTCAGGATCTGATCATGGAATCCCATGAAAATTGAGGGAAACGCTAATTTAATACCAGCTCACTGAAGGTGAGCTGGTATTAAATTCGGGTTTCTTTCATTAAAAAGATTGCATTCACTAAAAAGTTAAAAATAAAAAATATTATATAAAAAATAAAAACCTACTTCAAAAACACTGAGAAGTTAAAAATAATATAAGAATAGGTACAGACAACATCTCACTTCTATATTGAAGTCGGTGCCAAACGATGATCTCCTAGAAAGTGTTAAAATTTGTCACCGACTTCAATATAGAAGCGTGATGTTGTCTGTACCTATTCTTATATTATTTTTAACTTTTCAGTGTTTTTGAAGTCGGTTTTTATTATTATTATTCGATGCATAGCGACCATCCACCATCTTCTTTAACGCCACTCTTTTTGATTTTTTTTGTATGATATTCGTGTATATACATATAATAATTAATAGTGCATAGCGAAACAGTGGAAGCGACTTCTAACGCGTCCATCCTCTCGGTGATCAAAACCGCAAGTGAATAGACGAGAGTGTACATGGTAAGCACTCGCTGACAGGTCTCCCGGGCGAGACCTCTCGGCGAGACTTGACGAGAGCACTCGTCGAGAGTGTACAGCCGCCATAACAAAAATTATATAATCAAAAGGTTTTTACAAAAGCAATTAGGTGACACTTTGTCAAAGGAGTACAGTCTAAGAAATTTGCTGTAACATTAAATTATCTTTCGCCAAAAGCATATACATTTATTCGGGAACATTTTCAAAATACATTACCACATCCTAAAACCATTTCCTCTTGGTACAGATCCCTCGATTGTAGTCCCGGTTTTACAACGAAATCATTCGATGCAATCCGTTCCAGAGTAGAACAGTACCCAAATAAAACTTTATTTTGTGCTTTGGCTATTGATGAAATAGCTATTAGAAAAACTGTAGAATGGGATAGTTATAATAAAAAATATCATGGGTATGTAAATTTCGGTTGCGACTTCGATTCCGGTTTAGTGCCCCTTGCTACGCAAGCTTTGACTTTCATGGTTACTTGCCTAAATAACACATGGAAAATTCCTATTGGATATTTTTTTATCCAAGTCTATCACTGCTCAACAAAAATCAATGCTTGTACAGCAAGGCATTCATCTCTTACAGGAATGTGGCGTGAAAGTTGTGTCCTTGACATTTGATGGGGCGGCAAATAATATTGCAATTTGCACTCATTTAGGATTTGAAATGTACTCAGACCCCGATCAATACATGAATGTATTTCACTGTGCTGGTTCAGTTATATGTTTATGGCCAGACCCCTGCCATAACATAAAATTAGTTAGAAATGCAATTGGTGAAAAGAAAAAAAATATAGATATAGATAACCAAACAATATCTTGGGAACATATAGAGCTGCTTTTAGAGCTCCAAGAAAATGAAGGTTTACATTTAGGTAATACTCGTAAACTTAGAAGAGATCATGTGTATTATATTAAACAAAAAATGAAAGTCCGTGTAGCGACCCAATTATTTAGCAACTCAGCTGCAGATGCCCTGCAGTATCTTAGAGCAAGATTTTGAACAAAATCATAGAAACCTGTTGATTAAATCCATATGTCAGATTTATTTGAAAATAAAAATTCATTATCTAACAAAACAGGAGAATCAAACTTATGAAAAAGTCCGGAGTTTTCTTACAAAAACAATTTTATTTAAAGGGCAGTAATATAAAAACATATAAAACCGACTTCGAAAACATCTAAAAGTCATATATAATATAACAAACATACAACATCACATTTTTATATTGAAGTAAGTGCCAAATTTTAACCTACGACTTGGCTTTCCAGGTGATCATTGCTTAGCACCGACTTCAATATAAAAATGTGATGTTGTACGTATTCTTATATTATTTGACTTTTTGGTGTTTTTGAGGTCGGCTTTATTTTTTGACAGTAAAATATTTCAATCTTTTTAGTAAATGCGTATTAAAATTTGACCCAAGGTCAACAGACACCAGATTAACTTTCTTTCGCTCTAAACAGAATTGGAAGAATTATTCCCGAATAATCTTTCTTTTTCTTACTTTCCACTATCAGCTCACCTGAATCACTTTGATGAATAGAAGTATGCGTCCTTACTTATCAGAAACCTTCCATCATTAGCTCAGTAACATAATAGGATGACTACTAAATGCAAATAAATCGTTTATTTTCCGTGGTACCATTAGATAGTACCATCAATGGTACTATACCTCTTCAGTAAAATACATGAAACACGTTGAAACGTGCCTATGAAATTTAAATTTTTCCTTCGATTTTTCTGGGCTTTCGTCATCATATCATGACTTAGTGACAATGGGACCAGTCGAAAAGTATACCATCTCGCACACAAAAAGAAATTTCCAAATCGATTAATAAATGACAGAGCTATGGGGTAACTAACATAAAAAACCGGCCAAGCGCGTGTCGGGCCACGCGCAGTGTAGAGTTCCGTAGTTGCAAATGCCAACTTTGAGTTCACACTCACACCTCACAATACGTTGCTATTAAATTAGGCATTATTATTATTATTACAGCTGCAATGATTTTATATTCTCCTCATTAACTTCGCGTGATTCGTAAATTTATATTCAGTATACTTAATTTTCAATGAAATTTTACTTTTCCGAGTACATTTTATAAGTTGATCGTCTATAACTTTTTTGTTTGTACTTAGTACTCAACTCTGATAGTTTTCCTTTAAACTTCATTATATATACTACTGTTGTAATTTTTTCACGTGTCCATATATTGCAGAACCTCCTTCTTTTTTAAAGTCGGTTAAAAACAAATGCAACGCTTGGTACTTAAGCGAATGATAGCATGGTTATCATAAGAAGATTTAATATTACATTTTTTCTCTTGTTTTAGTTGAAAATATACAATCTTCTAAAATCTATAAAGCTAAAAGCTCGTTTATGGGAAAATGTATAACTTTTTACAACAAATTTTCACAAAGTGTTACTGATTTGCCTTTTCATAAGTTTTAAACGCATGTAAAAAAGACTTATGAGTAAAGGTTATACAGTAAACGATTATTTCAATAATGCCAATGCCTGGTGTTAATTTGTAGATATTACACGTTATAATGTAATGTTTTTTTGTATAATAATTCATGTAAAGATATTATTATGTATCGTAGCGACATAATTATTGTTACTTCTGATAAAGCTGATAAGTTTCTTGCGCCCATTTTTCTTATCAGCTAAAAGATGTACGGAATGGATGGTAGATAAAAAAATTTAATGATTCAAAAGAGGTTTCAATCATATTTGAATAAAGAACATTTTGATTATTTTGATTTTGTTTTTCAATATGTCTCCCATTACCTTCTCATTCAATTTGTGAATCTCTTGAATGGAAAAATTTCATCAATCTAGCCAACGGGAAACACCCGTAAATTTAATATTGCATTTTTTGTCTTAGTAGGTACGCCAGATTTTTCAATCCTTAGATAGGACTGAAAAGGGAATAATATTGAAATATTTTTTATTTATTTACTATCAACTTTTCAAAGCTATTCTTGAGTAATTTGTCGTGACAGACGTTTAAATTAGTCGTCATAAGCAGCAAAAACCCTTACATCCCCCAAAAGCCCCTTTACTCGTCTTTCTTAATAGCATATCAACGTCCGCTTTTAATCTCTTGACTGGCTAGCCTGACCATACCAAAGCGCACAGCAGCTTTCAAGGAAAAGTTTCATGAGAAAATGTACCCTTTATGATTTACGTTGTATTTCTCGTAATAAAAACATTTTAGTATTAAGTATATATTTAATTCATAATATCGTAATAAAAACATTTTAGTACCTATTAAGAATATATTTAATTCATAATATATCGACGTTGAAACTAGGTGAGTCATGAGAAGAACATCACTAGCAGAAACAGAAACTAGTGACCACCTATAGCCTAGGAACTTTCTAATATTTTTGAAAAAAACTCAATATCAGGCCAGTTTTTTATAAACTGAGTCTAAATATGATTTTAGGAGACTATATTTTTGAATCCAATAAAATTAAGCACTGGAATGTACCAAAAAAAAGTTATAGTACCCCGAAAAGAATGCCAGTTTACAGCAAATATGCTATCACGGATTTGATCGTTAAAATGTGTTTATGTTCACCATTTCTAAGCACCCATGTCGAAATCCACAATGATTTAAATCGGGAAAGTAGCGTTTTAGTAAGAAGTCTGTTGTTTTACAAGCTGTGCCATATACTTACTGTATGAAAATAATAGTAGCAGATTTTTAATGGTAATTTTCAACAACGCGTTATGTTTTAATAAAGTATAATTTAAAATCCATCATTGTTTTTATTTGGGTAAGGTAGAAGGCCCAGTACTCGTCAGGTTTTGAACTTTGCTGACTTTGGAGCTGTGTTACAGTAAACCTTGTAGACTTAATAATCTAAAACTTCGATAGCTTGCTAAAATATTTATTGTAGTTTTCAGAGGTAAAAGTGGTTTCTAGATAAACTAAATAAATAATTTATTGTAATATAAAAAAGTAAAAAGGAGCCAATTGTACCAGTAGTCGACAAGTTTGTCCTGGTAACCGTCATGTTGACCCAAAAGTCGTCGATTTTTCACGCTACCTTGAACTTTATTGCTATACGTTAAAGATTACATTATAATCATTACGAAAAAAATATATAATTGAATTCGTTTTATTTTTCACATAGGTACTTACGTTATAATAAAATAATGTAATATTTATTTGTATTTTATACATATTATAGTCATAAAGAAAGCAGATCCCAGACTAATAATTTACTTTAAATAAATTTCTTTAAAAGGTTTGCGAAAACCAAAGAGTATATTCAATATAAAAGTATTAATAGACATTTTCTTTTTTAAGTATGATAAACTGATTATCATTATGATGAATCATATACGGCCTTCCTCCATATTTGTTTTAAAGGCCGGAAAACTGCCACATCCATCGGTTGCAGTATTTGCAGCGGAGCGGGCGTGGGAGGAGGACTCTCAAGCCGCCCCGCTCCGTCGTAGGCGGTTAGGTAGGAAGAGGCGCGCCTTCTAAGGTGCGCACCTACTACCCTAAGCAGCCAGGAAGGATTCAGGTTCAACCAACCCACAACCGGCTGGGAGATATTACATCACCTTCCTGGTTGCCCGTCTGGGGGGTCACAACCGAGTAACCCCTTCCTTGGCAAGTCCCAGCTCGTTTATACCACTGGGCCTGTTCCCAAGGGGTGTATTCGGGAAATGGCTAGTTCGATCCCGAACATGTCTTCACCGGGGGTAGAGAGGTACCGCAGGGTAGTTTCGCCAGGTATGGGGTTGTTACCCGAGTCCTACGGCTTATCCAAAGGATAGCCTTGTCAGCTACAGTCCCTTGTAAATTGTAAAGAGATTCCCTCGTCCTAAAAAAGTGTGTCGCATTAGGATAGAAGGGCCCATTAAGATATAGAGATCAGGGTGATGTTTTTTCTCGGCAAAATTGCTCAGTGGTTGCCTATGAGAGCAGTGGCCAAAAAAACCTTCTGTCCAGTAGAATCCACCATCTCGATCCACCAGTTGATCAAATAGCACGCTGAAGTTCACTAAGATCCAACATTGATCTTGCTGGATCCTATGATACTTATTCTTTTTAATGCTCCACTAGTGGATCGAACAGCACACGTCAAACGGCCTCAGAAGGTCCAACTCCCCCCCCCAAATGGATCGGACTAGCCAAAGGCCCCAAGTGCCCGGCGGTCCCGGAGGCCGTGTCGGCAGTGACCATCGTCGACCCAGGGCTGGAACCTGGGGTGCGAAGAATCCCCGGGCGGCGAAAACCCCCAATCAAACGACCTTGGCCCTGGCAACGTATAACGCGCGTACACTGCGGACCGAGGAACAGCTGCTGGAATTACAGGAGGAATTGGGCAGGATTTGTTGGAGTATTGTAGGACTATTCGTAGTCCGATGAGATGGTGATAACACGATGGTTCTTAAATCTGGCAACCTGCTCTATTTCCGGGAGGGCGAAGACCTGTCCCAAGGTTGTATCGGGTTCATTGTCCATAAATCTCTCGTGAACAACGAGGTACAGATCGAAAGTGTGTCGAATAGGATGGCATACCCTATACTCAGAATCACCAAACGGTATTCGCTGAAGGTACAAGTCTACGCCCCGACCTCAACCCACCCCGACGAGGAAGTGAAAGCTATATATGAGAACATTTCTCGAGCAATAGGTACATGCTTCCAAGACTCACTACACCGTTGTCATGGGAGACTTCAACGCAAGGCTAGGCAAGCGAGGCGATAATGAGTTGAAAGTGGGGCAATTTCGAGTTGGAATCCGGAAATACCGAGGTCAAATGCTAGCCGATTACATGGACAGAGAGGGACTCTATATCATGAAATCTTTCTTCAAAAAACGGCTGCATCGAAAGTGTACCTGGAAAAGTCCGGATGGCGTGACAAAAATGAGATTGACTTAATCATGTAGATTAAGACCAGTATATTCAATGACGTCTCAGTAATCAATTCGTTTAACATGGGGAGCGATCACCGAACGGTAAGAGGCGCATTGAATCTTAACATAAAAGCGGAAAGGTATCGCTCCGTGCCGAAGCCATCCAGATCCAAAACCCCGAGCGCTTTCAACTCGAATTGCAAAATCGCTTTGATTATCTAGAGGACTGCACGGACGTGGACATTTAACATGACAGGATTCTGGAAGCTGTCTTTACGGCGGCTGCAAAGTTTTGAAAACCCAGCCGTACTTAGGAAAGAAGTAAGATCTCGGAGCCGAGAGCTAAGCTGATGGAGGAATGGCGTGTAATGGGTCTACAGTCTTCTGAAAATGCTCGTCGGTGACTCAACAAACAGATCTTTTAGGCCCGTATTATAAAACGATTCTCAGTAATGAATCTAGTTTTAAAACTATGTAGTTTTAAGATGAGCTTTAATTATTGATGTTTCTTAAAACGAGATTCATTGATCGTTGTTCATCTGAGTAATTGCTTATTATAGAAGTGCCTTGTACGCTCAAGTAAAGATTTGATCTTTGATTACTTAAGTATGGTCGAAACCACTCTTGAGAAAATAAATTCATATTATGTTACCAAATAAGGTTGATATTTTCGCCAAAATCTGATGCTGGGCAAGTGTCCAGCTGTGGGCTGGTGCTGGATGAGTGTGTCCATCAATGGGGCTGGTGCTGGGAAAGATTTCCAGCAATGGGATGGTGCTGGGCAAAATTGTTCAGCTGTGGGCTGGTGCTTGGCATGATTCCTAGCAATGGGATGGTGCTGGGAAATATTGTTTAGTACTGGGCTGTTGCTGGGCATGATTCCCAACAGTGGGATGTTGCTGGACAAGATTGCCCAGCGGTGGACTTGTGCTGGGCAAGATTGTTCAGCTGTGGGCTGGTGCTGGGCATGATTCTCAACACTGGGATGGCGCTGGACAAGATTGTCCAGTAGTGGGCTGGTGCTGGGTAAGATTGTTCAGCAGTGGGTTGGTGCTGGGAAAGATTGTCCAGCAGTGGACTATTGCGTTCTGTAATACGGGCCTTAATGTCTGACTCGCGACATACTCTGATTTAATACGAAACGTATTAAAGAGGCCATCGAGCAGAACAAAGGCTCCAAAGTGTTCGCAAGAGATCTGTCACCCGGTCAGAGTCTGCTGAAGACAGAGGACGGCAGAGTCATTACACCCCGACCTGAACTTACGGTCGAGATCGAACGCTTCTATGGACAGCTTTACGCATCATCACAGGCACCTGTTATTCTGGCCACAGATCCTAGAGCCAAATTGACTCGGCACTACACCGAAGACATCCCGAACGTCAGCCTGTACGGGATTAGTGTAGCTCTCAAACAGCCTAAAAACAACAAGGCGCCGCGTGATGATAGAGTTACAGCCTAACTCCTAAAGCGTCATACTCGAGGGCAAAACGCCTAAGGCATGGCATAGGGGCATGGTGGCACTGTTCTTCATAAAGGGCGACAGGGCCCAGTTGAAGAACCATAGACCCATCACGCTCCTTAGTCATGTTTACAATCTGTTCTCGAGGGTCATTACGAATCATCTCGCAAGTAGGTTCGACGACTTCCAGCCTCCCGATAAAGCCGGATTCCGAAATGGCTATAGTACCATATATTAAAACTTATGACATTAATAAGGACACTGGCAGTTTTATACTTGTTTACTTTTCTAATATGAATTTGGAATCTGACATATATTTCATACTTCTACTCTGAATTTTGATAGCTCGTGTATATTTATCCAATGAGACTCTTCCTCAAATATAATTTTTAACAAATAATCTGCGTTTTTCACTGCACCATAGACCACATCCATACGCTGCGGCAGGTTATACAGAAGACCGAGGAGTATAATCTGCCACTATGCTTGGCTAAGAACTAGAGTTACAAGTCACTCCAAGGGCAATGGAGAGGGCTATGCTCGGGGTTTCTCTACGTGATCACATCACAAATGATGAGATCCGTAGAAGAACTAGAGTTACCGACATAGCCCAAAGAATTGCAAACCTTAAGTGGCAGTGGGCAGGACACATTGCTCGTAGAACTGACGGCCATTGGGCCGAAAGGTCCTCGAGTGGCGGCCGCATACCGGGAGACGATCTGGTGAAGGTCGCGGGAAGCCGCTGGATGCGGGAGGCGCAGGACCAATCGGTATGGAGATCATTGGAAGAGGCCTATGTCCAACAGTGGGCTTCTCGTGGCTGAAATGATGATGATGATGAAGCAAACTGCCTATCTCACGAGTCATTGAAAAGTTCAATACCTGCTCGACCAAAGTGCATAGAACAGTTAAATATTTTTGTAAAAATAGGTCCCATAAAAACGTAGTCTATAAATGTTACTGAACCATATAAAAATGTAATCATAATAATGAAACTATTATACTGATATAACTATAACTAATATAAAATTTCAAGAAATTATTTGAATTTAAAAAAAAACTGTACATATAGAGATACCTACTTTTATCCAATCATAAAATAAATTGATTCAAACGAATATCGTACTCTATGATGGGCTCAGGTACAATTGTAACGAACGTCCCCATATCCATCGTTATCTAAGTATAAGATTTTTATAATGTCAAAGGAAAATTAAACTTAATACCGAGAAATAAGGTAACAATGACGGGTTAATGTACTTTTGTTAATGCTCGCCCCAGTATCCGCCAGAACTACATAAATTTTGACGAGTATTGGGCAAAACAGGCATAAGCGAGCACCAATGAATGTCACATGCAATAAAAAAATAAATTCTCAAGATTTAGCACTAATTAATAGGTATAGTGTTAGAAAATGTATTATACTATTATTAAAAAACAAACACACTTACCGTATTACTTACCTGAAGCGGTATATTATGTAAAAAATAGGAGCCGGTTGTTGCTCAGTTTAGTTGCCAAACTATACCTATTACAGATTTTTTTCTGAGCGCACACTTTTAGCACCTCGAATTTTTGACACAATTACAATTTTAATGCAGTGTTGCAAATATAATAAAACATTATAGTGCTGTGATTGTATTTCAATCACAATTATATCATTTACGGTTGGTAGAAATTTTAGAAGCCCCTTTTAAAGTGTACCTGACGAGTATTGGGACCACAGAACACAGAAAGAGGTTAGAAAGGCAATCATGCACCGTTTGTACGGGAACCGCTGTCGCCAGTTTTGCTCCCACTTCTTTTCCTTGCACCGCCCATGCAAAGTCGCGCGAAATCGGGCTGAACCAATCACAACGCTCACTGGGCTCCTCATTCATAGAAATTCACTGACGTCCAGAGCCGCGTGTACAAATAACATTATTTTAGTGATTGACATCGATTAATAGCTATCGATATTAAATATTGCCAGCAATTTAACCATTTGAAATATTTATAAAATCAAAAAATAATTATTACTTTCATTATACGTTTATAATTAATAATATTCAAGTAATATTTTGTTTCTATGTAACAAAATTAAAGCTTTTTAGCTCAAAAATGTTGTAGGTTAGACGTAAAATAAAAGAAAAACTATAATACTATAATGCATCGGTCTGAAAGCATAAACTAGAATGGATAATCTGACAAACGGACGTGCGGTAGTTTAGTTGTTAGGATATTTTAGTTGGATGGAGAAGTAAATATTTGTAAAGTAAATATTTACCTGTAAATTTGTATTTTTTAAAGTACTCAAATCTTCATGTCTTGCATGGCCACCTACCTATGCTAAAATAGTCATATAAATATTATGGTGATATTAAAAATTCTAAGTTGGTAAATTAGTTTAGAATTTGCCCATAATTTTTTTACTAATCGAACTAATTGTATCGGGAAAATTGAAATTAATTTTACAATTTTAATCTTTGATTACATCGCCGTACTTATATGAATAGGATGTTAGAACACTAACACCTACCCTGTGTTAGCTTCGCCAAACATTCTGTATTATCGATAAGTAATAATTATTATTATGGCATTTTAAGTGACAAATAATATGTTATTTTTACTTTATACAAATATTTTAAAATATACATTTATCGATAAAATGTAATGCGTGCGTTTTTTGATTAGCACGGCACTATCCCTTGTACTGCGACTACTGCGTTAATGCTCATTAAGCCAAATGCGTCACTACCGAAAGCAGTGTACTACATTACGCGCTCTAAGTAATATGGCAAGAATCGCGGGAATTAAGTAACCGGCAGCGAGTAGATGTTTAAAAATAATTTATTTATACAAATTAACAGAGTAACAGCTCTAATGATAGTTGTACAAGTAATAATCGGTTTATTCTATTTTACAATTCCTTATATACTAATTATCTGTTTATGTTGCACATTCGACTGTGGTTACTGTCCTACATTCTGTAATGTGCTGACAAAGGCATATTGGTGAGGGTTGGGACCCTTAACTCCTCCCTCCCCAAGAGAGAAATTATCTGGAGTCGGTAAAACCGGCTTCGGAGAATTTCGTTTACAAAGTATATGTTTAAATTTTATATAACAGAAAACCAAAGCAGTTGAAATTATTATTACATATAAGAAAACAGTCCAAATACTAGTACTAAAACTTATAACACTCTGGAAGTCTGGAATACTATCGCTATCACTGAATTTAGCACTTTGTAGCAGTTCTTTGATATCACTAAAGTCCACGTTAGTTAGGTCCAATAGTTCCGTCTTCTTCTGGATGTTGTACTGCAACCGTGGTGCCTGTACAGCTGGTAACTGGAGACTGGCCATTGTAGTATTTAGAGTCGGGGTTATATATATATTTCCTACTTGTGTTTCGCAATGTGCATCAGGAACGAGTATGTAGGTTCCCTTGATACTGGACTTGTGTAATTCTTGATTGCAATTTTCAGTGATGATTAAGTCATCTTCGGAGTATATCATGCAATATTCATCTGTCATCTTCTGTATTTTGGTTGTTTCTATTTTTATTTGGTGCTGCAGATATTTGCTGTAGTTATGCTTCACTACCATAAACTGTTCAATACATGTTTCTTCAGGAAACTGAATTAGTTTTTCTTCTGTACACAGAAACCTTCTGTTTTCCAATTCTTCACAGGAGCTTGCTACGGGTTTGTATTTCAATCGATTCACCAAAAGGTAAGGATATTTAGGAATTATTGTTGTTGTTCCAGAGGGATTGAAAATTGGGATAGGAACTACCTTGTAATAAATGTACGTGTCTGTTTCTACTAACGGTACTTGTAAAATAAAAACAAGTTTACTATTATCTATAAGAGCTTTTAAAATAATATTACGTTCTAATTTAATTAAGTTATCTTTACTAACAGGATAGATTGTATTACTATGTTGACTTATTATTTTTAAAGTATTCAATAATTCTGTACTATTTATAATAGACTGGTGTAAGATACCTAATTTGCTAAAAGCTATAGCTGTTTCTACTTCTTGTATATTTTCATGAATAGTGCGAAAGTTACTTAAAATTTGGTACATGGTATTGATAACATGCAGCAAGGTATTAAACCTTAATTCGTTTTGTATAAGAATATCTGTTTCGTTAGTTTTACGACCTAAGCTCTTTATATTTCTGTTTATTATTTCCGAAGCATTTATTAATTTATCAAATGCTTTTTGTAAGGACGATACTTTACGTTCGACAGCATGATTTTTCTGTTGAAGATTTCTTATCTCGTTATTGTACTTAATGGCATCATATTCATCTAAATTTCCAGATATAATTTTTATAAGTGAGCCAAGGGGCTTAAAAATAGCTCGTTTGGTTCTTCTGTTGCTGGGTAATATTTGAACTAACTTATCTTCCGTTTGTTTCATTAAGTATTCTATTTGACTATCTAACCCTTCTGTTTCATTACCTAGGCTATTATCTTTTATAATATTTCTAATTTCCTTAAAATCCCGAATATTATTACCTATTTGTACGTCTAATGATCCTAAGTCTAACGTTTTAAATATTGTCCAGCAGTTATTCTTCACTACTGCTACCCCCATCCTCAGTGAGGCTATTCCTGGATTCCGGTCTAGATTTTGAAGGTCCAGGCTGCTCACTCCAGCTACTACTGCTACTACCAGCAACGACCTGTGGAGGACGTTTGATATTTTTCATTGTCACTCTCGTTACTCTTTTATTTAGTTTAACGGGAATAACATTACGTTCTACTTCTCCTACAATTTTAGCCTTTTCATAGCGTGGTAATTCTTTAGCTTTCCTAGTGCGTGTATTTTTCATAAAAATATCACCTCCCACTTTTGGACTTGGTGGTTCTTCTCCACCTTTCTTTTCTCGTACTTTAATTTTATCGGAATTTAATTTATCTGCTACATACTCGTAAAGGACTTTAAGCCGTTTTCTGTGATCTATCAGTAATTTTTGCATGAGATTTCGTTCCCTGTCTATATCGAATACGTTGCCTGCATCTGTATGACCAAATACTAATTCAAATGGTGTAAAATCAGTTGCGGAATGAATACAGTTATTATATGCCATAATAGAGTATGTCATTACAGAGGCAGCGTCTAAGTCGCTTTTATCATACTTAGCTAGACGGTATATTTCAATAATGGTTGAGTGAAATCGTTCTACTATAGCCATAGAACTGGGACTATTTGGAGTTCCTATGTGAAGTTCTATTTTATATAGTTTTAACATTTCTTTAATAAGTTCGTTGTTAAATTCTGTACCCGAATCACAGTTAAGTTTTTTTGGTAATCCGTACATACTAAAGTATTTTATAAGAGCCCTAACAACTTCCGGTGTACTTCTGTTAGGAATATAAATGGCTTGTCCTAATTTACTGAAAGCATCCACAATAGTTAAGTAATATTTTCCTTCGATAAATAATAAATCCATAAAAGCTTCTTGAAAAGGTGAGTCTTGACTTTGCGTAAGTTGAATATGAGGCTTTATGGGTTTCCTATCGTATTTCATTTTTCTGCATTGTTCGCAACCGTTTATGAAAGCAGTGATTGTTTGTTTCATTTTTGGCCAATAATAGTCTTTTAATTTTTGCCAAAGTTTCTCTGATACCTCGATGACAAGTTTTGCCATCGTGATATTGTAAAGTTATGTTCTTTTGATCGTCTTCGAAATCTGTCAAATTAACTATACGTTCTGTACATTCTACTAAATTTAAAATTCCTTTCTTAAATAATTTAATAATAACGTTGGAAAACGTTTTTCTGTAATTTTCCTTCTCAAAATAAATGAAATACTTATGTTTGGGATCTATATACTCTTTTAGAAAATCTTTGACTAATTTCTCATTATTAGTTGGCATGTGAACTTCAATAATTTTTTGTTTGTTATTTGACAAGTCCTTTACTGAAATTTCGTTCTTAAACCAAGTGTATACTAATATTTGTCTTGGCTTAGAGTCGATAGCTTCATGAAGGATAGGAATACCTTCATGTTCCCTATTTGAGACTGAGTTTGCTGTTGCTCCTGACTCTGAATCAGAAATTTCGACTACTTGTGGGCTCTCTTCAGAATCTGAAAGTTCTATCGTCTCAATCTGAGGACTTTTATTATTAATTTCCCTATCTAACTCTTTAACTACATCTTGTAATCGTTCATCAGTATCATCTACGTTAACAAAAATTGAGTCTAAGTCATCATCGATAGCGTTAATCTTAATTCTCGACAAGGCGTCGGCGTTTGTGTTTTGTGGCCCTTTTTATAATTAATCGTGAAATCATATTCTTCAAGACGAAGTCGCCACCGCGTTAATTTACTATTGGGCTCTTTTAGTGAATATAACCAGGCAAGAGGCCTATGATCCGTGTAAATGGTAAATTTTTTTCCGTAAAAATAAGGCCTGAAATGTTTTACAGCCCAAATAATTGCTAACAGCTCTTTCTCAATCGTACTATATCTAGTTTCAGTTTCACTTAAGCTGCGACTAGCATAAGCTATAGGTCGGTCTGAACCAATAGGGCCTTGCGATAACACCGCTCCGATAGCAAAGTTTGATGCATCGGTGGTGAGAACAAAAGGCTTGTTAAAATCCGGAAATTGTAACAACGGTGCATTAGTTAAAAGCTTTTTACATGTTTCAAAAGCTTCTTTATATTGATCATCTATTATTATTTTTCGGCCTTTCTTTAAACATGCCGTAAATGGCTTAGTAATTTTCGCGAAATCTTTAATGAATTTCCTATAATATCCTATTAATCCTAAAAAGCTTTTAATTTGTGTAACGGTTTCTGGTAACGGATACTTTAAAATAGCATCTATCTTATCGTTGTTAGGTTTAAGACCCTCGCTTGTTATTGTGTGACCTAAGTATAGTACTTCTTTTCTTAAAAAATGCGACTTATCTAACTGTACTTTCAAGTTAGTTTCACGGAAACGATCAAATACGGCACGGAGTTTTTGCAAATGCTCTTGAAGGCTTTTTGAAAATATGATCACGTCATCAAGATAGATTAAACAGTGTATTCCCTGCAGTCCTCTGAGCACATTGTCCATTGCTCGTTGGAAAGTGGCAGGCGCTGTTTTTAATCCGAATGGCATTCTGTTGAATTCGAAATGTCCAAACGGTGTGCTAAATGCAGTTTTGGGTCTATCCTCGTTTTGAACCTCTATTTGATGGTACCCACTGGCAAGATCAAGGGTACTGAAATAAGTACTATTTCCTAACATATCAAATAAGTCACTGATATTTGGCAACGGGTACTTGTCATCGATTGTAATATCGTTAAGGCGTCTATAATCGATAACCATGCGCCATTTTTTTTGACCTGAAGAATCCAGTTTTTTGGGTACTAAATGTACTGGAGCACTCCAAGGAGAAAAGGACTCTTGAATTATGTTATCCTTTAACATTTTATCTACTTGACTTTTTATTTCTTCCTTCTGTACTGGAGGTAACCGATGTATTTTTATGTTGATCGGGTCCTCATTCTTTGTTCTTATATGATGCTTTACTTGATTTGTAAAAGAAAGAGGGATATCCTCGAAATAGAATATGTCTTTATATTCTCTACATAACCCCTCAATTGCCTTCCGTTCCTCGTCATTCATATGATCTAACCTTATTTTGTTCAAATTATTTACTAACTTATTATCAATTTCCCTATTTCTATCCGTATAATTAATATATATTACTCAAAGAGTCTGGAACATATGACTCTAAGGAATGGCCCCGTTACTACTAAGGTTTCTTGCTTATCGGTACAATTTTGAATTACCGATGTAGCATAACCTTTACTACATCTGACTATGGCAGCGGGCATACTAATCCCTTCTTTAAATTGCTTATAGTCAAGAATGCCGTCACCGTCTAATAAAGTTACCGGCAACCGAACGCGAACTTCACTACGTGGGGGCAAAATATATCTTTCTCTCAAAGGAGGAGAATAGATAATGGGAATCTGCGTATTTTTTAAATGCAATATTTGACTATCCATATTTATATTAGCGTGAAGTTGTTTTAACAAGTTGCTTCCAATAAGTCCATCATACCTGTCATCAACGCTATACACATAAAATTTATGTAATTCTTTGCTTTTAAAAATGCGTGGCAAAGTAATTAATACCGTCTCGTTGTGGACACTCGAAGCGTGAGTACTAACCACTTCGAACGGTTCGTGCCGTTTATTATTTTTGTAATATCTATTTGCTAAGTCTGGGCTAATAAATGACCGAACACTACCTGTATCTATCATAAATACAGCATTTAATTCTGGAATTACTATGTGCGGTAAATTAAGGCGTTTATTGCAGTTTATTTTTATTCGTTCTCTGTTCTGGAGGCTGCTATGAAAAAAATTTCCGCCTGTGGTTCGTTAACAGAATATTCATTTTCGCGTTGTTGCGACTGATCAAAATTATGCGAATTATTATATTCATTATTGTCGATGAAATTAACGCGTCGTGAGCTTGCCGTCCGCATTGTTACATCCGTGTTCGAACCTGACACTGCTGGGTGTGCATTAAACGGTGTCATGCGCGGTGCACTAATCGCTGAATGCTGACTAAACTGTGTTTGGCCCGACGACCTACTTGAAGGTTGCCACTGGTTATGATTAAAGTTATTAAAATTAAATGGTCTCGGATTCCTATATTGTAACGAGTTACTCGGTGAATTAAACGAAGTACTAAGCATACTATGTTGTGCGGATGGATTTGGTTGTCTCGCAATATAGTTATTTCGTGGTGCGTTGGAATTAAAATTATTTTGCCTATAAAAATTATTACCCCTTACAAAATTTTGCCAATTATTGTTTTTCGATCGATACATAGTTTGAAAGTTTTGTTCTTCCAAAACAATTTTTAATGCCTCTTCTAGGGTTGTAACATTTCGCAACCGAACCAAACGTACTAGATGACTTGGTAAATTATAAAGAAACACGTTAAAAGAACTATTATTGTATATGTATTGTTTTGCCAGACGTAAACTATTGTCCGTAATATTTTCGTTTATTTTAGAAAATAAAACACTTCTAATTTGCTGTAATCTATGACAGAATTCTAAATAACTTTCGCCCCTTTGAATTTTAGCTGATTCTAACTCTAAAGATATGCATTCTTCTGTCCGCGGGTCCCCGAAGTGTTCATTTAGATTTTTTTTTAACTCGTCCCAATCTTGGATGGTGTCTCTTTCCCCAACCAAACTAGCAGCTTCCCCTGATAAACGACTGGTGATCACATGGAATAAATATTCCATCTGCTCTTCACCACCTCGGAACGTACCCAAAATGTATTCACATTTTTTTGTGAAAAGAGGTAAGGTTCTAGCATCACCATTAAATATTGGAATAATGCTGACCATCTCCTGAGGTACACGTATGATTTTATCCATTTTCAAATTAATAAAATAAAAAAATACCTCGAAATTTATCTACTAGAGATACGTATATATTACTCTATTTTAAATTAAATATACGCTACTAACAGTATTATTACGGCGTTTTCTAATCCCTAATAACACACAATGATTACAAGGAGAAAAAAAAGGAAAACTGACAGGAAGGTGAAAAGATTTACTCACAGTTCCACAGCTGCCCTCATGCTCCTTGTGGATTACTCTTCACTTAGTTACTGACTCTGACTACTCTATCGCGGTTTCTTAATAAATTTGTTTGTTCGGTAATCTCTGCTTAACCGTAGACACGGAGGTCGGTTCAGCTGGTAGATTTTTATACTGACTGACTGACTGCGGAGATCCTACCGGCTGCGCCAATTAAGTAACCGGCAGCGAGTAGATGTTTAAAAATAATTTATTTATACAAATTAACAGAGTAACAGCTCTAATGATAGTTGTACAAGTAATAATCGGTTTATTCTATTTTACAATTCCTTATATACTAATTATCTGTTTATGTTGCACATTCGACTGTGGTTACTGTCCTACATTCTGTAATGTGCTGACAAAGGCATATTGGTGAGGGTTGGGACCCTTAACTCGGGCGTACTTTGCCGGTAATGTACATTTTTTAGAAAAATATTATGTAACTTATCGTTATGATCAGTTTTGGTGGATTTTGACATTATGATCTATGGAATATGGTCATTATGATTAATTTACTACTTACCGATGAAAAGAAATTCCTTCTTTAGCTACACTTGACACCTGACTTCTTGTTTTACAAGTAATTATAGCACAAGAAGGCATTTTTTTATATTTATAGCGCCGCGCTTCACGATACACTCACTGTAGTTGTCCGTCAGTGATTAAACAACGCGTTCGCGTTGCGGGGCCACAAGTATGAGCATTTAGTCATAGTTGTGGCTACGCGTGCCCCGCCCACATAGCCCTTCTAACCTCTTTCTGTGTTCTGTGATTGGGACACTGACGAGTACACCAGCGTTTACCTTAGTAGGTAATTTTAAATCACGTTTTTAAACAGGCAGCAAAAAATAGCAATTATAATATTAGGTAGACTTTTAATATGGAGCATACATAACATTAAGAATCATAAAATCCACCGAAAATTACATTATTTTCACATGTTTCTAAATGTAAAAAAACAGATAAGAACTTTAACTCTTTACAATAAGTATCATTCTAGAACGCGGCCCGCTCATTCTGTACCTTCAGTGAAAAGTAATACAAGTAGTGTATTATTGTTCCTTCTATATCTCGTTCAATCGCAGACACGATTTCACTCCATCTATAAGGAACAATAAAACACGTGGTAGCAGATTTTTACATATACAAAAGTAAATTTTCAGTTTAGAAGTTTACGCTCGTATTATTCCGTGTTTAAGTACAAAATCACCTAATGATTCGAACCAGCGATTGCTGGTTATGTTTTGATAAATTATCATTCAAAATAATTTACTTCAAATCTAACCATTTCAGTAGTTAAGTATTTTCTGTCAGCAAATGTTTAGCGTCATATGGCTCGTTGCGCCATTAAGTAGTTAAGTATTTACTGTCAGCAAATTCTTAGTGTCGTATGGCTCGCCGCGTCCGGTGTGACCGCGGCGTCCGCGACCTAATTACACTTGTTTTGTCTTCAAAAATAATTATTTTAAATTGAATTGAATATTGCAGCTAGAAATACGGTTTTGTTTGACTGACCACAGCAACGTTCGCTGTGGTCAGTCCTAGGATGGGTGACCAAAATAAGAAACATCTCAAGCTCCTCCGTGCTTCGGAAGGCACGTTAAACAGTGGGTCCTGCGCCTGATCTCACCCCGATCGTGTCGGTTAACCGTCCCATCGGACTAGGCGAGTGAAGGAACAGAGAGTGCACTTGCGTTTGCGCAGTCACTTGTGCCCTATAATATCTCCTGCGCAGATGGCTAGTCTCTGTGGAGATTGTCCGCCGTGACCGAATATCGGTTAGGAGGACATTATTATTATTATATCCAAAGAAAGTTGGCGTCAGACAGATCGACTGTAAAAACCTCAGTCAAAACTATGTTTTGGAGTGATTGTCATTCCAAGCAAATCAGACCCTGGGCTACGAAGTGATGATAGAAAGATACTCTTTATTACTCACCACGAAAGTAGTACAGTTACAGAAGTTTTACAAAGCTAAAATGTACAATTTCGACAGTCTTATCGCTAAGAGTGATATCTTCCGGAGAACCTTTGGACAGAGGACACTTTGTTTAAATGATTTTGCGACATTCCTAAATGTGAAAAATGTTATACTAGCGGTTTTTCTAGTATTAGCGTACAAACAGAAAGCGTTATGATGAAATATATATTATGCTTGCACTAAAAATAGACAAAAAGATGTACTCCATATGACGTAGGATTTTTATTTTATGTTTATAATCCTTGTCAGTTTTGTTTGATATAAGTGTAAAGAAACGGACCCAAATGATAGCAAAAATACTTAATTTTATATGTAAGTATATATCAAAATGTAAATTATTCGTTTGAAAACCTATATAGAAATAATGGTTAAACCCAATTATTTATTTATTACAATTATTAACGCCCAAGGTTAATATATATGTACAACTTACTGAATTTGGTTTTATTTATTAGCATTCACTAGATATTAATATATGTAAGTTAAATAAGTGGATATGGACTAGCGATTAGAATCAAATATCAACATCATCATCAGCCATTAGGTCTTCTGCTCAGAAGACATAGGCCTCCCTATGAATCTCCTTCAACCCTAACCAGGTCACTTATCCACCGGGTAGGAGGCATGCCTACTTACTGTCTGAATTAAATATGTATAAGGTTTAACATAATAAAGCATATAAATAAATAGCAGCATAATGAGCGTATGCACATTTTAACTACGTGGAAGTCGCAGTGTGGACCCTATCACGCGCGCCTATAAGGGCAGGGAGAATACCGGGGTGGTTTAGTGGTTAGGCCGGCACTCTGCTGGGAGCCCCATACACGCTCGTCGTCTAGCCAACGGCGAGTACGGTTCCCCTCGACAAAAAAATGGTAAAGGCAGTTCGACATATCCAAAAACTTAAAGGTCATAACAACTGATTTTCAATCAATGAAACTATTATTATATTAATTAACAAAGACCCAATTAAATATTTATCGTAGGTTGATGTGCTGTTGATTGTACTTTAATTAAAATTGCAATAAGTTTTCGTGTTTAATAATGTTTCATTCTTATTTTTTGGTTTGTCCACATAAACATAACACTGAAACATAAATCTAATATATAAAATTCTCGTGTCACAGTGTTTGTTATCAAACACCTCCGAAACGGCTTGACCGATCTTTATGAAATTTTTTGAATATTTTCAGTAGGTCTGAGAATAGTTCGTAAACTATTTTTTATTATGGCGAAACGTAGTTCGCGCGGCACAGCTAGTAATATATAAAAAATTCAAATACATTGAAAGTTATAAAAATGCATTTACAAGGTATTACTGCATTTTTTAAAACTTTTTAGTAACAAATGTCGTCTTAGTTAAAAACGTGGGTATATATGTATCTTATTTACATTAATTTTAAAATCTAATAATGAATTTCTTTCGTTTAAAACACAATTATGTCAATAAACTACCCTAATAAATATATTTTATGTATAAAATTTAATTGATGTTTTGTTTAATTTGTGTTTAAATAATAAATCTTTGAAATTGAATTATTTCAATAATGAATGGAAAGTTTTTAACGAGCAAATTAAAGGTCAATACGTAGTCATTTAAATAGGTTATTGCACACGGCACCACGGCGAAAAATGTCTAGCGCGCAACTCTCGATAGGGTTGTCACGAGTGACGAGAGAGAGTCAGTCGTAGTGGGACGTCGACAACAAGATTTTGCTGTAAGATTTTACTTTAGTAGTAATAGTATTCAATTAGTTTTAGGACAATCCTAGTGTACTGACCTGTTAAACATATAGGTATTGATTGTTTGCTTAATGTTACAATAGTCAAAATCTGTAATAACAATGTATAAATATTATACATTGTATTGTTTTTTTCTATTTAATAACAAATATTTTTAATTATTGATGACATAATAATGACGTCACAGAAATGTCTTACTAAAACTAGTATACAAAGAAAAAAGGAATAACTAGAAACAAAATACTTATAAACTACTTTACTTAAAAAAAATACAAATTGTTTTTTCTAATGAAAGTTGATTACGTTTTTCACTAACGTAGATTTACTGAAACAACATTCAGGATAATTTTTTCACGTACAGTCAACAGCTCATCAACCTTCATCAACTTTTGCACCAGCACAGTGCATCGACTATCACTTCATATTGATCTCTTTGTGTTAGACTTAAAGTTAATACTATTTTTCGTTGTAGTTTTTCTTATTCAGGTTTCAAAAACAGATACATTTGTGACAACCCTAGTAAAAATTGATGAATTTTCAATAAGTTCCTATATAATGCGAAATTTTCGAGTAGTGGTTCATTCTGTTCTTCAAAGTGCTTCGAGCCAAGGAACTAGCTGCAACAGTGTCGTCAGTCGTCGTCGAGGAGTCTCCCCAGCACCCAGATCTTCAGCCACAGTACTTTATTTGTGAGTGTTCATTATGTAAGTACTTTGAAAGGTTTACTGATAGTTGGTTGTAATTACTATTTCCTCCAAGTTTCGTACGGAGAAAATAACAATGAGATAGTTTTAAAGATCGTCACACTTACAATGAAGGATCAGTGTAAGTATGCATTGTCTTTTTCCGATACTCAATTTTGCGTTACTTTTTCAGGTCTGACTCCGAGTTTGAAGTCTTCCAACCAGTGCAGAAGACCAAACCTAAGACAAAACCAACATCTCGAGATAACATCAGGTAAGGTTTAATTTATGCTGTCGTCATAGTATTTATTAAATCTTCGAATCGTTAGTGAAGATTTTATGTGATAATACCACAATATTTATTTATTAGGGTATGCCAACAGTACACATATTAATGAATTAGATTGAAGTGGATAACAATTGAACACTAAAATGATTATGAATGAGTGAATGGTGTTAGTATGCTGTTGCTGATCAGTATTAGCTAGGAGACTAACAATATTATTAAATTTATCTTTTCAGGTCTGACTCCGAGCAAGAACTGTTCGAGCCAGCGCAGAAGCCTAAGCCTAAGAGAAAACCAATCTCTCGCGATACTATCAGGTAAGATATGAGTTATTTATGCAAGTGAAGTGGTAATTTCGTTTTAGGTTCATCACTGATAGAGTGGGTTTTTTTTTTGTATTGAAGTGTTGTTTTCTTTATCGATCATAGTGGGTTAGATAAATTCGAAGATTGCAGGTGTCAATCGTAGGATAGGAACATTGCGTTCTACAACAACATAGTAATATCAATTATTGTTGAGTTGTTTCACGTTCTTGCTGATTGTCCTAACATAGGATATAATACAATCTCTTTTGTCTTTTACAGGTCTGGTTCATCGAAAAAGGCTAAGTCGAGCTCAAAGGAGTCGTTGAATTTGTTCGGGTTGGTGTCGGACGACGAAGAAGTTACAGCCGAGCGTGCGTCACGCGTCAGGCAGGGCAAACGACTCGACAGCAGCCTCGCCAACAAGACCGCGCACGGCACGCTCCTGCGGCGTACTCCGCTCGACGGTCGCTACTACGTGGAGACGCGCGTATACAGCACGGACGAGGCGTTGGCCGTAGCGCCCGACCAGCGGTACACCAAGGCGCTTGTCACACTCAAGGTGCAGCTAGAGCCAGACCAGCCCGAGTGGGACTACTTGCAGCAGTTTTTAAAGCGGTCAAAGTCGTTGTTTAAAGATAAGCCTGTATTTTATAGTAATAAAACAAATATTAAATAAATAAATTAACTAAGCAAGTAAAATATTTTTTACAATAGGTTTTTATATTTAATCCGGTTTTTTTGAGCCCACGTCCAGGTAAAGTTACAGTCGTAACTTAGGTATTAATGAGGTACGGTAATCATTCATTTAGTTAAGTGGATAAGTAATTAACTAAAAAGACTATAGATTAGCGTTAGGTAACAAGTTGTATACTTTATTTTTCTGAATTGCTACGATGCCTTTTTGCTCAGAGTGTTCGATGCAATTAGGCAGCAGACAATGGGTAGGACACCTGCGCAGCAGCGCGCACAAGCGCAGGTGCGCAGTGTCGCGGGCGCACGACGACGCCGGTGTTGTCGAACTCGCGAGTGCGTTTAGAGGTCGCATCGTTACATACAGAATTACTCCTACAGATGAGTACCGATGCTCTTTACCCGATTCATTCTTGCATAGTATATTTTCTAAAATTTATAATCTTTTGCAAATGTCTCTAAATAAGCATATATGTTTAAAAGTAAATTTTGAATATTTTGCCGATTTTCTTTTATTTAAGAACGAGGTAAATAACATTAAGTCGTTTGTTACAAAAAATTTAACGATTCATCGCAATTTTGATTTTAACGAGTTGTTTGAAACACTCGTAAATACTATTAAGAACAAAGTTGAAGAATTTGAGGATCGTGACAGTGGTTGGACTTTTTTAAGTAATGTTTCCTTAGAAGTTAACATTAATAGATATGATCCTCTAAGAGGGTCTGGTTCAACTTATGTAGATTTACCACTAGCGATAAAAAAGAAAAAGGCGTGTATTAACATCAGGAATAAAGATGAATATTGTTTTTTGTGGAGCGTCGTTGCCGCTTTGTACCCGGCTAAAAAGAACGGTGACCGTACGTCGTCGTATCCGCACTTTGAACAGGTCCTAAACACCGACGATATATCTTTCCCAGTAACGTTTACGGATATCGCGAAATTCGAACAAAACAATCCACATTTAAGTGTAAACGTATATTCATTAAAGAATAATCAGATAGTTGTAGGTCCCATTTATAAGTCTGGATATAAATCCAAAACCAGAACTAAAATTAACTTGCTTCTACTTGAAAATAATGTTCTATGTCACTTTGTTTTGATAAAAAACCTTTCTCGACTTGTAAGAAGTCAAATTACGAAAAATCATAAGAAACTATATTTTTGTGATGATTGCTTGCTATTTTTTACTTCTGAAGTTAATCTTGATAATCATACATGCAGCGGCGTTTGTACAGTACTGCCTGAGAAAGGAACTTATCTACAATTCAAAAATTTCGAACGGAAGCAAGACGTTCCTTTTGTGGTCTATGCTGACTTTGAAACTCTTCTTATACCGTTCGATGGCTGTGAGCCTGACCCTTCATTAAGTTTTACTTCTCAGCGTCAACAGCACATTCCATCAGCTTTTGCTTATCACATAGTGTGCTCGTACGATACCAGTCTGAATTCTTTTGTACAGTATCGAGGAAAAGACTGTGTCCAAAAATTAGCGAGTGGGTTAGATAAAACAGATTTTAAGCATTTAAAAAAATATTTTCCAAACGCAACTGAATTTAAATTATTAACACGCAAAGGAGTATATCCGTATGATCATATGACACATTGGAAATCATTTTCCGAGAAACAACTTCCACACAAAAAAGGTTTCTATAATTCTTTAACTGATGAAGATATAAGTGATAAAGATTACACTCATGCTCAGGAAGTTTGGTCTACATTTAGAATACAAGATATGGGTGGGTACACAGACCTTTATCTAAAAACCGATGTATTGCTATTGACTGATGTATTTGAAAATTTCCGTGAAATTTGTAAATTGAACTATCAATTAGATCCTGCTTTTTACTTAACAGCTCCAAGTCTTTCATTCGATGCTATGTTACTTAAAACCGGCATTCAGTTAGAATTATTAACTGACTTAGAAATTATACGTTTTATACAGAAAGGGATACGGGGAGGTATCTGTATGTGCTCAACGCGATATGCTCGTGCAAACAATAAATATATGCCACAATATGATTTTACAGAACCAGATTCTTTTCTAGTTTACATCGATTGCAATAACTTGTATGGTTATAGTATGTGTCAGTACTTACCTGTTTCAGATTTTAGACTTTTAAGCGAATACGAAGTAGATTTGTTAAATATCATGAACGTAGCAGATGATGCTGAGTTCGGATATATTCTTGAAGTGGACTTAACATATCCCGAGGAGCTACATAATGACCATAACGATTATCCTTTTTGTCCCGAAAAATTTGTACCACTCGGAGGTAAAACTTCTAAACTCTGTCCTAATCTGTATTCTAAATATCAGTATGTAATCCATTATGTTTATTTGAAAACATGCATTAATAATGGTCTTGTTTTAAATAAAATTCATCGCGCCTTAATTTTTAAACAAAGCCCTTTTTTGGCTAAATATATCAATTTAAACACAGAACTGAGAAAACAAGCTGTAACTACTTTTCAGCAAGACCTTTTTAAGTTGATGAATAATTCAGTGTTTGGAAAAACATTGGAAGACAGTGAAAAAAGAGTCGATGTTCGCTTGGTTAATAAGTGGTATGATAAATCTAACAAGACAAAAAAGTTCATTTCAGCGGACAAATTAATAGCGAGACCTAATTTTCACAGCGCTACTATTTTTTCCAATAATTTAGTTGCGGTTCAAATGAAACCTGAAAGGGTTATCTTGGATAAGCCAATTTATATTGGTTTTACTGTTTTAGAACTATCTAAAAGTCATATGTATCAATTCCATTATTCTGTCATAAAACCTTACTATGGAAATAAAATACAACTTTGCTACACCGATACTGATAGCTTTGTTTATAAGATTGAAACGAAAGATTTTTATCATGATTTGAAAGATAACTTTTTAAGCTTCTTTGACACCAGTAACTATAGTTGTGACAATATATTTGGTCTGCCTTTAAAAAACAAAAAGATACCGGGCTTATTTAAAGATGAATTAGGAGGTGAAATTATGACAGAATTCGTAGGTCTCCGGTCTAAGTTGTACTGTATAAAAACGGAATCAGCATTTATTAAAAAAGCAAAAGGTGTGAAAAAAAATGTAGTAAGAGACTTAACATTAGATGATTATAAATCAGTTCTGCTTCACGACAAAATAATACGGAAAAAAAATATTTTGTTTAGATGCATTAAGCATGAGATTTTTACTCAGAGTGTTAACAAAGTAGCTTTATCTAATCAAGATGATAAACGTTTTATTTTATCCGATAAAATTAGAACCTGGGCTTGGGGACATGAAAATCTAATCTAAGATAGTGTTAAATTAGTTAATATAATTGTTTTTGACCTGTTAATATTTTTTATAGTTAATAAATGCAATTAAAATAGTATTATGTGTTTTATTTATTATTGCATCTATATTAATATTATAAAGAGGAAAGATTTGATTGTTTGTTTGTTTGTATTGTATAGGATTCGAAACTACTGAACCAATTTAGATAAAAGTTGGTATAGGGATAGTTCGAGACCAGGAAACAAAAATAACTCGGGCGAAGTCGCGAGCGGAAAGCTAGTATGCTATAAATTACTGCACTTACACATGCTACATATTTCCGCGTGTTATATTAAGGCTAAATATGATGCAATGCCAAATAAGCATTAAAATAGTATTGTGTTTTTTTATTGCATACCTACACTATAAATTACTGCACTTACACATGTCATATATTTCCACGTGTTGTATTGAGGTCAAGTGTGATGCAATGCTAGATAAGCAAATTTAGTCTAAGCCTCAACTTTATTTGATATTATATTCATTCATAACTCGTTGTTCGTGACAAGCAGTCCATATTGTAATATTATTGTAAGTATCATTCTCTTTTCATATCATTTTTTAATCATTATTGATTATTGAGGTAATTATGGATATCAACTTATTCATTATTATTATTCACTTGTTACAGATAATGTCAAACTCGTCGGATAACTTGTTTTCCCAATATGCACAAGATCCATTGGAAGGCTTCACGCAAGAATATCAAAACATGATACGTCGGGAAGAACAAACTAATGAATCAAGACAGGGAGAGAGAAAAATAAGACAAAGAAAGGACATCACAAGAAAAAGAGCTCGTAAATCTACAAAATCATTTGTGATCACTAAGGAGCAGAAAGGCGTGAAATTAATTAAAATACTGGTCTTGGACTTAGTGAACGATTCTTCAAGTGCATCAAATAGCTGCTTTGACATTGCTGATGCGGAAGAAAACGTAGTGCTGAGTGCTCAATATGTGGTGCAGGAACCGGTGGATGAAATCATGGACCTTACGGAAACCGTTATAAGAAAAATATCCAAAAAACTTTGTGGTGATAACTTATAGATAACTTTTTAATTTTGTTAAAACGTTTTCCTAATAAAAAAATATTTTCAAGTACTAAGTTTTTTTCTTTTTGGGTATCAAACATAATAAAAACAACTTTTATTACACATGACATTTTATTTGAAAAATTCTTAATATAGTTGTATATTAATTTTTAAACAAGATTGTTTCTCTAAATTTAGATTCAAAAATCATATAATGTGTATCCATTGAGAAAACACCATTTTTTAATACACAATGAATTTTTTAACGCACATCTTCTTTTATGAGTTAAACAATGGAACATATTATTACTATACAAATCATTTAACGTATTTAAATTTGGTATACCTGTATAACTTATGTCTATGATATTATTATGACCACATAAATCCTCTACCCATTTAACTTTTTCTTCACCTTTTACAATTATTTTCCTGTCTTTCAAGAAAGGTTTAATAATTCTGTTAAATTCTCTGTAGTCTATATATCCTTCACTCCATTGGTAACCTCTGTTTCTTTCTATCCAACAAACTTGTTTTTTTTCTTCATCAGTTAGTGTAGAAAACGGATAAGGAGGTTTAATTAAAAATATATGGGTAAACTCGAGAGTTGCTATAACAAATTCTTTTACTAAAAACTCATTTTTATTATTTTTAAATCCTTGCAAATCTACAATTATCGTATCGTTGTTCATGATATTTTCCTTACAATATTGCTTAAAGGTTTATATTCAAATATGCAATCGTTCAGAATCAAACAATATGCAGCTGTTTGGTCAGGTATTTCTTGATCTGTTTCAATTTCAACTCTAACGTCAATAGATCCTTTTAACGTTTCATGCTGACGTGAACAATCAATGATGAATAAAGGAGCGACGTCTCTGAATTCTTTTAGACTCATCAACGGCTCTGGTCGACGTCCGTGATAAGACTGTTGAAATCTAATGTACTGTTCGTATAATAAAGTAAATTTATCATCTGAAAAATTTACATTCAGTCCTTCATAGGGATAATATGACGAATTTAAAAAGACTCGTATGTCACGTACATGACAATGATCGAACTCTGCCATTGATAATTCAGCGTTATGTTTCCGATTAGTTTGTAAGGCAATTATAACAAATCGAGGTTTCTCTATTTGTGAAGATGTTTTGATAGACCAAGTATGTTTACGAGTTTTCGGTAATAATGGATATTCATATAAGTCCCAATTACGAAAAGCTAAAGTGATTGCTCGATCTCTCTCTAAATGTTTTAGTAAGTTAATTCTTTCACGGTCTGATACTTTAATGTGCGGAACTCGCCAAGCAATTTTAGTAATTATTATATCATCCACTATTTCACCTTTATTTAATATCAAAGCATTCAGATTTGTGTTGCTTCTCAACAATACTAACTCATGTTTGCAGTTTATTATAACTTTTTCATAGTCTTCTGCAAAACCCAATATTTTGTTCATTGGTATAGAAGCAGAGAATCCGCCATCACCAACACTAGTTGTACCTGTAGTCGACCAGCCCCAAGCTCTTGCGCTTTTGGATTCATTTTCATTTAATGATAAATAAGATTTTATAGTTGTGCTAATTCCTGCATTTTTTATTTTGTCTATTTCCACTCCGTTTAGTTCATATCGAATGTCTTGAAATAGAAATAACACCGGATTATTTACGAAATGCACACTTGACACCTTTTCTTTTTTGCTGTTATAAACATTAATTGTGCCCTCAATATACAAAGTGCTGAGTGAGGGCAGCACATACAAATCTTGCTGATTGATAGGTATTCGTATTTCATCATTCTTGTTGAAACTTGTTACATATGGTTTGTACGAGTGATATTCAAAACTTTCAATGCTGTTATCTATTGACGTCGGTTGAGTTATATTTAATATATTCATTTTAACAAGCCCACTAACTTCAAAAAATCCTTATTGCTTTTAGTCAACTTCTTTCTAAGCCGAAGCGGTGCGTCTTTTTGAGGTGATCTTTTCAAACTGACTCGAGTACACGATGCCTCTTGCTTTTTATTGAAATCAATCATTTTTTTTTCGGAAATGCAAATATAGTTGTACTTCTTCACCTCGTAAATTTACCTGTTTGTTTTCAGCGTCTAGTAACCGTATGCTAATCGCACTTATAGAACTTTGGTTTACTGGAAAATATATTAAATTTTTAGGTATTTCAATGATCCGATATCCTGGTGGTACATTAGGCACAAATTCATAAATTATATGACTAGCTTTTCCGTTCACAAATGAACCGCTGACTACGTCGCATTCAATCCTCACGATGGTTGTTGATAAAATGCTGACCGGATTCTGAGATTCAGTACTTATATTTGCATGTATTGTTTCAGTTCGAAACCCTAAAATTTGACCTAGTGAATCACTTTTGTTAAAGTGAACATTTTTGGAACAAAATATATTTGTCTTTAGAGTATTGTTGTTACAAGTCAATTTTAATACGGTGTTTTTAATATTACTTTTTATGTAATCACAAATATCTTGAAGTTCATAAGACCCTTCAGGAATTTCGATGACTTCATTTTCGCCATAATAAAATTTATTGTTTCGTTTATCAATATTAGGAATAGAATTAAAAGTAGAAAAATATAAAAGACCACATTCATAGTCGCCATGTAACTCCAATGTTGGCGAATAGTTCGTTGTCAAGGAGGCTCCTCTCCCAGTTATAGACACAGTGAAAGACATTTTTATACTGACAATTTTATTTATTTTACACGTTATATAAATGATTTTTCCAATAACATCTTAAAAATTTTAAACATAGATGACCACAGTTAGTAGTACCAAATTTTTGGTGTTGTACGTAATTATAGTTTATTGGTAAGTTGTGTAAATATTGAATTAATTCTAATGGAGGTTTCAAATTACCAAAACTATCAAAATATTCAGCGTAATTGTTTTGCTTGACGAAGGCTACCCAATGTGTTCCAGGATTTTTGGAGCTATCCAAATTCAATATCGCACATTCTATCTTTTTAGGTTTCGTAGGTAACGTATCTCTCATGAAAACACCACGAAAAAATGGAATGTCACTTGCGTGTTCTAATATATCAATATTGGTAAGTGCACGTCTGGGTAGCCCCTTATTTAGTTTTTTGATGGATTAAAATACAGTCCAGCTCCTTTTTTGTGAGGTTTTATATACAGCCCTTTTCCAAGAGCCACAGCTTCCATCATCCTGTTGTGTCGTTCAGATTCCTGAAGACTTTTTTGTGCAGCTTTAGAATCATTAACAGCCTTTGCTATACCTGCTGCTCCTCCGGCTAATGAACCTAAAGCCGACAATCCCGCAAAAATCGGAATAAGTGGTAAAAGTCCTCCACATTTTGGAATAGGAATGCGACGCGGCAAACGTATTCCCTTTTTATTTGTAAATATCTTTTTTGCAGCAGCGTGGGCATATTTAATTGCAGAGTGACTGTCTTTAGATTTAAGTTTTTTTAATTGTAAGCGTATTTTTTTTACACCGGTCATAAATGATTTGAGCCCACTCCCTGCTTTGAGTTTAGCTTTCATTGCATTTTTAACTATCCAAGAGGCAAACTTTTCTCCTCTTCCAGCATCCTTGGATTTTAACCTTCTTTTCGCCATATTTAAAAGTCCTAAATCAGCTTTATGTCGAACGTCTAAATTTCTATTTGTATAAGCTATATCGTGGTACATACAAGCATTATCTAATTTGTTTATGCCTCGTTCACCTTTAAGCAACCGTTTATGAAGTTTTGTTCCAGGGCCACAAAATTGATATCCAGGTAAATGTAACTCAATCGGTAAATTGTCTATTATTGTGTTAAGTATACCACCACCTTCCTTCATTGATAATTCTAAAGTGAATAGAAGATACAGAATTGCGTAGCAATATTTATACTATTGAACCAATTCACTCTTGTCAATCCAACTGTTCTCTTTATTATTTAGACCTAACCATTTTACATATAGTGTGTTTCCTTTTCTTTTTAAAACTTTCTCAATAAGGTAAAGATCAGGAACTTTAGTTTTTTGTAATTCATACCCGTAAAAAGATCCCAAAATAATTTGTTTGTGTTTATCTTCTATTTGATATGTTTGAGGATTGGTTTCATTAACTTTTACTATGCGGAAAATTTCTGTAGACCAATTTGGAGTATAACCCTTACGAAAATCTCCTTTGTATTTACTTATACGAACATAATCACCTATTCGAAACGCAAATCTCTTTTTTGTTTTAGGTTGTTGCGTTTTAACAATGTTTGACTTAACAAAAATTTCGTTTGACTTAGTAACATCAACAGGCTTAAATTTAGTAATTCGATGTTTAGTGTTGTTATAGTTTTGTATCACGTCATCCAAATTATGTTCAAGCCATTGATATCGTCCATGAAGACTAAATAATTTGTAAAGATGAGACTTGATTGTTCTAATGACACGTTCGACAATGGATGCTTTTTTTGCAGAATATGTAGAATAATGATTTATTTTATACGTTTCCATCAATTTTTTAAAACTCGTATTATAAAACTCAGTTCCTAAATCGGTTTGTAAATTTTTAGGATTACGCGAAGAAGTGGTTAATATACTTTGCATAGCATTCATAACACAGTTTGCTGTTTTTGATTTTAAAGGTTTAGCCCAAACGTATTTTGATAAGCCATCAATCACTACTAGAACGTATTTATGGCCTTTATTGAATTGTGAATATTTTTGTAAATCCATAAGGTCTGCTTGCCATAGATCATCAATTCCTTTTATGAATGTACATCGACGAGAAAAATTTCTTCGTGCTGCTTTGTGAAGTTCGTTAACTACGTCTCGCTTACTCATCCTTAGTTGAATTTGCTTGAATCATAAAATCTATTTCTTTTTTTGTGTAAAATAAGGCACTCAAACTAACAATTGTCGCCTTTTCTAAACTACTTAAATATCTTTTAACATCACTATTATTATTTTTTATTTCTTGTCTTAGTTCTTCAATACATTTATCCACGTATTCTTTATTTACTGCTTCGTCGTTATTTTCAGGAAATTGCAAACCCTTCAACTTTGTTGATTTTAAATCAAAGTCACCTGTTTCAGATTTTACTAAAGTATCATTGAGAGTGTTAATGAATTCTGATAATCTTAAACGCTTGTGTACATGATGTCCAAATTTGTCTACATTCATTGTCGTCTTGATGCAGTCTTCATTGAAACGAGACTGAATAATTTTCCTGATGGATGCTTTTTATATTCTACATTTATGATGCCAGCTTCATATAGTTCTTCAATTATTGCATATATTTCATTTATCACTCCGGTATTACCAGCTTCTTTTGATGCTAGTAGTAATTTTAATCGTTCCACTAACTCATTTGGATCGTCCCAGTAAACCAAATCAGTATCTGTTTTAACCCTTTTTAAAAGGTTTATACCTTCTCCTCGAGGAATACTTTCCACACTACTTGTAATATTTCTTGTGTATTTAAACAGTGGTTTAATAATACGTATATATTTAAATCCTTTATTACTGTTCACTGGTTTTAAAGGATCGTAATTACGTTTATGAGCATTAGTATCTATTAGTATCTGTTTATAATTTTGTAAGTCGTCGTCAGTGACAAGGTCTAAATTTGGTATCTTTTTAAACAATAATTCCTTTAAACCGGGTGTTTTTTCCAGATCATGATTTCCAATCCTCAGTCTACAACCTTCATCGTAAACGCGAGTTTTGCCAAGCAAAAGTTTACCTCGCTCGTTTCTGACTCCATAAGGTATATCTTTTATTAGATCACACGACGTAGGCCATGAGAAAGATTCTTTTGCAATACTCGGAGATGATTGAATGGATTTAAACGAGTTTTCATGCTCATCGTGATCTTCAGAGGGTAATATCGTAAGAGTTTTGTTAGATAATTTATAAGCCTCATCACCATAAGAGTTTTCATCTTCTTCGTTCATAGCTTCCTCGAAATCTTCACTTACAGAATTTGATGACTCACTTTCGCTGTACTTATTTTTTTTTACTGGGTGGTTTTGGTCAATATCCAAATTTTTATGAAGACTTTCGTTATTTTTGCTTGTTAACACATTAAGTGGTTCTACAATAGGCTTAAATATTGTTTCTAATGCCATATTGCTAGCGTCTTTTGCATCTTTTATCATATTAACCTTCCTTTTCACAGCTGCGGCAGATTTTATAATTTGTTCTTTCAAATTTTGTTCCATTTTGTTTATATTTCCTCTCGGTATGAAATCACAAATGAAACTGATTCCATATTTATGTAACACCTTTTTATGAATGCTAGTCCACCATAATAAATGTGTCAAATGCCTTTCTATAGCATCCCTTATTCCGTTCGCAGTCTTTATTGATAACAATGTAGCTGAATGGTTGATTCCAAACAGTTGAGCACATTTCTCGAAATTGAGCCCAAGACATGTCAGACCCTACATGTTCCTCATAGACATGTCTTAAGTTAATGTCGTCTAGTTTAAATAAAATAATCAAGTTAGAATTATCTCGTACTAATTGTTTCGGTATTTTAGTATAAGTTTGATTAATATAAAAACAATCAATGTTTTTATGACGTCCCATAGCAAAATAGTCTCGGATGCTATTTTGATTCTCACAAGCAACATCGTCAAATATAATGATCGAGTTCGGCAAAGCTTCGTGAGGGCTTAAAATTTCACTATTATGATTATATTTATTATAAGTCGTGTTCGTAACCATACTCATAACTTTTTCTAAGAATGTATATTTAGGCTGATACAAAGACTTTGAATAAACATACAGATTTTGAAATCGTGGACCATCTTCATGTAATAATAAACTTATTACTAAGTTGGTCTTTCCACAATTCGATGGGCCACAAACAACACAGCGAATGGTATTTGGTAGTAAGTTGCCATGACGCTTTGGTTCATTCATTGACGTAGGACAAATACATTCTAATTTTAGTGATTGTTTTTGTTTGATAAATTTCATATCTGCACTTAAATGTGACCGATGTGATGCGTGTACTTCAACAAAATGATGACTGCATTGTCGCGTTAAAACGTTATAAATAGCGGAATATTTTACAACCAATTACAGACCTGAATTGAATCTTATCTGATAATTTACTTACTAGACGCTGCTACCACGTGTTTTATTGTTCCTTCTAGATGGAGTGAAATCGTGTCTGCGATTGAACGAGATATAGAAGGAACAATAATACACTACTAATACAAGTCGACTTACTGTATTTACATTAGCCATATTTTAATAATCTCCAAAAAATCCTCTATTTTTCTGTCTAATTCCCATGTTCCTAGTGTTCAAATGGTAAAGTTACTTTTTCCACGAAGTGATTCAAATCTATTTGTATCTAGGTATTTGTAGATAATTTTTTGTGTAGTGATTGTTTTCAATTTAAAACATAGTGAACCGAATCGATGTTTAAGTTTTTGAAGTGTTTATTGTTATAAGTCAATTTAACACATTTAACACAACATTGTTTTGTACAAGAACTTCGGTGAATAGTGATTTAATTCAACTTATAGCATTAAATACTAATCTGACCAAAAAAATATGTTGGTGAAAAGTAATAAAAATATAATTGTTTAAGCAGGAAATGAGTAATGTCCTAATATGTTAGACCTAAATGTTACGCAGCGTACTCTGGATGTCTTGCAGGTAGCAAAGTTTGCTTATTTATCTTGAACGATGAGAAATTATCAATTTATTCAAGGCGACATTATCTTTGGTCACTCCGAGGTACCTAATAGATCTTTCGGTCGCTACATCCAAGTGCTGTAGTCATTGTACAAAAACGTCAGCATACGCGTTCAGGACCATACCTCAAAATCATTACGATTTCAGCAAGGTACGAGACAGGACGACGTTATATCGCCGAAATAATTTACAGCTGCGCTAGAAGGTATGTTCAATATGTTCATGATTTTGAACTGGAAAAGACTCGGCATCAAAATAAAAGCCAAGTAGATGACTCACTTTCGTTTTGCTGATGATATCTTAGTCATTACCAAAACCTGAGACCTCTGTAGAGATTACCAATAAGTGGAGCCTTAAATCATTAGAATCCGACAGGACGACTGGCGCGTTGGGGGTGTAGATTGTCGCCTTATAATTGAATTGTTGAGCATAGTAGTGGATCTCACAACGTCGTGTCGGATGCACTTTCACGTTCTGTACTAGTGGCAGACGAAGACATACCTACTTACATCCAACGATGATTGGTATAATAAGTCAGGACAAGATAAAAGTTATCTCGAATTATATGTGTGTGTTACCTATGAAGTTAAAACTTATTCCATAGAGCCTCTTTCAATTAAAATCAATTCCATTTATTCATAACGAATGTGTCGAATAATAATAATAATATAATTTATGTTAACAAATAATAATAATTTACTGAAATTGGAAATTACAATGTTCACAATAATATTGAATAACTATATCAAAATATATGTAGGTATTTTTCATATTTTAACAGAAGTCAATCTAATCATTCATTCACTAGATCTACAAAATTCGTCACCAAAAGAATAAATGTTTTTGGTTTTGCTTTAGAGCCACTATACTTCATTCCAGATAACATTAAAAAGAAATAAAAATAGGTTCTTTTAAAGGTGCACATTTTCAACTCATTGTGTTAATAAATATTTAATTACGCTTTTATCAATTTATACGTAAAATGTAAAAGCACAGCCATCTAAACAATTACCTACATAAAAAATATTTTTTTTACTATTTATATTATAAAAAGACTCGTTCGAAATATTAAATATTACTACAAACCACAAAATGGCTCTGTTAAAGAACCCAAAGAAGCAGAGGTTTGCAACCTGCATAGATTGGAACGTTGAGGTATAATGCTACCAAACTAAAAGTAACGGTGTTCGATGACACAGTTGGCGAAATTATGACGTTTTGATTTTTCTGGATGGATCATTGTATCGCTTGTCATCAAGGAACGCGCCTTGCTTGACAATCTTGACATTCTCTTTGTTTTTTGGTGATGCACGTATATTATTACGCATGATTTTAAATTCTTTTAAAATCATGCGTAATTTATTTAATTTTAAATTGTCTTGTTGTAGTTGTTTTTTTGTTTTGAATTATAAAATGAGTGATCTGGGTGGGGGCCCTAGTGGCTCTCAAGCCATTCAACAGAACATCATGGTTAACGTCAAAAAATACACCATTTGTAGACACTGAAGTAAGAGCTGAACTGCTGTTAAAAGTAAATGAAAATAAAAATCAGTATCAGAGTTATGTTGTGGATGAAATGGCAAAAGGAAAGGGAGTTACATATACGGCTTCCACCATATCATTGTGAGCTCAATCCTATTGAGCTCATATGGGCACAAGTTAAGGGCTATGTAGCCAGGAAAATTAGAATGTTCAAGCTCAATAAAAATTAAAGATGCTCAAATGAAAGATTTGCTACCAGAAGTATTATCTACGAAAACCCCAGCGAGGTGGCAAGCATGTATTTCACATACATTAAAAGAAGATGATAGATTTTGTCAGTTGGATAATATCGTCGATAATATGGTGGAGCAATTTGTAATTAATATAGGGCAATCATCATCTTCGTCGTCCTCATCTGGTGAAGAGAGTCATTAATTTAAATAATATTTTTAATATATTGTATAATTCGACCCAGTTCCAATATTTGTGGATAGCAACACAAATAATAATAAAAGGTTACCATTACACTCCAGATTATCTTTGTAATACATATAAGTAGGTATATCAAATATGATTATGATATTTCATTATTTTACATGACATGAAAAGGTTTTGAAACCCTGCTTCTTTCCGCTTCTTTTTTTTAATGTTATCTGGAATGAAGTATAGTATATAAATCACTTTTATGTATCGACTGCTATACTAGGCTGTGCTTGACTATATTTAGTTTAGGGGTATATTTATGAATAATGTTTTTCCGTCTCATATTCTCTGTTCTAGTTTTTTCGTCAGTCGTCTCATACTCATAAATATTTTTGCCAGATTTATCCACAAAACCAAAATATACACGTAGGGAACAATCAAAATCTCGAGTTTAAGGATATGCTCTCGATATGGTTATTGTTGATAAATGCGGACAATTTGTTCTGTTTACTGTTTTATATAGAACGAAGGTTTTAGTATTTATATAATAATATGTATGTAATGTAACTACTGTCCCAACACAAAATGCTGTAACGCAATCTCGACTTCACCAAGGTATAATATACGAGCTTAAGATGGTTTACATCTGCTTCATCTCGAAGACTACAGAGCACATTATCAGGACGAACTTTTTCTACCTTCCTATAACTCATTCTCCTCATACTCATATCCGATAACTCATCGTTCTAATCACACATAATATAATACTAAGGTACTCCAGTTAAGATCACATTTCCAGTGAAGGTTAAAGATTTTACACTGGAAGTTGTTGACAAATATTTTTACTTGGGCTAAACAGTCCAGTTTGGTAAGTTTTAACTTCCAGAAAGAAACTAATTGACGAATACAAGCTGGCTGAACAGCGTACTGGAAGTTACGCAGCATATTCTCAGCCCATCTAAATAAATAAATATATCCTACGACGGCCCAGTGCCTATCAGTGTACAAAAAATACTTTTAAGTTATTAAATTCATTAATAATACTTTTCTAAGAATTAGCTGTGTTAATAATACTTTTCTAAGAATTCGCCTGTGGAATGATCTCCTCTATCACATCCATGCGTCTGATGTAAACTTACATTCAAGAGTTCAGATGTTTAGTCTCCTCTTTGAAATCGTCAACATTACAACATTCAGAATACCAACATTTGCTTCACATACATAATTTTATATATTGTAGAAATGTCTAGGAGGAGATATTTAAATGTAAATTAACGAATAAGTTCTTAATATATCGCTTATCTTACCGCATCTCAGGTAACAGTAAAATATATAAAGGAAAAAATATTGCTTCACATAATTTTTGAGAAACACAAGGACCAATGAAAATTATTTATAATTAAAAATAACATTAGTTACAATTTGTTGAACTTTTTTCTTTTATAAGACTGTGTTTATGTTGTTTTTATAAGTAAATAGCCGTTGACGACACCTTATAACTTTACGAGTAAACGAATTTTTATTTCATCGATTTTTTTATGGAGGCCCGGCAAATTACCTCCTCCAACCTCCAACCTGATGTTAAGCGGTGAAAGAGGCCCACATGAGTTGACAGATAGAGGACGGACGACATCCACTATCCTACCTGCCCGTCCCTTGCCGGCCCAAAAAATGCTTTGTCACGCCTCTTTTGAAGGAACCCATGTTGTAGGATAGAGGAAACACGTGCGCAGGTAGAGAATTCCAAGTGTGGGATGAACGACAGAAGAAGGAATCTTGGAATTTCTTGGTACGGTGTGAAAGAGAGGATACAATACAGTGTAAGGATGACTCCGAAGGTCCTTACGCGTGTTTCTGTTAAGGAATGGATTAGGTTAAAGTGCTCCTCAGAACATTCCCCATGGAACATACGGTATATGGATGGATACCCCATGGAACTATTTCCATTTATAAGTTATTTTCTCATTAAAAATTTTGCTTTACGGGTAACTATCTACTTTGTCATTAAACAAATAAAAAGTTGAAGGTTTAACTGTAGCAGACTCATTTACACAACTTTAAATACCAGAGCGTTATAATAGATGTTATCAAATTAATGTCACTGATTGATTATACGACTTATATCATTTTACACTAACGTATTAAGAACATATCCTGGAATCAGCTCTACTTGTATCCACTTTCACAATGTTATTTATTACGAAAAAATAGTGTTTACTTATGTAAGTTCAAATGCATTTACAATAGCTTAAAATAAACGGCACACGAGCATAGCTAACATTAATTAAAATTTCTTTGGAAAGATTCAATTTAAAATAATTTTCTAATTGCGGCAGTAAAATTACCATATTTTAATAACATTCGACACGTCAACATTTGACGTGAAAATTGATACATGTTATTATAAAACTATTAACACAAAAATATAACAAAAATTATTATGTGTAAAATGATACAATTATTAATTTTTCAAAATATATCCAAATCTATAAAATATTTTTCATTTTTTTTTTACAATACTTATATCATTTCATGCATTATTGTTTATTAACTGCCACCATTACTTTTCATTTTAGTGTAGTAGTATAAATGTAATATTTTTTTTAAATTGTTAAAACTTTAACGGCTGTTTTCTCAAAAGTATGTTTTTAGAGATGTATCCCTTTTCACTGAAGGTACTGATTTGTTGCGTTCTCTCATTGCGCGGGGGCGCGCTTACATCGCGCATCGGAAGCGGAGCCTACCTACTTCACAGCAAACCTACTAAGTTTATTTATATTATTTCTTTATGTTTTTACGGTGGATTTTAATTTATAACAATACTAGCTGTGCCCGCGAACTACGTTTCGCCATTAAAATGCTTAACACAGTGTTTAGTTTTTTCCTCCATTTTATTCCATAACGATTGAACTATAATCTGCCTTTCTTAAGCAGCGGCCATTTCGAAATTAGAACAATTATCGTAGGATCGTAATGCTCTGCTCGTAGGTACTCTTCAGGGCATTTCGTTTAATTTAATACCCATATTGCTGGGTTTGAAAATGAACTTCTATCCGCCTTTTTTGAGAGGCGACCATGTTGAATTTACGTCAATGTTGCTACGTTCATAGTACTGATCAAGGCCTTTCATTTGATACCCATATTACTTAGGTTTACTACTTAGGTTTAGGTTTGGAAACGAACTTTGATCCGTTTTTTTTGAGCGGCGGCCATATTGAATTTTGTGCGATTTTCCTAAATTCATAGTGCTCTACTCTTTAAAGCCTTTCAAGTAATGTCCGTATTGGTAGGTTTGGAAACGAACTTTAATCCGTTTTCTTTAACAGCGGCCATGATGAATTTAGGGCGATTTTCTAAAGTTCATAGTGCTATAGGTACTCTTGAAGGCCCTTCATTTGAGACTCATATTGCTAGGTTTGGATACGAACTTTAATCCATCTTTTTTGAGCGGCGGCCATGTTTTATTTATGTCAATGTTGCTAGGTTCATAGTGCTCTACTCACCAAAGCCTTCATTTGACACCCATATTGCTGGGTTTCGAAACGAACTTTTATCCGCCTTTTTTGAGCGGCGGCCATGTTGAATTTATGTCAATGTTGCTAGGTTCATATTGCTTTATTCTTCAAGGCCTTTTATTTGATACCCATATTGCTAGGTTTGGAAACGAACTTTTATCCACCTTTTTTGAGCAGCGGCCATCTTGAATTTATGTCAGTGTTGCTAGGTTCATAGTGCTCTACTCATCAAGGCCTTTCATTTGATACCCATATTGCTGGGTTTAAAAACGAACTTTTATGCATTTTTTTAGTGGCAGCCATATTTAATTTAGGGCAATTTTCCTAAGTTCATAATGCTCTACTCTTTGAGGTCTTTTATTTGATACCCATATTGCTAGGTTTGGAAACGAACTTTTATCCACCTTTTTTGAGCAGCAGCTTTGTTGAATTTTTGTTAATGTTGCTAGGTTCATAGTGCTCTACTCATCAAGGCCTTTCATTTGATATCCATATTGCTGGGTTTGAAAACGAACTTTTATCGGCAGTCATGTCGAATTAGGTCAACGTGGCTAGGTTCAATGTGTTCTACTCTTTAGGTCTTTCGTTTGATATCCATGTTCCTTGGGTGGATCTAAAAAAATGTGATCCGTCATTTTAGACATTAGGATCAAGAGTCCCGTACTCCCTCAACGCGTAACCCAGAATCATTGCAGTCAGATATTTTTTTTTAATTATCAATATAAATCAATTACTTGTAATAGTTTTAAATGGATCAAAGAGTTTGATTCCTTAGTCATAATGTAAAAACATACTATAACACCTTTCAAAATACCTTGAAAAGGGTATCCTCGATTTTCAACATTTCAAATATTTCAAATTGTACCGATTTTGTGAAAATTGGTCAAGAATTAAACCAAACCTACAAAAGTGACGTGATATTGTCATAAAAATGCTTTATACATTGGTTGTATGGCTTGATCCCTTTGCCTTACCACCACGGTAATACATAAGGCGCGGGCCAGACAGAAGCGTCGCGGCGCGCCTCGGGCGCGCCATCGAGCGCCCGCAATACAACCGTGGCATGATTTCCAATGTTCTTCCATACAAAACGTAGGAGTGGCGCGCCAGATGCGCGCCGCGCCGCTTCCGTCTGTTCTGCGCCTAAGAAAAAGACAATTTAAACTTCTTGGTTGGCAAAATCCAGATGGGCACAGCCATTAACATAAAAGATTAAAGTTTTCTTTGCACTATGTGACAGGCTTGTCGAAATAATTTCACGTGCGCCATGTTGATTTTCTATATAGTGCATTGTTCGAAAATGTTATATGGTATTAAGGTAATAAAATTAATATAGAATCGCATCTCTGTTTGATTGAAACTATTTATAATATGAACTACTTCAACCCCATTGCACCCTATCCAGGGATGATGGTATGTATTTGGGGATGAATTTCAATAAAATACGAAACACGTCTTCCATTAATTCTGTTAAAGAAAGTTTATGCAAAATTTGAAGTACTTAGATTCGAAAACGGAATCACGATGTCCCATACAAATTTTTCCCCCATTTTCACCCCCTTGGGGATAGAATTTCGGAAAATCCTTTCTTAACGGACGCCTACGTCATACAAAGAACACACCCTCCAAGTTTCAAGTCTCTACGATCAGCGGTTTAGGCTGTGCGTTGATCCGTCAGTCAGTCAGTCAGTCATTCAGGACAAAGCATTTTATAGGTATAGATAACTTGACACTTAAATAAAGTCTTCTTAGGTTTTCTGACAGCTATATTTTTGCACTCGTTTATTATTGCCACTAAAGCTATTTTTGTTAGTCATATATTGTTTGTGGTGGATTTAGTAAAATATAAATTAAGGGACGTAAATGAAACAAAAGTATACCATTACTGAACTGATAGCATTTTTAACATTAGTATTACGAAAAACTTTAAGTGTTACGTAAAGTTTTTAAGTTTAATTGTTTTTCATTTACAAATAAAGGAGGATTATATACTTTCAAGAAAGATAATAAGGCTATTTAAAGGTAAATAAAAATTATATATAGTTTTTTAGCTGTTTTTTTAAGGAATTTACATAGCTTTGTATAATTATTTTTTGATTACGCTGTAATAAATATTGGTGGATTACTAATTAATTATTTCATAAACTAACGCATCTAATTAATGATGAAAATAAAATTCGGATTAGATTTAATGTTGAATCGTCCATACAGCGAAATAGTTTGGCTCTCGGACTAAGTAGATTAGGAGTTGGGGAATAATTCTTTCAAACTGTTCAGAGCGAAGTTCAGAACCTCATAAAACTTACGTTGCATGCACTTATTAAATTCATTTTTTTAAAGAAAGTTGTACGCTACTGTACATTACTTCATATAGATAGACAAGGAGACCAGATGCCAGATGTTGCTTAAATAATACATTTAAAATATATCAATCACTTATCGAGAATTTACATCAATTTAAATATTAACGGTAACTGTTTCATCACTGAATTCAAATAACTATTTTACATTAACTTCTCATTGTAAGTACATAAAACATAAAAAATAACGAAACCTCGCAGATTTGGGACTCGGCTCCTAGACTATTTACCCAAATAAAGAATTCTTTCGTTCTTTGGATTGAAGCGTCGACAAACTCTGAATCTTTGAAGAATGTATCGACAAACTACCACCACTCACACACATATCTCGGAAATGCGCATGTCTCAAACTGTGGAACTTGTTTGACAAACTCCGACAAACCACCGCTTCACTATTCCAGCAAACTGTTTTTCTCTACGTCGCTTTGTTTTCGAGATCCAGCTAGCTCAGTTGCAGCAACTTTGCTGCAGGTGAGCTCTGAAATGGTGGATCGACAAACTCTGAAACTTGTCCGACAAACTCTGACAAACTGCCGCCTATCTATATCAGCAAACGCATTTTCGCTATGTCGTTTGGTTTTGGAGATCTGTGTGGCCCGGCTAGGGTAACGCTACCTCAGCCGGGCCACACACAGCCCGCTTAAACGCGAGCCCGATGAAAACTAATTTCGACAAACTGCCGCCTATCTATATCAACAAACAGATTTTCATTAGGTCGTTTCGTTTTCGAAATCTGTGTGGCCCGGTTGGGGTAATGTTACCCCAGCCGGGCCACACATATCTCGCAAGTGACAAACTCTGAAACTTGTCGACAAACTCTGACAAACTCTAGACATTATAGCGTTTTTTTTTGTGGCCCAGCTGGGGTCAGCCACACTACACACCCTTATTTAAAATGATTATGTATGTTACACAAAATAATAAAGCAATTAAACATCTGTAACATATTTATTCACTATTAGGTTTCTTTAATTAGAGCACTAGATTTATCTGAGATGTCGCTGAGTTCGTTCATGAGCATGAATTCTTGGTCGGCTCCTTTCCCTTCTTCCTTCTCCTTATACCATTGAACGTCGTCCAGAGCCGAAAACACGCATTTCTTTTCAATTTTGGCCAGAATTTTTTTATCATGGAATGAGTGATTATGAAGATTTGCCCTGTGAATAACAAACATAACAACTCGGGTAATACTTCCTTTTATCAAAACGGACAGAGCAAGATCAGCCCCCGTAGCACGTCCACCAAAACACGATGAGAAGCGATTTATCGCGGTGAACTGTCAAAATACGACGAAACCCTCAGATTAAGTCCACCAATGAATTCGCAATGTTATTATATGTCTCAAATAAATTTGCGTCCAGTTCAGTCCGCCATTACAAAGCACCGTGTTTATTGTTGTGCTAAAATATCAGTCGGTGAGCATTATTTGTGAGTGCATTTTACAGTTATACGTTTTTTATTGATTTTTTTAATGAATTCTATAAAGAAAAACAAAAAGTGTGGAATCTTGGATGCGGCGTCCCTGGTTTTTCCCGCCATCTTAGAGCACCAACCCAAATGTTGGCACGCTTTTTTCGTAGGTATTTCATGTCTATTGGTATCTATAGTCTAAGACGAAACCCTATAGTATTTTGACAGTTCACCGCGATAAATCGCTTTATCATATAGTGTTTTGCTGGACGTGCTAGGTGGGTTGGAGTGATATTTTCTATGAAAAATCTATTATTATCTAAGTCATTGCGGTGTCAATACAAGACTGTCCGATAAACACTAGTAATGGATGCACTTTAATAATCAAATTGAAAGCGTTCGCGATAGATTTTTGTTACATAATCAAGGGGGCTTATTTATTTTTTACAAATGAAACTTGATGACGTCACGAACGCATACATGGACTGATGCACACAGTTGACTCCGCATGTGCTGCTGTAGAATGATAGGCATAGGGGAAGATAATAGTCAATTAGTCGCTCATATTGACAGCCTAATCGATAGGTATAGGCAAATGCGCAATGTTGCGTGAAACTATCCGTAGAAGTTTTCAATTTCGGCCATAAGCTTAAGTTGGGATTCAATTCGTTTTAATGGAATTTCCAAATTATTGAGATAGTCGTTTAGAATTTTGGCCACTATCATTAACACTTTTATCTCTGGGTAATGAAAAATCTCCTATATTAATTTCACACAGTACCTACTATACCATTATTACTATAAATTTATTTTTTACTATTTTGTTTCTGTCAAGATATCAAGCCATAAAATATTAGATTACAGAAAATGCAAGTGCAACATGTGACACAAAAATCATTTATAAGCTTTCAGTACAACTGTGTCCACAAGCAAAAAATCCGCAACTTAAGAAATTTTGTTACAAGAGACTTCAAACAGCCTAGCGGTATCGGACCAAAACTGACCCACCCACATGGTGCAACCGGTATATTGCAAATTTATACTATAACTAGCTTTCCGCTCGCGACTTCGCCCGCGTGTTTTTTCCCGTGGTATTTTTTTTCCCGTAGGAAAATTACCCTGTCCTTCCCCTGGTCTCGAACTATCCCTATACCAACTTTCATCTAAATTGGTTCAGTAGTTTCGAAGCCTATTCCATACAAACAAACAAACAATCAAATCTTTCCTCTTTACAATACTAGTAAGTATAGACTAATAAATTGTATCAGGTCAGTAGTAAATTGGTCAGGTGTTGGGGCTTACCTACTTACAACGACGTTCCCCTTGGTGACCACAAAAGCCATACACTTTTGGTTGCGGTAATCAACACAACGCCAACGCCGGACGCCAGTTCGTGTAGTGGCAGAGTGCACATTGTATATATACCGGTTTAGTATTAATTGTAGTGAGCCACGTATCGATACTGAGAACTGGAGATTTGTTGCCGATGCCGGTGCTAAAATAAAAAAATAAAATGTGATATTAAACTGTCGATTCTGTGGATGCATGACTTACACCCAGTTTCTGAAAGGCTGATCAGCGATAAAATTAACTAACAAGCTGTCAAATCTAATGCTAACCATGAATTGAGTTGCTGGAAGCTAAATCAACTTATCACTGTGTTAGTTGACACAGCTGTCAAATTTATTTCAAAATTATTAAGGAAAGACTCATTTTGGGTTTCCAAAATACATATGAATAAAACAAAATATATGATTTCAGCAATGTGACCGTGTCTAAAAATATTTCTCACGAGAAATCAAATTATTAAAGATAAGTAAATTTTGTCTAACCAACGATTCGGAAACTCAAATTGATTTGACACTGCTGTTAAGATGACATGGATGTTAGTTGAACAATAATTTGATCAACCTTTTAGAAACTGGGGGATAGTGTCCGAAATTTTGGCCTCTTCGATAAACAACCATTCCCAGTCGTCTGGTGGTTGAAACTATCCGATTCTTTTTTTTTATACAACGAAGTTGGCGAACAAGCATGCAACGGTTTAGTTTCGATTCGGCTGTAACTTATTAGCAGAAATGGGCCTCTGTTCCTGTGAGATTCCATGGCAAATCTGCAACCCTCACAAGAACCGCAGTGTACATTGCCAACTTGCGACATCGACATTTGCCTTCAAACTGGAACACAGCAATACAAGCACTGCTGCTTTGCGTTCTGGTCTAGGGTTCGATTTCTCATGGGGGCAGAAGTTTTCTGATGTTGGTAGGGCTTCTGAGCCCGCCTGGCTAGCTAGCACCCTCTTATCTACAAGTTTGTTACCATCATTATTATGTTTATAACATTGTTGTGATGTAACAGTTAGGAGGTAAGTTAACCAGTTCACCAGTTGATGGGTGCCATTGAAACTCGCTCCCGATCCCGTGAAGTCAGAGCTTCCCTTTCATAAGTAAAAAAAAATATTTGTTTTTTTTTCTTCTCTTTAACGTCAAATTATTATTACTTTGTGTGATACTTGTTACGTGATATTTCTTGATTTTGAGTTTTAGAGTGTTAACACAACAATTATACTTGTAAAAGAAATTTTAACCTGAATCATATGAAGTTTTATAAAAAGCTCGAATTGTAAGTTCTTTCATAATTGTTTAACAGTAATAGAAATAGGTTCTTATATCATTCCAAATATTTTTTATGCATTTGAGACGGCAGACTATTCAGTATTCAAAAAAACACACTGTACCCTAATGTCTACATACTCTACTTCCTGCGCAGAGCTAGCAACCTCTCAGTGTAGGCGGTTTTACACTATTGGAGATTTTCCATAATTATAGTCATAATATAAAAGCATATCTGTCTAATAATAATCGAGATCCCATTCAGTACCAATAAACTCACCATTGCTAGTGTCTAGAGTATTATTGTTTCTGTTTTGTTCTGTGTTTGGTTCGCAGTCATCACCATCAGAATATATTCTTTCACTATCGTCCATGGGATAGTCTTGAGAATCGTCCATCACACTTCCACCTAAATTAGATAATTGTAACTGGTACTGTGGCCTGTAAACAATTTAGTTGTATCCGTTAATTATTTAAATATAGCTTATACATCATATCATTCAGTTTAACTTGATGTAGGTAGTTTTCCCACATACTACATACATGTTGTATACTCATGTTTGTACCGTATACAGTATGTATGTGTCTAATATGACTGTGTTGATATGATACCGTACTATGTCAAAATGATTGTTTTATTATTACAACAAAGTTGTCGGTAAATCAAGCATTACAAGTAGCATTCATATATTCATGTTCTCATGTGGTATCGCGGATCCCGAGGGAAGTCCTGTATAATAGTTGAAACGTGAAATTTGGACAGTTGTTTAATTTCAAAATGCGAAAGCACACTAAGAAGGTATTTTAAAAAAATTTATTCTGAAGGGTTGCAAGTTTGTATGGAAAAATCTTTAAATTAGCAACGATTTTGATAAAACTTGAAATTAATGCTCTTAAAAACGTTTCATTGAATACGTGTTTCATGGTTTATTGGAATTCACCCCCTTAGGGTGCAAAATAGGGCTTAAAAGTTTCTATGGAAAGTACATAAAATCTGCTCCACTTTCTATGAAATTTATTATCCAAGCTCCTAAATATAAATAACAGTCTTCTATATTAATCTAAAATTATTTTATATCTAAAATTATTTTTCCTACGTGACAATATAAAAATCCCACAGGAAAACAATAATAACGCAGGTGAAGCCACGAACGGAAAGCTAGTGTATAAATAAAAGAATATATAAAGCTTGATTACCACTGACTGATTACATCCCCTTTTATTTTTTGTATTGTATTCAACTTGCGTCAACATAAAACGTGTTTGTGTATTACAAACACGTTTTACGTTGACGAAAGTAGTAGATTTAAAATTTTGTAACTACAGAGCCGCGTTCAGAGCCTTTGAGTGTAGTTGTCCGGTTGTTTTTTAACTCGCTCAGAGGCGTTGAACGGATTGCAGCAACCGAATCTTTTATCTCCCTCTTTCACATGATTTTTTATTTCTCTCTCTTTCTAGTAGATGACATTATAGAATATGGCCACCAATATCATCCAATCACGTAAGAGTATTTCAGTAATAAACGTCAGAGCGTTTTACAACCATCAAATTCGATGGTTGTTCGGTTGTAACTCGCGCCTACACTCAAAGGTCTTGAACGGGCCGGTTGTTTCACCCGGTTGTCACGCTCGAAGGCATTGAACGGGGTTAGAGCGAAAAGTTGTACTTCGCGCGAAGGCGCTGAACGCGCCTCTGGATGCGTAATTATGTCGCTCCCGGGGATGCGGTACTACTGTCAAAATATGAAAAAACAAAATGGCCACGCCACCATCTTGGACTGAAAAAATACCGACTGTGTTTGCGAAAGAAGAGACGCGTGATGTGTGCGATTTCGGCAGTATTTCTCGATCGCAGCACTCGAGCGCGTTCTAAAGTTTATTTGGGGCAAAACGAAATTCGCGAGCACAGTTAGTTTATTAAATAATAATAATAATAAATGATTATCACAAAATTCATCATTTCATTCATTTTTCCATCACAAAAGCTACAATATAGTGGATGATACAGAAATCAAGGTTTTGTTATAAACATTCAGATACAAACAGATACACATGTAGCCATCGTGAGAGAGCGGAACCTGTACTAGGATACCCTGTGTAACTACAGAATTCCGGCCCCCCACCCATCGGACACTCAAGATTCACTTGATTTAAGATAAAACATCAAAGTTATAAGATTTTGTATGAATGTGCGTGTGTGCGTGCTTGTGTGTGTGGTGTGTGTTTGTGTGTGATACAGATTTATTGTTACATCTTTATCATTATCTCGGCATCTTCGTAGGTTTTTGAACGGTGTTACATTCCTTTCTGACCCGTGGAACACCAAAGTGGTTCACCTAGGTGTTCCACTGTTAACTTATATTGGGTCATGGGATAGATATTAAGTACGCGATTAGTATACCAGAGAGATCAGCAAAGTAAGCTTCAATATTTTAAAATATTAGGGGTTTTTGTAATTGTTTCGTTGTTGACCTGTTTCGTTTGCTGCCCAATAAATTTAACGTCATGAAAGAAAACAATATACATTACATTACTTACATTTTAGAAGATGGTAGTGTAGCCTCATGCTTAATGGAAATCTTTCGCGCTGCAGCTGGTAATTCTGCCTGTAAGTTGTATAAATTTGCTTTAAGGGTTACATACTGCGACTTCTTATAGTGATACAGTTACGATGTAAATGCATGACATAGCTCCCCGTCTAGCTGCTGCAATACAGTTGTGAAACAAGCACCTGCATGCAGCGATGCAAGCGACTGTATCGCTACGAAAAGTCCAGTGTGTAAAGGGTATAAAGACCTTTCCAAGAACCCTATTCTTCCTCACTGTTTTCGGGTGAATCATAAGATTCATAAGTAAAGCAAATATAATAAAAGGAGTATCGACAATGTAGTGGAGGGACCAAGCACCGCCATGCTTTCGTAGTGCATCAACTTACAAGTAGGTGCCAGTCGACTCAGTTGCTTTGGTCGGAATGCCTTCCATACTAATATACAAAACGACTCGCCATTTATTATTTTATAGAATACGTATGGAAGGCATTCCGACCTTCAAAATGAATATATGTAATAATTTCAATCTAACCAGCGCAGTGGATACGTCGGTGTTGCACTTGTCTAGTATATAGATACCCACGGAAGACCAGCGTCAAGATACTTGTGTCGACAGAATGCCGAATGAAATTTTTTTTTATGCCAAATTAATCATATTTCTTGTATTGTTGTATTTGTGCGTAATAATAACTGTATGATGTGATATGAAATAAATATTTTCTTTCATTTTATTCTTTAAATACAAGTTATTAGTTTCCTTAATTTTTTTCATTTACCAAATGAGAAGAAAGCGATGGGGTCACATGTCGTAAAAAAATAAGATACATACATTTGCGTCATTCCCATGTTGTCTCTTAATCCCAGTAGTAGGGCATAGTTCTTCATCTTGTACTTGAGGAATACTACTTAATTTAAATAAAGGAACTTGTTCAGTCCCCGTCTGAAAGAAGAGATTAAAATTGTTACATACTTTTATTTGTTTACAATACATATATCAGCAGCCCACTCTAAGGCATACGTCGACGTTTGTAATGAATGACACAAGCTTATGAAATTTCGGAAAAAATTTAATTGGTTTTGGCAAATAATTTTGTCTCAACTCAATGAGTTTATGACGGATCTTTTAGAAAATGAGAGAGTGCAAGTCTTTAATCTTTTTCATTGAAAATATCCATTGTGATCTTCTTGAAAGATTCCTTGATGGATCTTTTTGCACTTGTTTTTCGGACAATTCAATCACATCATAAGGTGGCTGTCCCTAGCAATTGGCAATTCCAATAAAAGATAAAAAAATTTAAAGGCTCAACTAAGTGAGTCGACGGCTCATTACACACTGAGCGGACTTAATGGGCTTTGGTGCCAAAGATCCATGGTACGAACCCCAATGGAAGAGAGTGAGGCCAGAGGGAGACTCTGTACCAGAGTCGAGTAAATAACCAACAGCACTATCAAGAGCGTCGGTGGCGCTGTGGACTCGGCACTCGCATTCTAATCGGGAGGTCCGGGGTTCGATCCTGCCATGTACCAATTTGTTTTTTGTTTTTTGAATTTCATGTGTAAATTTGTTGGACGCTCCTACGGTGATGGACAACCTGCATACACCTGCAATGAAAATCAAATGTGCATGTGAAGTCGAAAAATTCACACTGGGCTTGAGTCGCTGACTATAGTCTAAAAACCGTAACTTAGGTTAGGCTCGAGCCCCGCGGTGGAGACATTTATGGGCTGTGGTGGTGATGAACTATCGCATCTACTACGGACGAATCGCATAAGCAGACTAACCAAAAACAATTAGAACAAAATGTCCGGGATCTTTTTCCTCACTCACACCTCGCACCGCTCGCACGCACGCACCGCAATCCCATGAAGGACAATAGAAGCAGCAAGTAACTCAGCTAAATATTACAACATTACCACTATCTTGGAGCCTTTCATCAAAGTTTCTTTCTTAGAATTTCTTATAATCAAGCTTGTTGGATAGCTAATGAAGCATAATTGTTATATACTTTTTATAAATATTTCGGAAAGAAAAAATAAATACGACTTTTTTTCCATTTTATAACTACTTAAGCTATAATTGTCTACCATAACCCAGTTGGTTCTGTTAACTGAAATTTTAGTGTTGAGAATAATAAAGTAAACTTATGTACAAATAAGAGGCAAAAAAACAAAAAAATATACACAGTGTTTCAAATTAACCAACAAATAATCAATTCTTCAGTCAACCCAAAATTGACAATGATTTACACGTCAATTTTGGGTTGAATGACATTACGTATAAACAGCTAGAGATGGGACATTTTAATTATGAGTTTTTGATAACGAATTGATTATTTATTGGTTATTTTGAAACACTGTGTATATGCTAATAGACAAAAAATTGGAAATTATAACTACCTCAAGGATCTAGGTAGACTTAACCTATAAAATATAAACCTGTATAAAAATGAATTGCCATTTGTAAGTCTCACTAAAACTCAAAAACAGCTTGACCAATTTGAATATTTTTTTCTTTTGTTTGCTTTAATAAAACTATTTAAAAAGAAAAATTCCAAGGTAAAGTTAAAAATAATATAAAGTAATAATGGCAATTATGTACCTATGTGAAATGACAGTACATTACAAGATTGTTTATTTACACCTGTCATCTGTGAAGCTGATATGAAGTTTGCCAGGTCAGCTTCTTAAAAATGCAAAATTCAGTCAAAATTTGCTGAAAAGAAATGGATAGACACAGATATAGATCAGTTTTCCCTAAGATATACATATACAGATCCAAATATCCTGCACACTACTACTAACTACATATAGTATAAGAAAATTACCAAATTTTCTAGTCCATTTATATGAAGTGATTTTGCAGCATCTGCAAATGATTTCAGGCTATCAGCCGGCACAAGTGCTTCACCGGTATAAATATACTCCAGCAACAAAGTAAGTATTTTGCTGGAAATGTTCTGAAAAATGCAATTTTCAAGTAACATAATCTTATTACAAATTATTATCATTAATATTACGATTAGGTAGTGCAACAAGTACATACTCGTAATACCCCAAGATGACTATTATTTGTGACTTCTTTATGTTAAAAGGATACATCAGTTTCCAATTTTTTTTAACATAGGAAAATATTTTTTATTTGTATTATATTTCCAAAATCTGCAACTAAGTGGATGTATCTATACTAGCATGTTTGAGGTCATTCATCTAAACTGCACTACCTAATCCAATGTTGTAGTTATTCAATGGGTTTAACAATAGGTTAGCATAACTGGAAAAATGTCAACAGCCTCCATTAGTAAGGATTTCACTTTATTATATTCAGTAAAATGATGAAATGTTTAATTCAATAAACTTATGTCAGCCGCATGCAGGAAGTTGATTGATGACATCATACCAAGTGTTGGTGGTTAGATTGGTTAAGGTACCAGCTAGGAGAGAATGAGATGTTGTCGCTGAAGGTGGGAGGAGTAGTCATTGGCAAACTACCTGCATGTGGCTAGTAATACATTTGGTGATTAATAAGCTATATTAAAAAAAGCTATATTTTAGGTAGAAACTGTTGGGGGGTTTGAAATTATTTGAAGCTATGAATCATCCCTGACAAAAGAAAATAGAGGGATCTTAAGAGATAATTTCCCTAACAACTAAGAAATTAGGAAGATACTCACATTAAGAAAGAAAACCGGATGCTGACAAGGTGCTGATGTAATAAGCTCTTTTATATATGGGCTGGCCAGTGCCATTACAACCTGGTGCACCTTAACATAACAACCATCTGCAGCAAGGGTCATGTCAACAAACTCCCCATTCTAAAAGTGAAAACCATTGTCAATAATAACATAATATCATTGTTAATAGGCAAAGCATTCCATAATCGGACTGCCTTTTTTTTATTGTAGAAAGTTGGCAAAAAAGCAAACTGCCCACCTGATGGTAAGTGCAAACAGTCACCTATAATACATGTGGCTCTTGTGAGATTCGCAGCAAAACTGCAACCCCACAAGAACCACAGTGTACGTTGACCACTTGTGACACAAGATGTAAACTCACAGTACCCAGTAATTTCACTGCCATATCTTACCCTTCAAACCGGAACACAGCAATGCAAGCACTGCTGCTTTGCGGCAGAAATAGGTAAGACGGAGGTACCTAAGCAGAACTTATAACTGTTTTTATTTATGTTGGTTTGTTGTTGAGTATTTTACAGTCTTTTGTGTATTAAAATGCAATTTCCTTTATTTCTACTTCGTACTTTTGTCTTTTCCAGGCAATTTTTATTCAAAAATGAAATTATGAATTTTGACCTACAGCGCAACTTTTTGCAAATTTCTGTAAAAACTACTAATAAAAGTAAATAATATTTTTACCTTTTTTAAAAGCTTATGAAACCAGCAAGATAATTTAGTAGTTTTTACGCCAACTGTCATACATTTTTTTTTTAATAATTGATGTTGATTTTCAGAAAGTTAAAATTTTTTTTGACTTTATTGTCAATAAAGACCTCTTATTTCCAAAATTATGTAAGTTTTTGACAACAATTTTAATTTAAATTAACTGCCCATTTTTCAGCTTTCCGCAATTAATCAATTTCTCATAATAAATGGTGTAGTTTAAAAAAAAAAAAATCTATAACGAGTGAAAAAATCTCAAAAATTTTAAAACCGTTGTAGCTCAATAACCAACTGTTTTTGACCCCTGGTTAATTGGGCTTTTTTTGTTGCTTATGACCTGTACTCTTACTCCTTTCAAGGAATACGTCGACTTTTCCTCACCCTATATAAACGAATATTTGCTATATTTGCAGTCACTGACATTAATGGATAAAAATCAACAAACTTGTTAGGGTACCTATTGCAAGTCAGGAGTTTGTTTAAACTACTAAAAGATAATAAAATGAATTTTATTCGAGGCAATAATAGTCAACGAGAATTTAATTTCTTACCTGTTGCAATGCACTAAAGCCTTTAGTAAGATTGGATTTAAATGACTCCCAAGTTAGAGAATATTGAGATTGTACCATAATGTTACAATATATTCATATATATTTCTTTATTATTTAGGGATATATCACGTGCCTACTGCTTAATCAAAGTAACGAAAAAAGCAATTTTATTTTTATGGTTTGCTATGCGGTACTATAGACAAATTAAACTATACGAGTTCTCTTAATGATTTTTTCACAAATAAAACAAATAACAGCGAATTAATTAAAACATTAGCGAATTTCACAATAACGTTCAATGTGGTGAAACTGGATAACTTGTTAAAACTCCAATAACTTATTCTTAAATTCTTAATTCTTTTAATAATAAATAACACCTTTTTTATGTTTTTTCATAACACATACATATTACTTTCTGATCTGTGTACAGTGTGACCATCGCAAAAACGGCAAATCTGCCCGACACTGGCCTAAAATATGCTAAAACCTGCAAACGTGACACAAAAAATGTCAAAAATATGCCGTCATAATATTGCCTCATTAAAGACAGGATTTCGGGAATATATAAATATTTAAGTTCCCTACCGATGATTGGCCGCCATATCCTAACACATGCTTTATGTTTTTGGGTGGTTCTTTTGATGAAGATACTCTTTAAACTATAGTTGGGCCACTTTAATAGGTCACATTTGACAGTTCATCAAAGCTATTCACTGGTAGCCTTGTAATTGCGATCACACAATATTATTTATTTTATGAATAATAAAATCGCACTTGTTTTAATTGCTACATATGAAATTGATTATCGAAATGAAAATGAAGACTAATTTAACACTTATCTTTTTTAAAAAGCTTTCCTAAGTTAAATAAATAATTTAAATCGACGGAAATTTGACGTCTTCACAAGGTCATAGTCGAAAGCCAATTTTCTTTTTTTATGCTAGGGATGTCCATAAGCAATTGAACCAATTGTTTGAATCATTCGTTTCATTTCTCGGGTAACATTTGAGTAACTAAGTGGTATATACACTGTAATTTATTTATTAATCTAAAATTTAAAGAGTTTCTTCAGCAGACCATCAAAAAGAACAACTTTTACACTATGGGATCGACTGTAAACTCTCGATTCTCGATTATTCTCCAATGTGATGGTCTGAAATAACCTATTGAAATTCCTAAAGTAGTAACAAAACAATGTGTATAGGGACAAGTGGGGCGAATTGGAACACGGGGTACAATAAAACAAAGACGATACCTAATTATTGTAATTTACAACAAATTCACGCACTTTTGCTTCGATCAATAAGAGCGTCTCATGCGGCACATGATAGCGCAGTGTAATATTTGTCTTCGACGACAAAGTTTCAATGTGAAAAAAAATGTTTTGAGGGCTCCAAAGCTGTAATTTCGTTACGAAGAATTTTCGATTTCACAAGAAAAGTATCAATAAGAGGTATGCTATATTTTCTTGCATGATTTTTAATCAATTTACGCATTAAATGCAGTAACATGTGGAGTGAAAAACATAACCCAACATTTTAAAGATATTTTTAAAAGATTCAGATACTGTATGGGGCGCAATGGAACGGGGTACTATGAGACAGTGTTCATTGTACCGCGTTATTATATGTCCGGGACAGATTAATGAAATTTTGTTACAGATTTTGAAGTAATAATGGTGAAAAGTCGTAAGAAAAAGACAGATAAGAGCTTGCATAATAAAACGATGTGCGAGCAGCGCTGTTGAACTTGTGGGATGTGGTACGAGTTAACGAACTGCTGCTGACCTAAAAATGTCAAGTCCAGTAAAATTGCATCGATATGTTAAAAAAAACAAAACAGCGGGCGATAGAGACGCAGGAATGAATATAGAATTTTCATTTTTTTTACTTTATTAGCCTTGTTCCAATGTACCCCAGACACCGTTTCATTGTACCCCAGACCTGGGACTCATTGAAACAGAAGAGGCGTTGAGCAAAAACGCATTTTTTATAGATTAAGGTAAATTTTTTTACTTATTTTGGTTCTTAATAGGTAGATTATGAACCGTTGTTGATCGTTCTAAAGAAATATAATCAAAATATAAAGCACAGTTTTTCTAAAAAATAAAAATGCTTTTTTTCGTTTCATTGTACCCCACCTGTCCCTACAGTAAAACCAAACAATAATAATACATTAAAGTACCTAACTAGCACCCCTACTCGCTATTTTCGGTTTTTCATTATGAACTGTCATTCTTCAAAAATTCTTCATATCCATTACCTTCTAATAGGGAAGATGCAAATGTAATATTTATGAACGATTTGTAATTAAAATGTTATAAAAACGTAAAATAAGAATGATGGCAACGTTTCTATTTTAGTTAATAATATTTTTCATGAAATATTGCGGATGAAAATTACGCGAAACGGAACGCATCTTGATCTACCAATCAGCGACTAGTGACGTCTCTCGTGTTTTATGTCCCGTCAGATGTAAAGGTAAACATTATTTTTACGAAAATTATTTACATAGTCTAAAGAAGTGAAAATTTTTATGTAAAAAAAAATGGTAGTTGGTTGTATAAAAATAGACCCCAGAAACCTACCGAGAGTTAGTGTCAACATGGTAGTAATTTTTTTGTTGAAGGTGCCGAGTTTTCGAGTTCAGAAATGAAAGGAACTAAACTTCTACGGTAAGTAAAGTATTAAATTACAGTAAAGTTTCAGTGTTTCATTAAGTTACAATCATTTTTTCAACTTTGGAGCAGAAGGTCCAGTTAAAAACAATTTATTTGGGAACTTTTTTGAAGTCGATGGACACATGTATGTAAGTAATATTATTATTTAAGAACTTTAAGTAAGTTACAGTTTAAATAATCTTAAAAGCTATATCTAAAATTCAAAGTTAATCTAAAGCACATGGACACATTGGTATAAAACATGAATCCAAACGTCTTTTTTCAGAGCAATAATTGCATTTTTCTGACTATCTTATATAGTGATGGATAGTCCATTTAAAATACGTAATTTAAAACAAATGGAAACTTTCCCTATGATATTTGAATTGAATGTTAGCGACGAATGAGTGACAGACAGGAGTGACGTCATCAGAACTGTAGGCCCGTTTTAGCGCGAAATTTGAAACTGTTAGTTTCAGACTGCATTTTATTGCAATAAAATTTATTGTTTTAATTTTTATCATACTTGTGATCTATTCTACATGGGATTCTTTACAATAAACGCAAAAATAAAAATAATGCATGTTCCCTATTATCGCGGCGCCCATGGATATAATGAGTGTATTTTAAAATAACTGTTTAAAATTAACAACAAAAGGTAGCAAATAGGCTATACATACGTATCTTATATTAATAAGATAGGTAAGTTTTAAAATAATTTTTGCCTCTACAAAATAAGCCAGCAGCTTTAAAAGAAATCAATAGTTTTTTCTTATAGAGAATTATTTCCTTAAATAATACCTATACAAGCGGTGATGAATTGCAGCACCCAGGTAGCAGACTGACATCAATTTTAAGTTAATTTTTGTTAGATATTAGTACGTCATATTAAGACGTCTAAATAACGTCAACAGTACGTCGATTCTAGGTTAGCAGTTTATACGTCATTATTAGACGTCGCACAGACTACCATTATAGTACCACTACTTGACCACTATCCTTTGGTCGTGGATATAAAATAAAACAAGCACTACGAACGTTTATATTTTCAAAAAAAATTATGTTATAAATTAATGTTTATTTTACACTTTTTAGGGCATTTGAATATAAGATTGTATATAATTACTTAATACTATTAGTTCGTACGTGACAACAGAGATGGAGCTGATGCAAGTTAGAGCGCGATGGCGTTGTGTGCAACAGAGGGCCACCGTTTACGGATTTACGTGAAAAAAATGAATTTAATGAGAAAGCCGGGTTAAAATAACTCACAACATACAACTGTACATAGTTGTGTGCTATCGACCTAATATCCAATAACAAATCTACCCACAAGAAACTGCACAATGCACTAGCTTTAGTATTGCCATATAAAATAAGGTTAAGTAAAATAACGAGTTTCCCTGTCGTAACAAAATAAAAATGTTCTCACTCTTCTTCTTTTACTTGGGATCTTTATTAACGTTCTTATACTCCAATTTAAAAATGAATGTCTCGTCGAAAAAAAAATCCAACCGTATGGAAAATGAAAATGACTTCATATCTTTCCAGGAGGACATTAGTCTGAGTGTAAGATGGTGCGAGTACAACAAATGCCTCCTAAATATGTATCAAGTAATAACATTTCCAAAAATTAAATACCCCTTTTTGACTATGAATACGAGTAGGGTCATACCCTATACATAAGCGAGTTAACGTTATTCGTGATTTAGGGGTACACTTCTCCCTTCAATTCTCATATTTCCTTTCGATTCCATTATGATTTTGTTAAGTTCATTTTGTTTCTCATATTTAGAAATAAAAATCTTTTTTGCAGAAACAATTCTTATTCTGCTTCTCATTCCTACTTTTGTGTGCACATAGTTTCTCGGGTACAAATACACATTGTATTGTCCTTTTTATTAATATAACATTACAATAAAAATATAACATGCATGCAACATTGCAACATTTGCAGCATAAAATATAGCAAAAAATAGGATAATCATAGTAGACTAGGTAAAGGTACCTAGAAAATAATAAATTAAATTTCTTTATTAGTCATTTTTATACAGCCGATGTTTATTTTCGCATAATAACTGCAATTGTTTCACAAATGTATGGAGATCGTATCGATTCATTCAATTAATCGAAAAACGATCAGAAAGTCACTTCACTTTGACCTTGTCGGTCAGAACTGTCAAATGTGGGCACATACGAGCATGGAGTTGTCGATCGACATATATCGATCGACAAAAGCATCTGTCCTTTTCACTCCTTAGGAATATCTGACTTTATCGACTTTTGTCGAGTATGTCGATCTTAGCTGTCAAATTTTTTTTATCGAGAGTTCAATGCTCGCAGGGCAAGCCTATTAAAGTGGCCCGACTATAATTTAAAACTGCATTCTTTTCAAAATGCAACATCAGGATCCCAAATTATATACTCGTAGGTACACATCAGTTAGCTTACTCTTGAACCAAATCTGATCGATCGACATTGGAATTGTGATTTTTCATACGCGGAAGTAAAAAGCAACACTAGTGCCAAATAGGATCCGTATTAAAAAAATCACTGAGCTTAGTTCACTCAAAATCCAAGCAATATGGTTCGAATTTGGCGTCAATGTGGCAACTCCAACGTACTAAAAATCACAATCTCAATGTCGATCGATCGAAATTGGTTCGAGAGTAAGCCCATAGGATCTGGAAACCCCAAGAAGAAATTAAAAGTTACCAAATCAGTTATAAAAATAACGTAAATATTTTTTGTTTCAATAATAATAATAAGTATTCATGAAATCTGCCAAATTCTGCCACTTTTTTGAATAGTCCGCTTATTCTGCCAGAGTTATTTAGTAGCTAAATCTGCCAAAATGGCAGAAATCTGCCACAAATGGTCGCACTGTCTGTGTATTTTTATGTAGCATAGACCAAAGAACAATAAGGTAGTCCAAATTGAGCTATTCTCACAGACATATAAAAGAAAGCAGACTAAACGTATCGTTCAAAAAGCGTGGTAACTTCACAGAGAGAAAGACGATAACTTTTAGCATTTCATGGATTCACCGTGCGGGTGCCAGGTCCATCGCGTTGCAGAGAAAAGAGTCAATAGCAGTGCCTGGGGCTTACGACCCAGGTGCAGGTTTAAGTAGCTACTTTACAATGCATCAACATTCACCTTCACCACTCCGGCTCCTCTCTGCCTAACCATATTTGATACGATTCCGTCAGTGTCGCCTTTGTTATGCGGTTTATAGTCTTCGGGTTTGGGATATCCAGTCCTAAAGAGACTCATTCTCCTACGAGAAAGAGAATCACAGTGGCACAATATGTGTTCCATGCTCTCCTCTCCTCATTGCAGGCCCTACAGGTCTCTGTGTTGCTCAGACCCATTTTTGCTAGCATACGATTACTGCCAAGGTGGCCAGCCAGAGCCCCCAACTGGAGTCGGATTTGCATTCTGCCTGAATTCATTGAGAATTTGTTGTAGTTATTCAGGCTCGTGAACCGCTTGGTGTGCGCCAGTCCTTTCTGAGCGACCCATTCATTTTGGTGTCTTCTCTTTGCTTGATCTGGGATGACAGAGTTGACCAAACAGTAGAATACAAAGAATGGTTTTGATTGATCGTCTTCTGTGTATATACAGTGTGTCCCCGGATAAGGTGCACAAACGAAAATGGGTGAAACTAGACTACAAAATCTTTATTATTAAATTGTATTTAATATTGATTTTTTATTTTTGAAGTGAGAACTTCTTTAGCGGCGTTGTACACTTTTTTTGTAATGGGTAAAAAATGTTAAACTCGCGACAGGACACGTGACCCTGATCGAAAATTCGTAAGACGGATGGAGAGTAGCCAATTAAAATTGAAATGGCCGCAGGAACTGTCGAGGTGCGGTGAGGGGTCCACGTAAGCCGGCCGAGAACAATAGCGGCTGGCAAAAGTACTGGAAGTCACACGTCACTTGAGACAGTTTTAATCAATTTATTTACTTTGTTAGGAAAAATCTAAATTGTGCTTTTATTTGATTTTGTTGTAAATATTAATTAGGTAAGTTAGTATAAATTAAATATTATTTATTTGTTATAAAATTACGTTTTTGAGTAGTATATTAATGTCTGTTTTGATCATATTTTTAATTTAATTGTAAATATTTTGATTCATTATTACTAGTTATATAATTATGTAAGCACAACTTTACAACAGGAAGTTGATTTTTCTGAGGGATAAACTTTTTAGTGTAATATAAATTGTCATGTTTGTGTACGATAGCGCAATAAATAAATATTGTATTCTACCACATAAAAGATAGTACTTTTATTCTGATAATTAAAGCAATTCGTGCAAAATTATACCATAACAATTCCAAAATATACAAAACGCACAACGTTAATACTTAAGTTTTCACTTCTGCCGGCACTCCCGGAGTGCAACCCGTCTTTTTTTTTTATTCTCTTTCTAAGACCTTTTGTGTTTGTAAAATTATAACATTGTAATCACTGCGTGGATTTTGTTCAAATAAAAACAATAATAATGCCAAAAGATTAACACTGTATGGTAAATAAAAAAAAAGTACATAAAAGCAGTCAATAGGGAGAAAAAAAAATTTTTTTTTTCACTAATTTTGAACATAAAAGTGTTAAATTTTCAGTAAATGTTTATTTTTACAAAATAATGCCCCCTATAACAATTTCTTTTTATTACCTCTTATTAATCCAGATCTTATAACCTTCTCAACAAAAAAAATCAACATTCTGTCTCTAATACATGCTTAGCTACGAGGCTTTAATTGAGGGGCCTGCTAACGCGCCGTCCCCTGGCGCCCGCGCCGCCGCTGCTTTTTTGTCAACTGCTGAGGTAGCTTTTCTTAAATTTAGTTAAACACATTTAAGCATTTTTTAAACTTAAGCTAAGCTTTTTAGTGTAAATGAAAGTGATTAAAACAAGAAAAACAAATCACAATAAGTAGGCATTTATTACAAAAAATCTAAAAAAACACTTTTTATTAAATTAATGCATTAAATATTCAAAATGGCCACCACGCTGTTGCAAGCACATCATTGCACGTAAGGAAATCTGTTGCGTAGCCCTGCGGACCATGTCGGGGTCATTTTTTATATTTTCCGCACATTGGACAATGCGATCGTGAAGTTCGGCCTCCGTATTAACGGTAGTGCTATACACCCATTGTTTCATCACACCCCATAAAAAGTAATCCAGTGGTGTAATGTCAGGTGAGCGTGCTGGCCATCCCACAGGTCCTCCTCGACCTATCCATCGATTGGGGTAGGTTTGATTCAGGAAATTTCGCACAATCGTGGCGTAGTGAGCAGGGCATCCGTCCATTTGGACAAACATGTGTCTTCTTCTTGCCAGCGGCACATCCTCTAACATATGGGGGACATCATCTCTTAAAAGGGACAAACACCGTTCGCCGTTTAATGTCCTTGGCAGAATAATCGACCCAATCAATGTGTCGTCAATTAACGCCGCCCACACATATATTGAAAACTGCACTTGACGTATCGAATGTAGACGGTCTCTTAAGGTGCGGGTTTTCGTAATGCCATTGGTGCAAACTACAATTTGTTATGCCAGCTCGTGTGAAAGTAGCCTCGTCTGTTCACAAAATCCGTTGGGGAAAATCAGGGATGTCCCTTATTTTTCTTAAAATCCAAGCGGACATGATGCACCTTGGCTGCCTATCAAAATCTTTATTGAGGTGTTGCCCTCTCTGATAGGGAAAAGGGTGCAGTCCTTTTTTTAAAATGCGCCATACTGCAGTTTTGAAAATACCATGACGTGCCGCAAGACGTCTAGTACTGGTTGTAGGATCAGCGAAGACGTCGTTCAACACAGCTTCTTCAATCGACGTATCAATGACAACGGCTTGTTCGCGATGTTCTCGAGCTAATCCAAGGCCAACATTACTAAATCTTCTATGTACTTTTTGAAAATTCCGAGCAGAGGGTTGCATACGGTTCGGGAACGCAGCTATGTACGCAGTACGTGCAGCTCTTGCCACTCCTCGGCACATTCCGTAATAAAAATTAATATCTGCGATTTCACGCGGAGAAAACTCAGTTAATAGCGGCATCTCGAAACACGTGTTAACTGCGAGCGTTTCGGACCCACTGAGTCTAACACGTTTTAAAGTCCCTAACGCGCTCCTCTCCCGCACCCTTTCTTTGTTTCGCGATAGTGAATAGCTGAACACTATCACAGAATAGATAATAGTACTACGTAAAAAAATCTACATGAGCGATGACGTAAGCGGCGCGTTAGCAGGCCCCTCATTTAGAGCCTCCTAGCTAAGCATGTATTAAAGACAGAATGTTGATTTTTTTTGTTGAAAAGATTATAAGATCTGGATTAATAAGAGGCAATACAAAGAAATTGTTATAGGGGGCATTATTTCGTAAAAATAAACATTTACTCAAAATTTAACACTTATATTTTCAAAATTAGTGAAAAAAAAATGTTTTTCTCCCCATTGACTGCTTTTATGTACTTTTTTTTTATTTACCATACAGTGTTAATCTTTTGGCATCATTATTGTTTTCATTTGAACAAAATCCACGAAGTGGTTACAATTTTACAAACACAAAAGATCTTAAAAAGAGAAAAAAAATCAATATTATATACAATTTGATTTTAAAAAGTAAATTGTAGTCTCGTTTCACCCATTTTCGTTTGTGCACCTTATCCGGGGACACACTGGGGGTGATTCTGAAGCGACCACCTAAAACTATAACTAAATAAAATTAGAGATAGAAATGTCAATCACCGTTTGGTATTCAGAACTCACAAGTTAACTCTAAAATTAAGAGTGACGTTACTAAACTACTCAATTTAGTGTTAGATGTTATTTTCGTATTCTGACATGCTTCCTAAATGTAATTTTTTCTATAATTTTAAATATGTCAAACTAATTTTAGGAGGTGAACTTTTAGGTGCCGTCTAAATTTATCTTGTTACTTTTTAACGATTTTCTAACATTACCGAAGTCAATTTTTTTTGTGCAACTTGCCAAAAGGATGATGAATTGGTTGATAAGGCATTTATAAGGAAAGGCTTTTATAGCATCAATTGCCAAGTCGTGAGTTGTAATTTGTTTGTTCCCAAGTTGTCTAATAGTACTGACATTTAGATGATAGGTAGGTTATGTATGTATGTATTTACTCATACAACAGAAATTAATATTCTATCTGCAGATAGAAGTATGCCTATCTAAAATTTGTTGCCTAGCAATTACTATTATTTGTCAATAAATAACAGCGGTTATTATGAAAAGAAAACAAAAATTACTAATGAAACAAAATACGCAATTTTAAAATTCAGAGGAAGTCACGAAGTACCTATCAATACAACTACAGACTACCACGTATTTTTTTTTATTTCATGGCATTTTATGGATGGCATTTCGAATAATTTTTCTTTTGTGATAAAATGAATGATAAATAATAAAATTTCTTTTCTGTTATTTACAAATACGATCAAATCTTAAATTAATAATTTCTGATAGTAAAATTAGTAGAATATAGCTGTTTTTAATGTTTCTAAATTATCCCGTTTTTCTACAGCACTAGGTGTATTTATAATCTGTGTATTCAATTTAAGAAATTGTCAAATACAGTTTAAATTAAGAGAGTCCGGCGTTTCAGAATACGAATAACCTAAAACTAATTTAAAATTATATGTTTAATTTTAGTTTTAGTTTTAGTGCAGGTAACTTCAGAATTACCCCCACTGTCTGTATATAACACCTGAAAATATCCCGCGCTCTCTGCCGCAACTCCAAAAAAACAATAATTGTTTTATACCCATTTTAGAATTTATCAATTTATCAACGGTAATTGATGTATAATTTTCATTTATATTCACTTGATTATACGAAACTGAAATATTATTAGTTTTTTGACTTTTCGACCTTGACTTGACTTCTATCTACCACGGAATTGACCACAGAGATGTTGACTTTTAATAAAGATAAAATATAAAAAAATATATATATTTCTTGATGAAAATGACCAAAGAAATGGCTTCGGCCTTGAATTACAAAATTATGATATGACAAGGACTTGTTATTGGAGACTTGACTATACAGTAAGTAACTTAAATTAAGAACTCTATTGAACAAACGACATGGTTGCTACCTTGATCAATTCATATTAATTGAAGAGAAGATATGGAAGAAAAGGGAAGAAATTAAGATTGAAAAGAATCGCCTGAAAATACAAGAAAAACGACCAAAGAACTGGCTGTATAGGCATAGCACCCTTTGCCTTCCCAGAATGGGAAAATGGACTAAAAAAATCAATTGCCAAACTTAAATGTCAAACGTCAAACTGACAGATCACAAAACAACAACATACTCCTTGATTTTAAGTTTTTAGAATTATTTGTACTTAAAAAATTAGTGATATCTAAAATGACTTTTGAGTCATTAATTGAATTTATGGAAATATTGTTTTTATGATTAATCAATTTTAATTTTTTGTGCCACACGTTACTTCAAAACTTTCATAATAAAATATACTTTAATAATCTTACTGTACGAATTCTATGTTAGTAAAAAAGAACTGAAATAAATGTATATACCCCTACATAATGTACCAAACAGAACATATTTTACCAGAATTCCAGTTAGGTATCTGGGGTACTTTACAGTATCTCTTCCTTTCCTTGCCTTCATAATATGTGTGTTGATGACCATGTATAAAGATTTTGAGAAAGCCAATAACACTCATTGCAAGGTACCTAATATATTTCCATCTATATCGGCTTCAATTGGTAATTATGAACCACAAAATACCATATGGAAAGCAGCAATATACACCCATGCCCCTTTAAGATTTTTTATTATATATTTGAGATGGGAATATTACAGAAGTATTGTTAGGAATAATTGTAGAATAATAGTGCAAATAGCAGTTTTTTTGAATGTGGTTGAAAATTTAGCTTTATTGGGTATTACCCATTGGACATCTTCTGAAAACTATCGTAAGTTGTTTATGTCTATTTCTGTTTATAACTTGTTTGTTTGAAATTAATAATGAAATGTTTATAGCTTAATTCTATAATAAAATATAATAATTGTAATAATTACTTGCAGTAAATGTTATAGCAATTTGGTTCTGATCTAATTTTGGGGGAACCCAAGTTTGCAGTGTGGTGGCTCAAGGATTGTAGTTTTATAGAGGATAGGGCTTGGCCCCACTAAGTGTAGGTTATGGAAAATTAGCAAATTTTAAGAATAAATTGATGCAAATATTAATTTTTTTAGCATTACACTAACATGCTAGTATTTAAAGTTGATAATAACATTCAACTTTTGAGGGCTAGTATGCTTTTGCCCTATTTCTTGGTCACCTTTACAAAATAAAGAAACAGTTAAGTCCAGCCAACATTGTGTAATAAAAATTTATTTATTTGCAGCATACCATGAATTCTGCTTCAAAACTTTTATTGGGTCTTCCATTTTCTACATGTTACTCATATGTTTAATGTTGTCCAAGTACAGAAGACGGTACAGAAGTTCAAATATAACATCTATAGAAACTTATTCAATAAAATCAAAATGGCGATCTTTATCTGTGAATGTTTTTTCTTTTGGATTTTCTGCATATTTTTTCTTAAGACATAATAGACTCTGTGAGCCCTATGGTAAGTCTTCCAAGGAAACGTACCCATACTATGTGACCCACTTTTTTACACCTTTCCCCCCTCGGTTGGGGGGACCCAAGGTTAATGCCAAGAAAAAAGCGCTAGATTCCACTAAAGGAATTTATTTATTTATTATATGGTACATATACAGCTTACATCCATAATGAGATTTAAATATTAGTTAGGAAGTAATGTACTGGGAGGCAACCCAAACAAATGTAAACAGCTTGAAGGAATATTGATTACATGGCGAAAACCACGTTACATAGTATGGGTATGTTCCCTAACCAATTACATATCATAATTTGAATTATAAAAATAAATAAATTAATTTCTTTCAGTTTACTCCATGTTTGGATTATCTGAATATGTGGTGGTCATTAGCAACATAGCATTCCACATGACAACTGTCTGTGATCTCCAAGTCAAGTTTGTATATTTAAGTAAAGGAGGTATTTTGATTGATTAATTTATATAGAACATGTATCAAATAATTGAAGCTTTAGTATAATAAAAATGTGTAAATAATTTATATATCTTGAGGTACCTACTAAATACTAAGTCTGTCTTATTCTAGATAGATAAAATGATTTACAGATTGAATATCATGAATAAATATTATATTTTTTCATACTCTTTATGTGAAAAAATCCCTGACATGTAGCAAATTGTATTCAACAGCAAAAATATGAATTTGTTACAAGCAATCAAAAATTAGGTAGTGCAATTTATGTTAGTATTGATTGATTGGGGGTTAACAGAAATAATTTATACATAGAAAATACAGTTTCTTTTATTAAGAATTCCGAAAGATATTATCATTGATATTATCCCAAAGTGATGATATCATTGGAGATCGGTAATATGAAATGCAGCATTTCATGACTTCTTTTTCTCAAACTGATACTATGTCATACGATGAAAGATCCATAACTGGCCTGCAGATTATGTTCTCCATCATCGTTTAAACGTAATTTTTATGGCAAAATGTTTTCTTACGTTTATAAATCAATATTATTTATTATGAATAAAAAATAAAACTACTAAGTAACTATATATTTTGCTGCCGCCGCCGGCGGCGATGCCAGTTTGTGTTTAGTACCGCGCGACGCGATTTTGTAATAAGTCTCTTATAAAACTTATTTCTTTTCAACCGTAGCCCTATAGATTTATTTTAACTGTTTTTTGTTGGTGTATAATTGTTAGGTATATTGTTCAGTTGATACTGTAGGTAAATGTTCTAAGTTATTTCAAAATGTTGCACATTTAAAAAATCTAATGAAAAAGGATACAAAAAGTAGCAGTATTGATTTCGGTTTTAGTTATCACTAAAACACATGAATATCTTTTTGTTCTGCATAAACTCTTACAACTAGGAGAAAGTCAAAGCACTAAGTAAATGAACCTTATCCTCTTGCAGCATTTCCTAAAACCAAACTGGGTTGTGAAAATAAAACATCAGCTTGTAGCATTGATTAATTTATAAGAAATTATAACAATAAAAGTAACCTAAAAAGCAAATAAGTACTTAAGTACTACGACAGTACAGACTCGTTAATGCTAGTTAAGTAGGTAAATTCATGTACGCCGCTTGTACGCGGGCGTCGTACGAAGCATGGCCCTATATGGGGCTCCTATCTGGGCTGACGCCCTTAGCCCACGTGCTGTCGGCGTGCCTGTATAGGGCGCAGCGCGCCATGGTGCTAAGGGCGATAAGGGGATATCGTACCGTATCCCACACGGCGGCCTGCCTAATTGCAGGGACTCCCCCATGGGAGCTCGCAGCCCACGTCCTCGCAGCGGCTTATCGCGACCGTGTAGACGCTCGGGACAGCGACCGGCGTTCGGCGCCGAGAGAGGGCCTCCGCCTTGGAGGAGGCCACAGTGGAGGCGTTTCGCCTGTGGTTTGAGGAGCTCGAGGAGCTAACGGGTTTGGCCTCGGTCTCGGACACTCTGTCCAGGACCGTCGGGGCCATGCACTCGTTCCTCACCACATGGGCGAACAGGCACCACGGGTCGCTCTCGTACCACTTGGTGCAAATCCTTAGCGGCCATGGTTGCTTTGGCCGCTACTTGCACCGCATCGGACGAGAAGCGACCCCCGACTGCAACCACTGTGGCGCCCAAGAGGACACCGCGCAGCACACCTTAGCGGTGTGCCCCGCCTTCTCCTCGAAGCGCCGTGAGTTGGTCGCCGTCATTGGCGGTGACCTCTCCCTCCAGAACGTGGTCTGTGCCATGCTGGAGGGAGAGGGGACATGGGACGCGGTAAACTCTGCGTGGACGTGATGGTGCAGAAGGAGTCGGCGGAGAGGGCCAGGGAGGATGATCCCATGGCCGATCCGTGCCACCGTAGGACGGGGCGGAGGAGGCGGAACTACGCCCGCCTTCTTCCTCCTGATGGCAACCAGCGGGGCCCTGGGTTGGGAAGCCCGGGCCCTCGATTGCATCGGTTGCCGTCAGTCGCTGATCCCCTGGATGCCCCGGGGATCACCGGCCTCCCCCTTGGGGGGAAGGGGGGGAGAGGCGCTTGCCCTAGGCGAGCAGACGCCGACGAGGTCATGGATGTGTTCATCCGAGTTCCCATGACCTTGTCAGGCAGCGACGCGGCCCTCCTCAGCGTGTCCTCTTCGTCCGATGACTATGTCCGAGGATGCGGCGATGATGGACGTGCTGACGCCAAGGCGTATGTGAGGGGCATCGGTGGGTTTAGTCGGTAGGCCGCGGTTCCTGGTTGGCACTTTGCCCCCAGGGGCCGCGGAGAGTCCGACATAACCCCGCGCCCTCTCAAGCGCGGGGTATGCGTAAAGTATTTCCCACCGTAAAAAAAAAATAAGTACATTATTTAACATACCTATATCTAAATAAATGAACGAAAAAAAATTATTACATCCGCCTATAACATTAGAAATCGCACAACACCATTGACGTATATAACCTAGACGCGCTGTCCGGTACAGAGAAATTCACCACTCAACTGTGTGCGTAAAAGTATTTCCCACCGTAAAAAAAATAAGTAAATTATTTAACATACCTTATATCTAAATAAATGAACGAAAAAAAATTATTACATCCGCCCATAACATTAGAAATCGCACAACACCATTGACGTATATAACTTGTTAAGTCATTGTATATAACCTAGACGCGCTGTCCGGTACAGAGAAATTCACCACTCAACTGTGTGCGAGTTTTATCGAGCTTTACTCGATCACACGCATACAACGCGTAAACGCGAATTTATATGGAATTAGAGCAGTGCCATCTAGTAGTCACTAGATCAAGCTGTCTCATTCCATAGCAGCTACTAGATGGCGCTGCTCTAATTCCATAAAAAAATAATTCCATAAATCGAGTAAAACTCGCACTCCGGACACTGAGCATAGACGATCGCGGGGCGGGCGATCGTGATAGGTAGCCGTGCTACCGTGAAGATTGTGTCACAAATTTTGCGTAAAATATGTCTTAAAACTTTAGTGTGACAATTGAAAACTTGTTAGTAAGTACGTGTGAATATTGGTTTTGTATTTAAGGTTTGTAGGTATTACTGAGTAGGTAATTATATGTATATTATCTTGATTAAAATAAATGAAAATGTTTTGCGAACTGCGACCTACGCTCGACCCCCTTGACCTCGAGCGCCTTAACCTTTGTCCTTAGTTTTACATTCATACGAGTGAGCCACTCCTCACCCAGCGCTGCCCCGCATCGTGACACAATTTTTGTTCGCAACAGCTTGTCTAGGTTACATAATATATGTCAATGCACAACACGGACTAGTAGATTTACAGTCAATTCGGCTTGTTATCATGTACAGAATGTTGTTAGCGATGCCGCACCCCCACGCCAAAAGGGACTCACACCTCTTGCGCGTTGTTGTAGAACAGGCATTGTAGAATAAATTCGTTATACATTCGAACATTATAAATTATTCTACTTTAAGCGCTCTACACACAGAGGCGGCAAGCGGGACAGTAGCGAAGCGAAATTTTTTGTAATGTTCGTGTTGCTACGGACCATGCCACACAGAAACCGCCCGCGGAAACAGGGCGACGCATGTAAGTCGCTTACCGCAGTTCCGCTACCGTCCCGCTTCCGCCTCTGTGTGTGGACAGGCGCGGATCCAGCCCTCAAAAAAGGTTGTGGTCAGAGATAGAACTAGAACACAGCCACCCGAAAATCGGCCAAGTGCGAATCGGAGTATGAACTCGCTCATGATCGATAGACGGACAAAGGACATGTTTACAAAACATACGATATTATGCCCCTGACCAAGATTTTCAGCCTATCGATCTCAATAGACTGTAAAAGTGTGACATCAAAGTCTATTAGAGTTGTGGGCATGCCCATCGTGCCCACAACGGTGGATCCGCGCTTGTGTGTGGAGATGCATTTTTTGAAATAAGGCGGTTATATGTTTCACATTCAGTCACCCCTCCCGAAGTGAACTGTTACTACAAGGATGATGGTAGAATAAGCGGGTGCTTACTCTAGCGAACACTGTCTCACTGTGTAGAAACGGAGTCCTGTTTATGTGTTTCAATAATTCCACCAGTGAAATCATATCTCGAGAATTTCGTTTATCTGGTATGGGTAATCCAAACCCATGTTATGAGCGTTCAACAAAACGACGAAGCGCTTCGAGTCTACCTAGGCGGCGACACTCCCATGCCCCCAGATAGGCGGCGTTGATGAAAATTTAATTATGGTTAAAATCTTACCCAATTTTTAATTAGTGGAATCGGTTCTACTCTCGATTCTAAACAAACTATTCAGGTTTTGCGCAATTTAATTAACGCGCTGTATTTAATAATTAATTGCGCTCGGGTTGGGTAGAAAACCTCTGTGGCCTAAAGGTTCGCGCACACTGACGGGCCGCAGCGCAGCGCAAAATGCTTTTCTTAGCACATTAGTGACGGGCCGGGGCGCAGCGCATTGACGGATTTTGAGTACCTACAGTCCGTCAATCCAAAAGTCCATCTGCCTAACATACGTGTGTTAGAAAGAGGTTTGCAATCGTGTCATTGACTGGCTGGTATGACAGACGATGAAAATACGCAAATATCGTTAAATAAACACGTGCGTGCGTGCACTCCAACCCGCTTGTCGGGCCGCAGCGGGGCGGGCCCCATCGTACGCAACGAATCCGCGGCGGAATATGCGGCCTGCTGCGCCTCCGCATAGTGTGCGATAGCTCATATGAAATACATACGAGCGATTTGAACTGATTTTTGCGCTGCGACCCGACCCGTTGCGCCCCGTCAAAGTGTGCGCGAACCTTAAATCTTATTTCTGTCTACACATTGATCGTCAATGTATGCTATGAGGGAGGCCGTGTTCCAAAAAGAAACGGTAAGAAAAACTCAGCATGGTTTGTCTCTGCCCTCTTTACATGCCAATAACTATTATCTGAACAATAAAAAATAAACAAATCATTTAAAGTTTTGAAAATCGTCAAAGCTTGTAATACCTATAGATACCTACACAAAAACAAACATTTAAATAACAAAATTATTATTACTACTAGGGAATTTCAAAGTGTTTACGCATTCTTATCGTCTAATTTTCCTGAACGTTATCTACTATCTTATCTTATGTAGGTACAGATATAACTTGAGTAGATTTAATTTTGTACCAGACGGATATAGCACTATGAAGCTTAATATCAAAGAGTTTTAAATAAAACCTCAGCAGCGCCACGGAAAAATCCTGTAGCACTTTACTAATATTTGACTGGTGCTACGGGAGTGGTTATTTTACCCATTATATTATCAAGCGCGGATCCACCGTTGTGGGCATGATGGGCAATTGGGCATGCCCACAACCCTTATAGACTTTAAGGTCACAATTTCACAGCCTGTTGAGATTATTTAAGATCTATGGACTGATAATACTATATCAAATGCCTTAATAAAAAAAGCAATGAATCTTGGCCAGGGAGTCATATGTTTTGTAAACATCTCCTTTGTAGCAATGCACTATATCGATTATAAGCGATTTTGTATTCTGAATCGCACTTGACCGATTTTGGGAGACTGATCCACGTGACCACAACCTTTTTTGAGGGCTGGATCCGCGCCTGTATAATATTCTTTTATATTGATAGCGTCGAGGGACAGAAAATTTACCCTAGACACTCCGGGTAGTGACTAGGGTGAGAAACCGTTTCTTATTTTTCTCAGCTTCACCAGAAATAACAATGCAGAACAGCGCCATCTATCTACTTAGGTACTATTACTAAAAAAGGCATTTTTAAAATTAATTTACACTTTTTGTGAACTAGGCAAATCAATGGCAGGCCAATGGCACGTAATCCAGACAATTTGTCTCATCTCAAAACTTAGATACAGTTGACATCGGTTGATAAATTTTTTCAATAATAACCAATAAAATTAGGAGAATTCAACAAGTAGGTATATAATGATAAGGTTAAAAACCCTAAACTTTAGTCATTTCATTCGTTTACCATGCACTTTATATATTTTTTTGCTATTAGTAGGTGCATAATGTTCCTAAGTACCTATGTAGACTGCGCAATATAGGTTATGGTAGGTACTATTTGTGTGTCGGTAGGGTAGGTATCTAAATCTAAAGTATGTTTGTATGATAATAGGTATATAGCCCAATGAATTGAAAAAATTGAGATTGCCTAAATATTCATTTTGTTCTTGATAACTATACTTTTAGACCATAAAATTCTTTCATAAATAAAATTATTTATTAACACTAAAGGAAAATAAAAATCTCTCACGGGATAAACGAAAATAATTGCGGCGAGTTGAAAACTAGGTTATAAAATGTTTGAACAGGCCATTAACGTCTAGAAGCAGCATTTACTATATATTTGCAGTTCATCAAATATACAACATCTACTCCATAATATTTCGTTGAAGAATAACACTTATACTCTGTCCACTCGTTTATTTTCTTTTTGACAGTTTGAGACAATTCGAAATTAGTGACGCCCTCACACGTTTACCGATTCGACTTGAAATAATAATCGATATTATTAAAGAACTTTCAATCGATTTATTGCATCGAAATAATTTTTGTTTAAATTATTCGTTTATTAGTTTTTTAAATTATGTATGAAATAAATAAATACTTATTTAATAAGTTTTTATTGATATTAATAAGTTTTTATTGTTCTTCACTCTTGGATTAAACTTAAATTCCAAGATTTTGACTTAATTCCTTGCATCCTAAATAATTAATCATGGAGTCATGGACACTATATTTATTTTCTAGTTTTTATTAAATTTTCAGAAACAATACTTACAAAAAGTCTAATTATTTTTTTCAATACCTGTGCACTTCACTAAGTGGGCGTTACCCGTCAATAAAGTACGACATTTACTGTAGTACATTATTCCCAAAAAATACGGTAGGTACCCGTGAGCTGTCAAAAAGAAAATAAACGAATGGAGAACCTATACTGTTCTCCACTTCTTCATCTCCACCGTCTTCAAATATTCCGCTTGTCACAAGTGACATTTCTGCCTTTATTTAACACATTCAATGCCACCGACACGCCTGGGCTACGTTCCAAAACATCACCCGGAGTGAGTAGGTGGTGGGGGGAGAGTGGCCGGTTAGGGTGGTCGGAGTGTTGGTTGTTTTAGAACGGCAAGAGTGTTGTCTGCTTTGTTTACATAACCAAATATACAAAAATAAGAAAATATATAATTCATCGGCGCGTCCGTTCGCTTTAATGCATGGATTACATTCCTCTGTTTCATCTACGAAAATGCTAAAACCAACAGAATATGAATTCTGTTAAATCGCGGCCTAACCTAGCTTCAGCGGAAATGAAGGCCAATTTTACAATCGTGTCACTTACGATACCTTTAGTCTTTGGAATTTAAAATTAACTTATTGTCGACGTTACGAAGCGCATCCTCGCTCTCCGAGATGCACAAATTGTGTGTGAATATGAAATCTTTGTAATCACAATCACACACAACTTTAAAATCCACACAATTTCCCGCCAAATCCAATCGAGTGAAATTACACCTTGCTATATTATGCGGGTGAGATTCTACTCGATCGAGTGCACTCCGTAGCGTTTTAGGACACGCCACTCCAACACTCTCGAGTGCACCCGAAATGTTTTAGGACATACTTCGGGTGACCGAGTGCACTCGGGTGATGTTTTGGAACGTAGCCCTGGCGTGTTCAAGCAAACCTACATCGCTATGCCACGAACACGCCACGCGTGTTCTGAATGTTTTGAAAATATTTCATAAACTAGACCAGATTTCTTGTTCAAATTATTTGTGCATAATTTTTACGAGTAAGGCTATGTCATCTTAAAGTGGCCACTTAAAAAAACAAGTTTTTCTATTTTATGAAAAAAATGTATTTTGTAGTGCCGAGAACACGCTAGGCGTGTTCACTTATAAAATATACCCTTAGGTTCTCAAACTTTTTTTTGCTAAAAGGTTGTAAGAGGTTTGGCTAAAGTTGGCGGCGGCGGCGTTTTGAAATTGAACGGCCAGCAATAAAACTTAAATATTATAAAAGAACAGGGGCCTAATTACGCTAATATTAACGTCGTTATCGTGTCTTGATGGCGTTTTATACGCATTTCCTGGTGCAATTTATTCGTACTACAATTTCTTAGTAAATTATACTTAATAAGTCAATAGTGACAAATGTTTTTGTAGTTTGTATCAATAGTGACAAATGTTTTTGTAGTTTGTATCAATAGTGACAAATGTTTTTGTAGTTTCTAATCTATTAACCAACACCTGTCTCAAAAAGCGTTTTTTTTTCAAATTGAAGCGTTATTGACACGCCACAAATGCGTTAACGCTAGCAGATAGTCTTGTATAGTACAGGTACGATGTACGAATAGGTAACGTTGTCCTGCACTGTACTAAAAGAAATGTTACCAAGCGCGAACTCTTTATCGTGCCTAATCGTACTATTCGTACATCGTATAATACACCGCCAAAGCGTTAAGCGTTAACGGTTGATGAGGTGCGCTGCAGTGTGTTCAACACTGGTAGATGACGTATGACATGCCATTTAGAGAAAAACACGGAAAACATTAGCAGCTCTTACAAAAATTTCACCGTATTTAGTATGAAGCCGGGACTCCGGGACTTAGGACATTTTCGACTGTTTTTGTAAGGAATTTCAACCCTGCATAACTTCAAGAAAAATATTTACAAAATTCCTTATAACTCGAAAACGGTGGAGCTTAAAAATAACGAAATTTTTGACCCGGGTAAAATTCCACAGCTAATGAGGACACACCAAAAAATGGTCAAGTGTGAGTTCGACTTCTTTTTCCATACTAAATTTAGATTATTAGCATAAATGAGGACACACATAATGGACTTATCAAAAATGGTCAAGTGTGAGTTTGACTTTTTTCCAAACTTAACTTTTTGATTTTTAAAATGTTTTTATATGAAGCTTAGTCCAGATTCCACTTTGTGTAGCAAAGGGGTGCGAATTTTAATTGAACTCATCCATACTAAATACGTTGATTTTTTAAAGTGCTAACTCCATACAAAAATCAGTTAAAAAAAATCAGATTTTTTTAACTTTTTCGGAAAATTAGTCCATCTTTATTTATAACTATGATTTTCGCCAATTAAAACTATGATAATTATAAATAAATACTCATAAGACAAGACTTTAGAGGGAATTTCTTCCACAGCACCTTTGCTATAATCATTTGAGTCATTAGGATGTCATTTGAAGATGTTTAACAATCCCAAGTATCATCATCATCGTCATAATCAACAGCCCATATACTTCCCCACCGAGAGGCTCGAGTCTAACCCAAATTAGGGGCGGTGTGGGCGATCCGCCCCGGTTGAAAAAAAAACGTACAAATTATGACAATGTTTATCAATATTAAATCACTGACTTATAGGCAATATAATAAATAAAATAGCCTTTTATTTCAGAAACATTACAGTTACAGTTTTATTTTTATAACATAATCTAAAGTATGTCGCGTGTCTCTGAGTGCCTTAAAGCAAAGGCCTCCTCCGACTCTTTCCATTGTTTTCTGTTGAGAGCCACTCTCATCCTGTACGGATCTAACGTGGCTCGCAGTTCGTACTGCGAGCCACGTTAGATCCGTACAGTCTCTAAGAGAGTGACCAGTCCATCTCCATTTCAGCTGGTCAATGCGCGTAAGTATGTCTGTCATTTTTGTTCTGGCTCCAATGTCTGTGGATCTTAATTTATCTTTCAGTTTAATTTTCAGCATACTTCTCTCCATTGTTCGTTGGCATTTTAAGAGTTTCTCTCTTTGACGTCTTGTAAGGGACCTTGTTTCACATCAATATGTTATGCATGGGAGTACACAAGTGTTGTAGGTTTTAACTTTAACATGGATTCCTAGATTGCTTTGCATAATTTCTTTTAAGGACCAGTACTTTTTCCATCCATATGTAATTCTTTTGTCAATTTATTTAGACATCTGGTCAGCAGGCGAAATTATTTGACCCAGGTACACATATTCGGAGACGTATTCGATCTGGTTTCCCTCGATTATTATGTTTACCTGTTTTGAGTTCGTCATTATTTTGGTTTTGTCTTTGTTCAGTTCAAGACCTACCTCCCGGCTTGCATTCGCTATATCCTTTAACATGGATGCTAGAATCATTGGATCTTTTTCCAGTAAAACCAGTTCGTCAGCGAATCGAAGATGATTCAGGCGCCTTCCATTTATATGTATTTAGACCAAGGTTCCCCCAGTTTATTTTCCTGAATATACTTTCAAGTACAACTGAAAATTGCTTTGGAGATAGCGGATCTCCTTGCTTGACTCCTCTATGTATTGGGAATTTTTGGCCTGTTGATTCAAGTTTTATACACTTTTACTGTAGATGTTTTCAATTATATTTATGTTGGTTTCACTGATTCCTTGTTCTTTCGGTCTTGGCCAAATATAGGTATGATTGAGTTTGTCGAATACTTTGGAATAATCAATGAACGCAATGTAGAGAGGCTTCTGGTATTCACTGTACTCTTAAATTACCTGCTTCACAGTATGAATGTGGTCAATAGTGCTAATATTTTCCAATAAGGCAATGTAACCAAGTTTTTAATAAAATTACAATAATAACGTATTACTTGTTTTTTAAATTATTAACACGGAAGTGTATTCTTTTTACGCCTTGTAACTTTATTTCGTAACTTTATGATTTGATCGGCTAGGGATTACAAAATTTAGTAATTAGTTTTATTGATGTTGTTAGCTCTAACAAGTGCTGCCATCTTAGCACTTTTCGGGCTTGAAATTTTAGCAAACTGAAATTAATTAAAAATTACCTCCGAGCAACAATGGTCGTCAAACAATGAGTCGTTACGTCCCGACCTGAGTTTATGGCTGAGATCGAAGGATCGAACGATTCTATGGATAGCTTTACACAACATCGCAGGCATCTGTCAATCAGGCTACATAACCTAAAGTCAAATTGATACGGCATTACACCGAAAACATCCCGGACGTCAGCCTCTACGAGATCATTGTGGCTCTCAAACAGCTCAAAAACAACAAGGCTATGTATGATGGAGTTACAGCTGAGCTTTTAAAAGCGGGTGGACTACCAGTCCGGAAAGCACTGCAGAGGCTATTTAACTCCGCCATTTTCGAGGGCAAAACGCCTAAAGCATGGCCCAGGCGACGAGGCCCAGTTGAAGAACTACAGACCCATCATGCCGCTAATTTATGTATACAAGCTGTTCACGAGAGTTATCACGAAGCATCTCGCGCGCAGGTTTGACGACTTTCAGCCTCCCGAACAAGCCGGGAGTCGGGACCAGAGACCATATTCATACGCTGCGGCAGGTTATACTGAAGATCGAGGAGTATAATCTGCCACTATTCTTGGCGTTTGTGGTCCATGAGAAAGCTTTTGATTCTGTCGAGACCTGAGCTGTGCTTAGGTCACTCCAGAGGTGCATAGACTAGCCGTATATTCAAGTGTTGCAGTCATTGTACAAAAACGCCACTATGTCAGTCCGCCTTCAAGATCAAAGGTCAAAACCAATACGAATTCAGCGCGGTGTCAGACATGGTGACGTAATAATATTGCCGGAACTGTTCACAGCTTCGTTGGAGGATGTATTTAATCTGGACTGGAGAGAACTCGGCATCAACATAACACGGCGAGTACATGAGTCATCTTCGTTTTATCGATTATATCGTAGTCATTGCTGAGACCGTGGAAGATCTAGGCACAATACTCGAAGACCTCTGTAGAGTTTCCCAACAGGTGGTGTTATGGACTCGTTCTTAGTCTTTTATATCTAAGTTTTATCCTTGCTATTGACAATGTCATGATTGACTTTACTTCTGATTTTCTATTAAAAATGTTTTTTGACTTCTCTTGTAATATATAACATTTTCACCGAACTCAGAGTTTTGGATATGTTTGTAAACCTTACTCAAGCAAACCAGCTCTGCCAATCCTGATATTGGTCCTTCTCAACCGACTTAAGTTTTAAGGTATAAAAATATGTGCAAAATGTTAACGAGAGCCAAAGCTCGAAGAGAAAGTTAGCTCACAGTAGAGTTACAAGAGAGTCAGCACGCGAGCTACCAAGATCGTCTCCAAAACAGCGTCAAAAGCAACAGCCGGTTATCGATTTTATCAGCATCTAGTACAAAGATGTCAGTTATGTCTACGACTGCACTAAGAAGACAGTTATAATTGGAAGCTGCTGAGGAAAAATCACGGTTGTTAGTTGCTGCTACAGAAGCCAAGCTGGAGGAAGCCCAGATGAAAACCAAGTTAGAAGAAGCGAAGATAAAAGCTCAGACGGATCTTGTGGATAAGAGACTCAGTGCCAGTATAGCAGAAATAAAGGAACTACATTCTCGTGCACGTTTCAGAGCATCATCAGCGAGAAGGAAGGAGAAATGGGTAACGTAACAGAATGTATCTCCTCGTCGAAAAAGCGCAACGCAGAATGTGCACCACTCAGACCCCTTTACCGCCGATGCACCAGATGTTCATCAAACTATTCCTGCTACTCATAGTGATGTATTTTTTTCAACCTCTGTCTCACAACATAATAACATGTCAGTGCCTAGCCCCCGAAAGTCAATCCTAAGCCCAGGCAATACTTAAGTTAGCTGATGCAGTGCATAACTTAGCGTTAGGTTATGCTCATAGTAATAATTTAATTAATAACGCTTCCACACGATGAAGAACACACGTCTCTGTAAGTCCATTTGATACTTCTTCTTTAATACCTTTTCATTTTTTGTTTGGAACTTCATCTAATTTTCCAGTTTACTACGCCTCCTGCCGGTTTATGCTCTTGGAAGCAATGGCGAAAAGCGAAATGTTTAGCTGATATGTTTTGGGCTAGATGGTTGTAAGAAGTACCTACTTCCTTTTATTACCGCGTACCATTAGTCCAACAAGCGATGAAAATCAACTACGTGTTGGTGATGTGGTGGTTGTCGTTGACCCGACTTCTGAGAAAGGTGGAATAGTCTAAGCAATTTATCCTGGAGCTGACGGTAGAGTGAGGGTCGTCGATGTGAAGACCTCTCGCGGCACATTACGCTGTCATTCGACACTGCGGCTAGTATCACTACCTTGCAACCCCAGGGGGGAAGAATGTGAAGGACTCTTTCTTAGTCTTTTATATCTATGTTTTTTCCTTGCCATTGACAATGTCATGATTGACTTTACTTTTGATTTTCTATTTATAATGTTTTTTGACTTGTAAACATATAGCATTTTCACCGAGCTTAGACTTTTGGATATTTTTGTAAACCTTACTCAAGGAAACCAGCTCTGCCAACCTTAATAGATGGTTAAGAAGGTGGGTCTTAAAATGAACACGAACAAGACCAAAATCATGGTGAATTCCCATGTAGTACTCACTCCTGTGAAGGTTGGAGGCTCTACACTGGAAGTTGTTGACGAATATGTTTACCTGGGACAAATAAGTAAGTCCAACTTTCAGAAAGAGGCAAATTGACGAATCCAACTCGGCTGGGCAGCCTTCGGGAAGCTACGCAGCATATTCTAGGCTAATCTACCGCGATGTCTTAAGACGAAAGTCTTTAATACGTGCGTGTAGCCAGTGATGACGTACGGAACAGAGACGTGGCCGTTTACAATAGGTCTAATCAGAAGGCTCAATGTCACTCAAAGACCAATGGAGAGGGCTAAGCTCGGGGTTTATCAACGCGATCGCGTCAGAAATGATGAGATCCGTAGAAGTCTCCCGGTATGCGGCCGCCACTCGAGGACCTTTCCGCCCCAACGGCCGTCAGTCCTACGAGCGATGTGTCCTGCCCACTGCCACTTAAGGTTTGCAATTCTTTGGGCTATGTCGGTAACTCTAGTTCTTCTACGGATCTCATCGTTTCTGATGTGATCACGTAGAGAAACCCCGAGAATAGCCCTCTCCATTGCCCTTTGGGTGACTTTGAGCCTTCTTATGAGACCCATTGTAAGCGGCCACGTCTCAGTTCCGTATGTCATCACTGGCAACACGCACGAATTGAAGACTTTCGTCTTTCGACTGCGGTAGATTGGTCAAGAATATGCTGCGTAGCTTCCCGAACGCTGCCCAGCCGAGTTGGATTCGCCGATTTACCTCTTTCTGGAAGTTGGACTTACCGAGCTGAACTATTTGCCCCAGGTAAACATATTCGTCAACAACTTCCAGCGTGCCTCGTTTGTATTTCATGCTTTAATATACGACACTTAGTTGTTTTTTAATTAATAAATCGTACTTTATGTAATACCGAATTTTTATTATTTTTAACCGTTTTCCATCTTGGGGTGACACCACAATTTCCGCCCCGGATGCCACCCAAGCTAGCTACGCCACTGCGTATATGAGCTGTTGTTGATGATGATGATTGTATTGCCCAAAACTAATTTGTAAATTCGAACCAGTACATAGTTCTTGAGGTAAGCGCGTTCAACCAAAGAACAAACAATTTAGCCTTATGTGTATGTATAAGAAGATCCGTACAAGAGCTTTTCCAAAAAAAGATCAATATTAAAGTAAATATTTGGGGAAAAAGTCTTTTCGCATTATAGTATGTATAAACTTGTAATAAAATCTCTTTGGCTATACTATTTGTATCTGGCTGGTTTTGGTATCATTGAAAGTTTAAATTTTAAAGAACATAATTCCAAATTCAAATTAGGAAAATGTGTGATTTTCATTTGTTTTTCGTACCGCCAAGATGAGTGAATCTAATGAAGAAATTCGATACATTTTAAAATTTTACTACAAAAAAGGTAAAAATGCAACGCAAGCCGCGAAAAAAATTTGCGATGTTTATGGACCTAGTGGTGTCTGTGAGAGTAGCACAAATTTGGTTTAAGCGTTTTCAATCCGGAAATTTTGATGTCAAAGATGCACGTCGCTCTGGTCGCCCTATTACAGATAAAATGGATGCCATTTTTGAAAAAGTGGAGCAAGATCGGCATGTCAGTAGTTACGACGTAGCTGAAGAACTGGGAATTGACCACAAAACAGTTTTGGCGCATTTGAAAAAACTGGGTACACAAAAAAGCTCGACATTTGGGTACCTCACGAGCTCACTGAAAGAAACCTACTGTACTCATTTGTGATTCTTTATTACGACGTAATGAAACCGAACCATTTTTGAAGAAGCTGATAACTGGTGATGAAAAGTGGATCACGTACGACAAGAACGTGCGAAAAAGGTCGTGGTCAAAGGCCGGTCAGGCTTCACAGACTGTGGCGAAACCCGGGTTAACTCGCAACAAGGTGATGCTGTGTGTGTGGTGGGATTGGAAGGGCATTATTCATTATGAGCTGTTACCACCAGGCAGGACCATTGATTCTGAACTCTACTGCGAACAACTGATGAGATTAAAGCAAGAAGTTGAGAGAAAGCGGCCGGAATTAATCAACAGAAGGGGTGTGGTTTTTCATCATGATAACGCTAGACCTCACACATCTTTAGCCACTCAGCAAAAATTAAGAGAGTTTGGCTGGGAGGTGTTAATGCATCCGCCGTATAGTCCTGACCTTGCACCTTCAGATTTCCACCTGTTTCGGTCTCTTCAGAATTCTTTAGGCAGTGTCAGGTTAACATCACGAGAGGACTGCCAAAACCACTTGTCGCGGTATTTTGACCAGAAGTCCCAAAATTTCTATAGCAATGGGATCATGTCCCTACCTACAAGATGGCAAAAAGTTATCGAACAAAATGGTACCTACATACTTTAGTTAAATGTAAATAAACTACACTTCTGGACACATCTATTGGCCCACCTTAGAGTTTAGGTTTCGATGGCCCCTACCTAAATATGATTGCTAGATTGAACAAAAACTATTGATGCAGTTTTAAACCTGATACATATTACTATCTTTTTCGATCGTATTGTTTTAAATTTGAATTCAGAATACCACACGACATGGAGCTACGCCTAACAAGTCGGGTATGCGCCTTGATGAAGGCAGTTGATTTTTGAATAAAAAACATGTTTTCTCAAATAAAGGTTTAATTTAATAACGCGTGTTGCCTCCATTGGCATCTACGACAGCTCTCATACGATTAGGCATAGAGTTTATCAACCGCTCTATGAAATTTTAAGGGATCATCTCCCATTCCTCTTCTATGGCAGTTTTCAACTCCTGCATCGTCTGGGCAACTGGCTGACGAGCCCTAACACGTCTTTTTAGCTCGTCCCACATGTGCTCAATCGGGTTCATGTCTGGGCTTCTGGCTGGCCAGTCCATAACTGTGATGTTCACATCCCGAAGATATTCCCTGACGATGCCGGCCGTATGGGCTCTTGCATTATCATGCAAAAAAAGAAAATTTGGGCCCACATGGTCCACGTATGGCATCACGTGAGGATCTAAGCACTCACGAATGTACCCTTCAGCATTTAATGTTGGCAGCCGTGGTCCCGTAACAACCTCAAGTTGAGTTTTGCCGCTCGCGGATATACCTCCCCAGACAGTCCATGAGCCACCGCCATAAGCAACCCTCTCTTCAAAGCAGCATTGTGCAAAACGCTCTCCCTTACGTCGGTAGACCTTCTTCCTTCCATCATTGCCATGTAACGCAATTTTACACTCATCAGAAAAGAGTACACAGCTCCAATGCTGCTGAGTCCAATTTAAATGAGTGCGCGAGAAATGAAGACGCGCTGTTCGGTGGGCTCGCGTTAGCTTGGGGCCATTAGCTGGCTTGTGTGGTACCATATCGCGTTCTCCGAACAGTTCGAGCGCTCACAGATACTCCGTGGAAGTCGCGAAGTTGGTTTTGTATCTCAATGGAGGTAAGGTGACGATTTCTCAAGCTGGTCGTCACGATGAATCGATCCTGCCTTTCAGTTGTGACCCGAGATCGTGGCCTTCCTTGGCGACGAACAAAGCCGCCAGTCTCTAGGTACTTCCGATAAACATTTCGGACCGCAGATCGACTTAAATTAAGTTGAGCACTCACATTTCTTTGGCTGTGGCCGGCCTGGATAAGTGCCACAGCTTGGGCTGCAACTTCAGGCGAAGTATCCATAGATTATTGATAGAACCTCATCTTAATGTTAAGAATAAGTAATGTTTGTTGCAAAACCAAAGAGAAAAATCACACTTTCAAGAATTAAATCCAAGTAAACCAATAAAATCAGGTTTTCTTAGTATTCGATTGTTTGATATCAACGAACAGGCTCCAAATTGTCTTTTGTTTCTTTAAATTCTGTGTTCGAAATTCAAAAAAAGACTATTGAATATAATTATGAATGTGCCAGGTTCAAAACTGCATAAAAACTGTTTGCTCGACCTAATAAAAAATTTTAGCTAGGACTAAACGAAACTGAAAATGCAAGGTGGGCCAATAGATGTGTCCAGAAGTGTATATTAAAAAATGTTTTGAATTTTCTTAAAAAATGCGAAGAAACTTTTTCCCCAACCTATTATCTCATATGAATATTTTGAACAAAATTCATAGCTACTAATGTAGTTAGGTAAGACCAACAATACGATAGTACGAGATAAAAAACGTAAAATTTTATGGAGATTTCCTTTCTCTCTTATTTCAAAAGTTTTTGTATTGGTTTAGAAAAATTAAAAGAAATTTTTACAACGATTGTTACTCAATATTATAAGATGAACATTCCGAGTAAGTAGGTATGATCGTAATTAATAAAGCCAATGTCACAGTTCACAATCACAGCAAATCATTCATTCTTGGGGATTTTAGTAAAAAAGTTTGAGAGCCACTGATTACATTGTAATATCTTTACTTGCCATAAAATCAATTTTTCGCCATAATTTCAAGAACCTAAACTCACGATACTATTGTAGCCACTGTTATTCTCGCGTAGCACAAGGCTTACTAACTAGAAAACAGTGTTAAGCTGAAAAATATTAATATAAAAGAATTTGCCTTCAGTCAGTGCCACGGACACGCGTGGCGTGTCCGTCTTTTTTCAAAGTCGCAGTGCCGCGGACACGCCTAGCGTGTCCGCGGTTTACGCAAGGCGGCATCTCTATAAGCCTCAAGAAAATCGTGGCGGCATTGAATGAGTTAATGTAAGGCTCCATCATTGTTTATTTCTATTTGTTTATTTAAGCATACCTACATCACCCCTCCCCGCAACTACTCAGAGCATTAACCTTACACATACTTAATTATTGCTTAAAATACTGACGGGACAAAAACGTCCCGGCGGCAGTTCTAGGTAAATCAGTAATATTTTCATTTATTAATAGTAGTACTTTTATTAAAATTGAAAACATCTCAAATTTACTAAATGCAATAAATTATTAAAAATCAAAAAGTTTCATAGTTATAAAAAAAATAAAGAAATTTGCGAGTGGGACAAAAAATGGAACAAGAGCGTTTCCTAGTGTTACATAGGTACCTACTTGTATTCTATAGGAAATCCAGTTGTCAATTTGAGTTTTGCTTTTTTCTCTCAAGTCAACATCTCAATGTATATTCATATTCTTCGACACGTTTTCATCAGGTGTAGTCTTAAATACTATTCTAAAACTTTTTCTCGAGTAGGGCACCCAGTTCATACTCGAACTTGGTCGGGAAATCTCGAGGAACCTCGAGTAAGGTCAAGTCGAGGAGTGGCTAACGGAAGCTGTACTGTACCTAGGTTATGGCGCCAATTTAAATTTCGTAACATTTGAAAACGTTATAGAATTTGTATGAATTTTAAATATAACAAAGAATTCTTTGATTTCCATCATAAAAATCGAAATAAATTAACCTGAAACACAGATCAATAATCTCTCCATACCACAGACGTATAAAGGGAACTTCCCTTCCCTTTGTACGTCTGTGCTCCATACAAACTTTGCAGGGGGTGATTGGCGAACGATATTTGATTGAAAATACGGTCAGACTTAGATTTACTGTTAGTACAATTCTGTAAGCTACCTACTTTTATAAACAATGTCATTAATGTAGAATAAGTAAATGCATTGATTTCCTTCTATAAGTAGTTCATTGTAAATATTGGAACAATAACAACAATTATATTATATAATTTTATAGCGTATTCCCTACTCTTAACTTCATACAAAACAATTATGTTATTTACAATCATTAATATACTTATGCATATCATAACACTTATTTCTACAGCAACAAATTTACAAATGTAAAGATAATTTTAAAAACAACATTAATTAACACAAATATAACATAACATGATTTAACAAATATTTGTGTGCTGCATATTAAATGAAAAATATATTTGGTTATAAATTGAATTCAGTTTTCATTTTGTCTGCTATCATTTCGGCTATAGCGAGAGATGACGTAGCTCCTGGTGAAGGTGCATTTCTGCAATGCAAAACTCTACTACCTATAGCACCTGAACCTGGGTTAGAATCAAATACAAAGTCTTCAATCAACGTTCCTGAAATAAAAGAAATAGGACTTCATTATAATAAACTCATAAATAACTTTCACGGGAAGTTTTCTGTCAGGAAGTCATCCGTGATCATTAATGCCCAAATTATTTGCAGCTTCAAATAATTTGGACTCAATGCCAGTCATAGGGACAAGACGTGATGTTCGCTTTATTCACAAAATTTACAAGCAAAGTGCACGCGTTATCGTAAATGGTGTCATGTGAAGATGTTACATTTTTTATCTTAGATACAATATCGTTGGCATGTCATAATATTTTATATTACTTATAAGCTTCAACTTATCTCAACAAATATAATCTGGTTGAAGGTTGTACATAATGTAAAACCTCCTACATTTGTAAAATAACATGTCCTAGCTGACTAGCTGATTCACTGTTTTCTATTGAAGCTAGACGTCATACTTGACTAAGTGCGAACGCACGCGATCGACTATCGGTGGCCGATTTTTTGACGGTGGAAAATGAAACGTAATATGGAGTTCTACGTCGCAACGCAACGCACGCGAACTACAAAAAGTCCGTCAAAAGAATATCGGTGTATACCGGACGACCCGATTTATCGGTGAAAAATGGAACGTTCAAAATTGTATACGTTACCGCCATTGATTTACTACCAAACGTTTGGTAGTAAATCAATGATCACACGTGACATTAGAACTATTGTTCTGTCACGATAACGATAGCGAGTGATCGCTTTGAGATAGGCGATAGGGCCGTGGGCTCAAATACATTATTTATTACAACAAATGAACTTCTTATTATAATGCGATGCTCGGGAGAAAAAAGTTTTGTAAAATAGTTAATTTTTTTTATTGTTGAGATGCAAAAACGATATATGACAAAAAAAACGTTAATAATTTTAAATCAGAAATTGTCAAAGTTAAAATACGTATATTCGTATTTTAACTTTACAAAACTTTTTTTGTTATGATGGTCGACGAAAAATTTGGAAATAGTAACAAGGAGTGGCTTAAGACATCGATTTCGTTTCCTATCTTCAAGTAAGGAAACTTTGAGAAGCGCGGTCGACCGAAAATTTCATTTGAATTGTCTTCTGAATGTTAAAATTAGCCACACACAGCTTGTGGGCATCAACTTCTGTATCATCACTGGTTTACGCTAATTGTATGAGTCTTCGTACAGAAGGGCAAGATCAAGCATCAAAAGTTTTAATCCTCAGAATCTTCCAAAAGAAGTAATAAAATAAATTGTGAGAAAGAAATACAAATTGATGATGAGGATGAGGATTATGCGTTAGCATATGTAGCGGATTCATAAAACTTCCATAAAATATGTATGATACCAGCTGTACCCGGAATGCGTTGCAATGCCACGTACTTAAATGGATTTTTTTTGCGAGGAACCCTCACGGGCGTCCCCAGAACTCCCTAGCAGTTTCATAACAATCTGATGAATGGTTTCGGAACGCATAGAGGACAAACATACATACATTGATTTTTATTTATATAGATAGACTAGCTGTACCCGGAATGCGTTGCAATACCACGCAAATGCCGATTTTTTTTGCTAGGAACCCTCACGGGCATCCCCAGAACACCCTCCCAGAATTTCATACAATCTGATAAATGGTTTCGAACGCAAAGAGGACAAACATACTCGTACATACATTGATTTTTATTTATATAGATACATAGGCATCTAGATTATTAATACGGGGTTAAAGTGTGAAATTGTCGCTTGTACTGAAAATTTCAAAAAATCCTATTCTAAAGCTAAACAAATAAATGTATGGACAATGAAGGTAAACAACTCTCATTCTCCACACATTTCTGCCATCTCAGGGAAATACCTTTGCGGTAAAACGTTTTTTTGAATCATTTATTGGTGTGAAGCGTAAACTACGTTCCATTTCCATTGATTCTCATGTGTGGCTGACCCCAGCCGGGCCACAAAAAAAAACTGTGAAAAATAGATTGTTTGAGTATGTCGCTATAATGTTTAAGAGTTTGTCAGAGTTTGTCGGACAAGTTTCAGAGTTTGTCGATCCACCATTTCAGAGCTCAGCTGCAGCAAAATTGCTGCAACTGAGCTAGCCGGATCTCGAAAACAAAGCGACGTAGAGAAAACACTGTTTGCTGGAATAGCGAAGCGGTGGTTTGTCGGAGTTTGTCGAGCAAGTTCCACAGTTTGAGACATGCGCATCCATATAACAGAGATTTGGCAACTTTCATTTCATTTCTGTCTTAACATAAAAACATAAATTTGACATAGATAAGGCGCGACAATTGCGACATTCAACAAAATGAGCACAACATAAGTTCCCTCATTTTTGGGGAAACAATATCTCGGTGGCGGGCACTGGCAGCCCCGTCTTATCGTAGTGTGTGTGAGTGCGTGTGTCGCGCGTAAGCGACTTCACACAGCGGTGTCATTTTTCCTACACTTTAATCATCGCGCTCAGTACCGAACTATGCTTCTATGCGTTATTTTTCTAAGCTTCTAGTACTATTATTTATTTTGTTAAAATCAATAATACGATCGTCTATAAATATATCAATATAGTACGCAAAATGGATACAATATTTCGCGTGATTCTTTTGGGTGGGCTACAGTTACCTCACCTACCTAGCTGATTGCGTTGACTACTACCTTTTTGCCAGAATTTGAAAGAAATTATTTCACATATTAGTTAAATAACAATTTTAACCAGGGCCATGATCATGTTTCTCTCAAAGTTATGATAAATAATAATAGTAATACTTAGATAACAATGTTCGAATGCCAATACATTACATAATAACATTTAAAAATAGAAAACTGTAAACATCTAATAATAAAGTGTCACGTTAATATCTGGCAGTGCAAAAGATGTAAATGTAATTCTTACTTAATATTATAAATGCGAAAGTAACACTGTCTGTCTGTGTGTTACGCAATCACGCCCAAACTACTAAACCGATTTAAATGAAATTTGGTATAGACATAGTTTGAGTCCCAGGAAAGGACATAGAATAGCATTTATCTCAGAAATCACCCCTCAAGGATGAGAAAAGGGGGTGGCAGTTTGTATGTGGAATCAATAACCGCTGAACCGATTTAGATGATATTTGGTATAGAGATAGTTTGAGTTGTGGGGAACAATAAAAAATAGTTTTTATCCCGAAATCATTCCTTAAGAGTCTATTAGATAAACAGACCCCTTAGACAAAAGCCATACGCATATTATTTCTGTCGTTCCGCAGAAAAAATTACGGTGACTTTAGCTGCGGAAAAAATAGGATGAGGTTGTCACAGACTATATGTATTATATCATTTCATTACCATACATTTTTTCTGAGGAATGACTGTGGAAAAATGAGCGTGTGGCTTTTGTCTAGGAGGCAGAACAGATAAAGGAATGAATATGACCGAATATGCTTATGCACAAAAATGTTGCTAGAATCTGCAATTAGTCTGAGGATTTAAGAATTATCTTTATAAGGGTAAATAGTTTAAACATTCTCGTGAAATATTTTGCAAGAAAATTGCTAAAACACCACACAAAACTTTATACAAAGGTATGTAATAGAATCCACGTGAATCCGCCGGCAAAATCTAGAAAGTTATAAATTTTTTGTCAACCCCTGTGAAATTACACTACGAAATTCCTATAACACTAATTTATGTGACTGCACAGCTCGTATGACGGTAAGTTCTGTTTAACTTAAGGGCCGCGATCTGTACAAAAACCTATGGATGCAATTACATCTATTTAGTGTGCATGTTTTTAAAAATTACAAAATATGTGTCGAGTTATCTGTATTTATAAAAGGTGTTGGTGAGTGTTTAAGGTATCAACATAGAGCTCAAACTACTCGAGCTAGAAGCATGGTCCCTCATCACTAAAAGGTTAAGAAACACTAGTGATGGGACTTGAGTGATGTTTATTCACTCTAGTCACTCGCCACTGAAAAAACAAGTCACTCGAGTGCCACTCAAATAAAAATAAAACTCAAGTGACTTTATTTTTTAATTTGATTTACTCGCTTGTCAATGCTGATTTACTCGAGTTAAGATGAGACTGTAGTTAAAATAAACAAAATATTATAAATCAATTAAATGAAATCTTTAATTTTTCATAGCTGTTATGTTCAGTGGCTTATAATAGTTTTTATATTATTATATTGATCAAAAAAATCTTAATTAGGTACCTATTATGAACATAAATTCTTTATAGGTTATCATATTACTTTAACAACATAGCTAGCTAGTATAAAAACAATGAAGCACAATACAAAATGATCAAAAACCATACCTACCCCTCTTGTTCAAGCAAATAGTCTTAAATAAACAAACACAAACAACTCACTCAAAAATATTTTTACTTAATTTCAAATGGAAGGTACAGTGGCTAAATTTGTCATAACTTTAATTTCTCACTTGAGTCGGTACAGGCCACTCGAGTGGTCAGTCTTTTGAGTTCACTCGAGTCACTTGTAAATCGAGTTGTTATAAATATTACTAGAGTGTGATTAAAAGAAAACTCGAGTGACTCGAGTGAAACACAGCTTGAGTCCCATCACTAAGAAACACTGCCTTAAAAGATGAAAATTTGTATGGCAAATTCGACATATTGAATCTAGAATGATTTTAAATGGGACCACTATTATTTGATAAATTAAAAAAATGAGATATTCCATTAGGGAAGTACCTCTACCTCACAGAAAACCACCCAAATAATGTCTTTGTATGCTTCAACAACACTTGAGTAAGTTTATCAGAGCTCAGCCATGAGACACTACCAGTACTCTTGAGCTAGTGACAGGTTCTAAGCATCCATAAACTATGGTAGCTGCACAAAATCAGATGGGTTGTTTGCTTGTTTGCCCCCCATGTTATAAAGGAAAACAAATGGTGTGGTTGATGTGTATTGAAATGTGATATCTGTATAGTAAATAAGTTCATTTACCATCTTTTGCCATAGCTTGAGCTCTTACACCAGCAGGACCCCTTTCTACATCGGCTGTTGTTATATCTTGAAGATATTTTTGAATCTGCATAACTTGTAAAGGCATTATTGCAGACCTAGCCATTTCTTTTAAACCAAATCCGGCATATCTCATGGCCATTTTACGGAATCCGGAAAATGAACATATATCTCTCAGTTCATTAAGGTTAATATCACTCCATCTATAAAAATGAAAATTTGAGTTTTTTAGCATATATTTTATGATTACTAAAATACATTTTTTAATTCAAAAAATGACTGAAATATACATATTTCCACAGTAACCTTCATTTGACCTAAATAACAAAAATAGTCTGAAGCAGTCCATGACATAATTACACTATTATTGTACGAATATTTACACCAAGGTCAAATGTTTTAGTTAAGAAGTGACTAATGTCATTGCAGAACAAAATTGCCCTGTTTGAAATATATTTTGCACTTACTTGTATCCTTCTTTACAGAATGCAAGAATTGCATTAGGTCCAACAATTATTCGACCATCAACTCGAGGCGTGACATGTACACCAAGAAATGGGAATCTTGGATCTGGTACAGGGTAGAGGTTAGCCTTAACAATATTACTTTTTTCTGGTTTTAGATATAGGTATTCACCTCTAAAAGGGATAATTTTAGGTTCTTCTGGGCAACCTGTCAAAACAGCTACAGTATCTGATTGTAAACCACAACATGTCAAAACATATTTGGCCTGAATAGCATTACCTTTACTATCAATTATCATAACTGGGTAGTCTGCCTCTTCAGCTTCAGTGAATTTTGTAACTTCAAAGTTGAGGTAAGTCTTTCCACCGCTTTCTTTAAAATCTTTTACATAAAATTCTGTCACTTCTCCCCAGTTAACAATCCCTGTATGTGGTGACCATAATGCTTGTAATCCTTGACTATGTGGTTCTATTTCTTTCAATTCTTTTTTATCCAATAATTGTATGTCCTTAACTCCATTTTTTATTCCACGCTCATATAAATCTAGAAGTCTTGGCACTTCAGATCTCTGAGTGGCTATTATTAGTTTACCACATTTTACATATTTTATGCCTTTCTCATCTAAATACTTGTAAGACATTCCCATGCCCTTGACACATAGTTTAGCTTTTAAAGAACCAGGTTTATAATATATACCAGCATGAATAACACCACTGTTATTACCACTTTGGTGATAGGCAAATTTATTTTCTTTTTCAACTAGGGCTATTTTTAATTGTGGATGCCGTATAATTAATTCTCTAGCAGAAGCAGCTCCAACAATGCCACCACCAATAACTACTACATCATAATTTTCTTTGTGCCTGTTGCTATATCTAGAAAGAAATGAAGATGATGGCAATTAGTTTGAATACACATATTAAGTTGTAGTATTGGTAATAGAGTTATATGAAGACTTACCTTCTAGCACTCTTAATAAGACAACTTTGTTTTGTTGCAATTTGACACAATTTTCCAATAGAAGACATACCTAACTGCGATTGATAAGGAGATCACAATAAATTGTTCTTTAGCTATAAGTTTACCAAAGTGTAGAACTAAAAGAAGTATTAATATAGTATCAGATTGATCATTTTCCTGAAATATAGTAACTAAAGAAATATAGCAGTTGCCAGGTTTGCTTTACATAAACAATACAAATCAACTCATTACGGCTGAATAAATAGAATGATTTTAACTTAATAAATTACGCCAGTGGACTGGCAGTGCAGTGACGGATGGATCACGGCACAGACTTATTAGAGATACTACGTATCAGACTGAGTTGCGTTCCGAGGGTCAGAGTAATGCAACCGAGAGTGATTTTCACACTCGCTCCGAGGTTCAGGGGCCTTACCATGAGCTTTTATAAAACCATCCATAATCCGTGCAGTTCTTAAGCAGGCCTTAAACAGGATTGCTTAAAATCGTACTATGAGCCCTGTTTAGGTGAACGGCTTATAGATTGCTTGAGTCGTAAGGTGAACGGTTATTTGTCTCTGGTCTGCCTTAATGTTAAAACGAGATAGCGCTATACAACTGTTGTATCTGACATCTCTTTTCTTCGGAAGCGTTCGAAAACCATTGAAAGATTAAAAACCGGTTGAACCGGTAAAAGAGAATATTTCAAGATATTTACAATTATTTGTTATTTTTGTTGTTCTTTTTAACGTTTTTTATTCTTAAGATATAAGTTATTATATTTAATAGTTGTCTTTATTTTATTACATCTTTACTCTACATTCTCCAAGAATTTTCCAAGCTATTGATAGTGGAAGGAAATGTTCATAGCTTGTTATGAACGTACTTAACCTATGTACGTACCTACATTAAAATTTATTGTGGCAGAAAATTTTAAAGAAATAGAGATCCACGTAGAAATAGAGATAAACGTAGTGTTACATGCTCTTTGTAGAGATCTTCGAAGTTTTGTATAAAATACACCTACCCATTGTACTTTCACGATCCATGTCAAGAAAGCAGTCTTACAAGGGCATTACCATCCTTCTGAAAAACGAAAACTGAGCAAAAATCTCGATTCTGGGGAAATCCAAAAGGGAAACACCACCAAACAAAAAAGAATTTTAGACAACGACCAATCGTGTTCTAAAATACAGATGTTTTGTTTGTATTTTCTTCCTTAAACAATCGATAGAAAAGTGTGTCGGCAGTTTATTGTGTTGATTCTTCATTGTACAAAGTGTTTGCAAGTAATTTACATCGTCGTGCTTTGTACAGCGATAAGAACTAAGAATATCTACCTATTATTATTAATGGTATCTGGGTTCGGCAATGTTATAGATATTTTTTTGATGTTTGCATGACTTGGAAGACGTCTGGAAAAATACATATAACCAGTATATAGGTTTTAATAAGTCTGCACAAGCGAGAAGTGGAAAAAGATATGGAAAGCATTGCACAATTTATGTTTAGTAAATGAATAATAATTGTGATGTTACTCTTCAATACCCACCAGCTTTAGTCATCTCATTACCATGAATACTGAAAAGCAATCCATATGTGGGGCTAAATTATTGAAATGAAACCAAATAGGTATATGCAAAAAAATCCAAGTGTAAATTAATTTGAATGTGTAGTACTCATGCGAATAAAAGACAGTTATTGTGAAGAAATAAATGTTTTATTATAAGTTGAATCTTAAAAACCTGAATTTTGTTTGCTTTATTGAAGAAACTCACTCAGAGACGGCTAAATTTGAAGAACTACCTATATTTGTCATAGGATATCTGGTGAACAACCCAGAAGCGAACAACAAATTTCATTTTTGACTGCTGCTTCATGTATGCCACAATTGATGGATCTTGCGCTGCAGTAGACGTTTGCTTAAATGCTTCTTGGATTAATCAAGATTAGCTTCATTGCATAGTGTGAATAAAGAGGTGAAAATCTGGGCCAAGAAAGATTGGAAATAACCTGAAATGATTGTTTTATTTTAAGACTAACATTGTAGTATTTTTTTGTTTCTTGTGTTTGATTTCATTGTTTTGAGCCTAACTTTTATTATATTTTAGAAAAATGTTATTCGTTTTATTTTTACCAATAATAATAAAGCTTTATTATCTAGTGTATTTAAATTTTCTAAATGAGAGGGTGATTTCTCCAAGTAAATGATTCCTGATTAGACCCTAGATGATTTGCATCAACAAATACATTGTTGTGATGTTGCAGTTAAGCATTTTTTTGCCAGAGCATTTCTCACGAGTTTATTTCTTTCTCTCAATCGATCATCAGTTGACTCTGGTGAGGTTAACTGTTGATCGACAAGCAAGACTAAGCACACACCCTTGTGGGTAGCATAAGAAACCTAATAAGTGTTTATTATAAACGTCTTTATGGTGAAATGATATATCCACTTTCAAGAATTGAAAGCTTAATTTCACTGAATGCCCTCCTTTCTGTGTCTTATTGAGTGTGAACATTATATGCTAACAACAATGTGCATATACTTAGATCTGTCTGCAATGCACATCTGAAATATTTTTTTTTATTTAATATATATGTAAGTTTTTTTCTATTTGAAGTTGTAATTTAAAGCTGTAGTTTAGAGTTGGAATTTAATATTTCTATCTATCTATATTATATAAGAAAGGATTCCGGCATGATTGCCACACTATTAGTAATAATATAAAAAGTGCATGTTGTGCGCAATTGTCATCGAGGTACAAATTTAAAGTTATTTTACTCGTTTCACATTTTGTTAATCGTCACTAATTTATATTTTGTTACTGTGCCATAAATAAATAAATAAATATGTAATACATAGAAAGCTCTCACTTCAAGTTTTATATTATTTATTTCCCATAGCACAAAAATTGTTGAGAAGGTATTAATAAACCGTCATATTAATTATTTTGTAAACTGAGTTTTAACCATTTATTACTATTTTTCAACTTTAGGAAGTAGTAGGTACAATTATTATTTTTTTGCCACAAAATTAAATTCACATCTGCAGAAAGAAATTTTGTTTGTGGAACAAGAAGTGCCTTTTTGCCTCAAACTCACTTTCGCATTTATAATATTAGTTAGGATGGTAAGATATTATGTGTAGGTTTGCTAAAAGCTATAGAAGCATTTTGCAAAGTTAATGCTTATCCTTAATAATTTGGTGTAATGCCACCACCACTTCAACTCACCGCTGGGCACAGGTTTCTCCACAGATGAGGAGGAATGAACCTACTACACCATTATGGGAACATAGTAGGTAAGGTAGTAAGTTCACAATTTGAATCTTATTAGCCTTTATTATACACACCTTAACTCATACACATTACATTCTTTTAGCATATTTTTGGAAACCATTATTTGCACGTTGTTAATAGCATCAATTTCTTGTGATAAAACAGGAAACCTGTCTGTTGAGCAACATTTTGGGGTTCCCAGTTGAATTTTGGTATGATGGTATGATCTTGGCGTAGCTTCCTTGACTTTCAAAAGAGATTGTAAAATCCAAGTTGAATAAAATATTTTGATTTTGATTTTGATTCCATGAGCATAAAGATAAACAGCTGTTAAAACCCTGTAACAGAAAAGGTTGTTTTTGCTAAGCTGTGAATTAAAGGTTGCTACAAAAAATGGTCCGAAGTGACCTTTGTTTCTAAATTTTAGTCATTTGTACTTAATTTTCACTATCAGTTGAAAGTATAGTAAAAATTCCTAACCAACTCTGAAGGTAACCAAACATGGTTAGAATGAAAAATGTTACCTACATTATGCTTAACATTAGATAAAGTAGAACAAAATAAAATTAATGTAAGTAAAGGCAAGGGTTTTTAATATAATCAATAAACAACTAACATCTATCTATCTACTGGAGGGAGACTCTGTACCAGGGTCGTCTGCTTAGGTACCTCTGTCTTACCTATTTCTGCCGCAAAGCAGCAGTGCTTGCATTGCTGTGTTCCGGTTTGAAGGCATATCCTTCAATATGGCAGTGAAATTACTGGGTACTGTGACTACATCTTGTGTCACAAGTTGGCAACGTACACTGTGGTTCTTGTGGGGGTTGCAGTTTTGCTGCGAATCTCACAAGAGCCACATGTATTATAGGTGACTGTTACCACTTACCATCAGGTGGGCAGTTTGCTTGTTTGCCAACTTTCTGCAATAAAAAAAATAGTATAACACAAAGTTGCTCTCTCTGTACGCTTAAATCTTTAAACTACGCAAAGGATTTCAATGCAGTTTTCAGCAATAGATCACCCTATCTATTCAAGAGGAAGGTTTGTATGTAATATAATTTTAATATTATTAATCACTCCAAACTGCCCCACATTAGTTATCTACATTGCACCCGTGCGAAGCCGGGGCGGATCGCTAGTTGCTTAATTAATTAATTTTTACAGAGTAGGCACTTTTTTATACTGAAATTCATTTTCCTCTGAATCAAAGGTAGGTATTGATTTTTTTAAGGGTATCATTAGCTTCTTTCGATGTCACTTGTTTTAACTCCGTGCGGTGTTTACTCTCCAAAAATTCAAATATTTCATTATCGTCACATCACATCTCAAGCAATATCTCAACTTTCAAGAGTAATAAACACTGTGAAAACTATATAAAAATTAAAAACACTCGGCGTGACTCTGCTATTAATTATACGAAAATTAGGGACTTAAAATTAGAGAAAAAGTCACTACAGCCGTTTGAAAACATCTTAAATAAAGTTAGTTTTAACAATTATCTTATGAAAATTCCACCAAATTGGGCCAAATCCACTTAACAATCTTGTTACAGCCGCTGAAGAGCAACTTTTTAATGATTGCTTTATTTGACATTTATGACGTTCAAAAGCAGTTTTCAAACTGTCAAATGGGCGGTCACGGTACGAAAGTTCATACATAAAAAAAGGTGAACGGTTTCGTGACGTCATTTTAAGCAGGCCTGCAAACGCGCTGCTTTAAGCCGGTCATGGTACGGAAATAGACAGCAATACTGTTTAAGGCCTGCGATAAGAGCTCATGGTAAGGCCCCAGAACGGGTCGGTTGCTATCTTTTTTTTTTAGTTTGTATCTTGCCGATCAAGATCAAGCAAAGGGCTAAATATTACTAATCCTTACTATGAAATTAACAGTCAATATCCATTTTTCTGCTTAAAAATAATTACAACACATAGAAATCACTATATTTCCCTTGTATTAGACTTAAAAGAGTTCAAAGTAGTTATTTAATAAAATAATAAATAATTAACGTATTTTTGACATCGACTTTGACATAAAATCTGTCAGAGTGTTTTTCACCCTACGCTCGAGTTGGTTGTTTGGTTGCATCACTCGAAGCTTCTGAACGGGCACAGAGTGTACTAACCGCCTGTCAGAGCGTTTTTTACCCCGAGGTTCTGAACGGGTCGGTTGCTGTCAGAGTGCACTCGGAGTGCACTCGAGCGTAGGTTCTGAACGCAGCTCTGCCGACTGCCATAGAAAGATTATTTACCGTAGTACCAGGAATTATTAGTGTTGTATGACGTTTGTTCTTTTTTAATTCATCTCTAGCTAAGCGGCAAAGGAAGTGGGAGGATATACAGCCAAAAATTTTCTACTGCTTACCTTGTAAGCTTATAAGCCAGTTATTTTTTATTTCATATTATTTCAAACTTACTAAGGAAATTAAATAAAAACCAAGATAATTTATAATAATAATACAACTTTATTTCAGACCATACAAGAGTCCATACATTTTATATGTTAGTAACAATTTAAGTACTTATAAACTAATTGTTAGTAAGACCTATCAACAAACCTACCCATAGTTTTTGTATAGGGCAGTCCAATCTATCAGCAATGACCTTTAGAATGCTATTCGAACTACTACGTAACCTTTGTAGTAATGATGCCACCTTTTTGCGAATGATAGCTGGGAAGCCATCCGTACGAGCTTCGGCGAACATCCCTGAAGCACTACATCGCCATGGCAGCCGCAACAGCATCCTAAAGCCATTGTTGTACTGTACACGTAAAGCGTTATAGGCCCGCCGCGTATATTCTACCCACAGGCCACTCGAGTAAAAGGACTGACAAAAACTTATTTATTTTTTTATCATATTTTTGTAGTCATTTGTGCATTAATGGTAAATTCCAATTTCTCAAACTAAATACAGATTTTATTTCTTGTGTTTACAGTGCTCAGATTTTATTTCTTGTACCAATTCACAATCGTAAATTTTGTAACCAGAGAAAATGATCTAGGATAATGTTTTTGTGTGTTTGGCACAGTCAATAAAATCAACTAAATACTTGGACTTTATTAGCTCTTTTATATTTTGGCATATGTTTTTTTCATGAGCTTTTCTTTCCAGGTGTTCATTTGATTCAGTAATTACTGTGCCGAAACACTTCACTGCACCTTCGAGTGGGTAGTGCAAGCAATTTTTTCCTTGTAAAAAACTTCTGTTGGTCATGTTTATTTCCTCGTTTGTAGTGAGGCAATTTTTGGAGGAGCTGCAATTATTTTTCAATTTCATTAATACTTTTCGCACTACCCACCCAAATGTGTGGGCCTGTGAATGCACACATACTCGTTCTCGATGGGCCTGTTGCAAGATATATTCTGTATTGAGATAACCAAGCATGACATCATCAGTGTTTTTGAATAATGTCTGTAGCTTTATGCAAAATGTTGTTACAGTCTGTAAAGTAATTACTTTCATCTTCACAATTAAATTTCTTAAAGAAATTTTATAATTCTAGTTGTTAATAATGACTTAAAGGTGCAGTTGAGACTGTGGCAATTTGGGTTATTATTTCTATAATTGTATACCCGCAACTGACTTAAATTCTCAATTGGATCTGAATTTAAATCTCTTAGCTGCATTATTTCCATTCCTTCTTTTTTTTTTAAACTGCTACAGCCTCTAGTAACTTTTTAATGTTGTAATAGAATTTTTCAAAATGGGCACTGACTTTTCGTTTTCTGCGGAATGCACATACATATTTTTTTGTAATTATTTTATGGCTTCATCCCAGAATACATGATGAGATGAGGTTATGGTGTAGTAACAGCTGTCCGTAGAGGCTTCCCTTAGCTTCTTTGCAATAAATTGCTATCCCACTCAAACTGTCAAATAGTTGATCAAAAAGTAAAACTGTTTTTGCAGTTTTTTTAGGGTTACTTACTGCATCCATCAGTTTTCCATCAGCATAGTTAGAGCTGAAAAAATAAGACATTAAGCGTCAAAAAAAACCTTTTTCTTTTTGTAAATCGTTCTCCTATTGTTATGGGGTAGTCTACACATTGTAAGATTATACAATTAGCTAATGTCTGTGATCTGGGTGATTGTGTAATCATTATACTAAGATGAAATCAGCGAAAGGGAAATACATCAAATACTTTGGTTCACATCCATACTTGAACTACAATTCTTGTGTTTCTTTAATCTATATACACGGCGTTTCAAAATAACCAATAAATAATCAATTCTTTATCGAAAACTCATTATTACACGTTTTACACGTTTGTAATTTAACCTAAAATTTTCATGAAAATCATAGTATCATCATCATCATCATGTCTATGATTTACATGAAAATTTTGGGTTGAATGACATTACGCGAAACACATTTTAATAATGAGTTTTCGATAAAGAATTGATTATTTATTGATTATTTTGAAACACCGTGTATTAAATTATACTATGATTAAATGTATGGTTATTTTTTATCACCCTGGAAAATTTTAGGAACGCTTCAGGACACATCCAATATTATATAAAAAAAAAAATAAAAAAAAAATAAAAAAAAAAAAAAATCTCTAAAAATGCTGCTCTCAACAAGTGCAGCATTTTTTGTATATTTAAAAAAAATAATATAAAATTAAGTAAGTAAGTTATTTTTTTATTCATATTTAAAACATTCTAATACCATGTCGTGAAGCGTCCCTTAAATTTTCCAGGGTGATAAAAAAATAACCGTGTATAAAAGGAGGTGTTCCCATCTATAGACGCACGCACAGCCGTAACCGCTAATGGTAGAAACGGGTATTTTGGACAGTTGTTTTAATTCAAAATGTGGACGCACAGAAGAGAAAGAACTTAAAAAAAAATTACCATAAAGGGATGAAATAGGGGTTGCAAGTTTGTATGGAAAAATCTTAAAATTAGCAACGATTTTGATAAAACTTGAGATTCATGTTCTTAAAAATATTTCATTGAACACGTGTTTCGTGGTTTATGGGAATCCACCCCCTCAGGGTGCAAAATAGGGGTTGAAAGTTTCTATGGAAAATTTTTAAAATCTGCTCCAATTTCTATGAAATTTATTCATCATCATCACAGCTCATATACGTCCCCACCGAGGGGTTCGAGCCTACCCTATGTTAGGGTGATTATTCCTTCACCGTAGTAGCGTCGGACAAATGTACATATGAAATTCGAAATGAAAAACACAGTGGTACATGGCGGGTCTCGAACCCCGACCTCCCGATTGGAAGGCAAGTGCTGAGTACACAGCGCCACCGAAGCTGAAATTTATTATCCCGGCTTAAATAGGCTACAAAATTATTTTTCCTATGGGAAAATATAAAATTCCCACGGGAAAACAATAATAACGCGGGCGAAGCCGCGAGCGGAAAGCTACTAATATAATACTTACAAAATTTTGGACTGCATGATAATGCTGCCAGGTACTGCTATACTTTCACACAATTCTTCACCTAAAAACAAAATATTAATGTTAATCGAATTCAAATATAATATTGAAGTGAAACCATACTAGGATAGCAAAATTTAAATAAATAGAAAGAAAGAGGAACATACCTTCATTTTCTTTATCTTTTCAGGAACAACATGTTGTTTGTTTGTGTAGTTATCTAAACTCTGTGTGACTGCAGTCTGTTTGATACACAACAATATCATTCCATTTTGATATTTTTCCATCCATTTTCATATTTTTATTGAGGAAGTTATTTCTTAACCCTTTAATTAGGTGATATGGGTTATAAACAATATTTAAATATGCACTTACTGTAACAGTGTCATCTGAAATTGTAAATTAATATTATACATATTATAATATGTGTAGAGTTAACATCAATAAAATCAGGCATTTAGAAAAATTACATCACAATTTAATAATTTGATAATCCACAACAGCAGCAATTACCTCCTTAAAAATAAATATTTTTTTTATTCTATGCCTGTGGTAGTGTCTTCATAGTAATAGAAAGCAATTGGTTGCTGCCATCTATATATGGCCCCTCTCAACATAAGAACGACAGAGTGTTCGACAAATTGCTGTTTCTTTTCATTGACATCCAAACAATGGAGTCCCTCTTTTTATCATAAGTCAGTTTCATCTGCATTTTGCAACCTGAAAATAAGTTCAATTGTAATTGTTTCTTTTCTTTTAATAAATCAACCTAGATAATGTGGCATATTTAAAGCTGTTATAATTTATAATTATTGTTGTTATAATTAGCATTTTCAAAGAAAATGCCAAGTGACAAATATAATAAGATAAATAAGTTGTTCAATATACATAGTTGAAATTTTGGTTGGATCAGATAAGTAGGTACTAGGTAGCATAATGGAAATGGAGTCAACACACGAACTCAATTTGTTGAAGCCAAAGCCAAATTTTTCTTGTGTTGATTTCTTGGTTTATTTTACATTTTTAAATTTTTATTGTATTAATTACTTATTTATAATTTGTCACAGAATTTTATTTGGCATTTTTTAACAGTGAAAAGTTCAAAAATATAGGATTTACCTCTTTTGTCAGCACTTCAAAAACTTGAGGACAGCTTCCAGTTTGGATGTTGAGTTTTGACACCATTTTATTTAATGTTATCCTAGACGGTAGAAAAATATTATCTGCAGAAATTTAAAGCCTTATGGCCACATACCTGAAAAAAGACGGACAGAGCGTTGTTGAATCACGAGTGAAGCATGCAAATGACAGCACATTTGTATGTGTGTGTGTCTTGTTCATTGAAAAATGACAGCTTTTTGTCTTACCTGGTACATCTGTGTGAGTGTAGGTTGTGTACTAACACAAAAGCAATCAAGTTTTCTTGCAAAGAAAATTGATAGCCTTTTCTGCTTTTGGTGCTAAGGTAAATTTGCATTTCAGTCATCTTCTTTGCATATGTGTTGGTCAGCAAGAAGTTTTTATTACCTGAAGATTCAATAGGTTTCAAATACTGATAAGTTTCTAGTACATTTGGACTGGAGCAATGGTTTCTGAAACAATTAATAATCATGTTAAAAATTATTGATAAGAAGTTATTTCCTAAAATAGTTAATTGAAAAGATGAATTGTAACATGCTCGAGTAATTTTTTTTTAACTATAAATGGAATACAAATAACTGGATCTGTTACCCACAAATCATTGGACTAGTTAACTGCAACTGATAGAATAATAATTCTTTCCTGTGGCTAATGTGATTTCCATACATTATTTCCTGCAGAATGCTTACTAAAAATCCAACATATTGCTGCTTTTTATTAGCAGACAGATTACAATTACAAAAAACAGCATTTTTCTGCATGAAAAGTAATGACTAATACTAAAAACACATACATTTTCGGAGTGCTGATCTTTAGATCCGAATGCAGTTTTTTTGGAGACTCTATGCAGCATATAGGAAGTTTGTTTTGTTCTATACTGTTGTCAAAAATTACCTAACTGAAAAAAATATTCAGCAACTAACAAACTAAAGAGCCATAGTGAATCTTTGGAGATTCAACACACCTTATCGCGACAATGTTTAGAGGTTAATTTAAGTTAAAATGAAAGAGGTATGTAGTAATTTTAACGTTAATACTAGGGCAAACTACGGTTGCTTCTACTTTTCTAATAAATGTAGACTTACCGCTATTATGTCGAGAAAGTACTCCACTTATAATCTCGTCCTCAGTAAACAAAGAAGGGTAAGCAACGCCCGTAAGACATGATTTTGCGAAGAATCGTCTTTCAAAGTGCTTTTGGCAAACGAAAGCTATCAAAGTTGTTCTTGGAGCAATTCCTTCAAATCATTCCGGGTTCAGACACTAACCACTCGTTGCGTCGCTTCTCAAAGCCCAGTAATAGCGTCCTGTCGCGACCTTTTGTACACACAGTACTCGTAGTATCACCATAAATTACGTAAAATTACGAGAAACAATTGTAAACTCAATTCATTAGAAAGTGAAGTTATGCACAAGGTACCTAACAAGAAACAAACATAAAAACAAATATGGTCGACCGGAAGGAAATCCGGAATCGATCCTGTCATGTAAATTAAAAAAAAAGAAACGTCATATAACACTAAAACAAAATGGCGCTACGGATAGAATTCCGTTGTATGAAGATTGTCTGCCATGGATCACGGATGGATGGTGCAAAGAAAATAAACGAACACCCACAGACTTATTAGAGATACTACGTATCGAACACCAGTCACACACAGAAGTGAAGTGTACGAATTAAATTACTGGCACAGAACACAATATACCATTACTGGCTTATTACTGGGGATCACGGATCAGTGTTCACAACCTCAGATGAGGAAATTATCGTACCAGCAGCGTAGAATTGTCGTATTTGGTACAAAATAATAATTATCGTACTTGTCATTGTCAAAATAATATTTTTTTTTTTTTTTTATTACTAATTTAACATTCCACAGACTCGTGGTCCGTGCTCTTTTCATGGAATCTTCTCATTGTGATCTATTTTATTATAATTATTATATTAAGACTTACGACTACTTTTTACTCCTAATCTAAGGTGAGTTGCGCAACTCAATCAATTAAAAAATTTAAATATATATCTAAATAATATCTATTTATACTTATATATACTTAATTATACTCAAATATATATCTTAATAATATTATACTATATGTTAATAATTTATGTATGGACTATTTCATAAGATTTGGACAGTTAGTATACTCGTATTTGGCATAATATATGTTACGTCTGTTTTTTTTTTTTTTTTTTTTAGTTACACCAAGGTCGCTCCGCTTGATAGGGCCCTGAGCACCATTTTTTTATTGTATTCCATGACCACTTCATCTGTTGCTATGCTGGGAAGGGCAATGAGACGTCTAATTGCGTCGTCCTCCTTCAACTCCCGGTAGAAGTAGGTGCAGGATACCGTGTGTCTGGTAATGGCAACCACCGCGTGAGGGACACTATCATGGACAGGGTTCTTCCTTTCTGCTCCTCTGAGCACAACCACGTGATCGTACGTTAGTCCCTGTGCTTCGTGAATCGTCAGCAGTCTAGATTGTTCTCCGGTGCCGAACCCTTCCCTCCCATACGCTTCTTTCTCGTCTTGAGTAAAGGTAAGGAAGAGAGTATTTGGGTTGCCCCTTCGTAACACCGCCTCCGATGCCATTCTGCATGTCATGGACCTCAAAATAATGTTTGTAATGAACAACCCTGCGTTCCGTAAAACGATAAAAGTGATAATATCGCGAATCCGACCAAAGTCACAACATAACCTACTCATTCAATAGCCCTTATATTTTGTGACGATTTAATTTGGTCGGACTCGCGATATTATCGCTTTTATCGCAATTCGGAACGCACGGCAAATAAATCATACCACAGACATATAAAATATGTCTGTGTAAAACGTAATATTGATATTTTTGCATGTTCTTTATAGTTCATTAGTTGACTTGGTGTAAACTATAATTATTATTAGGTATTAGATGGAGCAAACATACAAAAAGTGATTTGTCCATTATTGTCAAAAACTGAAATTGATATCACATAAGCATAATTTATAACAATATAACACATACTGAAACCTGCCAGAAAATACAAACTTCGTTCAAAACAAGTTTTGTTACACCGCGTTTACACATTCGCGCGAATCGCGAGGCGAATAGCGAGGCGAATAACGAACTAGCTGTTTACACATGCGTGTTCGTTATTCGCCTAGCAATTCGCCTCGAGATTCGCGCGAAATAGCGCGTTTACACATTCGCGCGAATCGCGAGGCGAATAACGAACACGCATGTGTAAACAGTAAGTTCGCTATTCGCCTCGCCATTCGCCTCGCGATTCGTGAGTTCGCGTCGGTAGCGGTTTTTTGGACGCGAATCAAAGGGCACGAATGGCGAACACGAACTTACTGTTTACACATTCGCATGCATTTAGTTGACTGCTAGCGCCCGACCCAACCGAACGTGTAGACAAATTAGAGTGGAGTAAAGTGCGAATTTTAGAATTCCTAGAACTTTATTATACAGAAGAGCTCATTTGGAACCCAAAACATCGCAATCATAATTACACATAAAAAATATTTTACAAAAAATAAAAACCGACTTCAAAAACACTGAAAAGTTAAAAATAATATAAGAAATAGGTAGAGACAACATCACACTTCTATATTGAAGTCGGTGCCAAACGATATCTCCTCGAAAGTCTTAAAATTTGTCACCGACTTCAATATAGAAGTGTGATGTTGTCTGTACCTATTCTTATATTATTTTAAACTTTTCAGCGTTTTTGAAGTCGGTTTTTATTTTTTGTAAAATATTTTTTATTTTTAACTTTTTAGTGAATGAAATCTTTTTAGTAGAAACAAAAACCCTAATTTAATACCAGCTCATCAGTGAGCTGGTATTTCATTAGCGTTTCCATCGATTTTCATGGGATCCCATTATCAGAGAATACAAAAAGAATGTAGAAAATCAGTCCACAATTGGCGGCGTAATCGCATAACATACACACAAAAAAAACATTCGCATCGAATAGGCTAGTTGACCCTTTTTTAAAGTAGGGCTTAAAATGTTCATAATTGTTGTATTAGACCATAGCACATGAATATTATTTTTTTCGATGGCTAAAAAGTGCAAAAAATCTATTTTAAATTAAGATTTTCAATTTTGGACCGAAAACACGGTCAGCCATGATAGTCTGTTGATTATCTGTGGCATACGTCAAATGACGTCAGTCTTATAGTAAACAAAGCACCGAGGCGAAATAACCTCACAAAAACAATGCTTTCTATTAAATATTACAAAATATAGTAAAACTGTATATGGAACGGGACAATAGAAGAGGAATATAGAATTACCTCTTCAAAGACTCCAGGAAAGCTGTGGATTAGACGTACCCAGTGATATAGACATGCGAAATATTTGGTTAACACTCGCTTAAAGAAATCCTGTAACTACTTATCTACTGAAACTCGAATGTATTTTTGCAAAAATCACATTAATGTAAGTACTATAAATGAATAACTCAATCTGTGTAGGTACTTCAGTTTCAACTTAAACAAAATAGAAGTTTTTACGTTGTATGTAAAATCATTATTTAATTTTTATCTTTAAGTTAGAATGAATACTGACTTGTAATACAAACTATCCCAGTTTTATAATAATGAATATATTTATCTAAACAACTTTTACTTGAATTTACTGAGTACCTATCTAATTAAAAATTGCTTTGCTTTCAGAGGTTACTTAATGAGAACTATTTGTGTACTACCTTGTTCTCCTCTTGACAACGAGATTGATAAGGCAGTAAAAGTTATGCAACATAATACAAAGCAGTGCATGCTCAGCCACAACATCAAAATGTGACCCGTCAACTAGAACAACATTATGTCAACAAAATAACTCAAGTATTCATATACCAAAGCACCATAGAAGTAAATAGGTCCAGTTTGGTAAAACTGAAAGATGTTATATCTTCATTGATTAAACCGGCTGCCCACCACCAATCAACTGCAACATCTCCCAATAAATTGTCTGAAGTAAAGTGCTGCAAACCAACTATATCTGGCCAAACATTATTAAAAATTATTATTTCCATGTGAGGAAAATTATGATAATGACATTTCATATACCTTCACTAGTTGGATCATTACTTAAGTCTTCTTCATCAAGCTATCAAGTCGGACAACTGAAGACATATAAAAAGGAAAAATCACAATAACCAAAAATTTAATCTGGACAGTACTTTTATGTATGATAAGGCACAAATCAAGAATATACATAGGGATACCTAAAGAACTTTATTTAATAGTTGATATACATTATTTCTAAAGAAATAAAGCTCTTGAGAAAACTTATGAAGAAAAGAAGGAAGAAAGTCAGTGAACTTTCACCTTTTATTAGACCTTTTAACCAAAAGCACAATAAAAAAAGTTACTTCTAGTGTTTCACCATACGTATAAAAGGGTAATCATAGATTGCGAAGAAATGAAGTTCAAAAACCCAATGAAGTCATTTAACAAGCACTAACTTGGCCTGAGTATAAAAAAGTAACATGTAAAGATGACATAACAATTTTTTGTACTACATTAGACATTATGTTCTTCACTAAAAAAATGTTGCATGTTTATTTGACAATAATGACTTGCAAAGGTTTAAGTTGAATCAATTTTTTTTAATTTGAAATACATGTGTTTTATATCTCCGTTACACCTTAAAAGATTTATAATATTTTATAGGTTTGTTGTTCATATTTATCATTGTTACTCAAATATACACGGTGTTTCATAATAACCAATAAATAATTAATGCGTTATCTAAAACTAATTATTAAAATGTGTTTACACGTAATGTCATTCCACCCAAAATTTTCATATAGGTATATCATAGCATAAGAATAACTAATACAGTACTTGTATTATTAGTTATTCTTATGATCATAGTATCATCATCATGTCTATGATTTACATGAAAATTTTGGGTTGAATGATATTACGGGTAAACACAATTTAATAATTAGTTTTAGATAACGCATTGATTATTTATTGGTTATTATGAAACACCGTGTTGTATGTTCCAAAAGTACAAATAGGTTTGAATAGAGTTAGATCAAATTTATTAATTTGTCATATATTGCCTTAGGGTCGCAGGTAATAAAAGTCAAAATAATAGTAGTGATTTATTATGATACTTTTATATAATTTAGGAAAAATGTAGTATAGTTTCCAAAATGGCAGTATTTGATCAATAAGTTTTTGACATACAGATTGTTAGAACAAATACCTATTATAGCTAATATTGTCACCTTGTGAATGTTTTCAAAATGACTGCTAGCAACACAAAAGTATATAAGTTTTACTTTAGCACAAAACATCTGCATCTATACTTGAGTTAAGCATACTGTTCACAGTTTTCTGCTAGCAACACAAAGTATATAAGTTTTGCTTTAGCACAAAACATCTGCATATATACTTGAGTTAAGCATACTGTTCACAGTTTTCCATCTTTGATAATTAGCATTTTCTTCAGTAAAAGAGCTTGATAATTTTGTATTAATCTAATTTTATGGATACCGTTTGTTGAACTGACTATTACAGGGTATTAATCAGAAATGAAGAGGTCACATTTTGCAAATTTCAACCCAAATCTTCATCTTTCAACTTTTATCCACATTTCATTATAGGTGTCTGCAAGATTTCCCACCAAAAATCTTCCCAACGAAAGAACCATCATGTGTTATGCACTGGCTGACTTCATAGCACATGGAAGCTGTTATTCTTCATAACGAAGCTCGAACTAAAGAGCACTTCTGTATTGATGATTCGTGGTTTAGTTTTCTATGCACTTTATTCTTTCTTTATTGAAGAGGTTTTTAATTTTTTAAAGAAATATGTCACAATCTGTGTCTATGAATGTATATATATTTTTCCTCCCAGTAATTTTCTTCATGCTTGACAAATGAACAACTGCCAATCTTTCTCTTTTTATGTTCATTTACAAATTCTTGCAGTACTACACTGGTATTTGACACATGATCCTGATGTTTTCTTTTGAACATTTCTCTTGAAGTAAATACTTTTAGTGTTTATTTGACTTTTGAGAGATAGGATTCTATCCAATAGCATTCAACTGCTGTACAAAATCCTCACTGTGATGGTGCAACTACACCAAAAATGCATGTTTGCAACTCTCTTCTGCCGCGTGACAATCTTGAAAAGTACACTTGTAACCTGTTCTTCATTATAACAGTATTGAAACTGTACTTTTATTGCTTATAGCGATACACAAAGAATCTCCTGACCATCAATCTGTCGATTTTCGGAAGATTTGTACTATCTGCTCTCACAAATCCAACATCAATGGTTGATTTTGCTATTAATAAAAATAATTTACGATATTTACACATATAATAATGGAGATTTGGACGATTTTTTGCCAGTTTTAGGAAAGAATAGAGCAAATCGACGAGTTGTTGAATCAAATTTGACACTTCTTTGTTTACTATATGAGTGACGTCACGGCCCTGACCACAGGATATCAAAGCGTTTACGCCGTGAGAAAAAAAAGATTATTTCTAGCATTTTCAAATTAAAATTTTACAGTAATCCTTCATTGTTATTTATTAAAATCGGTATATTGTGGAACCTTATGCCAAATACTGTTAGAAATAAACAATATTTTAATAAATTTTGATATGAGTCAACTACCCTATTAAGAACCTCCTCCCTTATCATTATTTTCACGTCCTCCGTGTTCGTGTGCTAATATCAAAATGAATCACCCGCGAATGTGTGAACAGTAGTTCGCGGTGGCACTCGTATACGAATGTTTCGTCGAATGACGAGGCGAATAGCGAACACGAATGTGTAAACGCCACACGAATGTTTCGTCGAATGTTTCGTCGAATATTTCGTCGAATGTTTCGTCGAATGGCGAACACGCATGTGTAAATGCGACATTACATGTAAAATACCTACATACTAAAATCACAAACTGACTTACTACATCACCATCAATAAAGCTAGCTGTAGGTACTGCCGGTGTCTATAAGTCCTTGCAGATCAAAACCGTTAACTTTAACTGATATAGTGCATTTTTTAATACCCAATGCTGCTAACAGACCACAGGATATTGTTTTCTCACAAGTATTAGATTCTGATGTAGCAGCTGTAGCATATGATTTACATACTTTGGCGAAATGTCCCGATTTGCCACATTTGAGGAAAGTGCTGTTTGATGCTGGGTAAAACCTTCAAAGATGGTAGGGATTTCCGCAAAAAAAGCAGTCTTTAGCTATTAAGTTTAGGAGTGGGCGATACAAATCGTATACAGATACAATATCTATGTACCGGCACAATATCTAATATCTATATATCGCTCGGCGAACAAACTATATATTGGATATCGCACGACTTCACCGACCGGCCATAACCAAGTAATAAACAATACGCATATACCCAAAAAATCTATGATACTCGGAAATCTGACTAAAATCATAGATACGACTGAGCCACAGTTTAACAATATATACATGAGCGAGCGAGAAATATTGTTATGTTGGCAGAACGAATGAGCGTATCGTTTTTTTAGTTTGAACGTTATTAGCAACAAAATAAGGTTTAATCTAAAGTTAATTATTTGCAAAAAAGTATGGTATTACTTTGACTCAAGTGTTCTGAAACTATTTATTTATTACCTATAATCTTTCAATGAATGTCAAATTAGTTTTAGACCTTATGTTTTGCAACGTAAATTCTCAGTGTCGACGGTCGAATTTCATAGATATCATTCAAAACCGAAATATTTAAAAATATGTGTACGATGTGACATTGTGTGGTATATCTAGGTTTCAGAGTACCATAGATTCCGACCAATATATAGATATTGAAATATATAGTTTCAATATCTGATATTCAAAACCGATATATAGATACGGTACAATACAGCGAAAATCCGATATTACCCATGCCTATTAAGTTATTGTTTGGAAACTGTTTTCTATGCCCCATTACAGCTACGTGTGTTGAAGAAAAGCTTTCCGATTGTATGTGCAGACTCTAAAGAGCGAGCTTTATCATGAGCTTCATCGAGGGAGAGAGTAAGATTCTCTAAAAGACGTTGTGTCTAATATGAGATGAATTAAGCCCTGCTATAAAGGAGTCTCTTATAATATCTTTTTCATTTTGATCCGCAGTGACAGCTTTAAATATGCAATCTTTAGCTAATAGCTTTAAAGCTTGGACATATTCATCAATCGATTCATTAGATTGTTGACCGCGAGTTAATAATTTGTGTCTAGTAAAAATCTCACGTTTGGGCTTGATATATATTTTATCTAAGGTTGCTATTGCTGATTCGTAAGTTTCACATGCCGATATGTATTCATAGACTGCAGGAGCAATATGATTAGTTAAAAGTTTGAGTTTTACCGCATCTGAATATTCTGAATGTTCTAACTAGACCCCGCTATCCGAGGTGCAATTTGGTAGCTGTATTTTCTTAGAGATGGGTAAAAATGATTTTGAAATATAACTATATCAATACTTTTTCTCTACCGTAATGAAGTCTTAGACAAAAATTTAACATGTTTATTTCGTTACAACTGAAATTATTAAAATGAATAGGTATAAGTATATCACAGGGCGCGTTGGTAGTGGTAGTCGCAGTTGGTAGTGGTAGTCGCAGTTTATGATAACTGTTAAAGACATGATTTTTACAATTCGTAATGATGTTTTAACTTATCATAAACTCACTATGGGAGTTTAGTGCAATTATGTACATACATACTTACCTATATTTCTAGTAGGTACAGGAGTGCGTTCAGAGCCTCGAAGTGTAGTTGTCCGGTTGTTTTTTAACTGCATTGCAGCAACAAAATTTTTTATCTTCCTCACATGAATTTTCATTTCTCTCTCTTTCTATCAGATGACATTTTTACACTGTGGCCCCCAATATCATACAATCACGTAGGAGTATTTCAGTAATAAGAGTCAGAGCGTTTTACAATCATCAAATTCGATGGTTGTTTGGTTGTAACTCGCTCTGACACTCTCAGCGGCCGTACCGCCCAACTCATAGCGATCACTCGCTATCGCTTTCGTGACATTAGAACAATAGCTCAAATGTCAACTGTGACATTGAAAGTATTGTTCTAATGTCACCCGATCTTGAACGGCGGCACGCTCCAAGGCATTGAACGGGGTTAGAGCGAAAAGTTGTACTTCGCGCGAAGGCTCTGAACGCGCTCCAGTTCATAGCTCATTTTTAACTATGAAAAACTCTTGGTTATCGAAAGTTGAACCTAGCAAAACGCGGGAAATTGAAAAAAATTGGGGAAGACAATACTAATTATATTAGGAAACAAACGAGCCAAGTGCGAGTCGGACTCGCCCATGAAGGGGTCCGTACGATTTTTTTTCGGTAAATAAATAGTGACAAAATGTGTACGTATTACAAAATAACTTATACTAAAAATAAATAATTTTGACACCAACAACTTTTACCACGAGCTAAGTAAACTTATAAAAAATGTAGGTAGGTACACAGATTTATGACGTATTAAAAAAACTACTTACCTACTAGATCTCGTTCAAACCAATTGTCGGTGGATGTTTACATGGTAATGTACATCATATATTTTTTTAGTTTTATCATTCTCTTATTTTTGAAGTTTCAGGGGTGGGGTGGGGGGGACACACATTTTACCACTTTGTAAGTATCTCTCGCGCAAACTATTCAGTTTAGAAAAAAATAATATTAGAAACCTAGATATTATTTTTGACGACCTATCTCAAAATGAAAAAAAAAATTTGAGTTTCAGTTCTAAGTATGGGAAACCGGAACCCCCAGAATTTATTGTTTTTTTTTTCTATTTTTGTGTGAAAATCTTAATGCGGTTCACAGAATACACTACTTACCGAGTTTCAACAGTATAGTTCTTATAGTTTCGGAGAAAAGTGGCTGTGACATACGGACGGACAGACAGACAGACATGACGAATCTATAAGGGTTCCGTTTTTTGCCATTTGGCTACGGAACCCTAAAAACGGAGTTGATACTTTTTATTAAATATTAATGTTTAGTTCCAACGAACTTCCAACAATAAACCCTATTTGGATTTAATGAAAATTAAAATTACTTAATTTCTGTTACCTATATTTCGATAGAAATTATGAAAAAAAATTCTGAAATAAGTACTGAAAATTAAGTCTTAAATCAATTGGCAGGTACCTAAATATAGTTGTTAAGAATCAAAATGCATTTAAAAAAAAATTTCAACACTTGCTCGTAAAGTGGATCTAATTTTACCGGTTTTAGATACATAAAGCAGCTCATAAAACACGCCTGTAGTATGTATTATAGTAGCCAAGGCACGCATCACAGAGTCCAGCAATGCTGCACTTGCCGGCCACGCCAGTAATGTTCTATATTTTTTAAAAGCTAGAAGTAATATAAAAGACATCAACGAAGTATGTACATGATTTTTCCAACGATTATTTTCATACCATTATTTAGTTTGTCGACAAATTAACAATGATTTGTGTTATTTAATCCAAAAATTCAGTTTACCGGGTATTTTTCGTAAAATTATTTTGTTTGTGTTGAGCAAAGAGTTTATTTAAAGTCGAGGTTGACAATTACATTCCGATAATCTAGAACCTTTCATTAATGGTTAAAACTGAAAAAATAAAGTTAAAACCATGGTAAAAACTGAATTGTTATTTAGCGTGCTTCATAACTACAAACTTTTCTCGGTAACCTAAATAAAAACTTTATAAAAACTACATCAATAAAATGTGGAATATTATACGTCGTCAAAACAAACTCGAAGCTTAGCAACTCAAATAGTAACGCCATGGGCTTTATCGATTTCACAACATGGCTCAACTGTAGCGTCTCCTGCTAAGTATTTTTAGTCATGTGTATATTCGATTAAAATGGAAAACCTTTTGTCAAAAAACATATTTAATGATGAGGATTTGTCTATACTTTCGCCGGACTATTGCCCACCTGACGTGACTCTGCGAATGCAAGAGCGAAGGACCATGGTAAGTACGTATTGACACATTACTTTATAGCTTTCTAAATTCTTTGAATAAATTTAATTCTAGGTCAATATATAATTATAGATACTTACAATAATATAATATAACGAATTAATATAAATAAGCATTGAACATAGTAGATATCTACCTACCAAGCACAAAAAAATACGAATTCCGGTTAAACCCGTTTGATTTTTTAAAATTATGTAGATAAAGATTATGTTAACATCTCGATGATGGATTTTATTGTTTGTGCCCTTTAACTAGCTTTCGCTCTCAGTTTTGCCCGCTTATATTTTCTCTTCTTCCTCTAGGAATGCAGTACTTTATTACAATAAAAAGTATCCCAATAAGGCTATTAAGGAAATAATATACAGGTGACAGGAAAAGTCGACGTATTTCTTGAAAGGGGTTATAGTACAGGACATAAGCAACAAAAAAAGCCCAATTAACCAGGGGTCAAACACAGTTGGTTATCGAGCTACGACGGTTTGAGATTTTTTCCGACCTGTTACCCAAAAATTTTTTTTAAAAACTTACATAATTTTGGAAATAAGAGGTCTTTATTTACAATTAAGTCGATTAATTTTTAAAATTGTCTAAGGCTATGGTTTATTTAGATAATTTCCATGCAATTTAAAAGAAATCATGGCAGTACGTCATTATCCAGCCTTTTTGGTTGAACTGATTAAAGCAGAACGAAGTTTGCAATCCTTTTTGGATAGCAAACCTCTTTGCTATCCAAAAAGCTGTAACCTCGTTGGATTGACCTAACCACAGAGGTTGCATAGGTTTTGGACGTTTTGGAACATGATTGATTAGGATTACGAATGTTTCGACGACATCATTCATTTGTTTTCCTGATTAAAATTGTTTGTTAAGTTTGAAACTACTTTTGAGATTACGGACAAACTTTTGATAAGAAATAAACCGATACGCTATTTTGAAATGGCTGCTTTCGAAAACGAAGAAGACGCAGATATTTTGTTTTATTATGGTTTTTGTAACGGTAATGCCGCTGAAGCACAAAGGGAGTACCAAATCAGATTTCCTGATCGCCGTTTGCCTCACGTGAGCGTGTTTGGTGCATCCTATGAGCGCCTTCGAGAAACGGGCTCAGTTCAACGACGACAACGCGATCTTGGTAGACAGCTCGTTGGTAATGTTGGTGTTGACGAGGACGATGATGAAATTATTCGGAGTTTCAGAGCAGATCCTACTGTGTCCACAAGGCAAGTGGCAAGAATACATAGCATATAACAATAGAGAGCCTGGTTTGCCGCATCGCGTACAGCACAACTGTATCCATTCCATTACACACCAGTTCCAAGCCATTGAAGAAGGTGATCCGGTGAGAAGAATTGATGTTTGCAGATTTTTAATCAATGCTGAGATTGAAGATCCAGATTATCTAAAGAAAATCCTGTGGACCGACAAATCTACGTTCGATCGCGATGGCATCACAAACTACCACAATATTCTTTTTTGGGCCCCTAAAGGTCAAAACCCAAGAAAAAGAAAAGAAAGGGCTCACCAGAGAAGATTCTCACTAAATGTGTGGATGGGGATTGTACACGATAATTTAATTGGACCTTTCTTCCTGCCCCAAAACCTGAATGGCATAACATACGAAATTTTTTTAAGAGAGGAAGTGAACACGCTTTTGGAAGATGTTCCGCTAGCTATAAGAAGAAATATGGTAGGTATACCAGCATGATGGGTGCCCAGCTCATTACCGTGGTGTACGATAGTGGCTGGATGAAAATTATCCACTAAGATGGATCGGATGATTTGACGCCCTGTGACTATTATCTTTGGGGTCACATGAAAGATCTAGTCTACTCCACACCTGCGACTTCTATTGAAGAATTGAAGGCGAGGATCGTATCAGCTGCTGAAGTCATTAAGACATCACTTTCAACGCGTGTGACAGTGAGTGAGGTACGCCGTAGGCTGCGTGCGTGCATACGTAACAATGGCAGGCAATTTGAACAGGACTTATCAACGTTTTTATTTATGTTGGTTTGTTGTTTAGTATTTTTCAGTCTTTTTTTTGACAACAATTTTAATTTAAATTAACTGTCCATTTTTCAGCTTTCCGCAAATAATCAATTTGTCATTGTAAATGGTGTGGTTTTTAAAAAAAAAAATTTTTGGTAACAAGTCCGAAAAAATCTCAAAAATTTTAAAACCGTCGTAGCTCGATAACCAACTGGTTTTGACCCCTAGTTAAATGGGCTTTTTTTGTTGCTTATGACCTGGGGCCCAATTCAGCTAATAAGTTACAGCCGAATCGAAACTGAACCGTTGCGGTCGACCAATCGGAGCGCTTATATCGCTATTCAACTGTTCGATGACGTGATAATGTAGCGTTCTGATTGGTCGATCGCAACGGTTCAGTTTCGATTCGGCTGTAACTTATTAGCAGAATTGGGCCCCTGTACTATAACCCCTTTCAAGGAATACGTCGACTTTTCCTGTCATACAGGTGTATACAGGTAGACAGAAAGCCTGTTTAAACGGTTTGTAACGTTATGTGAAAACATAAACAAACATAAAGCGTTATGTGAAAACATGATTCGGGTAGAATTGACGTTTTACTTTTTTCTTATTATTACCACAAAAACAATGTATCAATGTCGTACTTCTAACTTTAAAAATAAAAAAGACTTTTCAAGAGCCATTTTAAATAGATGTAACGCTATAAAAGGGCCCTGCTGATCTTCCTGTGTTTACGTCAAGTGTTTGGATAAGTACCTAAGATGTCCACGGTTAGGAACTTGGTCTAATCTCCGCAACACTGGGCCAGAGCGGGATGGTGGTGATGGCCAGATAATAGGGCAGAGTGCATGTCGAGCAGGTGTTGCCTTGGGCTCCCTAAGATGTTCAGTCTGTCCGTTCAGACATGTTATTTTATATTACTTTGTTATATATTTTTATTATGTCCTATTTCGTTAAATTTATTTATTCCTTATTTAGAATTAATAGTGTTGGTGGTCAAGTCACCACGTTGACCTTGAGATTATTGATTACAGAATTTCACTACGGATAAAAAATATTGTTTTATTAGTTTTTGGTTCCTTCTTTTATCGCGCCGTTTCCTCGGGGTCATACTAGTTTATCATACCAGTATGACCACGAGGATATAGATGTCCTCGTGGTCATACTGTAACGTCATGTTTTACGAAATAGGTTTTCCTTCCTCCTGTAGATATAAATACTTTTTTGCGTGTTGACATAATAATTTTACAGAATAGTCAGAGAAGTAAATAAGTTACTTGACAGCATATAAAATAATATTTTTAAATATTGATTCAAAAATAATTATTTTAATTATGGATGAACTAGTTTTTATGGGTTGGGTTTTATGGGTATGAACTAGAACTATGGGTAAAAAAATGACTGTTAATCACACCACACCGGTGTGGTAAATTGGTGTGACTACGGGTCGGTTGCGAATTTTTTATCTACTTTCATTACACAAAATAAAATATAATCCCCAACTCAACTTTTACTTATAATTAAATACGAAGTTCTGTCTAATTCCTTCTAGCTCTTTATATTTATTTTTGATAGTCCGGCATTTGTTTTCCTAACAGGATGTGCAAAAACGATAGTATGACCACGAGGACATGTATATCCTCGTGGTCATACTGGTATGACAAACTAGTATGACCACGAGGAAACGGCGTTTTGTCGCTAATGTTGGGGACGTTTACGTTTTAACAAATGATGCGACTAATGAACTTGTGGATCTCATAGTGAAAGTGTTCTAAAATATTAAAGTTTAGCCAATTTATAAGAAAAATAATTTAAAAAAATAAAGCATTTTTATTTTACAAAGCAAGATGTTTAAAGTCTTACTTACCAGTGCTGGTTATCGAACCTGTGAAATGTTAAAAATGTTTCAATTTGACCATCGAATTACCTTAGCCTACCATACCTACCTATACCTACCTGACATTTTGAGCTTTTTGGGCCTGGAGCATGTACCTTGCAGTTCATTGAATACGCAAACTTAAGTCGAGATTCGCCAGAAAGTTAATTTTAATGTTACGAAAATTTATTCATAATTTATTCAGTCACACAATTTATTGTTTTTCAGTTTAAACATATCCATAATAACAATATATGGAAGACCGCTAATTTTAACAGGTAGGTAATTTTTTAACCACATGACCTATGGTTTTTTTGCTAGCGTCAAACTGCAAAGAGTTATTACTGATTGTGGCTTGGCTACTATAGTACTATTATCTATTCTGTGCTACTATCCTTTCATTATTCTTTCATCGCATGAATGTAGAGGAATATACAATGATTACAATTTCCAAGTAGGTGTGAGATGCAATACTGTTAGCTATTTTTCAGCTTAGAAAAAAAGCTCGAGTTAGGAAATGAGTGAGGTTTTTGTTCATCTAATCTTTTGTATTTAACGCTAAGTTCATGTAGATACCTAGGTATTTTAATTTATTTGAACGTTTGGTAAAAGCGTTTGGTAACGTTTATTTAATTTATCCTTTTGTTTATCATTAGTTACTGGTACAGATATAATGTTAATGATTCATTCATATCATCAAGTTTATTATTGTTTTTCGATACTTAGTTGTTTTCATAAGCATAGCATACTAATGGATGTGACAACCTTACATAGCTATACATACACTTATGGATGCTTTTCAGAAAATCTATAAGACGACCAAAAGGTGAATATAATATAAATAGTGAAATATTGAAAATCCGTAATAGTTTTCAAAACACAAATTATAAAAATAGATTGCTGTTGAAAGGATATGGAAAACGTGAAATAAAAAATCATCTTGTTCAAAATAGTGACACAGATTTGTTACTTAGTGATTTGAAAATTTTTCAAGATGATACAGAAGAGTGCATACAACTTATGCAAGATGATATTGACAAGTTAATTATAAAGAATGATAATGAATTCAAAATAAATTATAAGCTCATTTTAGAGAAAAATATAAAAGAGAACAAGAAATCTGAAACAAAGATTCATTCACCCATTGAGAAAATAAACACAACAGATGCGTTTGATGAAAATCAAGAGCACTTAATAAGAGTCGAATGTAGATATGAAAGAACGTCGGCAAGAATAGAAAATAGCGTCGACGATAAAGCAATCCAAGAGGACGATAGCATTGAAGAAAAGTCTAACAATGTCTGTATATTGAACCCACAAGCTAATGATTTAAAAACAGTATTAATAATGATGGCTTTATCAAAACCTATTGATAGCGACGAGAAAACATCATCTCCGCGGTCTAACAATACTACTGCTCGACTGGAAAGTACAAATGTACCCGATTGTAATCTAGCAGTGCCTGCAAATATTGATAATTTCGCAAATGCTTTAAGCGTTATTCCATTAAATTTCGAAATGAATAAAAGGCAAACAGATATTGCTCAAAAATTTGTCAAAAAATGGAAAGTGTACGTTACAAACAGAAAGAAAAGTCTTGACAATCAACGACCCATCGCCCTTATGAATTTCTTTGATAAATTGGCGAAAAAAAAGAACAACGTAAAGAACACTGTTGATTGTATAAACAAAGCGAAACTACTTGCTCAAGATTACAACACATATCAACATAGGTAAGATAATGTTTAAATAGATGAGCCAATAAATTATTACCTAATAACATAAGTATAGATAATAGAAAAGAAGTAAAGAGAAACATTAAATTGTTATTATTCCTTTCCCTTTCTTGATTTTTATACATAAGAAACAATGCAGAATACGTATTTAAAGATTACGAAAAACTGCTTATTGGTGTTAAAATTTAATGAAAATGAATGTGAATTACCTACATCATATGCAGATTTTTCGTACACATGTCAATAGTGTTAGACGATATGACAAGTTTATTTAAGTACAAAAATTCTCTCGTTACAAACTACATTAATCAAATCAAATCAAATTATTTATTTCGGACTAAATCCATATTTTGTTAGTAACATTGTGACTTAAAACTAGTGTTAGTATTGGCTAAAATTAAAATCAAACTATTAACATTTTCCATTATACAATATGAAGCGAAATCCACCTCCATATAAGGGGGCTGTCCCACCTGTCTGAAAAAACATTCAGGATGCTGTTGGACGAGGAGCGCAGACGCGTCAGCATGGAAGCACAACGTTTCCGTATTATTGCGGCGAACCAGTCGACCTGCGCCTCCGCGAACATGCCCGATGCGCTACAACGCCACGGCAATCCCAAAAGCACCCTGAACGCATTATTATATTGGACACGCAGATCGCTGTATGCCCTTTGCGTAAACTTAGTCCACAGGCTGCACGTGTAAAATGACTGGCAGTAAGCTTTGAAGAGCATAATTTTAACAGCGTCAGTACAGCGTGCAAACCTGCGAGCCAGCATATTGCAGCGGACAGCCAACGACCTGCGTTCCCTATTGATGTCCACGTTGTCCTTCAAGTCATCGGTGACCCAGTGGCCCAAGTACTTAAACCTCTGAACCCGACCTAGAGGAGATCCGCAAAGCGAGAGTTCTGGAAGATGTTTGTATGTAACAGCACTTGATTTAAAAACCATCCATTCACTCCTTCTGCTATTATACTTGAGCCCATGTGTCACCGCATATCCTTCGCAGACTTTAAGGAGTTTCCTCATCGCGCCAACAGATGGGCTCAACAGCACCATATCATCAGCGTAGCTAATATTGTTTACACACACACCATCTACGTGACACCCCGTTTTGGTGCTATTGAGCTCCTCTATCAATTTGTTGATGTACAGGTTGAACAAGTGAGGGGAACTCAGCACACCCTGCCTTACCCCACATTCAAGCCCATAAACATCAGAATATGTGCCCGCCCACTTCACTCTATTTTTTTGATTACTGTACCAATATCTCAAAAGTGATATAATATTAGCTGGGACAGTTGTATCGTGAGCAAGCTTATGCCAGAGCAAGTCATAATTTACTAAGTCGAATGCCTTCGATAAGTCCAGAAAACAAGCTATTATTGGGGTCTTTCTGTCTGTGTAATATTGGACAGTCTGCTTGAGACAAAGGATAGCACTTTCTGTGGATAAATTCGGCCTGAAGCCAAATTGGCTATCCTCTAGAACAATGTGTTCTGCAAGGATTTTATCAAGCAGACTATCCAATACTTTTGCAGTCACAGTCGCCAGCGAGATGGGTCTATAGTTGGAAACATCGGAGGCATCCCCTGTTTTATTTTTTATAATTGGCACAACAATCGTCTCAGTAAGTTCCGCAGGTAGGTAACTGTGACTTAAACACAGACTAAAAAACATAGCAAGTACCCTTGGTAAGTGTACTCCTGAATATTTAAGATGTTCGACGCTGAGGCCGTCGTGACCGGGGGACTTTCCCCTGACCATATTTTGTATGGTTTTCGCGACTTGCTTAGCAGAGAACTGAACAATTTGAGTCCCAGTCACGGTGGCCCCAGCCTCGCTGTTCACTGTACTATCAACGTCCGACAAAGGTGAGCTTACTTTAAAATACTTTAAGAAAGCATTTGCAATTCCCGCGGGTTCCGTCACACCCGCAACGCTCAGCGGTACTCCCGATTTATGTTTTAATTTATTTGTTAAATTCCAAAATTTTGAAAATTCTTTTCTTTTATGACATGCTAGTTGGATTACTTGCCATCAGTACAATTGAGTACGTGTACGAGTGTTGTAATGTTAAGTCAGGACAATTACCTAATATGACTAGGGCTTGTAGAACCAGTTTCTTCCAGCCCCCCTAGCACGTCCATCAAAACACGATATGATAAAGCAATCTATCATGGCGAACTGTCAAAATACGACGAAAACCTATTGTATTTTGACAGTTCACCACGATAAACTGCTTTATCATATCGTGGTTTGGTGGACGTGCTAGGGGGGCATGTTCTTTATTTTTTATACCTGGGTAAAAAACGGATTAGGAATCGGGTAACCGGTTCTTCCCGGTTCTGTGTGAATTTTTAAAAAACTTATTTGATTAAATAAGAGTTACATGCCAACTTTTGCCAGTTTAAATTTTTTGGCATTGGCAAACACATGTTTTGTGTAAGACTTCTACTTAGGTAAAAAACTTTTTCTTTTTTTGACATGCCTCTATCGCCTGTCTCTTCAAACCGGTGTAGTACTCAAATGTTGGAAGCTTGCAAATATTCAGCCGATACCCAAGAAGGGTAGTCGCGCCGATTCTGTCAACTACCGCCCCATTGCAATAACCCCTATCCTTTGTAAAGTAATGGAGTGCATATTAAACAAATACCTGCTTGCGTACCTGGAATGCAATGACGTCCTAAGCAATCAGCAATACGGCTTCCGCCAGGGCCGATCTACTGGAGATCTTCTTGTGTATGCCACCCACGTTTTAGGCGAGGCCTTCGAGAAGCACGGCGAAGCACTTGCTGTTTCACTCGACATGTCAGAAGGCAGTTTTGACAGAGTCTGGCATGATGGCCTTATTGCTAAGCTTCCTTTATATGGGATTAATACTGTTCTGTACGCATGGGTTTCAGATTTCTTGAGAGAACGGTCACTTCTTGTAGTTGTTGATGGCTGCACGTCTGATCAATTGGCCGTAAACGGGGTAACTCAGGGATCTTTCCTTTTTGCAACGTTGTTACTGCTACATATTAATAATCTGTTAAAACCCGCAATCCTTGGATACACGGATGACAGCACCATTGTTGAGAAATTCTTATCCAGCGCAAGAACTACCAAACCGGATATTGACCACCAGAGAGAAAGCAATAGTCCTGCGTACAAAGACTTTCCAAAAAAATTTTAAGACTTTCTAGGAGATCATCGTTTAGAACCGATTTCAATATAGAAATGTGATGTTGTCTGCACCTATTCTTTTATTATTTTTAACCTTTCAATGTTTTTGAAGTCGGTTTTATTTTTGGTAAAAAAAATATTTTTATCTTTTTAGTAAATCTTTTTGGTGAATTTATTAGTTAAATTTAAAAGAACTTAATTGGTAATACAAGCATTGTATTTAAAAAAACTAACCTCTAACTCCTTAAAGTTAAGGATTCTTCCATCATCAGCTCGCTTCATGACTACCAGACGCAAATACGTGAATAGTTTCGGAAAAAACATAAAACACCTTAGACGTACCTATAACATTTAAGGGTTTCCCTCGATTTTCATGGGATCCCATCATCAGATCCTGACTTTGGTGATAATGGGACCAACCTCGGGTATTCTCTTTCCAATAAAAAAGAATTATCAAAATCGGACTACTCTGTAAAAAGTTATGCGTGGTCATACATAAAAAAATATACGCGTCGAATTGAAAACCTCCTCCTTTTTCGAAGTCGGTGGAAAATAAGTCTGATTGGGGTGACAAAAATCTAGTTACGTTCAATTCTTCAAAGACCCAGGCGTTACCGGAATGCACCTGTTGAAATAGCCGACCACCTCGAACTCCTTGCTATACAACTTTAATCTAAACTGAGCTTCGGAGGATACATAGGGTCCAGGGCCAAGACCGATTCTATAAAATTGGGTATACCTTCAAAGGTCTGCAAATTTTTTACCTCACGGCACTTATTGAGCCTCTGTGCGGATCAGGTTCGTTCCTGTATGGAGTAGTGCTTCCATCTGTGGTACGGATATAAGCTCGAAGCTTTGGACTCCATAGACATGCGCGCTAGAAATTGATCGGTGATGAATCGCTTGTATCCAACAAGTTTCAGAGCCTCGAACATTGCCGTCTAGTCGCAAGTTTTTCTGTATTCTGTTGTACTGAGGAATTGCAAAGCTTGATACCACCAGCACCATTACACCATAGAACAACGTGACGTAGTGAGGATTTCCATCCATATGTAGTCGACATTTCACCTACTCGTACCAAACGTTTTGTTTCCTCGTTTATCATAGGAACTGCAAAGCTATGGAATGATCTTTTTGCGTCCGTCCAACTAAATATAATTCAGGGGCTTTCAAGGCAAGAATGAATAGGCACTATTTGAGTTTGCGTGCCCCACCCTAGACCACATCTTCGCTATCCATCAGGCAAGACTGTGGTCAAACGCGCTCAAATCTAAAGTAAGACTTAAAGTTCAGACTTAAAAATGTCTTATCTCTAATAATTAAAGAATGAGAAGATAACATAATCCGGGACGGTTTTTTGGACCGTGACAAGGTAGGTGCTAGTGAATTGCGTGCATCACGAGTTGGCAACGTTGCATTTTGTAGGAATAATGCGCACATACAAATAAAGAATTATAAATGTTAATTTTTTGAATTTTAAGAAACGAATAAAACCACGTACAATTTTTTTGAAGAACCGGGAGAACCGCGTCTCTTCAGAACCGGTTCTCTTCAGACACTCAAAGAACCAGGATATTCCGGGAATTTTGAGAACCGGGATTCCCGGGTGCATGTCCTAAATATGACGGAATTCTATCTAGAGTATATTATGACATATTATGCACATAACATTTAACTAGCTATAGGTATTTAAATAACCTAGAAAGCAAATAATCTCAAAATTAAACAAGTACCTATTCTTCTAGATTATGATTACTGTGGATATATAATTATAATATAAGTAATAAAAATAAAATAATATGATTTATAATTATATGGATTACAGGTACAGAGTCCAAAAACATATTATCGCAATACAGAAAGCTAAACTAGAAGAACAAACTAAACTAATAGAGCAACTCAAATATAATAGAATAATTGAAGCATCGCGACAATCTGTCGACGCCATGAAAGATGAGGTTCGAAGAACATATTATGAAATAGACAGACAACTAAAGCCAAAAATAAAGTGTTTGACTAATGAACTAAAATTGCAGGAGATTGAAGGTGACAACAAACTCTGTATTTTCATATTTTCCATACATTTTAGTTATGCATAAGTATAACGGCGGCTGAAAGGTATAAAACATACTTAGTAATTTTTCAGAACCATCTCTTATTTTGCATTGTTTGAAAGTTCCAAGGTTTTTACAAAGAATGGAGAAGAGAGCCCGGGAACGTGAAGAAAAACATGCAATTATTAGGGAACGAAGAAGACAAATGGAAGAAGAAAGGATGCGCCTTAAGCAACAGGTAAATCTTAAATTTAACCCTTTCTTGGGTTGGACATTAAGCAAACTTGATAGTTATTAATCTCAACATTCTCACCTGATAACGTCGAAGTTCGAAGGTTAAATATGTGAACTGTATGTTTTAATCACACTTTAGTCATTCTTATATTGATATTGTTTATTTCGGGTTGTTTTAGGCAGAATTGGCAAAAGCAGAAATGGATAAAGAAGAAAAACTGAAACGAATAAAAGAGCTACGAGAAAAAAGAAAGCGAGAGAAAATAGAGAATATAAGAAGAAAACAATATGCTGCTAGATTAAGGGGTTTGATCGTGATGGCAGATTTACATTATGAGAAGTCATTGATGTCAAGGTTTGGCATAAAACCATTCAAAATGTTGTTGGATATAAAACGTGATAACAATGAGAAGGCAAAAGTTCACTATGCCTTCCAACTCAAAAAGAATGTATTTTTAAATTGGATGTGGTATACAGAAGACACTTGGTTTGAAAGGAATTACGTAGCTGACGAATTTCATAGAAAGAAATTATTGCGAAAAGGATTTAACTCGTTTATAATGGTGAACATTTTATTTATTGTTGCAAATTATAAAAAGAAAATTACAAAGCGATATGTCATGTTTCCTTGAATGTTATTTATGATATACTGAAATAATATTAATTTGAAAGCTATAAATAAATTATCTCATAGGTGTATATATAAGTATCAGCTATACCTACGAATATTTTAACCTTCCACTTAATTACGTGAGTATGGTTTTTCCAGAATGCTCGCAACTACACATTAAAGAAACAAGTTGCTGAAGATTATTACGATTTATATGTGACACAACTAGTATTCAGAAAATTTCGTGAAGCGATATGCATAGTCAGGCAGGAAAACGAAATGAAATTACAGAAGGCGCAAATATATTGCAATAGGTAGGTAAACATTTTGAACCAGTAACTCTCCTACTTACTGGCATATGAAGCCACATCATCATCATCATCATCATTTTAGCCAAGAGACGCCCACTGTTGGACATAGGCCTCCCCAAGGATCTCCATACCGATCGGTCCTGCGCCTCCCGCATCCAGCAGCTTCCTGCGACCTTCACCAGATCGTCGGTTCACCTTGTGGGGGCCTTCTAACACTGCGTCTCCCTGAACGCGGCCGCCACTCGAAGACCTTTCCGCCCCAATGGCCGTCAGTCCTACGAGCGATGTGTCCTGCCCACTGCCACTTAAGGTTTGCAATTCTTGGGCTATGTCGGTAACTCTAGTTCTTCTACGGATTTCATCATTTCTGATGTGATCACGTAGAGAAACCCCGAGCATAGCCCTCTCCATTGCCCTTTGAGTGACTTTGAGCCTTCTTATGAGACCCATTGTAAGCGGCCACGTCTCAGTTCCGTACGTCATCACTGGCAACACGCACGAATTGAAGACTTTCGTCTTGAGACACAGGTATTCTAATATAGAAGATCCGTCCGTACCCACCTAAGCTACTTACAGTGAGTGAGTCTCTATAAGATCATACCTGGGTCCTATAGATTTATCGTCATTTCCTTCTAATGCCAATTTGGTATATAAATGCCAAATAGTGTGAGATGATTAGGCGGTAGAGGACGGTCCTATGCAGCCCACCTATCATAACATAACCGCTCTAGGTGTGGCTGCGCGCTTTGAACAACTTTGAGAAAGAAGTCAACAAAAGGCCGTGGACAACAGCTGGACTGGGCAGTGTATGGAAAATTATATCGAGTCTGAACGTGGCCTAATCCACACTGTGTGAAGATGAAAGAATTTAATCAGTGCGTCCTACCCGTCTTGATATACAAAATACAAATTTAAAGTTGCTCAGCAAGCCACGGGACGAGTTATTTGGTCTGTCTGTGGATCGAATTCGAAACTAAGTGATCCAACACAGGGCTGAAGTAATCGACATAGCTCGCCGGATAAGCAGGCTGAAGTGTTAATGTGGGTTGGTCACATTAACCGCAGTACGAGTTCTTGGGTGGAGGGGGATTTATCGGCAAACATAGTGTTGGACGCCCTCCAACTAGGTATAGCAACGATCTTCACAAGGTCGATGGCACTAGCTGGATGTGAGTCATGTGAGTTCTCGTCTATTTGGATAGGTTTATATCTATATCCAGCAGTGGCCATAAGGCGCATAACACATTGCACCGGACACCGCTCCGGTGTGCGGTGCTGAGGTTTTTAATTTTGACTGAAGAATCTTAATTTGTATACAAAAACCGCAGGGTATAACACACTCACACCGCATACCCGTGCGGTTGTGCGGCGCGCGCGTCGGCACCGCACTCCCGGACGGTGATGCGGTGCGGTCCGCGGGGTATGCCACACTGTGCCGCAGTATCGTACGGATTTTTGCGTAGAAAGGACGTGCATACGCGTAATAGATCTCGATATAGATAATGCGGCGATGCGGGGCGGCGTGCACCGTAGCTCCGGACGGTGATACGGAGCAAACCGTACGGTGGCACGGTTCCGTGCCGCCGCAGCCGCATGCGGTTTTCGTCCCTTCGTACACCGCAGCTGGATGCGGCGGCAATGTGTTAAGCGCCTAAAAGGTAATAATACTAGTGAAGAATTGTTCCTCTAATTAGGTGAAATTTTATTATTACAGTTGCATATTGTACAAGATTTTGACCTGTTGGAGAACGTTACCCGCTCTAAACGCGTTGAAGAGAGAGCAAGAAGCCCGAAAGGCCAGATGGAGAGAAAAAGTATTAATAGTAGTACCTGACTACACTCCACCGGATGACTGAAATCATGAAATGTCATCAAATACCTGTAAACAAAATTGTTAATGAATTAAGTGCAGTAAATATTTTGTGAGAATAAATATTGGTGAGCTTTAAATCTCAACTTTATACTGCAGCTAGGTACTTACATGAATAAATTGATTAGGTATTTATCTTAATTTTAGGTATTTGTAAAAGTTAGGAATTAAAGGGGAATGTTTTATGAGGTATGTTTCAATATTATTAATAACAAGCTTTTATTTAACGAAGAATGTTTGTATGTTCGCGTAAAATCTTTCAACTGAATCAGTTATTCTCAACCGATTGAGATAAAATTTTGCGTACACGTTTACATTGGATGAATAAAATTAGCTAAGTGATTTTGTTCTAAATTCAATAAATCGGACGGTTCACGTTGGCGGACTAAGTTAATTTTAAGCACTCCCATAATATGGGTATCAAATGAAAGGGTTTGCTGAGAAGAATACAAATCATCGATTAGTAAAAAAATTGCAAAATACATTTTATATCCACAAGTATAGCCGCCAATATAACGAGCGACATAAGAGATGTCCAAAGGTCAAACAGTATAGCTTGCCATGGCGTCTACTATACATACCAATATCTACAAAAGGTTGATATTGGTAGGAATCTACAAATTTATGCATTAGCATCATCACCATTTCGGTCCTTAGTCGACAAACGCCTGTTGTGGGAAATAGACATTCAGTGGCTTTCCGCAATCTTCAACAGATAGTCGATTCACCTTGTGAGGGAGACCTACCAACGCTGCGTCTCAGTACATGGTCACAACTTCTGCCCGAACGGCCGTCATTCTTTCGAGTAATGCGCCTTGTCAAGCCCACGTTTCTTTTGGCTATGTCGGTCACCTTGTTTCTCCTGCAGAATTATTCTTGACAACTTTATATGAATCTACGCAAAGATTTGTATTACTTACTAGACGTTTTGTAAAATTGGGTATGAAATCTAGTTGTCTAAGTCGTGCGTTTAGATCGATTACTTCAATTAACCGTTTAATTGCCTATGTTATCAAAAGACAAAAGGCAACAACTTTTAAAAGGAGCAATCTTACTGTGAGACTAGAATAGATACTTAGTAGGTACATATTTCATAAGCAGATAACTAAACGTGTAATTACTCAGATAGTACAACGTAGGTACCTGTTATGTAACAAAGTTATCTTATCAGGTTATCAGAATGTCAGTAATATTGTTATAACAAATGGGGAACTTGCGCCAAAATTATATTGACATATTATATTAGCATACCAATAATAATAGTCGTTAAAAGTCCATTACCTACAGTAAGATTAATTCTAAAATTGTATTGCAAGTTACATAAAAAACGTAATTTGAAACACCAATGCGCAGTGACATCACAGCATAGGAATTGTAGGTACTTTTTAAATGGGTAGTAAGTATGTCAGTAATCAGTTTGTCCTGACTCCCCCGTGGGAACTAGTGGCGCATGTCCTCGCGGCAGCCTACGATTCTGTGTGGTGAGTTCGAGGCGAGCGACGGGATCCGTAGGTTAGATCGTCAGTCCTGGAAGAGGCGCAAGACGATGTTTCGCCAGTGGTAGAAGAGCTTGGGGGAGCCGGTCTCCGGAATTTTTTGGAGAAACGTGGGGACTTTGATTTTAGCACCTTACCTTTAAATTAGGATATTAAAGAATGTCGATATCAATTTTGTAACAAGTTGTAGGTACTCTTTAAACATCCGCGACAATTAACAATTGGCGAGTTAGCGTCGATATTAGTTCGGACCAGAGAAAAAGGTGTGAAAGGTGCTTACTCTGGACTTTCTGAGAACTCTTCGAGGCACAGTTGAAGAAATAGAACTGTTCAAACTGTTCGATTCTGTTATGCTATGAATTGCTTTTTAAAGAAACGCGAGATCGAGTAGAGGTCCTTATTAGTATCTAAATTTTTTTAAAGACTGTTTTAGTTTCGGTAGTCCGTGAGCATGATTCAATCCCGGGCTACCTCATAGTGGTAAATGCACGTAGTAGGTAGTAGTAGTTCCCGCTACTTTGTAGAGGAAACCCAAGGCTATATGCTCAGAGGAGCTGGATGCTGGATTTATATTTGTCTGACGCGACGTGTTGTGATGCTCTCTGATGTGACGGCTAGCGTTCACATCTATGTGTCGTATTCTGATGTGTTATGACGATTTTTTTAATCAATACAGTTGTAGCTCGCGGAGAGGTTACACGTTCGCAATGCTTTTCTATGAATCCTCAGATTCTGATTCGGATTTTGAAGTTTTTGGTGGTGGCAAATCTCCTAAAAAAAGAAATAAAGAATCGACGATATTGGGTTAATCCAGTGTTCATCTAGTTTTATTCTCTCCTATCTTTTTCCAAACAGCTGATCTAATGGACTGATCTTTGTATTCTTTACATTTTGTATCATAAATCACTTTATATTCTCTTACTTTTCGATCAGGTCAATATTTATTAATTTTAATAAATATTTAGAAAAAATACAGTTTACCGTCACGTCACAACAACACAGGCGCGTGCACACTGCTCTGACGCCGTCGCTTCCTCGCTTTCCTCGCCTCCCCCACGCCAGGCACTCTGACGTGATCGGGATCGCTTCTGATGGGACACAATACAAGCCGTCACAACAAAACGCGTCGCACTAATATAAATCCACCCTTAGATCATTTAGCCTGAATGCTCTAAGATCTGACCGTACCACAGGATCACTCTCGAAGAAAAGCCAAGTTAAGGTATGAAAATTTACTTACTCTTACGACTTACGACCTTCATCTGACAGCACGAGAAATCGAAATTTATTGCATGGCACGAGTGTTCCAATTCCGTTACTCGTCGATGACCCGATACCGATTTGGCGATAAGAGCGCAGGGTTCCCACTCACCGATATGCAGTTATCGTTACAAAAATTACCGAGAAAAATCTAAATTATTACGTGCGACGCGGCCAGCATGCGAGCCGAGCGGCAATCTTTAGCCATACACCGGCCCGGCCGGTGCGCCGGTCATACGTACCCAAACTGCGGAGTGAAACCCCCCTCGTACGGTACGGAAGTACGGTCGTACGAAATGTATGAAACCCATACCGTTCTGACGCGTCACAACACGTCGCGTCAGACAAATATAAATCCGGCCTCAGTCCGAACTATTGCTCGGCGTGACTCCTGCAACGCAAACTGATAAGCCTGCTTACCTATTTTAGATTGTAATAGCTGAAAGCAAGCAAAACCGCCAGCTCAGATAATAGCGTATTCCCACTAGCAACCTTTAAAGAGGTTTGAAAAATAGAGTAGAATAGAAGAACAGACAACTAGCGTATGCGAAATCTTTAAAGACTAGAAAGATGGCAAGTTATTTTGTAGTTAAATTCACATTATTTCGTGTTTCGCGACAAAAACGAACATGAAGAAAACGAGGGCGCTATTACGCAGTAGTTTTTTTTAAATAAAAATGGTCGCTAAAGCTACTGCTAGAACAGAGTGTAATCTATACTAACAAATCGGGGCCAAATCAGTCTTAAACTACATAAGAATTAAGTGGCTGGGCCCTTATCAATATAATTTATCTGCTCTCATGTTGTAATATTTTTCAAATATAAAATTCAAGTGCTGACATCCTTTATACGCACAGTAGGTATCAACATTAAAAAAATAGGATCACATTATTTTTACACTTTTGCGAATAAGCATAGCTATTGTTACAATTAACCTATAGACACGATTTATGTAGTGTTTGAAAGCCGAAATGATACAGATTGAAATAAGCACTAGAAATCAATATCATATAGGGGGTAATTTTTGTAAAAAAATGGATTTAATAAAAAAACAAAAAAAATTAACTCTTTTTTCTCCTTTAATATTCTGTCATTAATTGCGTTTTATAATAATTGACAAAATTTGTGTTTTGACAGCACTATTGATCTTTAAGGATCACGTTGGCGTTTATTTCATTAATAAGTATTTGTCTATTAATTTAATAGTTATAACAGTTTATGCACGTAAGCTTCGCAACGGAGGCTAAAAAAATTAAATGGCCCCTAAAACTACAAAAAAAATTAAGATTTTTTAAAATCTCACATTTTTAGGGTTCCGTACGTCAGAATAAAAAACGGAACCCTTATAGGATCACTCGTGTGTCCGTCTGTCTGTCGGTCACAGTCAATTATCTCCGAATCTACTAAACCGATTAAGTTGAAATTTGGTACACATATCAATTTCTGTGACCCAAACGCAGAGTTGTGACGTGAAAAGATGATATCTGTATAAATGGGAGGTCATTTTTGGGGAAGGTAGATTTTTTTTTTGAAAATGCATCGTGTGACATAACAAATGAAAGGTCTTGTTGTGATGATCTTAAATGTATTTTTTATGTAATTTTAAAATAAATAGTTTCCAAGTTATTCAAGAAAATAGACGAAAATTGACCATCCTCTCCCCCCCCTTATCTCCGAAACTACTGAACCTAAAATTTTGAAAAAAATACAGAAATTAGTTTTCTACTTATAGATTATAGGAAAACCAATAAGAAGTCCATGATATTAAAAAAACATGGTAAATCACTCAATAAAGGTAACATCTTACGGAACCCTCTTCATGCGAGTTCAACTCGCACTTGGCCGGTTTTTTTTTGTATTTTTAGGGGCCAAACGTCGGGTCTGGCACTATAAATCGGAAGATTGGGATGGTATGCGCGACTTCTTTGCGTCTATCTCTTGGAAGCAGCGCTGCTTCAGTGGAATGGATGGGTATGGAATACTACTTGTACATTCCACACTCCGATCTCATCAGTAAGGGCAGCCGTAACCGCTGGTTCAATTGCAGTTGTGCTGATGCTGTTTTACAAAAACAGGCGGCGTATCGCGCTTGGATCTGGGGTCGCGCACTCAAGGATCCTGGGATCGATGCACTGAAAGCAACCTACAATAAGGCTTCCAAGTCCTGTAAGAAGGCTTACATAAGAGCAAATTGGTAACGTATCCCATGGGCTTTCGTGGCTACTGGCGTTTGGCCAAGGCCGTACAAAGTAACTTCTGCCAGCCATCGCTGTCTCCCCTAAGGTGTCCAGATGGATTCCTGGCCCACAAGCCGCAGGAGAAAGCCGATCTTTTGGTGAAGCTCTTTGCAGCTAACTCCCAAATCGATAACTGCAATGCATTACCACCCTCACTACCTCATTGTGGCCCTACGATGCCTGATATTAAAAACAGGCAGCGGGATGTTCGTGTTATTTTGCAGTCTCTCGACGTCAGGAAAGGTACTGGACCTGATGGCATGCCGGGGGTTGTACTCAAAAGATGTGCAGGGGAGTTGTCTCCCGTACTCACACGCCTGTACAAACTATCGTACACATCAGTACGTATTCCGGGGGCTTGGGGGGAAGCTTATGTGTAGCCAGTTACCAATAAAGGGGACCGCTCGGACCCGGCCAACTATCGGTCCATAGTAAAATCATGGAAAGGATCCTGAATAACCTACGGATTCGTTACCTAAAGGATCACTCCCTGATTAACGATCGTCAATACGGTTTCAGACCGAAGCGATCGACGGGACGGACATCGCCAAAGCCTTCCATAGGGTCTGGCACAAGGGTCTTCTCTACAAACTTCCGTCCTACGGTCTTCCTGTTCAGTTCTGTGCCTTTTTTTTATGTATGACCCGGCAAATGACCTCCCGCCTGATGTTAAGCGGTGAAAGAGGCCCAAATGAGTTGACAGGTAGAGTAGGGACGACATCCACTATCCTACCTGCCCGCCCCTTGCCGGCCCAAAAGATGCTTTTTCACGCCTCTTTTGAAGGAACCCATGTTGTAGGATGGAGGAAACACGTGCGCAGGTAGAGAATTCCAAGTGTGGGATGAACGACAGAAGAAGGAATCTTGGAATTTCTTGGTACGGTGTGAAAAGGAGGACACAGTGTACGGATGACCCCGAAGGCCCTTACGCGTGTTTCTGTTAAGGAATGGAGAGGGAGGGTAAAGAGCTCCTCAGAGCATTCCCCATGGAACATTCGATAAAAGGCGCTAAGAGAGGCGATGTCACGACGAAGTTGTAGAGGCTCGAGGGTGTTAGTTACCTCTACATCGCCAATAATGCGAATAGCGCGACGCTGCAATCTGTCCAGAGCATCGAGCAGGTACTGAGCGGAGCCGTCCCAAAGGTGCGAGCAATATTCCACGCAAGACCTAACCTGAGTTTTATATAACAAGCATAGTTGGTCCGGCGCAAAATACCTACGCACCTTGTTCAGGACACCGAGTTTCCGTGAGGCAGTAGTTATGACGGATTCGATGTAGTCTCTGGGGTTCAGATCGCAGCGAATGTTCATTCCGAGCATTCGCTGATGCTCCATTTGGAGACGAGGTCCAGCGTCCTGTTGAGCTCAATGATAAGATTCTGCCTCTCCCTACCAATATCACCACGAGTAGCCCCTGAGCTTCCGTGATATCCCCCATGCACTGTACTGTCGTCTGCATAGCAATGTATAGCTCCCAAGGAAAGCATATCATTGATGTGCAGAAGAAACAATGTTGGGGATAGAACGGAGCCTTGCGGAACTCCAGCGTTCACTGCCACGAACCGCGAAGCGCAGCCGTCAACGACAACGCGAATTCTACGCTCGTGGAGGAAGCTGGCAATCCACGTACAGAACTGCGCGGGTAATCCGTATGCCGGAAGCTTGGAAAGAAGAGCCTTGTGCCAGACTCTATCAAAAGCTTTGGCGATGTCGAGACTAATAGCCACCGATTCGCCGCGCTTATCGATAGATTCACCCCATTTGTGCAAAAGGAACGCTAGAAGGTCACCTGTTGACCGTTTAGGACGAAATCCATACTGTCGGTCATTAAGTAACGAGTGACCTTCCAGGTAACGGATCAGCTGGGTATTTAGGATCCTCTCCATGATTTTGCACAAAATGGAAGTGACGGCTATAGGACTATAGTTAGCCGGATCAGAACGATCTCCCTTTTTGGGAACCGGCTGGACATTGACCTCTTTCCAAGATTTCGGCACACAACCAGCAGAGAACGACAGACGGTATAGACGCGTCAGGACCGGAGTCAACTCCGCTGCACACTTCTTAAGAACAATCGCAGGAATGCCGTCTGGTCCACTTGCTTTTCGAGTATCGATCGACTGGAGCTCCGCCCGCACATCACGCTGTCTGAAACGGATATCGGGCATGGTGCTGCCACAATGGGACAGTTTCGGAGGTTGTGCACCACAGTCATCGACACGGGAATGAGCCGCGAAGAGTTTTGCCAGGAGGTCGGCTTTCTCCTGCGGCTGATGAGCAAGTGCGCCATCGGCATGTCTCAGCGGTGGCAGCGAGGGTTAGCAGAAGTTTGATTGCACAGCTTTGGCCAGGCGCCAGAAAGAACGGCTACTCGTAGGGTGTGCAAGCAGTTCCTGGCCCACTTGTGCAATGCGCTGAGCATCCGCTCTAATGTAAGCCCTCTTACACAACTTGGTGGCATTCTTGTAGGCTGTTTTCAGTAGGCTAGTATTGGGATCCCTAGAAGGTCGGCCTTTGATCCAAGCGCGGTAAGCCAGCTGTTTGTTTTCAACAGCAGAGGCGCACTCGCGATTGAACCAGAGGTTACGTCTGCCTCTACTGACGAGATTGGAATACGGAATATAATATTCCATTCCTAGTATGATCTCGTCAGCAACAGAGGTAGCGCAGGAGTCCGGATCCATCCTATTGAAACAGCGCTGCCACCAAGGGACAGATGCGTAATAATCCCGCATACCGTCCCAATCTGCTGATGTATAGTGCCACAGACGGCGTGCTGCAACCACAGGCGACGGTCGCGACGCCTGAGGCACTGAGACGGATACCAGGCAGTGATCCGAAGATCCTAGTTGAGCTCGAATCACCACCTGATATCCGTCAGGGCGATTTGTCAGCAGAAGGTCCAATAAAGAGGGCGCTTGACCGATAATATCTGGTACCCTAGTGTGCTGGGTGACCAATTGTGTCAGGTCGTGCGTGAGAGCGAATGCGTGGGCAGTCCTACCCGCATGGTCGTTTTAGAGGAACTTAACCACAACTCGTGGTGAGCATTGAAGTCCCCTAAAAACACCAGCTGGGCGGAAGGAAATCGCTCCTGCGCGTCATCTGCCACCCGACTTAGATGTTCAAAAAGTCAGGCTGACTTCCTGCATGAGCGAAGAATCCGTGTCCTTTTAGATGGATGTAGTTCACGGCTTATGCCGGTGAATGCCGGAGTACCCCAGGGTTCCTTTCTGTCCCCAACACTCTTTCTTCTGCATATCAATGATATGATTCCTCTTGGGAACATTCATTATTATGCAGACGATAGTACAGTGCATGTAGGATATTTCGGACACGCGGCGGCTGGACGGGCAGACACCGCGGAGAGACGGGAAAACCTTGTCATTGAACTTAACCGGGTTTTGGACCGCATATTCAAATGGGGCACATAGAACCTGGTTGATTTCAATGCCAAGAAAACGCAGGTGTTTGCGTTCTCGGCAAAACGTCACCGTTCCTCCCCCTTCCCTCTCTTCAGGGCACAAGACTAACCTTGTAGAGTAGTACCTATTACCATGCTCGGTATGGACGTACGCTTCGACCTAAACTTAAAGGATTACATCGAAAGCCTTCTAAAAACCGCTTCACGAAAACTCGGTGACTTAAACAAGGTGCGGCGATTCTTTAAAGCTGATCAACTGTGCTTGCTATACAAAACGCAAGTACGGTCCTGTGTAGAATATTGTTCGCACCTCTGGGATGGCTACGCCAAGTACTTCAAGACGTTTTCTATCCCCCATACCTATTATACAACCGAATTAACAAACACATAAAGATTTATCCAAAGACACTGCGTGATTGTAAAAATTGCGCCACTAAATGGCTTCTTTCTCTAACGTATAATGACGGTGAAGGCATTATTATTAGTTGTTTGAGACCTTCTCAACAATAAAATGCCATATAAGCGCAAATATAATCATGACTATATCAAACACAGACAAACACACACACACACATACACACAAATATACATTAATGTTTATTTTCATTAAGATAGAATTAATTAGTAAGTATATAAGTTAAAATAAAAAATGTGTTAGTTTCTTATCGGAACACTATCGAAAATATTTCTGGGGGTGGGCGTTAATAATGGCTGCGACACAGTTTTTACCTGTTTTTACTAATGCAGACACTATATTATGTATGTATGTACCTATCTTGTTCCAAATAAAGATATTATTGTTACTTAATGCTTTGGATAAGTTGCAGCGGCGCGCAACACGCATCATTGGCGATGTAGAGGTGTCTAACAACCTTGAACCTTTGCAGCTGCATCACTTAGCGCGTTCTATCGTCTATATCACGGCGAGTGTTCTGAAGAGCTGGCCTGCGTTGTCACCGTCTAACTGTGACTACCATTCAAACGCGTACCAAGAAATTTGGCAACTCATTGCTATGTCGCACGATTAAGAAATGGAACTCTGCCAGCGCATGTGTTTCCACCTTCTTACAATTCTTTAAAAGAGGCGTGAAGAAGCACCTTGCAGGCCGGCAAGGTGAGGGTGGTTAGTGCGATCAATCTCTCTCCCGCACTAGCTATCCTCGCATTTGGACTCTATTTCCACTTATCACCAGGTGGAATTGGAATAGGGTCATTTACTTGGCCTTCTATAAACTAAAATGACCCCTTTTCACCCCCTGACTCGTATGTGCACTTGATGCAGAATCACACTGTATAAGTAAACCATATTTTATCAGTCATCCACAAAATTATTTTTTTGTGGATCAAAAATATAATTATCCTTTTATTTTACTCCCGGTATTTTAATCGATGCGAAATACCTACATATTAAAGAAAGAAGCAAATAACATTTAGTAGGTAAGTATAATAAATTACTCAAGGCGAGGTGCATAATCTGCTTTTCTTTCAACTATTACCTATAGGAATAGTAGATAAAAAAAACACATCAAAAAATGAAAATAGAAGTTTAAGATTTTACGTATTGTGGTAAAAGGTTTTCTATAACACTGTCGGCTTCATTTAAAATGTTTTCCAGAGTTAATGAGTCGCTAGATGATTCCATTTTAATTCTTAATCCGAAGCACTCAAAATAAGACAGTATTCACACTTTAACGATTCCAAAAATATTGTCACGCAAAATTATTAAAGTTCCCGCTAATTTACATTTTTACAAGCTTTTATTTAACTTGCAATGTATGTATGTTCGGGTGGAATCTTGCAACTCATTTTGAAGCAGATATCTTTAACCGATTGAGCTAAAATTTTGTATACACGTTCAGTTTGGATGACAATGCATGGTTGACTGTGTGACGTCATTTTAAATCCAAGATGGCGGCATACCCAAGATGGCGGATCAATTATTTTTAATGCACCGCTACAATATGGGTATCAAATAAAAGGTCTTGCTAAGAGTAACTCGAAAAATAATGTGACGTCACTATTGATCCAATATGGCGGACTTCTAAAGCTTGAAAATTAATTTTGAAGTAGATATCTTCAACATTGAGCTGAAATTTTGTATACACACAGTTTGGATGAAAACTATGTGACGTCATTCTAAATCCAAGATGGCGGACCAATTATTTTTAATGCACTCCTACAATATGGGTATCAAATAAAAGGTCTTGCTAAGAATAACTTGAAAAATTAAGCGATGTCACTATTTATCCAATATGTCGTACTTCTAAAGCTAAAAATCAATTTTGAAGTAGATATCTTAAACCGAATGAGCTGAAATTCTGTATAGACGTTCCGGCAAACGACCTTGCAACAATGATGCGTTGAATGAGATGAACAGACTGAGAAACGTGTCCAGTGATAACTAAAAAGTAAAAAATAAATTAAATGTAAAAAACCTTTTTAAAAACAAGCTTTTATTTAAATGCTCTAAAAAGAATTAATAAAGTTTTTCACTAAAACTTTTACTTATAACGTCATTTCACATTTGACATAATTTATATGACATAAAAGCTTGTCGCGAGATTTACTTTACGAGCACTAAAGACTCGCTTTGTGCTCAGTTTTCAGTGTGATTATGATGAAATTAAAGCATAGTTGGAAGAAAAAGTATTTTATAGTCTCATCGTTCGAAATTTCGAAGTTAAAAAGTCGTAGCTCTGGTGTCCAAGCGCCCAAAAACTAAACTGATTAAATAATATATTCTTCGAACATAATACTCGTAATTGCACATTGCCATAATTATGTAAATATTACGATTACTACCAAACCGACCGTGCGCATCGTATGTTTCGACTGTCCTGTGGCGAACTGCGATTCTGCGTGACGTGAAATTATTTTCCCATGTTCTCAATTTTAAGGATTTTTGAATCCCTCGAATTCAGTATTGTCATTAAAAACAAATTTCGCACACCTGCGAGAAAATAAAAACAAATGTTAATTGCGGAAAGGAACAATCGTCAAATAGTGTTGTTAGTCACAACACTATTTGACGATTGTTCCTTTATCGATATGTCGATATTTTTTATTGATATCAAATTTAACTCAAGCACATGCCTCGGATTCCTCGAAATCATTCTCATACAATTTAAAAAACCAAAAACAATGTATGGAAGTGCCGTCTCTTAAAACATAGTGATTACATACCTACTTAATTCAGTACAATATTCAATCCCTATTTATTAAAAGGCTTAATTTATGACCTAGTTTATGTTGGTTTACATGACACAGAACATGTTATTTTTTAAACAAGTGGTGCGAAAACAACTATTTACTATATCATTAATTCTTAAACGTTAAATATTTAATAATATTTTCTATAGAATTATGTAGAAGTAATGATAAGTATTACAATTGCATAACAGCATATTTTATTCCGGTATAAATAATAAAATACTTATGTTTTTTTAAAATAAATAGGTATTTTTATATCGTCCAATACGGCAATTATTGATATAAGGCATATTCACTCACTGCCATTCACACACTAAGCACATTCACTATTTTCCTCCATTGGGGTTCTGAAAATGAAAAAAAAAACATTGCATTAGTAAATGCAGATATAAAAGTAATTAACCACGGTGCCATCGTATAAAATATGCATGGTATATAATCTTTATTGATTTTAATAATTCTTTAAAATTTAAGGAACTTTTTCTCGAGAGGTTGGAATGTTATACCACTGTGTTATACACCGTTTCTGTCGATGGTTTGCAGGACAGGGATGTTGGCCCCTTTGGGGAGTGGACATACATACTTACTAAACCAACCCCGGAATATATCTTGTGATGGGCAGTGCGATCCAGCCCTGCGAGCATGGAACTCTCGATAAACAAAATTTGACAGCTAAGATCGACTCGACAAAAATCAATGACAGATATTCCTAAAGAGTGAAAAGGAAAGATGCTTTCGATCGACATATATCGATCGAGTATCGGTGGCGCTGTGGACTCGGTACTTGCCTTCCAATCGGGAGGTCGGGGTTCGAGACCCGCCATGTACCAATGTTTTTCGTTTCGAATTTCATATGTACATTTGTCTGATGCTCCTACGGTGAAGGAAAACATCGTGAGGCAACCTGCATACATCTGCGAAGAGATTCAATGGTGTATGTGAAGTCGACCAATCCGCACTGGGCCAGCGTGGTTGACTAAGGCCTAATCACCCTAACATAAGGTAGGCTCGAGCCTCTCGGTGGGGACGTATATGAGCTGTGATGATGATGATGATATCGATCGACAAGTCCATGCTCGCAGGGCTGGTTCGATAAAACCTAATACATACCAAACAAAAAGTATAAACGCCTGACTAAATCAATAGAGTAATAATCAAACATGTATTTTTGCTAGTACTTTTCTATAACGAAAAGCGCCCCATGAATTTTTAGAAAACTAACTTAATTATTCCTGCCATCCGTGCTTCTTGATTTATAAGGATTTGTTTGCACAGCTTAACAGTCCATGCTGTATTTATGTTGTTGTATGTTGAATATTGATTCTACTGGATCACTATTGATTTTAGGGGGGACGTTACTAATTATTGCAAACAGCAGTTGGCGAATTATGTAGGTGGGTTTAACATTCTGACCACGAACTCGCCAGATCGCGATCACGAGATATATAAGTGTCGTAGCTATCTGATTAAATTAGCCAACTAATTGGATACCTATTATTAAACGTCAGCATTTAATTAAATGGCTGAAGGACTACTAACAAAGTCATTGTGGGCAACCATACCAACTGTTTAACCAGATGGCTGAATGTCGGGTAGTCATTTGGTTAACTTGGATGAAAGTACTTAAATATTAGCATTTCTAGTAACAATTAAAGGTTATCTAATGTAGGGATTCACGAGTGCAAAGAATTATGTCCTATTTACATTATTTAACAACTAAATTTTTAAAACAAAATTATTGGTCTATTCAAGATAAGGTTTCCATGACAGGTCGAAGTTTTCCAAGTCATGCATACTAGTTTCCTTGATTTAAATACAGGTAAGTATATTAAATAATTATTTATAATTCTGATAAAATATTTGTTTAAGTATGTAAGTACTTATTTGAATCGTGAATCGGAACGATTCAAGTACCTACATATACTTTACACAAATATTTTATTTGTAAAATTTAAATAAATATTTTTTCAGAATTATAATTTTATTTCATCATCACAGCTCACATACGTCCCCACCGAGGGGTTCGAGCCTACCCTATGTTAGGGTGATTAGGCCTTAGTTAACCACGCTGGCCCAGTGCGGATTGGTCGACTTCACATACATCATTGAATTTCTTCGCAGATGTATGCAGGTTGCCTCACGATGTTTTCCTTCACCGTAAGAGCGTCCTTCACCGTAACTTTATTTAACAGGACTGATATTCTTATTTCTATTTAATGTGGGATTAATTATTTATTTTTGATAAAAATAACCTAAGGAGATAAGTTATATTTTTAAAACGAAACTATTACCTATGCATAAAACGGAAAACTTCAACCTGTCACAGGAACTTACTTATCTTGAACTAGCTGTCGTTACGTCTTACGTAACATTGTTTGCATTATAACTAACTTTTCCCGTCAGATTTTTCCCGTAGGAAAAATACCCTATGTCCTTGCCCTGGTCTCGAACTATCCCTATAAGTACTAACTTTGGATCAAAATCGGTTCAGTCGTTTCGAAGCCTAAGTATTCAATACACACAAACAAACAATCAAATCTTTCCTCTTTTTATTATATTTAGTATAGATAGACTATACGAGACTCGTAGTTATTATAAGTTCCGATATTAAATACATAGATAGGTAAAAACAAAATGGTTTTTTTCTTATTATAATATTGATATTATGACAGAAACTTACCACTGTATTTTGGAATGTATACAAAAAGTTGATGAAGAAGTACAATAGTTATGACTAGTAAATATCCACACCCGTAAACACACGTCACAAAGCAAATTGATAGCCTAGAAAATCATAATTAGAGTTAGCAGGTTCCAATTTAAAAGATATATTTTATGTGAGTAAATAGTAATTATTCTAGAATAACAAAATCAAAACTAGGGTTAAAATTGATGATTACTTCTTTATGTTGATAATGAATTCACACGTTAAGATACTTGTTGCAGACACCACAAACTTTGTAATATTAACGGTCTCTGTAGTCTAGTGATTGAGACCTCCTGGTTCTAATCATAGTTCATTTCTCCATTAAATTTTTCCATTTCATTAGGTTGGGTGGTAGTGCTTCTTAGTTCGTATGCCGCCTGAGTAGACATAAGATAGCCACTTTATCAGCTTTGTAATTGCAGCTTTTTTGTCAAATGTTGAAAATAATCTACCTACTTACTATATGAAGTCATGGTAAAGACCTTATTAATGATAAAGGTTATTAACGAGCACATAAAAGTAACTTTTCTATAAAAATATCAAGACAATATACGTACTCAAACTCATAATACACATCTTCACAATTTTCGGGTAAAAGAATTGTACCATAAAATACATATGGTTGGCAAACAGTGGTCAGACCCAAATTGATACCAAACAGAAGAGTGCCGAATGCAAATATTTGGCCTGCTAGAAAATAAATGTAGTTAGGTTTAAGTACACAACAATCCCACCTGCAACAAGAAGAATACCTGAATTTCAATGAAAATAGGAAAAAAATAACATTAATTAAGTAATACATAATATTTATTAGTTACTAGCTTTCCGCTCGCGACTTCGCTTGCGTTATTTTTGTTTTCCCGTGGGAATTTTTTTCCCGTAGGAAAATTACCCTATGTCCTTCCTCTGGTCTCGAACTATCTCAATACCAACTTTCATCAAAATCGGTTCAGTAGTTTCGAAGCCTATTCAATACAAACAAACAAACAAACAAAACTTTTCTCTTTATAATATTAGTATAGAAAAATAATAAACATAATTATTTCTACAACTATTTTAAGCAGCATCATATAGAATATAGGTAGGTACTCGTAGATAACATTATAATATACTAATTAATTTACCAAATTACCTCTACAACGTGTAACAAAAGTAACTTTAAAAAAGAAAAATAATAATAATACAAAATCTAGAATCCTATTTTAAAGTCTTCTGTTAAAATACACTATGCCTATTTGGAATATTGACTGAGATAACAACTTAGTAGGGTTGAATGTAGTATTTTCAATTACTTAATTTCTTTTTTAAGATATTTTTGTAACATGTACAGAATACCTACTTTTAAATTCGTTTTAACTTCTATTTTCCTACAAACTTAAAAAGTAAATGCTAAAGTAAATTGAAAAATCACTAAACCCGACTGCATAGTAATTTAACTTTTAATTTCAACTAGAAAAACAACAAGATCAGCAGTATATCGACTTTAAAGGTTAGTAGTGCCCACAGAGCACTATACTGCACTGCCGTCAGGATATGACAGCAAAAGCGGTCTATATCGATCTACACCAATTGTTACCTACCACTATGTCGGACAGCGACGAAGAACTTCGGCTTTTATTAGCATTGTGGCAAAAGAAAAAACGTAAACCCAAAAGGAATTAGGTACAAAAAGGACAGAGTTCGAGAAGTAATTCGAGAAGCATTTGTGTAGTCTCTGTCTTTTGTACTATACTATAGATAGACATTGAAATGGTCTAACTAGTTCAATAAGTTTTTGGTCGGATGATTAAAATGGATTTTATATGCATTAAAGTTGTAAACATACAACTCGGTCTCGGCCTCAGGCATTAAGTCCGCCTCTGTACTACAATAATTGTACATAAAGTCTTAATAAATAAATAAATAAAATACAACTCGGTCTTCCGCTTCTAGGTCGCTCCGTGACGCAGCAAGGTATCGGGAGGAGCGACACGTCGCAGAACAAGTGCGACGGGTCTGCAGCGCACCTGTTTGTCGTCTCCTGCAGCCCTACCGCCTGTCTCGAAACGATCACTCGCTATTGCTTCGTGACTGTCGCAGGTGACATTAGAACTATGGTTTTATTGTCACGAAAGCGATAGCGAGTGATCGCTGTGAGTTAGGCGGTAGCCCCCCTGTTTGTCATAGCGTTCATCCCGCGCCGAAGATCGCACCGCGCCGGATTGCGATTCTATATAAAGACGGGTACTCAGAAGTGTAGCACGTATATATCTGATACTGTACTACGTGAGTACGTACGTAGGCGCGATTAGATTGCATACCAACTCCAACATTACAAAAAAACCCTTCCCGGATCGTGACCGCTTACCCGAACTTGTGGGTTCCTTATTTGATTTTTACAAGCTTGTATTTAGCTTGTACAAGCATCTTATCATAGGGTTTTCACATAAGTGAGAATCTTTGAAAACTTAAGTGAGAATCTTTGCTTACAAACTTAAAATCGATACTTAAGCGAACCTATCACACGTTTTTCTTATTGCAACTAAGTTAAGCAAACAAGCAAACTGCCCACCTGATGGTAACAGACACCAATAATACATACATGTGGCTCCTGTGAGATTCGCAGCAAAACTGCAATCCCCACAAGAACCACAGTGTACGTTGCCAACTTATGACATCAGGGGGTATATTATGACGTCTTAATTCCAGGCAGTTTTCTGAATTGTTATAATGCCATTTCTTTCTTTTTGTATAATGAGTAAAAGAAAGGCACTGATAGCAATTCAGAAAACTGTCTGGAATTAAGACGTCATAATATACCCACAGATGTAAAGTCACGGTATCCAGACTACCCAGTAATTACACTGCCATATCTCACCCTTCAGACCGGAACACAGCAATGCAAGCACTGCTGCTTTGCGGTAAAAATAGGTAAGACGGAGGTACCCATGCAGACGACCCTGGTACAGAGTCCTGGTACACCTAATATATACCTCAAGATGATTTTCAAATACCTATTCAGTGATACTTGCTTAGTATGACAAATATTTTTTTCTAATCTACAAATATTGTATATTACAATACGTTATTAGATTGGCTCTAGAGCACCACAAATATATATCATATATAATAATTTGACGACACGTTTAGCGCAGAGGTCGAGTGATCACCTACCGCTGTAGGCTACTGCGCAACGGGTCGCGGGTTCGATTCCCGTACGGGACAAATGTTTTGTATGGCCTACAGAAATTTGTTCCGGTCTAGGCGTATGTGCATGTGATACATACGACACAGGAGAAAATCCTAGTGTGACCTTTTTTTAAAAAAAAATATACAGGTTGTAAAAAGATCCATAACGAAGCCCGCGTCCTCGCATTTAGACCATTAAAATTAACTTATATAAAAAAATATTGACTTTTAGGTTTAAAAAATAACTGCTCAAAGCACTTACTACGTAATGTAACGCGCGAGAACGCGGTACGGATCTCGTCTCTGCGTCATCTGCGTGGGGCAGCGGCTCATGACGATAACAGACAGCGGGCGTCCGCTGTAAATACATTGCGCTTTGTACAATAAAAACCTTTAATTTGTTAAAAAAAAATTTTTCTTTGATGTTTCTTTGGACGAAAGTTAACAAATAATATTCCAAACACTAGTATAAAAAACACAAAAAAAATATTGTCACTTTAAAGTACTTTGAACTTAAATATCTCGGTACTTAACTATTAATTTCCCAGGTATGGTCTAGACGATAAAAATGATATTGACGATGGATTCAAAACGTGGGTTTTGGCTTCGCGTTCGGTCTTTTTACATCCTGTATACAATGTGTAACAAATAATGAACACCCTGAAAGTAGTTTCTTATAAATGTATAAATCGATTTCAAGTGTTTTAAAAAAATAAAAAGAGATATTTTAAAAACTAATTTAATTTTTTTATCTACTCACCGCAACCGAATAGGGCATGACGTGTGATTGTGAATGACATAAATAGCTGAAAGCGATATTGAAACTCAGCCTTTATAAATAACACTTATCACCTTGTATTATGCTTTTTTAAATATGACAGGGAAGCTCTTGGTCTATATCTCACCTGATGGTAAGTAATGATAACGCATGTATTTCTACAGAATTACTTTATTATCACCTCAGATAATTTTAAGAGATGCTTCTGGACATGGTAGTAGAATGCTTAAACATTTTTTAAAAATTAAGTCACCTAGGTATTTAATTTTATATTAAAATGTCCAAAAAATACTCCACTAGTTTAGTGCAGTATTTTTTTATAATATAAAGAAAATGGTCTGAAACGTCTCTTAAATTAATCAGGGTGATTAAAAAGTCATCTTCTATATAATATGTATCATATTCTTTTAGAAACTGACTGGGTGACTGTGATTAAATTGATTTCAAATTTTTTTTGTGATTTTTTTTATTTTTAATTAAAAAAAATCAATTCAAAAGCCAATTGCAAGCAAACTACCTCCAGGGTGTGCATTATTTATGTTACACAATGCTAAGAGGGTCAATGAATAATATTTTGTGTATTTAGCAGTATTACATATTAAATAGACCATAAATGTACATTACTCACCATATTGAATGGAAAAATCTATCATTTACTTCAATCTGGCAAATTTGACAGTATTGTGAATCTGCTGTTAAGACTGGACTGAAATAAGCATTTATCCATTAATCTTTATTACATTTAGAAACTACTTATTAGTATTAGTAACAGTTAGTTATAGGTATAAAGTTATAAAGAATAATAATCACAACCTGTATTCTTTTCCTTTAGATGAACCTGTAGCTAGTTCGAAGTCTGCAACCATTTTCATTTTGTAAAAGAAGTAGCATGTGCAAGCCAGCAACAAGAGAAATGTAAAGTTCTCTAGTTGGGTTATTTCAAGTAATTTTAGCACTCCGAGTTCAAATACAAGAAACATATATATTCCTGAAGATAAAGTCCAAGAAAAAAAGAATGGTGACCTAAAAATATAAATATTATTGATTTTTATAGTATATGTGTGTGGTAACAATGCCTATCCTGCCTTTTTCCTCATTAACGTTGTAACTGAGATTTAAACCTATGTGAAGAGATGGAAAGCTCAAAACAAAAAACTAAACAAACCCATCTAGCCAATGTGATGTAGTAGGATAAATTTTTTTTACACACAATAGGGTATTTCTTGGCCTTGATTTCACCTGATGGTAAGTTAAGATAAGCCAGAAGTTGGAAGATAGCTTCATAGATATGTAAAAGTAACAAAAAGAATATACACCTGCATGTATTCCTTAACAAAGAACTGAGTACTAGCTACAAGTGTCTTAATTGTTACTAACCAAATATCATAAAGAATGAGTGTGGCTTATACCATACTGTACTCTTTTCATTCTTGTACCCTATAGAAGTTAGGTAATTTTTTTTATGTATATATTATTTATAATAGGCTTGAGTAATCTGACCAATAAAATATGTTCAAATTTGTATTTAATCAAAATAACTCATCCTACAAACTAAATAAGTAGGTATGAATTAACAGAAATTGAAAATTTAAAATAAATATTTGTAAACAGGAATATAGGACATGAAACTCAAATTTCAATTATATAAAATAAACATTGATGATAAAGAATTATGAATCCCTTACCTAATTAAACATAAGGTACAGTTTTGTAGTCACATTATGCATCATAATTTGTGTTGTTTAAAATCCTTTTCATATACGGAACATGCGAGTAATGAAATAAATTAAATAGTAACTAATTGGTACTTCGAACTGAGCGACATACTCATAACTCAGTAACAAATACATATGGTTTGGCGCAGCTTTAGAGCTTCACCTGGGTGCTTTAATAATTAAAGAACTGGCTATATTACCTCTAATTGTCAGAGCACAACAACGTTATTACGGCAACAAACTTCGGTATGATAGTGGTAACTAGCCTAGTGTGCTCAACAGCCCTACCACCAACTAAAACAAACAGAAATAGTTATGCGCTCATGGGAAATTGAACCCCTGACCTCTACATCAATACCAGATGGTATTGATGTAGACCATGGAGGCAGCAATTCCTACGTATCTACAGAGAGACTCATGCCTAGCAATGAAGCGTACATTGAAGTTGGAGATAAAAAAAGTTTTATCTTAAGAACTTATAACTCTTAACTTATTAACTCTTGCATGATTTCATGAAATGTGGATTTCATTATACATAAATTTATGTCTAGCATAGGTGGTTTACGACTAATTAAAGTAGATAATGAATGGAATAGATGTGTTAAAATTGTAAGCAGTCTCCCTGTGGTAAGATGGAAAAAATTCAATAAAAGGAAGTGGAATGCATGTTGAAAATAAGGTAAAGGAAAGGAAAGTAAATAACTACTTACGAGTGGTTTCAAAATCCTATCTTTCTCTGGATTTGTTTTACCGGAGATAGTTATGACGTATTTTGTATGGAGCTAATGTCAAACATCTATAGCTAGTAACTAAATCCACAGTAAGACAGAATATTGAAACCTGCCGTTATGCAAACAGGATATATATTATTTAATATTCTACCTCATTACTATAACAAACTTTAGAAAATAATAAATCCATGAATTTGTTGTTATTGGTTTGGAAGCCTGTTTTAGTAGTTATTGATGCCATTAACTTTCTGTGCAAGAGACTGAAGACCTGAAGATATTATGGTTAACGATTGTTACGAGTAAATTTGTTTTTTTTTTATAGCAATTACCTGTTTTTTTGACGTGGCCTAGATATTACATACAATACGCACATTCCAATTACGACCATTATAATTATTGTTGCAGTACTAGAGAATGTTGCTAATAAAAGCAAGAACGGCAATAGTACAAATGGCATAACAATATCCTTATCTAGTTTCTTGGAATTTGATTTACTGGAACCCTGCGGTATAATATCTTGAATTGTCAGTAAAGTGGTCACCATCTTTCCTTATTGTTACTCTTAGGTACTTCTAAAAGGTATTTTTCCAACGACGCAGTAAAACATTCAATCGTAAATTTTTAATCCCTCAATGTTCTTTAGAGAAAAGCTAGATGTAAATAAATAAATAAACAAAATCAGGTCAACTGTCAATTTGATTGACATTTTTGGCATGACACTCATGACAGTTGACATGAGCAGAGGCGCGTTCAGAGTTGCGTTCCGAGGGTCAGGGCTACGTTCCAAAACATCACCCGAGAGCACTCGGTCACCCGAAGTATGTCCTAAAACATTTCGGGTGCACTCGAGAGTGTTGGAGTGGCGTGTCCTAAAACGCTACGGAGTGCACTCGATCGAGTAGAATCTCACCCGCATAATATAGCAAGGTGTAATTTCACTCGATTGGATTTGGCGGGAAATTTTGTGGATTTTAAAGTTGTGTGTGATTGTGATTACAAAGATTTCATATTCACACACAATTTGTGCATCTCGGAGAGCGAGGATGCGCTTCGTAACGTCGACAATAAGTTAATTTAAAATTCCAAAGACTATAGGTATCGTAAGTGACACGATTGTAAAATTGTCCTTAATTTCCGCTAAAGCTAGGTTAGGCCGCGATATAACAGAATTCATATTCTGTTGGTTTTAGCATTTTCGTAGATGAAACAGAGGAATGTAATCCATGCATTACAGCGAACGGAGGCGCCGATGAATTATATATTTTCTTATTTTTGTATATTTGGTTATGTAAACAAAGCAGACAACACTCTTGCCGTTCTAAAACAACCAACACTCCGACCACCCTAACCGGCCACTCTCCCCCCACCACCTACTCACTCCGGGTGATGTTTTGGAACGTAGCCCAGAGTAATGCAACCGAGAGTGTTTTACACACTCGCTCCGAGGTTCAGAACGGGTCGGTTGCAATCTTTTTTTTTAGTTTGTATCTTGCCGATCAAGATCAAGCAAAGGGCAAAATATTATTAATCCTTACTATGAAATTAGCAGTCAATATCCATTTTTCTGCTTAAAAATAATTACAACACATAAAAATCACTATATTTCTCTTGTGTTAGACTTAAGAGTTCAAAGTAGTGTTATTTAATAAAATAATAAATAATTAGCGTATTTTTGACATCGACTTTGACATAAAATCTGTCAGAGTGTTTTTCACCCTACGCTCGAGTTGGTTGTTTGGTTGCATCACTCGAAGCTTCTGAACGGGCACAGAGTGTACTAACCGTCCGTCAGAGCGTTTTTTACCCCGAGGCTCTGAACGGGTCGGTTGCTGTCAGAGCGCACTCGGAGTGCACTCGAGCGTAGGTTCTGAACGCAGCTCAGAGCCTTTGGGTGTAGTTGTCCGGTTGTTTTTTAACTCGCTCAGAGGCGTTGAACGGATTGAAGCAACCGAATCTTTTATCTCCCTCTTTCACGTGATTTTTTATTTCTCTCTCCTTCTAGTAGATGACATTATAGAATATGGCCGCCAATATCATCCAATCACGTAAGAGTATTTCAGTATAACCGCCTGTCAGATCGTTTTTCACCCCGAGGCTCTGAACGGGTCGGTTGCTGTCAGAGTGCACTCGGAGTGCACTCGAGCGTAGGCTCTGAACGCGCCTCTGGGTGTATTTGTCCGGTTGTTTTTTAACTTGCTCAGAGGCGTTGAACGGATTGCAGCAACAAAATCTTTTATCTCCCTCTTTGACATGATTTTATATTTCTCTCTCTTTCTAGTAAATTACATTATAGAATATGGCCGTCAATATCATCCAATCACGTAAGAGTATTTCAGTCATAAACGCCAGAGCGTTATACAACCATCAAATTCGATGGTTGTTCGGTTGTAACTCGCGCCGACACTCTAAGGTCTTGAACGGGCCGGTTGTTTCACCCGGTTGTCACGCTCGAAGGCATTGAACGGGGTTAGAGCGAAAAGTTGTACTTCGTTATTTTGCTCTTTGTTATATAAATGCTATTACAGTATTCAAGAATATATGAATGATAAAATTTAATAAAATAAAATGTAATTAAACGATAATATTTATAAATCATCTAAATCATATAAAATAATATTCTACTAATATACAAAAGATTTTAAAACACCACAATATACATATAATAATGAATAATATTAATTAATACTCTAATATCGGTTACCAATAAAATTAATTTTATCTATTTTAATATAAATACCTAATACGTATAATAATGAATAATATTAATTAATAATCTAATAAAATGTTATCTATTTTAATGTAAATAATACGCCCTCGTCTCCTCTTTGAAATTGCGATACCCGACAGGGTCCATAATTTGTACTTTTTATATATCTAACACCTTTTGTAAACATTATGGTTGCAATAAAAGTATTGAGTATCGAATGACATTTTGATGTCAAAACAATCTAAAATTGATAAATTTTGCTTCAGTTTTTTTTAACTTGTTTTGATCTATAACACTTCGCTCATAGAAATGATTAAGCAAATATCCATCTCATAAAAAACAATGCCATTTTCATCCGTAATAATATATGTATCCATTTTCTGTAACTATTTCTATTGTCTTCATCATTCATCATTTATTCGAGTTATTATACAGGGTAAATTTTGAGGTACCGGCAACCTCGCAGGATTAGATAGCAAGCATCATTATCTACAACGTTTGTTCTACGACTTTTGATAATTCGTTAGATTTTACTTTCATACAAAAATAAATATTTATTAATATACCTCTAGAGTGTTTGTAACTCTACGCGCACAGCGCCGTATTCCGTCTTCCGTCGTCGTTTATAAAAATGAAACTGAAACTTATCAATGTCACGACAGTGCAATAAAAAGTAGAAAATTTATTTTTGTTCAATGTATTGAGTTATCTTAAAACTCGTAAAACAAACGTTGTAGTTAATGATGTTAGCTATTAAATTCTGCAAGGTTGCCAGTACCTTAAAATTTACCCTGTATATCTACGATAATACAAAATGAACTTGTTTACAAATTATTACAAAAAGGAGGAAATAGCCGAATTGACGGACATGTCATCTCTCAAATAAACGTCAGGGTGATTTTCACCCAGATATTTCACGGGGCGACCGGTGCGAGGTTTACGAACGGCTATGTATAGCCGGTGTGGACGCACGACGATAATGACTGTATACATGAATGTCGTGCGTTCACTCACACCGGGAGTTTTCGAACGGCCAGTACTTCATCGAGCGTCGTCGGGCGACGTTTACGAACGCAGCCGAGCGCGTTCAGGGCTGCGTTCGTATTTTGTAACCAAGTTCATTTCGCGTTATTGTAGAAAGAAACATAATGAGTCATATCATCTGTGATTTGTATTTTATTAAATATGGAGACAATGGAAAAGTAACAGAAAATATACACATTATTATGGATGAAGATGGCAAACTTTATTTAAGAGGACTGTGAAGTGCCAATTTTTGGCTCGAGTATGCACTTTCAAAAATGCAGTTTATTGCACACCGCTTAGAGTTGAAAGTCCGAGGCAAGTGCCTACATTTCTTATTGAAATATTATTTCGGGCGATAACTGTTTTATCCCCCTAAACCTTTACGAAATTAGACACTTTTGGTCTCATTAGATCACAGAACACTGGTGGAACCGTCGGTGGCGCCGTGGACTCGGCACTTGCCTTCCAATCGGGGGGTCGGGGTTCGAGACCCGCCATGTACCAATGTGTTTTTCGTTTCGAATTGCATATGTACATTTGTCTGACGCTCCTACGGTGAAGGAAAACATCGTGAGGCAACCTGCATACAACTGCGAAGAAATCCAATGATGTATGTGAAGTCGACCAATCCGCACTGGGCCAGCGTGGTTGACTAAGGCCTAATCACCCTAACATAGGGTAGGCTCGAACCCCTCGGTGGGGGACGTATATGAGCTGTGATGATGAGATCACAGAACACAGTTTTACCCCCCTAAACCTTTACGAAATTAGACACTTTTGGTCTCATTAGATCACAGAACACAATACCAAATACTTTAATCTTATGTTTGTATGTTTTGCTTTTTTTGTAATTCAGTATAATTTATTCAAAAAAGATAAAAATGCTCGAGGTAGTTTTAAAGTCTAAAATATGGATATTTAAATGCTAATAATTTATATTCTGAGCAATATAACTTCAAAATCAAAACGTACAAACCTAGATCTTCAGTACCTCCATCATCAACAGACAACATTTCCAAAAATTATGAAAATTGGATTATGTAAAGAGGGAGAAAAGCGTTATTGCTTTTTGTATGAAAATTTAAAGCTTCACAAGCCTCTTAAGAAATAGATATTTTCTTCATAATTTCTATGAGCGAAGTACAAACAGATCAAAACAAGTTAATAAAACTGAAGCAAAATATCCATTTTAGGTTATATTACTTACATTATATTTACATTTGTTTTATGGCAGAAGAGAAGTTCTTCTATATGCCAGTGTCAGGTAAAAGGTTGGGAAATGGTATATTTTTCAAGGAACGGAACGGAACGCGAATGGAAAGTAGTATCAATAAAGGATTTTGTAGGTAAGAGATTAGGAATATAATTATATTAGGTGTGAAAAATATAAATACATACTTACAGCATAACTAAATCTTAATATTGTTGTGTTCTATGAATGCAGATAGCATGTCAAAAAATTTATTAGGATATATTAATAAACAAGAAATACGTGTAGAAAGTGGAACCTGATGTTTTATTAATGAGTCCATGATAGAGGAACGGTCATAGAAACAAGAGAAGAATAAGTGATCCAAGTTTCCAACGCCATTCACAAAGATCACTGGGAACAATTTGCATTTTAGCCAAATATCATATTGACATTTGACAGCCACATCTTACGGTGTTGTTCTAAAATATCCGATGAAGAGCGTCGTCCTCTCTAGGGCAATCGCCCGACGTCGAGCGATGGTTTTAGAACGCAGCCCAGAGCCTTCGAAGCACACACAGCAACACGCTAGGCTTTACATGTTGACCTTGAGACCGCCCTTATATCACTCGTAATAGCGGCGGCTTTCGTAATGCAAATGTAAAGCCCAGAGCCTTCGAAGCACACACGGCAACACGCTAGGCTTTACATTTTGACCTTGAGACCGCCCTTATGTCGCTCGTAATAGCGGCGGCTTTCGTAATGCAAACATAAAGCTTGACGTGTTGCTGACTGTACAACTTTTCGCTCTAACTAACCCCGTTCATGACTGTAGCACACCTCCGCCGCGAAACCAACAAGGCGAAACCGCTATGCTAGTTCCGCAGCGAAACCAGGCCACACACGCTAAGTTCGCAATCAGTCAGTGAACCGCCAGGCGCCATTACGCCAGCGGCAAGCTAGTGAAATGTCGTCGTCGCTCTGTGCCCCAAGCACGAACCACTATATTTATGGTTATGGTAATCGTATTATTTTGTATGAAAACTATAGCAGAGCCGCTACGGTCGCTTAATGGTATCGTAATGGTATAGTTTAATGTTAGGGAACTTACAAATGGCAACTTTTAGTTCGCATCGGCGCCGCGGGTGGCGCTGGCAGTCGAAAACTTAGTTTGCTGCTTGAGACATATTCTCTCTAATCTGTGATTTCGTGATTCGAACGTTTGACGGTTAGGGCATTCAGTTTTGAAAAACATTGTAATTCGAAAAATAAAAGTGAACTGCTGTGACCATTTGTTTACGTTTAACATTCTTCACTTACGGAATCGTATCAAATATGTTTAGGCAGAGAGAGGAGCCGGGGTGGTGAAGGTGAATGTTAATGCATTGTAAAGTAGCTACTTAAACCTGCACCTGGGTCATAAGCCCCAGGCACCGCTCTTGGCTCTCTTCTCTGCAATGCGATGCACCCGGCACCCGTATGGTGAATGCATGGAATGCTAAGTTATCGTCTCTCCTTGGGATTAATCTAACATTAACGAGAGCTAAAGTATGAGAATCGTCAGCACGAACTCACTTTTGACATATCGTATCGTTTTATTCGACAGCTAATTATCGTAATATCTCTCACCGACTATTTTACAGTGAGAGAACTATCGTTAGGTACGTTACGAGCTCACGATAGCCTTACGATAACTGTCCATTTAATATCTCAATCGTTATGTGATAGTAAGTAAATAAACTATGATTCGTGCTAGGGATGCAGGTCTTTAATTTTACAAAGACGAAGAATTTGGGCATACAAAATAAATCAAAAGATAAAAAGTTAAGAGAAAACAGATTATGCATAGAACTTAGGTATGTCACATGAATACCGCTTTTATGATTATTTTCAGATGACCCCGCAAAACTTCGAAGATTGCATAATCTTTTAGACACATATTAAAAAACAAAACACAAGATTTTAAAAAGTTAGACACGAAAAGATACGGGATAAAATTGAGTACTTAACAGAAAATACTAACTAAAATGACGTATTCTGACGTAAATTTTATTTGAAAAGAGCAACCCCGAGTTTCTCGCTCCCTCATCTCGGGGAAGTCGGCATTCCGAGCGAATGGTAGTCATTTTAATAAAAATAATTATTCAGTTTAATTGTACTTTATACTTACTTACATTACCTACCTATCTACTTTAGTTAAATATTGAAAGTTATTTATTACCTTCACTGTACATATATTAAAATGTAGTTTTCCCCTTTTTAATATTTTACACAGGCAGCCCCCGTAGCACGTCCACCAAAACACGATATAATAAATCGAGTTATCGCGGTGAACTGTCAAAATACGAAGAAACCCTATTGTATTTTGACAGTTTACCGCGATATACCACTTTATCATATCGTGTTTTCGTGGACGTGCTAGGGGGGCTGGGGTCCTGCGTAGGGTCCTGTGGCAGACTGCTTGTAATGTAGCAGGTGTAAAAATAAATAGCTTGCCAAGTGACACTGACACGTGGTCGAGTTAACTTTGGTATGCTATCATGACCCTAATATGTATATATCGATGGTCAAACGTTGACCCCTCGTAACGCGCATAAATCAAATTTTACAGTAGAGGGAAAAAACTTTCTTAAAACCTTTAGGGCTGCGACTAAAACAAAATAAAAATACAGTGTTATATACATAACGAAATAATAAAATCACGTCTTTGTAAGGAATTTTTGTTGAAAAAAGCAATTAATGATCAGTTACGAGCAGTCAATTTCAAAGCAGTTACACAAAAACGTAAGTTACAAGCTGTCAACAGTTATATAGAAATGATGATAACGAGATACTCGTAATCATTTAGAATAAACTACAAATTAGATTTTCTTATAATGAATGTTTCATGGTCACTCCAGAGGTGCCAAATAGACTACCGGTACATCCAAGTGTTGAAGTCATTATACGAAAACGCCACCATGTCAGTCCGCCTTCAGGACCAGAACTCGAAACCAATACGACTTCAGCGAGGTGTGAGACAGGGTGACGTTATATCGCCGAAGCTGTTCACAGCTGCGCTGGAGGATGTATTTTTAAGCTTTTGGACTGGAGAGGACTCGGCATCAACATAAACGGCGAGTACATGACTCACCTTCGTTTTGCCGATGATATCGTGGTCATGGCTGAGACCGTGGAAGATGCTCGATGCTCGATGACCTCTGTAGAGTTCTCCTCCCAACAAGTGGGTCTTAAAATGAACATGGACAAGACCAAAATTATGGTGAATTCCCATGTGAAGGTTGGCGGCTCTACACTGGAAGTTGTTGACGAATATGTTTACCTGGGACAAATAGTCCAACTCGGTAAGTCCAACTTCCAGAAAGAGGTAAATCGACGAATCCAACTCGGCTGGGCAGCGTTCGGGAAGCTACGCAGCATATTCTTGGCCAATCTACCGCAGTGTCTTAAGACGAAAGTCTTCAATTCGTGCGTGTTGCCAGTGATGACGTACGGAACTGAGACGTGGCCGTTTACAATGGGTCTCATCAGAAGGCTCAATGTCACTCAAAGGGCAATGGAGAGGGCTATGCTCGGGGTTTCTCTACGCGATCGCATCAGAAATGAAGAGATCCGTAGAAGAACTAGAGTCGCCGACATAACCCAAAGAATTGCAAACCTTAAGTGGCAGTGGGCAGGACACATAGCTCGCAGGACTGACGGCCGTTGGGGCGGAAAGGTCCTTGAGTGGCGGCCGCGTACCGGTAGACGCAGCGTTGGTAGGCCCCCCACAAGGTGGACCGACGATCTGGTGAAGGTCGCGGGAAGCCGCTGGATGCGGGAGGCGCAGGACCGATCGGTTTGGAGATCCCTGGGGGAGGCCTATGTCCAGCAGTGGGCGTCTCTTGGCTGAAATGATGATGATGATGAATTTTCATGCTTTCTACAAAATATTGCCATTCTGCCAATATGGTGGACTGTCATATAAAGTTGTCTTCAATAATGATTTTATTAAATATCATGCGACCCAAAGATTCTAGACCATTATCAAGGCTAGCTCGGTCCTATGTTTTATAGGTCTCCAGAAAATCTGTAGGATTAGATTTTAGGTAGACCATCGAGGTATTCATGCGACCATAGTGTGATGTCAGCTTAAGTAGGTAAGTCATCAAGAAACTAAACTGAAACTTTCTTGACAAGTTCTTATTTCTATTTTATTCTACTTTCGTTTCTAAAAACATGCCACTATCTGATTCGCTTATACTTTCAACTGCCCTTTCTCCGATATATACAGACAGAGTACAATACACCCTCTTGCAAACTTAAAAAAAAAGAGAAAAAAGATTAGGGAATTTTTCTTCTCCATTTCTTTAAGTATAAGTATTATTCTTCGTCTATGGTATAATACTGCAGCGAAACCGTTCAACTATTTTTGCGCTTTGGTCTTAATGATTTCATTTTTTCAACTGTGTTTACTACTTCTTCCTTATTAGACCCCAAAACAAATTAAACATTCGTTGCCTTTTATTCTTCTGTAAAATCATTACAGTGACGTTCCTTGAAGACCGACAAAATTCTGAAACTGAGAGTTACTCATTTTTTTTGTAGATCGTAGCGCGTTATGCATATTACGAGTAAATCTACTAAACTTTCGTCAACTTAAAACAAAATAACTTAAAAATAATGAACAGCTTATTACAAATATTTACACATAACATTATATAAAAAAGTATAGTTAAACTTAAGCATTGAAATCTGAATGATATGCATTTGAAATGTTTCAAATCGTTATATAATCGGTAGGTTACTATCGACTTGCTCACTTTTTACCGATCTGAAGGTTTGGTCTCTGGAGTTAGATTCTATAGGTAAGTAGCCATTCTCTCAAATGTTGAGGATTTCAGGTGAAGTTCACTTCCAAGTTCAGCCTTATCGTTACTTATCATCAGGTGAGATGGAGTCCAAGAGCTTCTTTGTTGTGTGTAAAAGAAACTTTAGTTTCGTTAGAAATAGGAAACAAGAAACTTGCTCTGCCCCCTTAGATAAAAGTCTTTGAAATGACATTAGAATGTCACAATCTCACGCTATTTCTTTCGCAGCTAAAGTCATCTCCATACATTTTTCTGTGGAACGACTGCGGAAAATTAATAAGCGTGTCTAATGGGTCTAATTATATAATGTATTGAACTTTCAGATCTTTTCAAATCTTAAATAACTTAAAACATACCATACTTTAACCAGAGGTTTTATTATATTTCAAAACATTTATGTTCGCAGCGAACTCTGGCAGTTTAAACATTATTATAATGACGAGTTTTCAGTAAATATAGAGTTGACACCTTGTAACTGCACTCAAATATAACTCAGACACATGCCCATGCGTGTTGTTCAACTGCAGCTTTGGAGGAACGGGAGCTTCTGAGCCCGTCTAGCTAGCTACCTAAGTTAGTCGCCGTTCATAACAATGTTAACAAGTGGTGGTGGTAACGCCTGCGAGAAGCAGCGCTTGCCAGGAAAGAACCCTGCATTTGCTTCAAGTACATGAAAACGCGGAGTCATTATTACTGGGTGGGTTGCCTCTGAGAGTGGTAGTGGTAACGATGTTCTATGGCGGTCTTTTTTCACCCTGGGCAACTACAGGTCGTGTGGTAGTGTTCTGGAAGAATCTAGTCTAGAGTCAAGCCTGTAAGACTCGTCCTCTCGGTTTTCGAACGTTCCTGACGACGATGTCATTAGGATAAAATATAGAATAGAGAAATTATGAAATTATAATAATTAAAAGCGGCAAGGCGCGGTTCACGTTACACAGCTATGCGCAAACGTTAGGAACGAACAGTGTCGAAAGAAAACTCCAAGTGGATCAGTCAAGGTGGGAACAGTACGAGTTCTTCATGCACGTTCGAATTGGGGCTTGGTAAAGCTTGAAAAGCTGTTCCGTTGTGAAGTATCGTCTTACCTTAAATAGTACGTGATTTTTTTTGTAGCGCGTGCCACCACAGAATAACTAATTGGCACGTGCCACCTTAGATACTATAAACATGCTTTTTGTATTTTTTTTGTAATTGCTTCAAAATATTTTGTGAATCTTGTTATCGTCCTCTCATATCTTTCTTCTTTTTAACCGACTTCAAAAAAGGAGGAGGTTCTCAATTCGATGCGTATGTTTTTTTTTGTGTATGTTACGGGATTACGCCGCCAGTTGTGGACCGATTTTCAAAATTCTTTCTGTATTCGATAGATTATACTCCAAGGGTGGTTTAATGGTCACCAAAGTCAGGACCTGATTATGGGATCCCATGAAAATCGAGGAAGACCCTTAAATTTTAAGGTGTTTCCAACGTGTTTTGTGTGTATGTTACGCGATTACTCCGCCAATTGTAGACCGATTTTCAATAGTACATTGTTACCCTAGGGGTGAAAGTAACTTATTTAGTCCCGAGACGGGTTTTGGCGCCCGAGCGTAGAGAGGGCGCCTATAGTTCGAGGAACTAAATAAGTCTTTTACCCGAGGTAAACACTGTGCTTTTCATTACGAATACAAGGAAAGTAAAAATAAAAACATGAATCAGCAAAATACCATATTATTAGTGAATTAAATTTTATTAAATCAACAACTTCTGCTTTTGTCTCTTCTCTAATGTATGAAATCTCTGCTATACGGAGGAATAAACAATTAAAACTCGAAAAAATAAATGAAGATCGGATTGCCGATATTCCGCTTTTTTTTCTGTGGCCAGCCAGCTATTCAGACATTATTTTTTTTTATATTCATCATTGAAGAAATGTTTAATATTTTACCCAAATCTATTTATTTATTGATTTCTGTAAAACTAACAGCGATTAACACAAAAGATTTCTTATATAATAATTAAAAGCCAATGACAGGTCTTCACCAAAGAAATATATTAGTTATTTTAAAGAAATAGTTGAAAGTATATTATAATAAAGTCATTTAAAAGATATAAGTATTCTTTTAATTCTTAACATTATGTTATTTCAATTTTACACAGTGCTGAAGGTAATTGAGTGGCTGTATAGAAAGTCAGAACATGGTTCAATAAAAATGTCAAAATAGAACTTGTTTCTTTTTAAAATTTGACAGCAGCTGTCAGTTGAAAGTGATTCTCCCTAGGGCTGAAAAGTATTACTTTCAACCCGCTCCGCAGGCAACTTCAGACCTACTTTCAGAGTATGAGTAATGAAAAATTCTTTTTGTATTCGATAGAGTATACTCCTAGGGCGGTTACAAGGTCACCGAAGTCAGGATCTGATGATGGGATCCTATGAAAATTGAGGGAAACACTAATTAAGAACTACTAATTACTAATTAACAGGGAAACACTAATTTTAATTAAACTTGTTGTTTGTATACAATGGAGTTCCAAGAATAGGGTAAGTGTTTTGTAAATGATTAAGTTTTAAGTACCTACTTATAATACTTCTTATTTTATGAGGGTGCTACGCCAACCTATTTTTCTTAGTTTATTTTTCCGTTACTGTAACTTTATCAAGAGCTAGAAAATTTGGGCCCCTGTTGGCTCCTATCTGACTTATTTTAAAAGTTTGATACATAACTCTATTTTATGGGGAACATATTTTTTTTTGTCGCGATTTGCCTGCGGGACCATAACATGTCTGCTACGATGCCGTAGACGCCTCGTAGCATTTTCTACGAAACATGATATTAATTTAATATTTTAATTTCAGGTACTAAAATCAAATGTTCTTTTTCAAGGAGGCATTTATTTGAGCTGTGGTGTTTGTAAGAACCTTCAAATCGTAAAAAATATATTTTACAAGCTTTTTAACGTTTTTTTAACGTATATAAAATCAAATTGTTAGCATATGTGGGAGTCTTGATAAATTCTGGGTTAAGTAAGTAACACTAAATAGAGTTCTAAATAAATATCCAAATTGGTTAGACAAAAACGAATGTGTAGAACTAACAAGAAATGTTGAACAGTGCCCTATACAAGAGGAACAATCGGCGCCGTCTTGGGGCGGCGGGCGGCCCAGCAAAGACATTTCCGATTTAAGTTCGCGGTGAAAACGAAGACGATTAACAGAACTATCACAAGTAGATCCCTCCGCTGTAAATACCAGTGGCGAAGGGTCCATATAAGCCGATTCCCATCGGCCTACCTTTCGAAATCACTAAAATTCGAAAGTCGACTGGCAGAAAATGCCTAATGGCATTAAGTCCGCTTTTGTACACTTTATATACATAAAGAATTAAATAAATAAATAAATCAAATTCTTAAATGGAGTTACTTTTTAACAGCGCCATCTACAAAATTACTCCCTAAGGCTCCCGAGAGTCTTTAAGAGAAAAATTCAAAGAAATTGATATTATGACTGTACATTCACAATATATTTATGAAAACTTACTGTATGCACACAACAATAAAGATATCAAATTCAGTAAAAATAGTGACTATCATAATTTAAATTTAAGAAATAAAGACAAGCTAGCAATGCCCACATATAGGCTCCATAAAATAAGCAACTCTTTTGCAGGTCACTGTATACGAATGTACAACACGCTGCCATGTAACATGCATGACTTGTCAGTAAATAAATTTAAAATTTTAATTAAAGCTCAGTTAAGCAAAAAGGCTTATTACAGTGTTAAAGATTTTTTGAATGATAAGGCAGCGTGGCGGTAAAAGAAATGAATTGCTCGTTCTCTGAATAGTTTTGTAATATTCACAATTTGTAAGACATTTGGCGATTTTAAAAGAGTTTTGGCACATGAGTTTCTTGCCCGATTCTTCTCATGTTAGCCCCTACATTCGGAATCGGGTCGCTCTTGGCGATTACATGCGCGGCAACAACTCCGCGGATGTACTTGCCACTAGCGCACGGGTTAGCTTGATTTTAGTCGAATATTTTTTATGTTTTAATAATTTTGTAAAATGTGTAAAATTGACGATTTTAAGAGCCCGCAAGGGCCTATGAAATAAAGTACTTTTGATTTTGATTTTGATTTTGATTTTACGGTACTTTTTATATAAAAAGTACCATAATTATGTAGAAGGATTTTTTAAACATTTTCAATTATCTTTACACGATAAAAAAATATATGTGGATGACAGGCAGTTGCAAACTGAATAAAAAGTTTTGTTTTACATGATTTATTTATTCTTTATGTACAGAAGAAGTACAAAGGCGGACTTAATGCCTTCATGATAATTGTTGTCTGATTCAAACTCAGTGGAGAGACACTGTTTAATCATATTATCAGTGCTTTTTTGTATGATAAAAGTGGGCCTTTTCATCTGAAGAACGCATGACGCTGACATCACGCGGTGCAGTTAGCAGTGAGTGCTTTTTTGTTACGGCCTTTGATGTTATGGCTTACCTTCGCCTAATCTCGACCCCTCGCCACTGGTAAATACATTGCTTGACACTTCGGATAAATGTTTGATAAATGAAATAGATGTTTGTTTGCAAAAGCCAATCAAAGAATCTCGGTATCAGTTATTATTATCTTCTGTTACTCTTGGATTCGGTTCTGATATTGTATCAGAATATGCTCTTTTATCCATCGTGGAACTTTTCGAAGAAACAGCTGAATTTTATAACATACATTAAAAATAGTTCAGACGAGATTTTACCCGTAAAATGTCACGCGAAGTTACAAATACAGACTAAATTAACTGCCTTTTACTGAGTTCAGTTCCCTTTATTACTAGTCCTCGGACACTTTTTCAAAAGAAAATGAGCTTTTTATCTAAGGAAATTATGAAATTGTTAATGCCTTACAGCAAGACAAACTTGTTCCCGAAGACGGTAGCTACTTCTAACTAACACCGTCGAATTGTTGAAAACTAATGATCACGTTGGCAGTTTTTTTAACCACTATGCGAAGTGGAGGTGGAGAATCCTCATGGATGGCCGCACGGTCGGCCGTAGTAACTAAATTCATTAATTTAGTTACACAAGACGTATTTTAAGAGGAAAAAGAAAAACCACATGGTTATAAGTATCACTAGAAAGGGGTAAGCAGAACCCTATCATATCTTAAATATACACGGTTATTTTTTTATCACCCTGGAAAATTTTAGGAACGATTCAGGACACATCCAATATTAATTAAAAAAAATGAAATAAAAAATTTAAAAAAATAAAAAAATCTCTAAAAATGCTGCTCTCAACTAGTGCAGCATTTTTTGGATTTTTTAGAAAATTAATATAAAATTAAATGAGTTAAATTCAAATTCAATTCAAATTCAAAAATCTTTATTCAACATAGGCCTTTACAGGCACTCATTGACGTCAAAACAAAGCAAAACAATATCATTTAAAGAAATTATATTAACCTTGTATGTGCATACATCCTAAATATACTCAAGATGTCTGCAAATACAAGTAGGAATGAAAAAAAAAGTTGATTCTACACCTGTTCGGAAATTGGGAGAGCCTTCTCGAGAAGAACAGGCAAGAATCTCGAAAGGTCTAAATTTTTTATCTCCTCTTTTAAATCGCCATTTACAATTTTGGTTTGTTACAGAGTTGTCAATTGGAAGCTGACCTCAAAGCAAAAGTTTGAGCTCAACTTCCATTACAAGAATAGATGTGTTAATTCACATTATATAAGCTATCTCTGAGAGAAGTGCGCGAACTTAGATTATAAATAAATTGCTCTCACTGAACGTTTCTTTGAAACAAAACGCAATACATTGTTAAATATTAGAATTGAGAGTTCAAACCCAAGCTTTTTTGTCCGTCATGTAATCAGACACTTTATAATATGCTTTTTTAATAAGTACATCTTTGATTGCAACTTTAAATTTGTTTAAGCTAAGTTCTTGTATACAACTTGGGATTTTATTGTAGAAACGTATGCACAGGCCTCTAAAAGAATTATTAATTTTTTGGAGCCTGGTATTTGGTAAAGCTAACATATTCTTTTGTCTAGTATTAACAATGAATATCACTATTTTTACAAAACACATGAATATTCTTACGAACATATATTAGATTCTCATAAATATATTGCGACGCTACTGTCATAATACCAATTTCTTTGAACTTTTCTCGCAAAGAATCTCTCATTTTAAGGTTATAGATTGCTCGAATAGCCCTTTTCTGCAGTACAAAAACAATCTGAATGTCGGCAGCATTTCCCCACAACAAAATACCATACGACATCACACTATGAAAGTAAGAAAAGTATACAAGTCTTGCTGTATCAACATCAGTCAGTTGACGTATTTTCCATACAGCGTGAGCTGCAGAACTAAGTCTCTTTGACAATTTATCGATATGTGGGCCCCATTGCAGCTTAGAATCAAGTGTGATCCCAAGAAATAATGTGGTGTCCACAGGGTCAATACCTATATCCTTTATTTTTACAGTGGTGTGAACCTCTTTGACATTGGGTAAAACAAATTTTATACATTTTGTTTTCCCTTCATTAAGTGACAGGTTGTTCACATTAAACCAATGAACAATTCTTGAGATAGAATTATTTACATCGTCATTAATTTGCACATTTTTTTATTCATATTTAAATCATTCTAATACCATATATATGTATAACCAATATATATAACCACATGATTTTTTAACTTACATGAACTAATATTACACAAAATACAAAACTAATATTCTATTTTGTTTTAACTATTAAAATCAAAAAGGATAAATTATAAAATTTAAAATTATAAATCCATATGGTTGATCAGTTATACAGATGTAAACAATCAACAATCAATCAATATAACAGTCAATATAAATCGATTAGTTTGGTTCTTTTGCAATTAATCTCATTCTGACACAAATCAATAAATGATTTTATCTTATACATCTTAATTTTTATATATAAGATATCATCTTAAAATTCCTCGAATCTATCACGTGCATGTCTGAACCATTGACTACCACCACCACGCAAAAAAGAGCTTTTGGCCTCCTCCACCCACCGCTTCATGCAGCATAGTGTAGAACGAGTTGTACACGCTGACGCTCGCTGAGTCTGGGGAAAGCCGGCAAGCAAGACAAGCGCGTGAGGTTTACTTGATCGCAGAGAGTCCGTGCATGCTATCCCGGAGGATTGCTGTAATTGATGTTAGTAAAAGTGCAATCATAGTGATGATGTGATTACTATCTCGAAGAGTTAATAGGTGCGTTCCAAATGAGTTTATAGCGATGACAGCGGTGTGAGCGCTCACAACAGGGGGTCTACAATGAACACACGAAACCCGAACGAATTCCGTAATTTCGGGCTGTTTCTTACCACGAAAATACTACGGGCCCGTCAACGGAACGAAATCGGAGTTTGACGTTTGCTGTTACGGATAGCTTACTATGATCACTCGAACCGACACCGACACGAAAATTGGATTTTGACATACAGATTTTCGGGCGTTTAACCTAACTTCTCACGAGAACTCAAGTACCGTAAGAGTTTCGGATTAACATTTTAATTCAGAAATAAGTGAGTTATTGTCAATTTTACATCAGTTTGGGTTTTATTTGTTTACTAAGAAGGTGTACTTAAGTAGAATAAGTTAACTATATAATATTTGTTGAAGTTATGGCATTCAACTTAAATTCAGTGCGAGGTGCGAGTCGTAGGAAACACTTGAAAGTATACTATAACTTCATGTGAACAAAAGCAAAATATAACTCCGAAACACTTAAAAATGTAATCACAAAAAACGTAAATAAACAAAAGCAGCAAAAGCTATTTAGGTGTATAATGCTGCAGCAGGAAATATTCCCTTAACATCAAAATGTTATTAGTGGAACGCTTAGATAAAGAAATATCTATGGTGGAACGTGACATTCTAGATTAGGTTGGTTTATCACCTGCCGGGGGCCACTTTGCCACAGACTAAGAGCCCGGGCTGTCATGGCGCGTTACCCAGCTTTCCAACATACCCAGCTTTCCGCTAATCATTACTGTAGTTTATTAAATCAAAACTGTTTAAATACAAATAATTTTAATTATTTTTCTACTACCTTTTTCAATCATTCGTTCACGTAACTTGTCAATGCGTCCGTACTAAACCTACGAATCCGAAAATAGTTCGTGGTAGCTACGAGTCACGTACTTCGTTCGGGTTACGGACGGGCCCGAAATTACGGACGAACATTTCATAGTAGACGTCCAGTTCCGAATGGGATGGGATATCGAGCTAACATCAACAACTAAAATGTGGCCATTCAGAACGATAGCTTGCACGCTTATGATGCTGATGTTTCCTTAGACGTTGACCTCTATTAGCTTGACAATTAATTTTCAGCGATCGCACGTAATTTTTGCATTAAATTTTTTTTAATGGGCATTTAGGCAGACAGCAGAAAAATTATTCACTACTGTATTATTTTCCTCATCCCCACCACATCCCCACAGTAAATGTTGTAGCTTTCAATAGCTGATATTGACAGTTGAGAGTCGCGTGACAGACAACTCACAAGTCTCACAACGACTACGATTCGAAGCATGGTCACCGTAAATGCAAGATGGCGAATGTAATGACGTCATTGATGACCTCAGATCGGATGCTGTGAGCACGCTCACGGTGATTCGAAACGAATTTTAGCGCGCTGACAGGTCTGTGACCCCTTCGCCAACTTTAACAACGGTTTGCCTACCTTTTTAATATTTACGTAATAAAAACACTCTTATTTTGGGATTTTTTTTATACGTTCATACTGATAGTTCCAAATCGCCAACTTTCCCATTTAGCCAATTTTATGACTTTTTCTTATTTGCCAAAAATGCATTATTTCCATTATTATTTCTTTGTTAGGTACCTCATAACTCTGTCATATAATAATATTTGGAAAATTAATTTTTGTTTGAGAGGATATACTTCCGGATTGGTCTCAATGTCACCAAAGTCAGAATCTGGCGATGGGATCTCTGGAAAATCTAGAGAAACTCTTAAATTTTATAGACTCGTCAAACGTGCTTCTTGTTTTTTCGGAAGCTGTTCAGGTATTTGGATCTGGTAGTCATGAACCGAGCTAATGATGGAAGGATCCTTGATTTTTAGGAGTTAGGTTATAGTTTTTAAACGAGTTCAAAAAAAAAATTACATAAAATAAAAACCGACTTCAAAAACACTGAAAAGTTAAAAATAATATAAGAATAGGTACAGACAGCATCACACTTCTTCTATGTTGAAATCGGTGCCAAACGATGGTGGTCTCCTAGAAACTTAAAATTTGTCACCGACTTCAATATAGAAGAAGTGTGATGTTGTCTGTACCTATTCTTATATTATTTTTAACTTTTCAGTGTTTTTGAAGTCAGGTTTTTTTTTATAAAATATTCTTTATTTTTAATTTTTTAGGAATGAAATCTTTTTAGTGAAAGAAACCCTAATAAGCGTTAAATTAGGGTTTCCCTCGATTTTCATAGGATCCCATCATCAGATCCTGACTTTGGTGACCTTGGGACCACCCCAGGAGTATACTCTATCGAATATAAAAAGAATTTTGAAAATCGGGCTACAATTGGCGATGTAATCGCGTAACATACACAGAAAACACGTTGGACACAAATAAAAATTTAAGGGTTTTCCACCATTTTTATGGAATCCCATCATCAGATCTTAATTTTCGTAACCATGAGACCATCCTTGGAGTATACTTTATCGAATACAAAAATAATTTTGAAAATCGGCCCACAATTAGCGGCGTAATCGCGTAACATACACAAAAGAACATACGCATCGAATTCAGAACCTCCTCTTTTTTGAAGACGGTTAATAAAATATTTTACAAAAAGTTTAAAATAAAAAATATTTTACAAAGTAAAAACCGACTTCAAAAACACTGAAAAGTTAAAAATAATATAAGAATAGGTACAGCCAACATCACACTTCTATATTGAAGTCGATGCCAAACGATGATCTCCTAGAAAGTCTTAAAATTTGTAAATTTTCATGGGATCCCATCATCAGATCCTGACTTTGGTAACTATTAGACCACTCTTGGGATATACTCTATCGAATACAAAAAGAATTTTGAAAATCAGTCCACAATTGGCGGCATATTAACACGTTCAACGTACCTATAAAATTCAAAGGTTTCCCTCGATTTTCATGTCTTTAGTGACCTTAGGTCCACCCCAGGAGTATACTCTATCGAATACAAAAATAATTTTGAAAATCAGTCCACAATTGGCGGAGTATCCGCTTAACATAAACACAATACACGTTGGACACACCTTAAAAATTTAAGGGTTTTACTCGGTTTTTATGAGATCCCATAATCAGACCCTAACTTTGGTAACCATGGGACCACCCTTGGGATATACTCTTATCGAATACGAAAAGAATATTGAAAATCGGTTTAGAATTGGCGGCGTAATCGCGTAACATACACACAAAAAAAACATACGCATCGAATTGAGAACCTCCTCCTTTTTTTGAAGTCGGTTAAATAATAAAAAACAACTTCAAAAACACTGAAAAGTTAAAAATAATAAAAGAATAGGTATAGACAACATCCCACTTCTATATTAAAGTCGGTGCCAAACGATGATCTCCTGAAAGTCTTAAAATTTCAATATAGAAGTGTGATGTTGTCTGTACCTATTCTTATATAATTTTTAACCGTCTTCAAAAAAGGAGGAGGTTCTAAATTCGATTCGTATGTTTTTTTTGTGTGTATGTTACGCGATTACGCCGCGAATTGTGGATCGATTTTCAAAATTCTTTTTGTATTCGATAGAGTATACTCCAAGGGTGGTCCCATGGTCACCAAGGTCAGGATCTGATGATGGGACCCCATAAAAATCAGGGAAACGCTAATTAAAAACCACCTCACCGAAGGTGAGCTGGTATTTAATTAGGGTTTCTTTTACTAAAAAGATTTCATTCACTAAAAAGTAAAAATAAAAAATATTTTACAAAAAAAACCGACTTCAAAAACACTGAAAAGTTAATAATAATATGAGAATAGGTACAGACAACATCACACTTCTATATTGAAGTCGGTGACAAATTTTAAGACTTTCTAGGAGACCATCGTTTGGCTATTATATTATTTTTAACTTTTTAGTGTTTTTGAAGTCAGTTTTTATTTTTTGTAAAATGTTTTTTATTTTTAACTTTTTAGTGAATGAAATCTTTTTAGTGAAAGAAACCCTAATTAACCGGCTTTAGGACATTAGGGTTTCTTTTGATTTTCACGGAATCCCATCATCAGATCCTGACTTTGGTGATCTTGGGATCACCCTAGGAGTATAGTCTATTGAATACCAAAAATTATTTTGAAAATCGGTTCACAATTGGCAGAGTAATCGCGTAACATACACACAAAACGCCAATTGTGGACAGATTTTCAAAATTCTTTTTGTATTCGATAGAGTATACTCCTGGGATGGTCCCAAGGTTACTAAAGTCAGGGTCTGATGATGGAATCCCATAAAAATCGAGGAAAACCCTTAAATTGTATAGGTGTGTCCAACGTGTTTTGTGGGTATGTTACGCGATTACACCGCCAATTATGGACCGATTTTCAAAATTCTTTTTGTATTCCATAGAGTATACTCCTGGGGTGGGCCTAAGGTTACTAAAGTCAGGATCTAATAATGGTATCTCATGAAAATCGAGGGAAACCCTTAAATTTTATAGGTACGTCGAACGTGTTTTATGTTTTTTTCCGAAACTATTCACGTTTTTACGCCTGGTAGTTATGAACCGAGCTGATGACGGAAGGATCCTCAACTTTGGACTTGACCTGATCTGACCTGATTTTGGACCTTTGAATTTTTAAAACTTTCTAGGAGATCATCGCTTGGCGACGACTTCAATATAGAAGTGTGATGCTGTCTGTACCTATTCTAAGTATTAAGTATATTATTTTTTACTTTAGTGTTTTTGAAGTCGGTTTTTATTTTATTTTGAAGTCGGCGCTAAATCATAACTCATGATCATCGATCATCCATACCGAGTTCAAATAAAAAAATATAATGTTGTTTGTATTCTTATGTTATTTTTTACTTTTTTGTGTTTTCGTGGTTTAATTTGGAGTTTTCTAAAATTCGCAACAGACTGGTGCGGAATGGGATCTATTCCGCTAGGCGCTTATAGAGTTCATCACAACCTTGGACAACCATATTGAAGTGAAGTTATACGTATTTATAAGCTTATATAGTTCGTTTTTAAACATAATAGAAAATAAATAAGTTGACCCAAAATTAAGTCTAAAAATAATAATATAAGCAACATCATTAATTTTTGACAAAATTTACAGTCTAGAAGACCAACTAAAGCTAGGTACGTTAAAGTGAAGTTGAGTGAAACGATTTTCCTTCTGAATATCTTGCTTCAAGACGCAAACATCTAATTACGGTCAATAGATTTGCCATCATCTTGTACCTGAAATCAGAAGTCTATGTTTCTTTGATTTCGTCGACACTGCAGGTGATAGAACTGGTTATTTTATTTTTGGGGGTTGTTTGGCGATTTTACCGAAGCAATATGGAGAGTGAGGAATATATGAGGGGATTCGATGTCTGCCTTACCCCCAACCAATGTTCTAGCATGTCGCCGGGCACCCGTCAGCAGGTGCCGATAAACCCCGCTCGGTTCACACATGCGCCGTGTCAGTCAACAACTGTTTGCGCGCGCACGCGTATAGCTACGTTTGTATTTTTTTCCGCCGGCAACGACCGACACCATCAGTCCATCAGTATTGATCGAGCATTCGTCGCGATATCGCGTTTTAAAAATGCGACACGGTTGCTACCGCACTTAATAAGTGCTCAGTCATTAAACCCGTGTTAGAACTCTTATTTTGGCAGTTATGCATTATGAGGTTGTGAGGAATACGGTGTTCTGAGTGTTGAGGCTGTGTGGTTGACGACATGTCGAAGGTAAGCGTAGCAGTAAGTGTCTTAGTAGGGTACTTCGCAAGTACCTACCTAGTAGTAGCCATTGTCAAGGACGTTGCGAAACTAATTAGTTTTCGTTTTTTTCTGTGACAAACTACGCGGTTAAAATGATTATAAAAGCAAGTAAGTACATTCGATTCGACTGCCCCGGTTTCCTAATTGTGTGTCAACTGCGAAACAATGTCATGTATATTAAGCGACTAGTTGTAAACACGTAATACCTAGGTACTACGTAAATTATGAAACTGAACCTCTACCGTCGAGTACAGTAGAATAATTTGTAATGAAAATGTAGGTACTGAATGTTATTAAATCCAGTGATTAAACGATTTCGAAGTAGCTATAGCCTGCTGCTTGAGCAATCGTTTGAAAATGAGCATTTCAGTTGAAAGTAAAGTAATGAAATTGTACTAACCGTTTCTACTTGATAGGTAGTTTACTAACTAACGAGACATTAATAAACATAAACCTTATTTCTAAGGGATTTATTAGCAGCAATTACAAGCAAAATATTTTTGGGGATAATCATTCATGTGATCTACATTTCAATTATTAATTATTGAGATAAGGATCATAAATACTATTGAAGAGATAAGTCAAATGCCTAGTAAGACATCTCGGAATTTGTTGCAAACTGGTTAAAGATTGGTTTCCTTTTGCAAAAGTTTTCTCTATACTACCTATTTACCTTTTTAATATGTGGTTAGGGGTATACATACTTAAACGTTAAAAAAATCCAGATTTTTAAAAATAATAACTATAACCTTCACGTTCGTCTATCAGTGGGAAAAATTCCCCTTTAAAGTTGTAGTATTTCGTAGATACGAGTAATTTGATAAATTAAGCAAAAAAAATTATTAACTTACTTGCCAAATAAAGGTTCTAATTTGGAAAGAAAAATCAGAAAAAAAAGTTCGGAAAATAAAAAAATATAGAAAAATACAAAGATGGAGTTTACCTTCCTTTTTTTCTGATGTGTTGAATAAATTTCAAAGATTTCATTATTTATTTTGTGCTGTTCATCATTTTTGTGATTTAAAAATGTGATCTTGTATCATTCTTTATTAATTATCTTTTTTCGATAAATTGAAAGAAAGACCGGAATATTTAAAACCTTTCTACTACCGATTTTGCACATGGAAAAGATGAAGTGAATATAGGTACTTAATATTTATTAATTTCAGTGGGTAGAACTAAACCTCGACATAGCTCCTACCTACATTGATCAACCTCTTGTTTTATGGAAAAGTGTCTTTGTTCTCCATGATTATTTGTAACTATTATATATAAAACTATTTTTTTTAAATTGAATTGTGAGAAAGGCTTAAAACATAATGCTACACTCTCTTTTTTATTAAGAGCGGGTATAAAGCTAGAAAAATATCAGATTTCACCCGCGCGCCTCACACGTTCCGGTCTCGACCATCGTAGCGATAAGTTCGCTCCCTCTTCATGTTTTGTATGTTCGCGCACAGTATAACCTACCTTAGGCAGATAAAATTGGCTAAGTGCGAGTCGGACTATTTATCCGTACTTTGAACTGTGAATATAAAATACTTTTCACTTGTGATAAGTAAAACGAAAAGGTAGGTAATAAATATTATTATTTATTTAGATAGGTATTTAACATAATAAGTGCTTTATTTACATTTACCTGCTAAGCACTCGTCGGATAAGCATAGGCGTAAACATATTTCAAACACCAAAAATACTTGGAGTACAGATTGAAATAATACGAAAAGGTAGGGATTAATATATTTATTTACCTCTCTTATAATGTCACTTTCAATTTTTGAAATTGTTAACCCTAAGAATCGCTTTAATTTACAATAATTAATGTTTGTATGTTAAAATTCTTTTTTTTTCAGAATACGGTCTATACCTTGGCTATGAATGATAAGTCGTTCACTTGCATCATACATACTTTGGTCTTTGGCTTCCTTAGCTTTCCATTTTTTTTAAAGCCGTCTTTGCCCGATTAACCGATAAACCCGTGGTTCGGTGTTACTGAAATCAAATAATTAGTGTTAAAATTGAGTGTGAATATGGTGGCACCATATTATCATTAGATATAACTTTTAGTATGGAGCCAAAACAAATCTAGCCCAGTGTAAAAATCATGATGGCACTAAAATCAGAAAATCACTTAGATGTCGCTATAGTACAGTCGCGAAAGTTTATGCTCGACTACTGTTTGACTCTTTCGGGTAGGAATAAGGACAAAAAGTAACCGATCATAAACTTTCGCGAATGCACCTACAATCTTAACTTTTCCACTGGGCAATAAAACCTTTCAGTGGTGACAAAATCTATATAAATCGCAATACGTTTTATTTTTTTTCCTAAATTGCTTTGTCCTTTAAAATTATCGTTTTTTTTTCTTTTGCTGATTTGTGTTTCATTTTCCAGGTATCGAGTGTCATTTCATCTACAAGTTAGATTGGATTGTACAGTCAGCCACGTCAACATTTGTAAATATCTATACTATGAATCCATACTCAAATTTTAATAAATATAAAAATACCAAGTGCTTTCAATATGTGCAAAAATATTAAGATAATTATTCTAGATTTTGTTCATAGTTTAGAATGCACTATGAACTTTGAATGTACCTAATTGCAGTAAGCTCCCTAAGTCGTATCTTATGACATTCATGGGAAAGAAGTTAGCGGCGACTTATGTACAATGAGTATTATAGAGTTTGTTTATAATTTATAATGAACTTTTAACTATAAATGTACATATGTAATTGCACTTAATTATCTTAGTCACAAATTTTTAGAACAAGTAAAACTTTGAAAATTTTCAACAGATTTTTGTATGGAGCCAGGTACTTTAAAAAATCAACGTATTTAGTATGGATGAGTTCAATTAATATTCGCACCCCCTTTGCTACACTAGGTGGAATCTCTACTAAATTTTATATAAATATCAAAATTTAGGATGAAAAAAAAGTCAAACCCACACTTGACCATTTTTGTAACTCTATTATGTGTGTCCTCATTGGCTGTGGGAGTGTACGGGGGTCAAAAATTTCGTTATTTTTAACTTCGCTGCACCGTCTTTGAGATGTAAGCATTTTTGTAAATATTTTTCTTGAAGTTATGCAGGGTTGAAATTCCTTATTTGTCTGACAAACTCCGACAAACTGCCGCATATCTATATCAGCAAACAAATTTTTGCTATGCTATGTTTTTTCGTATTCGATATTCGTGTGACTCAGGGTCAGGTAACATTGCCCAACCTGAGCCACACGTATCTCTGAAACGCGCAAGCGACAAACTCTGATGCCAACAAACTCAGACATACTATACCTATCTCTGGACATTATAGCGGCATACTCAAACAATCTATTTTTCAGTTTTTTTTTGTGGCCTAGCTGGCCGGTCAGCCACACCAAGACTAAGTAGTCTGGGTGTGGATGACACAGATAGTCGTCTCTTACGACATACACAGAAAGAAAGGTAGTGGCGTCTCATATATTCGAGAGTTTCTTCATAGTCAAGAATGAACTATACATAATATATGTACTTGTGCATACCTAATCGCACTAAATTACATTATTCGTCTCTTACAACATACACGGGAAGAAAGGTAGTGGCGACACATTTACGAGTATTCTAGAGTTTGTTCATAGTTTAGAATGAACTATGAACTATAAATGTACTTAATTGCACTAAACTCCCTTAGTCGTCTCTTATGACATACACGGGAAGAAAGGTAGTGACGACTCGTGTATTCTAGAGATTGTTTATAGCTTAGAATGAACTATGAAATGAAATATAAATGTATCTCATGGCACTAAACTCCCTTAGTCGTCGTCGCTACTTTTCTTCCTGTGGATGTCGTAAGACAAGAAAAGTAGCGACGACACAATTAGAGTTTATGCGTAGGTAGTTGAAAATTAACTATGAACGACACATGATTTCAGTTATATTACTGAAATCATTCATTTTGTGTCGGTCATAGTTCCATCTCTAAAAATAATTCTCATGTCAAATCAAAATGATCAAAGATTAGTAAATTTTCACTAACCTACGTTTCAGAAACTCGAACTGATTTAACACTGCTGTCAAATGTTGCAGCATGTTAGTTGAATAATGATTTGATCAGCCTTTCGGAAATTGGGTGTAAGTAAGCAACATTTTGCTTTGCACAAGTTAGCAGTATACTTGTTTAATTTGCAAGTTTACGCAGTCTTTGGATTGCCTCGATAATATTAAACTGTATTTAAAATCATCGTTGAAACCAGTATGGAATATCAAAATTTTTAGGAGAGAAATCGGTACTAACTTATTTTGTGCAAAATTTTTTTTTAGACTTTAGACGTCGGAATATTGTCCAAAGTTGAAGATGATCTGAAAAAAAAACAATATAAATTTTTCGTCCTATTCACTTAATTCACGTAAATTCATTCATTATTATATCATGGTGCTATTTACGTCTATAATATTAATCTCTATCTCTCTCTCTCTCTCTCTATTAATCTATCTATAATTTTATAACAAAAAAAACAATAATTTGAACGTCTAAAGAAATGAAATGCCTCAAATTTTAACCGAAATTTTGATGCAATTTTGGTTAGAAATAGATTTTCACATCAAAATATATTTTGACAGTAAATTAAGTAGATTTCAGTCCCCAGAAAAATCTACACAACATTTATTAATGTCCTGTGTGATATTTCGTGTTGCAGCAGCTCTGAAATACAAAATTACTATAAATAATTAACAATAATAAATAAATAAATATTTTTTTCCCATTCACCCCAATTATATAACCCAATAAGTATCATTAAGAATTTGTGGTATGGATAAGTACTAGATAACGGATAAACATACATAAATAAATAAAAAGGAAAAGAGCACAAGTAAATATAAATAAACATACACGTCCATGGTTCAAGCACATACATATATTCATATTTATCACAAAAAATCTGCTCCGACCGGAATCGAATCCGGGACCGTTTGGCGCCAAAAGCGCCAAAGGTCCACGTTCTAACCACAGCGCCAGACGGTCGTCGCTTAATTTAAAGTGTCACGGTAATGACACTTTTAATTACTTAACGAAGTATGATGCGATAATTTCGCGTCTTTATATAATCACAGTTTCGCGTCAAATTGATTTAATTTATGTTAGCACTGTAAAAAGTTTACATACTGTCACCTACGTCCAGCACGCGAGTAGTCAAAAGCATCAATTTGTTTTACATACACTACCCGCGCCTACGTTGCACCAGCGCTTGTGCATTGTATTGTGTTATTAAAAGTTAACGCGCAAGGGTCAATATTGTAAGGTGAAACTACTAATTAACGAAAAAATATTACGTAAACATAATAAAAGTAAAATAATAGGTACATACCTTCTACAATACGCCATAAGTTGAATTTTTTACTTCTTAAGGTCTTTTAGACAATTTTTTTTGTTTTTTCATTCGCCATAATTTGGTCGATGTATTTTCTCGGGCTGGAGCACAGAAGCACAGCTTACTCGTCTCAACGGAGCGATCAAGACTGATTGATGAAATAAAACATGCCTGTTACCTCGGGTCAGGTGCGACAGACGATAGCGTTCTGCGCGGAATAAGAACGTTGTAAGCGCCGATTTAGTTTTATTTTAATTACTCGTAAAATATACATTATTTTTGAAAATCGCTAGTACAGTCCCTAGGTAATATAGTTTTATATTATATATAAAAAATTTGACGCAATTATATGCATCACATTGAAAAGCAATCGATTTTGCTTGAAAATTAGACGTATCTTCGCGATTTTTTTCTATCGATAAAATATTATAATTTTATGTTTTCACTCAGTGCGTTCACTTACAAATATAGTTAAATATCTATTTTAAAAAAATGGGGTAGTTCATTATTCAATTTCAAGTGTAGATATCAAATCTACGATTAGCAATTTAGCTTTATACCCCCTCTTAATGAAAAGAAGACACAATCAGGTATACAATGACTACCTATGTAATAGGAATATAAAATAGGTACCTATACTTACCATTGCGAAGATTTTTCGTCGTTGCAATATAATATCGCTCGAAATTAAAGTTTTCTTTAAATCATGTGTTTTTTTCTTTTTACAACTCGGGTCATTTAAACGGGGCGTGAAAGAGCAGCTTGTAGGCCAGAGATTTAAATCTCTGTTGCAGGCAAAAAGTCAGGGGCGCCTTTCCAGGCCTTATGTCAGGGTGCGTGAGGAACCCTGCCTTACATCTGGACATTTCGACCACTTAACATCAAATCAATTACATAGAATCATTTCATATGAAATGCAAACCAAGAATAAATATAAAAAACACGAAAATGCGAGATATTGCAATTGAAATTTTTCAGGTACGAGAAAGAAATTAAGCTGATTATTAAACTAAATTGTATAATATTCACCACAGTCTTTATACTATAATTTCTAGCTACTGAAGTCTGTCCATGTCTTTGCATAGACTATTAAGATTTCCATTGATTATGGGTTGATGTCGAACCACCATATTTTTGGTTTGCATGAAATTTAGTCCTACACAGAACACCCTCATAATTTGAAGTCACTTCAAAAGTAGGAACTCTTATTTCTAATACCAAATCGTTGGAAATAGGTGGGGTTGTTACTTTTATTAAGGACAAATAAAGTATTTTTCATTTTGATAGAAAATAAATAATTTACTTACCCAATGTGAAAACAGAGCAATTATTTTTTCAATTATTTATCTTTATAAACATAAATTTTTGCTATTTTTTGCAACATGCAATAAATATGAGTCATTCTTAAAGATAGTAACAGGCCAGCATCTTCGCAATCAAAATAATACACAATCACTTCGTTTATCCCATCATCTCCTGTTTGTCTCGTTACGTCGTAACTAGAGTACCTACCTACCTACCTATTACATTAAAGCGTATCTACTCTTTTGGTTTCGTCGAATAAAAAGTAATTACATTTACATGAATTAGGGGACAATACTCTAAGATACGGGTTGCAACCCCAGGTATAGGATAGGTAGCTTATTAATAAAATTAAATTCTAAACAAACATACAATTTTTACTAATTAATTACTATATGTATTTAATTAGCGTCAGGAAACATTTAAATTCATTGATATGAAAAAAAAACTTGCTTTTACGTCTTTAGATTAAAGTGCTTACGTCACCGCAAAAAATCACCAACTCGGGTCATCGACTTGCTCTTAACCTATAGGAACTTTTTTAGTGGCACTAAATACGAAGTTCTACCACTCGTGAATTTGTTTGCGTGACACAATTTGTAGTTACAGTCATAACCACTCGTCTGTGTTGTGAATAATGAAAAGTTCCTACAGTGTAATATTATAATAATGTTTGTAATGAGCGCTCCACTTTCTCGCGAGAATCTCGCGAGAACGCGAGAACAACGCGAGAAGCGTGAATGTGGATCCGATTCGCATGTTCTCGCGTAGTTCTCCGACTTTTGTCGGTTTTTTGGCTCGAGAACTATATTGAGAACCTTGTACCAGGGTTGGAAAAAATCATGATTTTTTACTAAAATCCAATTAATCATGATTTATTGAATAAATGCTAATTTATCATGAATTTTTGATTTTTTCGTTTTTATAGTTACTAATTTTAATAAGTAAGCAACTATTTTGCGGAAACGAAAGAGGAAGAGGAAAATTAAATATTTACCCAGTTATGAGGCAACTATTTGGAGCGATAGCCTCCTCAGCATCAGTGGAAAGTTTTTTTTTACATTTGGCATTGTTCACTCGAAATTACGTAACAGACTAGGGACCAAAAACCTGGAAAATTAGTGTTTTTAATCAAGAATTACAATAATGACACTGAAATATCTGATTTACTCGGAAAATAGATATTCATAAAAATACATTTTTCTTCACAAAAATAAAGAATTTTGATTTAATTACTGATTTTGTGCCAACCCTGCCTTGTACCTTCTCGCGAGAATCTCGCGAGAAGTGTGTACCCAAGAAGTTCTTGCCGAGGTTCTCGCGTACTTCTCGCGTAGATTCTTGCCGAGACTCTCGCCGAGAATCTCGCGTGAATGTGGAGCGCTCATAATATTATACAATTCAATTATCGATATTTGTTACGTAGGTATAATATTATAGCATCTATAATTCTTTATAAATATAATTTCACAATTGTGATATTCTTTCAGTTTGATGTAAAAAATGCTAATTTAGTACATAAACAGGAAAAAAATTGCTTATTAAATATACCTGTGCGAAACCGGGGCGCGCAGCTAGTATAAAATAAATAGCTGCAATGTATGTATTTAATTTGTCCATATTATATAATATTTTCTCTTAATACAGGATTTATTGTCAATCAGGAGCCAATTTGAAATAATATTGACTTGAGAGGACTATCTTGTTGATTTTTGATGAAGTGACGTTTAGAAATAATCACCATCATCAATCAAAGTGCCCTTTTGCTGCTTAAAACATCGCAACAAAAAATTAGTTCGCAGTAAGTATAAAAGTTAACTTTTAATTATTCGCCGTTGAAAAAAGTATTTTCGTAATTGTTACTGTAATTATAGTTTTCTCCGTGGTCAAGGTGAAAAGTTGTAAGTTTCACACGAGCGAATTTTTTATGTATCTTGCTGTGCTCTATTACAGTCAGTCGCTACGCTCGATTCAATTCAAGACAACTTTGTTAGTTTGAATTTAAAGTCCGCATTCGCAGTAAAAATGACTTGCTCTCTTGTTGAATCTGAAATCTAAATTCTACGCAGACTGATTAATATTGTTTGTATTACTTACTGAGTTGTTCCTATATATTTCGGGTCATTGTTGTTTACGTTGGTATAATCAACTTTATGCCCTAATATTCTATCTATACAACATTCGGTCTGACCTATTTTACAAAAACATAAATATTATATTACTAGCTTACTAGCTGTGCCCGTAAACTACGTTTCGTCATAATAATTGTAAAAAAAATCTAGGGACCACCCTTATCACCTAGGCGTATAAAAAATAGTCTACGACCTATTATCAAACCTTCCAAATATATACACAAAAAAAATCATAAATATCGGTCATGCCGCTTTGGAGGAGTTACATAACAAACACTGTGACACGAGATTTTGATAAATTAGAGATTGTAAAAAAGGAAAAAACTTCAATGAAACGTAGCGGTAAACTATGAGTTGTGTTAAAACATTATTATCCAATAGGTACTTTTGAAATATTTTCATGTTCACAAGTAGTTAATTAATTTATTAATTAATACGTTATTGTTAAAAACATTAAAAATAGACAAAAGATATATAAATTTTATTGGAAAAACAAACGGCGGCCTTATTGCCAGAGGAGCAATTTCTACCAGACAACCGATAGGGAAAGGAAAGTTTAAATTTTAGAAAAAGTTAACGGGTAAAGTATCACATATTTATTGTTGATAGAACTTGATTTTAGGAATTAGTTACACGCAACGACTTTGTGCAATCTTTATTGATCGAAAAACCTTGGACGCATATTAATAAGAGTAGAAACCTGATTTGAAACTAGTAGTGTACATTTTTTTTTGCATGATTTTTGACCGTTGTGGAAAGAAACACTAAAATTGTACAAGTTCAATCTTGCATTTGAGATTATATTTCTTTCAGCGCTTGCTACATCGAAACCTACGTAATTGTTAATTAAAATACGAGTAGGTATTTGCAGCATTTATAGTGACTAGAATGGCTTGCACTACAGTCATTCTAGTCAAAAATTTGCCCTTATCTAACGGAGTAAAAAAATAAAGGTTAATCATCATTTTTCACATTAAAGTGTAATTTAAATGTCGTTTGATAGTATTAACGTGTAGTTTCTATAGGGATAGATTGATGTTCTAGCACTGTATCGTATATGCGTACTTAAGGATCTTTCGTAAGACATGGGCTATCAAGCTATCGTTACAATACTGCGGACGTAAATCACTGCGCAATATTTCCGATGGTAGCATCAAACACGATTAGGATCTGTATAAATATTTATATTATTATGGTATTCTAGTCGAATTCAAATTAATGATTTAAACATTTATGTTCACTCTGCTACGTAATACAGATTCATCTTTAGAAAAGTTGAATTTCTATAGTGTCTTTTGAATAACCATTAAGTTTATCTATAACAGATATCCTGACTAAATGGTAAATGTTGATCCCTTAATTCATAACGCCTTCCCTTAACTTTTTATGCTCAATGGTGACCTTTTTCTATTACACAATAGGAAAATGTCATCATATGGTCATCATCATTTCAGACCATCAATTTAAAACAACTATAATTTTGGGAACAACCTTTAGACATAAAAAATAGCTGCGTTATTTTCGTTTTCTAAATCGTTCGTTTTTTAATTTTGGTCGAGTAGGCCGAGTTTTTGTATGAAACAACCGGTTTTTTTCTGCGATTTCAGAATCACTATGGAACCAATTTTAATATTAATACTAAAAAAAAGATGTTTGAAACAAAGTAAGAGTTGTACAATTTTATGATTTTAATAACCTCTTTGGATACCCTGGCTTGAAATAACCTGTCTGTTACACCTTACATAATAAAGAAATATCCACTTAGGCACGGCTTAGCACACCTAGTGGGAACAATTCGGTACAAGTACAAAGAATCGCTGCACAAGAAAACATTTTTAAAAAATATACAATTACTAATATAAATGTAATGTTATTCTAATATTAAGTTAAACGTGTATCATTATGAAATTATTTTCTAACAGATTTATTTTACAACTTAAAGATAAGCGAACAACATTCAGGGTGGTTGAAAATGAATAAATCAATAAAGAAAATAGTTCTATCTCAGTGGGGCTAGCACGCAGGAGAATCGAAAATCGAATCGAAATCCGAATCGAGGAGTTTGTATGGCAATTTTATTAGCGCCACGGCGGTGAGTAGCAGAACTAATAAAATTGCCATACAAACTCCTCGATTCGGATTTCAATTCGATTTTCGATTCTTCTGCATGCTAGCCCCACCGGTGGGGATCGAACGCAATATACCACGTTGACGCCTTGACCACTCGGCCACCCATTTTTCTATTTTTTTTTAATCAGCTAGTAAGTATGACTATATTGAGGAGCTAATGCAATCTCCTGGTGGACAAAATCTCACACAGCAGTATTCAGGTACATCAGTTAAGTCCATACCTTTCCATTTTAGTAGTAAAAATAAACTCAAAAAATATGTTAAAATTAATAAATTAATTAAGAAGAAACAAAAATTAATTAAGAATCATAACTCTTTTAAAAGTAATATTAAATTACGAAAGCAGCGTGCTTGCTTAATAGATTCGTTGGACATTTTTGACTCAAAATTGAGAGAGAGCAGAAACATGTATGAAAGGGACATACAAGAATTAAATAATGTCATTAATAACTTGCAAAATTCTTTAGCAAACATGACAAAAAATTATTACAATGCTCAAAATGAAATTAAGGAGCATATCCAATCAGTCACAGAGCTAGCCACACTTTGTCAATTTAATGAAGACAGATATCAGGCCTTACTGGACAAACACTCCTTAAGTTCCACTAACGATAGCTTAACATTGGATAGCCAAATAATTTATAATGTTGTACCTGATCATGCGTGTCCTGCTCTCAACATGGTATCTCAGCCACCAGCAGCTGACTATGCACAATTACTACAGACTTCAGTGGTCACAAGTGACAATATTGTTATGTTTAGTGATGACATTGGCATAGGTATGGGCCAACTTCTAACAAACATGGGACATTCAATAATGAACTATTGCATGCCTGGTGCTTCGTACTGTGACATACTAAAAAAAGTGATTGAATGTGAATTTAACCAGTCTACTACATTGTTGTTATTTATTGCAAATAGAGGTAATATGAACAAAAAAGTCCTGACTCATTATTTAAATAAATTAAATAATTTAAATGTACAAAAAATTATTTTGTTCACATTACCTTATTACAACAACTTGTCACAAGAGGAAAATAGTGTAAGATATAAATTGAATTTAAAGTTAAGTACCTTATGTCATAATAATAAATTTCATTTAATTGACATCAATAATTATGTAAATAGATTGTATTTGACTAAAGATAATAGATATTGTCTATCAAATTATTATAAGAGACGAATAGCAAAATCGCTATCATATTATTTTTATATCTCAGCCAAGAACTTGGCTACAAAAATTGCTCCTATTGAGCATCGTAGAAGTAGGATGACTGTCAGTAATATTACTGATGTATTAGTTAGTAAGTCTTTAAATTAGGTATTGAGACAATAGAGAAATCCTCTTGCATAATGTTAAATAAAGAACAAAATGAAAATTGTTTATTAGATAATGTACTGGAAGACCCATTTGAATATAATAAACATGTAAATTTTATCAACCTGGTGCACCAGAACATGCAAGGAATGATGGGCAAAGATCTGGAAGTTGAGTTATTCATGAACAGTAGTAAAGTAGACATTTTTTGTATAACCGAACATTGGCTTAAAAGCTACCAGTTCATGTTTAATTTTAGCAACCACCAGGTTGGTAGTTCGTTCAGTCGAGAAAATGCAATTCGCGGTGGCTCATTAATCATATTAAATAAAAAGCTTAAATATAAAGATCGTAAAGATATTGTGAACCTCTCAGTTGAACGAACAATAGAAATTGCCTGTGTAGAGTTGGACCAGATTATTGTAGTGAGCGTATACAGGCCTCCTTCGGGATTGTATGACCACTTTGAAAATATAATGGATGAAGTTTTAAATAAAGTCTGTAAGCAAGGCAAACAAATATTAGTCTGTGGAGATTTTAATATTAACTTATTAGAAAACTCTAGTTTATGTATGAGAATTAAAAATTTGTTTCAGTCATATAATCTTAAAAACTTATTTCTGGAGCCAACACGAATTACTGAGTTTTCTGCCACATGCATTGATAATATTTATACTGACATAGAACCATTAGCACAAAATGTTTTTAATAACTTAGAATCTGACCACTCTGGTCAATTTGTTACTATACCTTACAAATGTAAGCTTATGGCGAAAAAGAATATCACTGTTGTACCAAAGACTGCTGGCCGCTTGGAGCGTTTCAATAATAATCTTGGTATTAATTTAAAGTATATTGATTATGACGAAGACCCAAATAAATTGTATGAAAACTTTTTTAACACATTTTGTTGTGAATTTAAAAATATCTTTGTTCCAAAAACCATCTCAGTCAATGGTAGATTAGCTTTTAGTGAATGGGCCACACCAGGTATTCACAAAAGCAGAATAAAACTTTATGAACTTTACAATGAGCGTTCATTAAATACTAGTGATCAATTTAAATTGTATGTAAAAACTTATTCCAAAGTATTTAAAAAAGTTTGTAAATTTGCAAAGTCCAATTATTTAAGCTCTAAAATAAAAAATAGTAGTGACAAAATTAAAACGACATGGAACATTATTAATAATGAAACCGGAAGAGTAAAAACTAATAACAACAATTTTTGTTTAAATATTGAAAATAAGAAAGTTACAGTAGATATTGAGGTAGCTACAGAATTTGAAAAATTCTTTACTGACATTCCAGTTTCAATCACAAAATCTTTGGATTCCTCCCCCACTGTAGCCGAATCTATTCTAAAAGATTATGTTAAAACTTGTGATGATAAATTCAAATTTGCCCATATTTGTGCAAATGATTTAATAAAGTCATTTAAAACGCTGAATAAAAAGAAAACCGTGGATCTGTGGGGCAACTCTGTAGATGTTTCCCAATCTGTAATAGAAACAATAGCTCCAATACTTGCTAGTATTTTTAATGATTGCATTGACTGTGGTGTGTTTCCTGATCTAATGAAACTGAGTAAAATTATTCCATTACATAAATCTGGTAGCACATCAGACCCCAATAATTTTAGACCTATCTCTGTGCTACCTACTTTTAGCAAAATCTTTGAAAAAATAATGTTGGAACAAATGCAAAGCTTTTTTAACAGAAATAATCTTCTACACTGTAAACAATTTGGTTTTAGAAAGGGTCGCTCAACAACTGATGCTGGTGTTGAGTTAATACAAAATATATATGAGGCCTGGGAGGACTCACATGATGCGCTGGGCGTTTTTTGTGACTTGTCCAAGGCGTTTGATTGCGTTCATCATGACACCCTGATCAGGAAATTACACTACTATGGATTTCGCGACATTGTTCTGGATTTACTCATCTCCTATTTGACTGAGAGGATTCAGAAAGTAGACGTCAACGGGGAGAGGTCCCAGGGCGCCTCGGTTAAAATGGGAGTTCCGCAGGGTTCAATTCTTGGTCCTTTTCTATTTTTAATATATATAAATGACTTGCCTGCTTTTGTACAAGACAGGCATGAGATTGTATTATTTGCAGATGATACTTCACTTATGTTTAAAATTAAAAGACGATTGCAAATTTATGACGATGTAAATAGTTCTATCTCAAGAATAGTTTACTGGTTTAATGCGAATAACTTGTGCCTCAATGAAGGGAAAACTAATTGTATAAAATTTGTTTTACCCAATGTTAAAGAGGTTCACACCACTGTTAACATAAAGCATAAAAATGTGGACCTTGTGGATACCGTAGTATTTCTTGGTATAACTTTAGATTCAAAGCTTCAGTGGGGCCCACATATTGATAAATTGTCGAAGAGACTTAGTTCTGCAGCCTACGCTGTATGGAAAATACGTCAGCTGACTGATGTTGATACAGCAAGACTTGTATACTTTGCCTATTTTCATAGTGTGATGTCGTATGGCATTTTGCTGTGGGGAAATGCTGCCGACATTCAGACTGTTTTTGTGCTGCAAAAAAGGGCTATTCGTGCTATTTATAACCTTAAAATAAGAGACTCTTTGAGAGAAAAATTTAAAGAAATTGGTATTATGACCGTCGCGTCGCAATATATTTACGAGAATATAGTATATGTTCATAAAAATATACATTCGTTTTGTAAAAACAGTGATATTCATTCAGTAAATACTAGGCAAAAGAATATGTTAGCGTTACCAAATACTAGGCTTAAAAAAATTAATAATTCTTTCAAAGGCCTTTGTGTACGTTTCTACAATAAAATCCCAAATAATATTAAAGCACTTAACTTGAATAAATTTAAAGTCGCTATCAAGGGCGCACTTATGAAAAAAGCATATTATAAAGTGTCTGATTATATGACAGATAAAACTGCTTGGGATTGACAAAAAATGTGATAATTGACGTTTAAAGGGTGTTAACACTTTGTGATAGTGGGATAAATTTCATTCGAGTAACTGTTCCACTCACACCGACAGGCATTTCTATATTATTTAAAAAAATGTATGTGAAATATAATATTGTAATGTTGGCATTTTAAAAGAGGAGACAAAAAAAAAATACAAGACCTTCCGAGTTTCTTGCCTGTTCTTCTTGAGAAGGCTCTCCCAATTTCCGAACAGGTGTAGAGTCAATTTTTTTTTTTTTTTTTTAATTTTACTTGTATTTGCACACATCTTAATAATGATTGGGGTGTGTGTACATACAAGGATTAAATAATTTAGTTAATTAGATTCTTGGTTGAAGATTTTTATGTTTTTATTTTGACGTCAATAAGTGCCTGTAAAGGTCTATATTGAATAAAGATTTTTGAGTTTGAGTTTGAGTTTGAGTATTTAGATATTTTCATAAGAATTCTTCCTAATCTTTCTCACTCATACTCAATGATTAGTGTTACGAAGTTACGAACGATGCAAGGTTGGCATTAAGCCCTTTAAGCGTGTAAAGGAACTAGGCAAATTTGTATTTATAATACGTACGTTATTTCTTAGAGCATTAGTTCTAAGACGTTATTTAGATAACGTACTATTGCAATACCACAACACAAGGCGATGAAGGTAATAGAACCCGCTGTTTGACCTTCCGTATTTTTTTTTCACTTCACCTCTCGCGTTCATCCAGTTAGCAAGGATTGCTACACAGATTAAAGTAGATACTATGCTTATAATAATATCTCGACTTTTTAAAAGTAAATATTTTTGATGGTTTCAGTTGTTACCAATTTAGGTTTTCTGTATGATTGAGTTAAACTTGTTTTTATTGCACACAAAGTAGTCCATGATATTTACGAGTATATAGGTCCGCAATCGTGACTGGATCTCGTCATTAAGTATTTGTTACTTGTTGCAGCTCGTTTGCCGTACACATCACAAATAACAACTCATCCTTTATGAATAAGTAATTTAAGTAGGTAGGGTACATATTCGTACCTGACAAAGGATTGTAATTGAAAATTTGATTAAATCGTAAGAAAGTTAGGTATGTGTGTAAATGTATATTTTAGTGGGATACGAGTGTTTACTTTGATTAATTTGGTTTAATGTCAAGTTAGTTACACAATTTATTTCAACAGGGTACATCGAAGACAGATAATTGATTTGTATTTTCTTTAAAGAAATAAATAAATTAAAAGTAATTAAATCAACACAAGAATTTATTTCGTTTCGGGCGGGGATCGAACGCATGTCTTCAATGCTTGTGCGTGTTGATGCCTTAACTACTGGGCCACCGTACTCTTACCAGCCCCGACGAAATTTCAACTGTATCGATCTCCTTTGTTCTATGTTAGGCTAAAGTAGACTATTCACCGTTAGTAACTACGTATCAACATACCTATATTTATGTTGTCCTGTTAATAAAATCTCATTTCAAAGTTACGAAAACAGAACCATAAGAAACAATTGTTTTAGTTGCAGTTAAATTTATGTGATCACGGCTCTTGATAAAACAATGAATTTTGATTGAGTCAATTTAAAGGCGATTGACCTTGTTAAAGTGGAAACGCGATACGATTGATTTCTAATATTTCTCAGTATGTCTTACATCACTTCCGTATCTTGATGTTCAAAATCCTGCTGCAAAAATATTAGACTGTTTATTCTGCATCTCTGCCACGGAACTGTTTTCTATTACGTGATTCAACAGTTCACAGCAGCTGCTCTAGTAAAACATCACCTTAATCTTCTTATGTATTTGTTTTTTACCAGATCCTAACTTGGTGACAATGGGACCACCTCAGGAGTAAACATTTTCAAATAATATGATTTTGAATAAATTCTGTACTTCTTGCGTATATTTGCTTTTATTTGCTCGCTGGTGGTGCGAAAAGTAGAGTATTTTCCTAGAAGATAAAGTTGTCTAAGATGTGCTTAAATCCCTCGTTGCACTCGGGACTTACGAGGCAATCATACGGGCCGTTTTTTCCATACAAACGTAGCCCCTGTTTCCTTCCTGGACAATGGCAATAGTTTTTAACAGACTTCAAAAAACGAGGAGGTTTTCAATTAGACCTGTATGTTGTTTTTTTTTGTGTATATTCCGCGATTACGCCGCCAGTTGTGGACCGATTTTCAAAATTCTTTTTGTTTTCGATATAGTATACTCCTGGAGTTGTTCTAAGGTCACCAAAGTCAGGATCTGATGATAGAATCCCATAAAAATCGAGGGAAACCCTTTAATTTTATAGGTATTTTCAACGTGTTTTGTGTGTGTTACGCGATTACTCCGCCAATTGTGGACCGATTTTCATAATTCTTATTGTATTCAATAGAGTATACTCCTGGGGTGGTCCCAAGGTTACCAAAGTCAGGATTTGATAATGGGATCTCATGAAAATCGAGGGAAACCCTTAAATTTTATAGTACGTCCAACGTGTTGTTTGTTCCAAAGTTATTTACGTATTTGCGTCTAGTAATGAACCGAGCTGATGATGGAAGGATCCTTGGCTTTTGGACTTGACCTGACCTGACCTGACCTTGCGCCTCAATTTAATACCAGCTCTGCCAGGTATTCAATTTACTAAACAGATAAAAATAAAAAATATTTTACAAACAATAAAAACCGACTTCAAAAACACTGAAAAGTTAAAAATAATATAAGAATAGGTACAGACAGCATCACACTTCTACATTGAATTCGGTGCCAAATTTTAAGACTTTCTCGGTGATCATCGTTAGGCACTGACTTCAATATAGAAGTGTGATGCTGTCTGTACCTATTCTTATATTATTTTTAACTTTTCAGTGTTTTTGAACTCGGTTTTTATTTTTTGTAAAATATTTTTTTGAAGTAATGGTTATAGATTTTCTACAGAGAAATAGACCACCAGAATGCGTTTTCGAATGTTGCCGGTAAAAATAAATTGACAGCGCGTGAAGTTCACATTTTTTTGCTATTTATTGTTAGTTAAGGTACTTTAAAATCATTATTCCTTCAAATCACCATTAAATTGGCTTTATAACCATATTTTTTGCAAATAAATACACTAAATAAATACCTTACACCGGCTTATATAAAAAAGTTGGTAGAAATGTTGGAATATTGTGTGAATTTTTCAGAAACTACTCATGGTTATAGATTTATGCGAAAAAGATACCACACTTGTCCTATAAGCTAAACATGGACAGTTATAATTTTCGTAATGAACTAACATACATTAAGCATTGTACCATTTGTTATATCTTATTGTGAATATGTACTGTTTGTTGTCCCTAATAAAAATAATATCAAATAAAGTCAGGCGGAGTGTTACTATCAACCCCTCATCCCTAATTAAAATTATATCCATAATTTAAATTATAGCTGGGAAGACGTCCACATCATAGATCTTAGTGACTTTTTGATTGAATGAATGAATATATATTTTATTGCACAAAGAACAACTTAAAAACAATGAATTAAAAATATAAACACAAAAGGCGGTCTTATTTCAAATTAGCAGTTTCTACCAGGCAACCTTTAACACTTTAATTAGATACGTCTGCAAAATATTACTTTTAGGAGTGGGCGATTTCTAAAATTACACGAATATGTGACTAGCAATATAATAGTCTGTCTTTCAGTTGCGTAATATTTGTGTTTGCAATTCGGTACAAGCTTGTAAATGTAAACCCATCACTTTCTATTTGGTGAACACCTATCCGTTTCCTTGTGAGTGATAAGATTAATTGGTTTTTTAAATTTCAATTTTTGGGATTGCTAGGTGAACCAGAAGCTTTCTTTACTTCTAACTACTCATTAATTTTAATGTTAATCACCGGAAAAGGCAACACTAAGTAATACATTAGGTACTACCCTGGGAAATTAGGGGGCAGTAATGTTGTATGAAATATCATTATTAATCTTTCAACATTAATGCCTTGTTGTGTTTTCTTTCTAATTTACCAAGAACTCACACTAAGATTCATACAAAATGTAGGCATTTTTCCAGAGAGGTTTGAGTGGCGGTATGAGAAGTGACAAAAAATAAAACCGACTTCAAAAACACAAAAAGTCATATATAATATAAGAATACATACAAAATAACCGTTTTATATTGAAGTTGGTGCCAAATTTTAAGTAACTATTATTACATATGAAATTGGCATTTTGTATGGGAGGAACATAAAGACGATTTTTTTAAATATAATATATTTATTCAATCAAAGTATGTATGTACCATTGCTATCTATGCACTTTTGGCATCTCATAGGTAGTTCATCGACCCCTTTACTAAAAAAACCATTCAATAAATTCTTTGAAGGCGGTTTGGACTGCCCCATCGGAGTTGATTTTTTTCCCGTTATCCAAATTTCGAAAAAAATGATAATCTATTGGAGCAAGGTCCGGAGAGTACGATGGATGTCTTAGGCTCGTACTAATGAACGCGTCTCAAAGTTGAGATCGATCTTAAGCTGCAGTTTTGACGTTTAATGTATGGAACATCTGTCAAAAACAGTATCTTGAGATCGATCTCATTCTTGAGTTGCTATTATTAATACGAGCCTTAGACATTCCAATTGAAGCTCCTCTAATTTAGTAGCAGTCTGTTGTGCAGTGTGTGGTCTAGCGTTATCATGAAGCAGCAGTGGCCTAGAGCGATTGACCAGCCTCGCTTGTTTAGCAGCAGCTTTTCCACCATTAGGGAATGCAATCTCGTTCTCGCGAGATCTCGGCCTTTTTTAGCGAGATTGATCTCCGCCGGAAAAAAGGCGAGATCTCGCGAGTTTAACGAGATTGCACTTGAGCATAAAAACGTCTTATTCGAAGCGCGGACTGGGAAAGGCTGGACGTTGTTAATTATTCTGTAATATCTAATGGATCTACTGAGTAGATATAGTTTCATTACTTTCATTTAATTGATAATAATATCTCAGTTTAATAGTCAACTCAACATAGATAATAAGTTTAATTTTTTTGACTTCTCGTTGTTTTGTTTGTTATAAAAGAACTGTTTTATTACTAAAAGATTTTTGTTTGATATTAGAAGAGAAGACTGGTTGTTTCTTTCATTCGTTATTTGATAGATACGTTTGTCAAAGTTTACTACTTAGAAGTTTATTTAAAAAATATAGACAGATACGTCAAACAATGTTTGATGCATAAACGTCTATTGAAAAAATTCGTGAAAATAAATGTTTATCTTATAATACTTATAATATTTATTATTTTTTTCCTAATTTATTCAAATATTGTGATTATTTGCAAAAAAAAAACACACGAAACTGCTAATTTCGCGAAATCTCGAAATTGGCGAGATCTCGCAGTATTGTTATTCATAAACTCACGGGATCTCGCTTGAGCCCCAATCTCGCGAGATTTGCATTCCCTATCCACCATGGTTTGCAGTTGCTGACAATAGACATCTGCCGTAATCGTCTGGCCAGATTAAAGAAAGCTGTAGTGAACGACACCAGCACTAGTCCACCAAACGCTCACAAGTAACTTTTTTGGAGTCCATTTTCGCTTGGGGCATGGTTTGGCTGATTCGGCAGGGTTCAGCCATTGCGATGAGCGCTTCCGATTATCTTACAGGACCCACTTTTCATCACAAGTAATGATTCGATTTAAAATCCCTTCATTATTGTGCCGGTTGAGTAATGCAACGCAGCAGTCAACGCGCGTTTGTTTGGGATAGTCCATGTTATCTTTGTGAGGATCTATAAACAAACAAACTAATATTATACTCGTAAATGCGAAAGTCTCATCCAATAGCGAATCGATCTCATCATGGCTTTTCATTTAAAAATATTTCGAGAGTTTAAACATTTTTTTAACACTATGCGAAAAGCGTTTTGCCCTTTGCATGTAAGAGTATACCTACTAGTACTAGTAGTATTAAAAAGAGGTAAGATTTGATTGTTTGTTAGTTTGCATTGAATAGGCTCCGAAATTACTGGATCGATTTAGAAAATTCTTTCACATTTAGAATCCTATATTATTACTGATGAACATAGGCATTAACATAGGCCACAAAATTATTTTTCCTACGGTAAAATATAAAATTCCCACGGGAAAACAAAAATACGCGAGCGAAGCTGCGAGCGGAAAGCTATTTTGGTACCTATGAATAGCTAACTACATTTTATTTCAACGTATTTCTGTTTGTTGTTTTTCGGGATACCTTGATGTTTATTGGTGTTGATTTGAAGAGACAATAACTTAATAGGTTACTTCTTATTGTAGCAGTGTAATTCATACGCATTGCGAAACCCTATTAGCTACTTGTTTTGTTTTTCTCAGCATAATATTACGAATGTTATTATTATTAATTGAAAGGTTCCGGTTATACGTTTTAAATATTACTTTTTTAGTCAGTTCCGTAGTGACCAAAAGCCTCGTTATACTCTTAAAACTCTTAAAAAATTTCTCGTTTACTCTTAAAACAAACTAGTTTTATTACTTAATTAACTGGCTGTGAACGCGATCTTTGTTGTTGAAATAATACCTACCTATAACTTCATATTTAATAGCTTTCTTCTAGTCCATGATGTACAATTATGATTGTATAGCTTTTCTTGAGAACTTAATTCCAGAGATGCTTCTCACGATCTCTATATATAATCTTCAATAAAAACCGCTTCTTGACATTATTAATCAACGTTTATATATGAGCTAATGAGAGGAAATTTTGCTAATTTTAGTTTTATTTGCGATAATCAATTAACAAATAAGTTATTGATTTATCTATGTAGATTATAAATGAATATTTTTAATGAGTAAGTGAGGTTTTCGAGCATGTTATGAAAGGGAGTTTAAAAAATTGAGTGCAGGTTTTCTTGCCTTCAAGGCGAAGCTGGATCCTAAGATTGCTTAGATTCACTTCACCTATCTGCCATAGATTTACAATCTTCACTTGCATACAGGGTTAAATTGAAAGAAGCATTCATTTTTATTTGAAATATATCTATTCATTCACAAAAACGACTGTTTACGAGTACATAATTATTATTTTCATTCGCGATATGTTTTTAATTACGTACATGCTTTTCTAAAGAACTGTTAAAATAATTATAAGAAAAAAAAACATTTTTGAACTTCTGAAATAAAATGTATGAGTTCCTTTCATATTAAAATTCTGGTTTTTAGGCGGTTTATTAAAAAAAATAATGTTTGTTTACTAATTTTGATATCAAATTAGAGTTTTTTTGATATCTATTAAAGTGTGCAATAGGGATGATGACTGAATTCTAATTTTCACGTCTCGTCATAAAATATTAAAATACCGTAGAAAAAGATATAATCCTGTGAAATTTGAATTAAAATCGGCTTAGAAATACATTAGATACAAGCATTTTAAGTTGATGTTGGATCTCTCTGTCTAATCAGAGAGATCCGACATCAACCGTGACGTCATTGTTTAGTACGGCCATATAAACTCCATGTACGAGTAAATTGCCGTTTTGCTAGAAAGAGATGGAGAAAAATGTTTAACTCTTGGTTGTTTTTTTAGTTATTCGAAAACCGATTTTTTTTCCGTTTATTATATGAATGATCTTCTATTAAAGCAAAAAAAAATTTTTAGTCATCTAGCCTATTGTGGACCGATTTTCAAAATTCTTTTTGTATTCGATAGAGTACCTATACTCCAAGGGTGATCCCATGGTCATCAAAGTTCGGATCTGATGATGAGATCTCTTAAAAATCGAGGAAAACCCTTAAATTTTTAGGTGTGTCAACGTGTTTTGTGTGTATGTATCGCGATTACTCCGCCAATTGTGGACCGATTTTGAAAATTCTTTTTGTATTCGATAGAGTATACTCCTGAGGTGGTCCCATTGTTACCAAAGTCAGGATCTAATGATGAAATCTAATGAAAATCAAGGGAAATCCTTAAATGTTATAACGTGTTTTATGTTTTTTCCAAAGCTATTCACGTATCTGCGTCTGGTAGTCGTCAACGAAAGTCAGGATCTGATGATGGGATCCCATGAAAATCGAGGGAAACCCTAATTTAATACCAGCTGAAGTCGGTGACAAATTTTAAGACTCTAGGAGATCATCGTTTGGCACCGACATCAATATAGTGTGATGTTGTCTGTACCTATTCTTATATTATTTTAAACTTTCAGTGTTTTTGAAGTCGGTTTTTATTTTTTGTACAATATTTTTGTATTGGATAGTCCATTTATTGAGGAATGCTAGGCTATCCTCTAATATTACGATGCTGTAATTTTTCGACATCCACGCGAACGAATTCGCGGACACAGCTAGTACAATATATTATAAAATGATATTTTTCAACGAGTTTTTTCAATAGGAACACCGGGGAATTACCAGCCCGGACGAAATTTCAACTGTATTGATCTCTTTTGGACTTTATTAAGCCAAAGTAGACTTTATTCACTGTTAATAACTATAGTAATAGTTATTAACAGTGAATAAAGTCTACTTACGAGTACGTAACTAACTCGTATCAACATCCGATTTAGAAATGAACAGGGGCCTAATTCCTCTAATCATAACGTCGTTGTCGCGTCGTGATAGAGCTCTTTCAATAAAACTGCTTTTGTCGCTTTTATGCGCATTTTCTGCTGCAATATATTTATACTACAATTTCTTGATAAGTCAATAGTGAGATATGTTTTAGTTAGTATTCGGTTAACCAACAATCACTGTCTCTAAAAGCGATGCTATTGAAGCGTTATTCACACACCACAAATGCGTTAACGCTAGCAGAATAAGGCTCCAGGTTTCGTGAAAATTGGTTAAGAATAAAGCAAACTAACAAATTTTTATACTTGTACTTTGTATTAACTTTAAAATTGCTAAATAAGTTGATAAATTAACAAATCAATACTAGATAAAATTGTAAGATGAAGTTAGAAAAACTCACATCTCTATTTATCTTGACATGTAGATTCTGTCTGATACGGTGTTGTTCAACTGGTGTTCTTAAAGTTTGGGGCTACTCAATGTTTATTACAGAGATTTGTTTCATAACTGTAGACATATTGAATAAACATCCTGTATTTTATGATACTCACTGGTAGGTATCATAAAAATACAGATTGTTTATTTTTAAAATTTGACGGGTTCTATTCACGGCTCTGGTTTGTAACTTTAGAAAAATCTTGTGCTTGAATAGATTACTCGAAGCGTGGTTTTTTTACCGTTACATAAAGAAATATTTCCTTTGAGTAAAATTTTTTCTAACTACTATACTTACGTGGCCTCCCTGGGAAACATAGGTGAGATTATGGTATCTTTAGCCATTAACGTGACATAGGTTTGGTTCACCTGTAGGTATTCATAACACAGCACAGCGCTTTTCAATGAAAAATAAAACCACTTGTCCATAGTCGACTCTGCTAGCAAATAGTGAAACCCACAGAACACGTAAAAGATAGGTGAGCCCCAGCCCCCAATAGATGTTTGAAAATTTTATGAATTTCATCAACATTAAAAGAAAACGCGCAGATTAAGGTTTTTCTTCGTTAAAATTGTATACCTTTCGTTGGTTACAATAAATAACATTTACTTGACGAAACTAGTTTATATTCTCATCTATAATAATAATAAAACAGTTTTTAGACTACTTTTTTCTTGACTTAGTAATAGTTATTTTCCTGAAGCGTGTTTAGGCAAAAACTCACGCGGACCAGATTCGGGAGCTCTCATTTACTAAGTTAGTTAAATATCAGCTGTATTTATGTGACACAATATCCTTTACTTGAATAATAATCAAATACATATATTTTCGTTATATCACTCCTAGGTAAAGAAATAAACTCTTAATCTAATGAAATTTTCAAACGAAAAGGCGTTAAAACAAGTTGGATTATGTACGAAGTTCTCCATCGCTTAAATGTAATTTTTATGCCAAAATGTTTTTTAACGTTTGCTTAAACTGTTTTATTATTTGAATGTTTATACTGTATACCGATACTGTATTTTTTTTTATGAATAAAATAATACTACTATATATTTTGCCATGCTTGCGATGCCAGTTTATTTAGTACCGCGCGACGCGATTTTGTGATAGGCTTTAATGTGAATCAATTGTGGCAACAAGTTGTGTTGTACGCACTATATGTATGTATTTTGGTCTATTTGCAATGCGTAGCCTTGAATTATATTTACATGATACTAATGATTCTAGCGCTCGAAAACTTACAAATTATGTATTCTTCAGTCGTGGGCAATGCTTATAAGAATTAAAATTTCAAAGAACACCCGGAAAATAATTAACGACTTTGACTTACGTACGTGACTGAAATATATAATCTAGAAAAATATATCAGTTACGCCATATATATAAAAAAAGACAGGTGAATCTAATTTCAAAACATGAGGAGTTTTTTTATAATGAAGAATGTGTAAGCTATAGGTATACTTATGTTTTTTTCAGCATAAGTATATTGTTTGTGTGATAAACTTTCAATTCGCGGTATAATTTAAATTTGGTATATTTTTTTTTACAAAAAATAACATTACATTTCTATAAGTAGGATTGAAGTCGGTGCGCCAAACGATGATCTCCTAGAAAGTTTTAAAATTTGGCACTGATTTTTGTATTGAAATGTGATGTTATCTATGCCTATTCTTATATTATATTTTTAAATTTTCAGTGATTTTTGAAGTTGGTTTTTATTTTTTGTATTTTATTATTTACTTATATATTTTTAGTGAATGAGATCATTCTAGTGAATCTGCGCTGGTATTAAATTCACTTGATAATTCGTGCCTATTGTTTTAAAATTACAAAAAATAAAAACCGACTTCAAAAACACTGAAAAGTTAAAAATAATATAAGAATAGGTACAGACATCACACTTCTTTATTGAAGTCGGTGCCAAACGATGATCTCCTAGAAAGTCTTAAAATTTGGCACCGACTTCAATATAGAAGTGTGATGTCTGTACCTATTCTTATATTATTTTTAACTTTTCAGTGTTTTTGAAGTCGGTTTTAATTTTTTGTAAAATATTTTTTATTTTAACTTTTTAGTGAATGAAATCTTTATAGTGAAAGAAACCCGAGAAAGAAGTTTCCCTCAATTTTCATGGGATCCCATCATCAAATCCTGACTTTGGTGACCTTGGGACCACCCTAGGAGTATACTCTATCGAATACAAAAAAAAATTTGAAAATCGGTCCACAATTGGCGGAGTAATCGCGTAATATACACACAAAAAAAAACATACGCATCGAATTGAAAACCTCCTCCTTTTTTGAAGTCGGTTAAAAACTAGCCTCTAACTCCTAAAAGATATGGATCCTTCCATCATCAGCTCGGTTTATGACTACCAGACGCAAATACGTGAATATAGCTTCGGAAAAAACATGAAACACGTTGGACGTACCTATAACATTTAAAGATTTCCCTTGATTTTCATGGGATTCCATCATCAGATCCTGACTTTGGTGACAATGGAGCCACCTCGGGAGTATACTCTATTGAATACAAAAAGAATTTTGAATATCGGTCCACAATTGGCGGAATAATCGCGTAACATACACTCAAAAAAAACATACGCATAGAATTGAGAACCACCTCCTTTTTTAAGTCGGTTAAAATTACATTCCCTGGTTTAAATGTGAACCCGCAACTATTTCGAAATACAAACCAAGATTATACCTACCTACATGTTGTTTGGTATGTGTTTCTTATCGTGAAATTTGAAGTTCATGAAATAAAATGTTACTACTGCCTATTGAAAATTGATAAGATAAAAAACAAGTTGAACTGGATTTTTGTATTGCAGTACCTACCTATGTTGTGACACAAAATGAGAAGTATAAAATGTATGTGTTTTAGATTTTATTAAATAAAGATGTTTTATTATTATTTTCATTTATTCCAAAAAAATCTGTTATAAATATTATAATAATATGGGCGTACTAGCTTTCCGCTCGCGGCTTCGCGAATTGAAGTGGGAATTTTATATTTTCCCGTAGGATATGTACTGTTATTAATGTTTAGAAGCTCGGTTAACAAATTTCATAGAAATTGGAGCAGATTTTTAATATTTTCCATAAAAAACTTTCAACCCCAATTTTGCACCCTATTGTGGTGAATTCCAATAAACCATGAAACATGTATTCAATGAAATGTTTATCAAGATCGTTGCTAATTTAAGATTTTTCCATACAAACTTGCAACCCCTATTTCATCCCTTTAGGGTAATTCCTTTTTCCTTCCTTTTTTAAATTCCTTCTTTGTGTACGTTCGCATTTTGAATTAAAACAACTGTCCAAATTTCACGTTTCTACCATCATTACGGCTGTGCGTGCGTCTATTAATGGGAACTTCTCCTTTTATATAAATAGATATGGTAGACAATAGAGATTATAGATTGAATGTGATTATAGATTCAGGTCATATTACTCACATTTATACCTACTACTGGATTTAATCAACCATTAAAGTGGAAGTATCTATGATGGGATTAGGTGGAATTAAATGTTAGGTAACTTTATCTTTATCGTCCATGTTTAGGTCGCCACCGATTGGGTGTTTATCCAATTAAGAAATGACTTTTTGAAGCTTGACCTAAAGAAAACATTACTTTTACTTTAAGATTTACTACTTGACTTGCCCACTTTTATTAATACAAAAAAAACATATTTACGTCATAGATCGCTTAATAAAGATGTCTAGATGGCTTTACTCAAGAAATACGTTACTGTCCGACTAGTTTCAGATCTATTCTATTAGAGGCCCTTTTTCAGGGAGGGTGCAATAAGGCGGTGGTATCGTGAGACATATCTTTAAGAACTTATGTCTCACGATAGTTTTAGACAAGTTAATTAGAACGCTTAATATGATGTAAGCCCACAATTCGACAAAACCTGGGCCGATTCGTTTTTTCTTTCTAGGTTCTAATGAGGAAAAAATTTGAAATATGTATTGGTTAGAAAACATAGAAAACACATCGCCAAACAAATACTGCTATTGATTAAATCGTTATGCTAGGAAGATTAACGTTGGCTTGAGACGTTTGATATAAGGCAGGATAGATTATTTATTATTGGTTGCGCAATTGGCAATGTGCTCGAAGAAAATTGTGTTGTTAGAAGGGTAACTGACTACCGAGGTGAGTCACCGAGCTCGAATTCTCTTATACTTTTTTTTTAAAAACGTCGCCCCACACTAAGATTTTCTCCTGTGTCGTGGGTGCAGTTACAAACATAGAATATCACATGCACATACACCCAGACCGGAACAAATTTCTGTAGGCCATAGAAAAGATTTGTCCCGTACGGGAATCGAACCCGCGACCCGTTGCGCAGTAGGCGATCACACGACCTCCCGTGTCGTAAAATACACTATTCTACCCGCATAGACCTCTGCGCTAACCGTGTCGTAAAATACACTATTCTGCCTGCATTATAGGTATTTCTACGACAATAACGGCGTTTATTGTGTCTTATTTATAAAAGTACTATGGTACTTTCCGAGCAGGTATAGTATCAAAGGCATTTATTATTAAAGACATTAATCAAATGTAAAAGAGTGGAGAAATAATAAATGTTTGACAGTTAACAGCAATAGCCCCTTGTTGCCATCATTTCTGATTCATTTCTTTATTAGCACGGGGCCGTATCGCATTTTTTGTGATACATTCTATTTCTTTTGCAATGTCCAAAGACTAAAGATTTGGCGTTTCTTAGGTTGGTGTGTAGTTTATTAAAAATATGTACATAGTTTTTAAAAAAGCGATTTCCAAACGGACATCGCTTTTTTAAAAACACAACAACCTCTTAACAAACTACGCAAAATAAATTATTTTCGGTATGTTATTCAGATTGTCACCACAAAATTACTGGTAGTTTGTGCTTTTGATGCGGTACAAAAGATTAAACTAAAATTGGTTTGTAAAATAAACTTACGCAGCGATGAGCCTATGGTCGTTTCAATATTAATCATGTTCATCACATCAACTGTTAGCCATGACCTGGGATTTCATTGCGGGTTGTTCGGTTTTGAGGGAAGGTCACTGACCACTCCACCAGACGGATGTCTATAAATATCCGTAAACAATAACAAACTACGACAAAGGTGAAACTTATTCAAAAATTTAATTTGAATTTTGATACACAATACCGTGTTTGTCTCGCAAAAACTCTGAAACGGCTCGACAGATTCTTACGAAATTTTCTGTGTGTATTTAAATAGGTTCAAGGAAGGTTGAAACGTAAAGTTAGATCCAGTAGGTGGCGCTGGAATCGGGCAGGACAACGTCTGCCGGGCCCACTAGTTAGAAATATACTTTCTAAAAAAGGCAAATAAAAATTAAGGTATATTTTTTATATGAAAGTTATATTAGCAGTGCCTTGCGAATTCGTCTGCGTGAACTGCATTACAATTTGGGATAAAAAGTAGCATATCCTTCTTCAAGTCCTTAGGAAACACTTAGGTCAAGAGAGTTCAAAAATAGGTATTCGTAAAATATATCCCATCAAACACAAAAATGTGAAAAGAGAGCCAAGTTCAATATTAAAAATATGCGTCGTTGTTGACTTCGCCGAAAAAAAATTGAGATCTATATGGGTACCAAGTTCAGATTTATAATTTAGAGACACTTATTTACACAGTGCATTTATTTTACTTGGGATGTAATTCAAGTTCCGGATTTGAATTGGCTAGTTTTATCAATAAACCAAATCAGTTTCCGTCCTGAGTTGCGACATTAGCGCCAAATTGGACCCGTATTCTGCGACTTACGAGTGAACTAATACCACTGGCGCTTATGTTGCATCTAAATATCATCATCATGTAAAGATTACGGAAAATCACAAAATCAATACCACAATGGTGGTAACCATCGCAGTAAAATAAAAACCGACTTTAAAAACACTGATGGACTCATTAAATTCACTTGATACTACGTGCCTATTGTATTTAAAAAACGAACCTCTAATTCCAAAAGTGAAGGATCCATCATTAGCTCGGTTCATGACTACCAGACTCAAATACGTGAATTGCTTCGGCAAAATATGAAACACATTGGACTTAGATACCTATAAAATTTAAGGGTTTGCCTCGATTTTTATGGGATCTCATTTTCAGATCTTGACTTAGGGGATAGTGGGATCACATCAGGAGTTATAATTAATATAATTAATTCTTCTAATTTTATTTTGCATCGCCAATAACTAGTGGAAATAAGGAAGAAAATGCTTTATAGCTGGTATGAATTGATGAATCAACCAAAATATTTGGTTATTGATGAGTTTTGGTTTCTTCTGTGTCTTTCGTGTATATGACTAAAATCTCAGAATAGAGAATATTATCGATAATTTGTCATAATACCTTAATTACCGGAGGGAGACTCTGTACCAGGGTCGTGTGCTTGGGTCTTACCTATTACCTATTTCTCTTACCTATTTCTGCCGCAAAGCAGCAGTGCTTGCATTGCTGTGTTCCGGTTTGAAGGGTAAGATATGGCACTGAAATTACTGGGTACTGTGACTTTACATCTTAAGTCACAAGTTGGCAACGTACACTGTGGCCCTTGTGGGGGTTGCAGTTTTACTGCGAATCTCACAGGAGCTACATGTATTATAGGTGACTTTTACCACTTACCACCAGGTGGGCAGTTTGCTTGTTTGCCAACTGAGTAGCAATAAAAAAAAACAACTTTAAGATATTGTGAAAAAACGGGCTAATTACAATGGAAAATTAACACGATATAGCTATTGGAAATTGCATGTCGTCTCCTTTCTTGCAAAACAAATTTTTGTACGTATACCTATAGATATAGGCGGACGTCTACGTTGGATCTCTGTCTTGCAACAAAATCTTTTGTTGACAACTCAAAAGTTGATAATTTTTATTCTGTGGAGACACTGCTCTACAAGCTTTGTAGCTTTGCGGTTTTTAAAGTTATTTGAAATATAACTTCACTGAGTTGTTTGTCTAATTAAACACTTTTGCTAATAAAAAGAAAGGGTGCATAATTGCTATTGATTTTATTCTGCGTTGTATTTATGAGAGAGAAAGAGAGAGTGATTTAAAAAAAATCTTATATGTAATATTTTATAGTGTATTTCATAAATGTACGCCATACTAAATAGGAATATAAACACTTGAGACAGTATTGAAGTCATTATCGCTATTTCATCATCATCTATGACTGTTATCGATAAGGCAACGGACTCACGAAGTGCGAGACACCTATACCATATTTAAATATTATACCTATCTATATAAATAAAAATCTATTGCCGAAACGAATGTACTCGCAATGCTTAAAAACGGCTGTACATAATTTGGATAATTCTTATTGGATTTGTATATTATTGTCAGCAAAAAAGTTCTGTTAAAAATTTGAGTTAAAAGTTATTTAGGTATTTAAAAAGTGAGTAATTGTAATTCTAAAAAAAACTAAAAAAAATTGATAATCACTATATTGTCTGTATAGAGTGATTTTCAATTTTTTTAGATTTTTTTAATCTTTATAACTGTAAAGGGGTTTTTTCAATATGAAAATGCCAATGCGAAGGGCTATTATTGTGTACATTGTAAAAATAAACTTAATTAGGTACCTACATATTACAATCTTTTCTAAGCTTAAATAAATCTTACGTAAACCATTTTGTAATTGATAGTCAGCTTCTCACAATGTTTTTTCTGTTACATCCAAATAACTAAATAAATGTTCAATCATTACATATAACATATGACTGTCAAGGTAAATTTTGGTTTCAATTTCTTCATTAGTACACTCGTGTGAAGCCGGAGCGGGCAACTAGTTTCAGATAATAAAGCAAAATGCTTACAATCGTTATCGTTATTGCAAATACGATTTTTGGTTGATGTAACTAATAGAGATTAGTAGGTAAGTGATTTATCAACAAGACATGCCTACACGAATACATTTTGTTTTAATATAAAAATATGTTATATGCTGTGATGATATAAATAACACTATCGTATCGTCCACAAGCAGTATATGATAAAATTCATAACCTCTGGGAAAAATTAAATAGGTATTATGCCTCCCTAGGGATGATAATTTTTAATCCTCCGCTTTAAGTCAAATATACTCTCCGAGTATGAGAAATGAAATAAATTTTCTTCGACCTAAAGATATTGATATTTCCGTAGTTCTTTGTATTGTTTCATTCGTGACTTTTCGCTCTGATAGTTCTATTAGAACACGGAATTCTCCTACGTGGTATCCTTTTCACGTCCAACAAACTTAATGGATCTAATTGGAATCAAATTGCATCTACTTTATGCTCTGATTCTGGGCGTTGAACCTGTGGATTGATTGTTTAGATCATAACTATTTGACCTAAATTTCACTTACATGTTGGTGTTGTATGTACATAAAATTATGTAACGATTTAAAAATTAAAACATATTTTTGTATTTTTTTTACATCAGTACACGTAAGTACATCAAGCAGAATTATTTTTTCATCCCCCCATCTCGGTAAGTGTATTTTTGCTATTCGATATCTGACCGCCAAAGCCGTTTTTATCCGCTTGAGGTTAAAGTAAATTTGAATTTAGAACATCGCGTGCACTAGGTATGTGATTTCAAAACATCATCAAACCTATTTACTTCCATCTCCATGGTGCCGAATTTATCATACAACTTTTTTTAAATTTGTTAAAAACTCAGACTCTGAACCTCCTTGGTGTACTTTTGTTGTTAATTCGCTTTGCGCGCGCCATTTTGTTTTGACGTCGTATTGTTATAAATAAGAAACTTGAAAACAAGTAAAAAAAACGAACATGAGTGATTCCAGCGACGAAGAAGTTTATTTTAATGTTGTAGTAATTAAGTACCTAAACTGAAATAAAAGTATCTTGTGATTGTTAATGTTTTATTTTGCATTTAGTCATTTGCTCGCTGAGGGGGGATGAAAAGTTACCGTGTTGCACTCGAGTGCGAAGATTTTTCACCTTGTGCTCTTTTGATTCCCTCGCTAACGCTCAGGATTCTAATTTTTGAATCACTCGCTGCGCTCGTGATTTAATTTTAGAATCCTTCGCGTGCTCGGTCATCAAAATTGAGCACGCGGTTAAAAAGCAACTTTGCACTCATGTATAACAAATAACTATTAAAGTTTAGATATATATTACGGAAACAAATGTTTAATTATTTGTTATCATTGTTTATACATTTGTTTTACTATGATAGGTACAAGATGTATCTTTGTAAGTGGTAGTAAATTGAATTATAAAAAGATTTTGCTAGTATAGAATGGGGCTAGATCGGCTTAGATATAAAGTTAAGATAAAAAAATCCTAATATGGAAAATGCTACCTTATCGTAGCAGGTATATTAACTTTTACATAGATAGTAGCTGTGTCCGCGAACTACGTTTCGCCATAATAAAAATAGTTTACGACCTATTCTCAAACCTTCCGAATATACACCAAAAATTTCATAAAGATCGGTCAAGCCGTTTCGGAGGAATTTGGTAACAAACACTGTGACACGAGAATTTTATATATTTAAATCAACAAAATGTGACAGAATGCCACTTAAGATTATTCTTAGTTAAGACAAGGTTAGTGAAAATGGCTATCAGTGTATTAGACAATGATATTTCTCAAAAGAAATCAGAATCTTTTTACTATATTGTTGACCATAGTTGCAAAATGTGCGAGGCACAATCACTGTTGATTAGATCTAGAATTTAGCCAACTCAAAAAAAACAAGATTTCATTTAGAGTGAAAATATTAGTAAAAATACGAGTTCCTTGCAATTGTTTACCCATTGCGAATGTACACTGTACAGTTAAAGAATTAAAAGTTTAACAGGTTGATGATTATTTGTATTTAGTCGTATAATGTCAATATAGGAGTTACTGATATTTTCACAATTTGTTATGTTCCATAGCGCTCATTTGTTTATATGATACGACGACATGAAACAGCACGCTAAACATTCAAATTCCGTGATTCCGTTTTGTCTTGATTGTAAGCTTTTTACTTAGACTGGTAAGAATAGCAGACGTAAGCGATGTAGAAGAATGACGTATGATACGAGATTTTGTCACTCACCTGTTAAAGCTTTTTTAACATATTAAGTTAAGATCAAACAATAAATTTACTAGCGTGACTGTGTTGGGTTGGATTAGATTGGTTAATAGAATAATTAACGGAAACAGTGACACACCCAGAACTTTACCGTATGATGTAAGACCATTCGCGTTGTTTTATTCAAAATGATGTTCTCATTGTGGCACGTTGGACGTAGTTTCGTAGTGTATGAGTGCATCGGAATCACCACGCGTGACCGTCCTCTGAACCGTGATGGGCAATGAATGCGAAGCTACATTTAGCTTATATGCGTTCAAGTTTGAATCGGAGGTGTCGTGTCCATACAAACTTTACTAGTATTTATTTTATATATTAATACACCGGTTCGAATTTTTCACGTAATATGTGATCTCTTGATAGTGATTTTCGTTCAGTAACCTTATTTTAATGTAAGTGTAATTAGGTATGCTGGATCTGATTTTTAATCTGTATTCTCACGAAAAGCTTTTGAGTAAATAAAAATACTCGCTTTGAATCAAACAAAGTACCTACATATAGTCATCACATTGTTTGTGAAATAAATTTACTTATGCTTTAACTATTATTTAACCTTATTTTACTTTGATTAATTGATATATATTCATCGTTTTTTTTTTCTCTTTTCAGATTCCCATCGATAAAAATGGCAAGTCGAGGGCTTTGGAGCTGCGTGGCCTTTACGCAAACAACCGACCAAAAATAAAAAGTTTTGAAGTTTTAGACACGGTAGATGCTGAAAGGCAAAACAAAATACCAGAACTATCTCGAAATGACGAACTCCATGTCAAATCAAACATTAAAGAGCACAGCACACAAAACAAGTCATATGCAACATTAATTCCAAAAATGACCTTAAACTTAGAAAAAGTTGTACAACAAAATCCCAGAATTCTAGATTTGCGAGAGAAGTTAAATGCGATCACTAAGAAACAGGATAGAAATGTAGATAAGAAGACAAAAGGTTTGATTAACGATATAACACAACTAGTAGATGATAAAGACCAAGATGAATCCGGTCCATATAGTCTTCTATTTGATCTCCAACCAGATTCATCAGCATCTAGTCATGTGAGTACTGAAAAAAATGTTTGGGAGAGGCCTAAATCTGGGGGAAATCCTGAACTTAATTCTCAAAGTACAATAAAAAAAGTTGCTTATTCTCTAAATAAAAGCGCAGACAGGTTACCCAACGTTTTAAATTTTGAGGACAGGACCATAAAAGAATTTGAATATTCATGTGAATCTGAGTCCAAATTTTCTACAAAACAATCATTTAATACACATTCAAGATCTGATCTTTGTTTACAGTTAAAATCACACGTTATCAACACACGCGCTTTTGACACAAATTTAAGTCCAAGTGAAAACTCACTAAGTAAAAATAATGAAGAAAATTCTTTAGATGATAGCTTGGGTATTCTGACTCCAGACCAGATGGATGATATATGTTATTTAGAGAATGCCTTCTCGCCAACTGTAGAAGGCTTACCAAATTTCTGTGATAACAACGAATCTAAAATATCTCCAGATAATGGTGATACCCCATCGACTGATAAGACTGAAAGTACCTCTGCTGCATCCGCAATACAAAACGATGGTTTTGAATGTACTGAGAGTAGAAAAAGTATGTTTAATCTACCACTAGCACCCATAGTTTCTCTTGAAGTAATCACTACTGGGAAAACACACACAACGACATGCTTTGGTGTTTCTACAGAATCTGGATTTCCTCCGACAATATCTGTATCTGCAGAAATGAATTTCTCACCACCTCTAATAGAAGAAAACACACAGAACAACGAAAGTGAAACCTTCCATAAAGAAGATTGTGATCCAGTTTTGATAGAGGAGGAATTTATGCCATCCATACATAGTAGTATTTTGGAACCCATTAGTTCTATTGCAGAAAATATTATAAATCTAGAAATTCCTTTAACTAATAACAGAATAGACCAAACACCTTCACCAGAAGACTTACCACTAGATAGTTCTGATATAAACGGTGAAATAAGTACATATTCTCAGTTTTCTGCCTCAACATTACACGATTCGCACACATTTTCTGATAGTAAAACTGATTACACTAAATCTATGGAAACGTCAAAAGTTTCAAATAGTTTTATAACAAGTATAACGAGTATTACTAGTTTAGATGGTTATCAAGGTGATGGAGAAATGTCAAGGCCAGTAAGTAGAGGTGCTGACCATTCCATAGAACAACGCGAAGATGCTATTGAAATGGATTGGCAAAATGTTCCTGTCGCTAGAAGAGTTGATCCCATGACCGATTCAGATTTTTTCACAGAAAGTGATGCTGATGGTTTGGATGATCATGTGCAAAGGGGCGACAGAAGAGCTCAAGTAATCGACGGAGCATTATACGGTGGGAATAATGCTAATGGGAACCCGCCTCTGATTGTTAATCGTAATGATGATTCGTGCATGGAATCGAGTGGGGTTTATACAGACTTTGAAAATCATCGATCGTCACCAGTATTTTTGAATGTTATTGATGACATGTCACCTGAAGGATCTACGCCATCTACTCGTTCAGAGTGCAGTCAAAAAAATGCAAGCACAAGCAATATAAATGCATTTTTTTCACATTTGGAAGATGTGACAGAAACTAGCATGTTAAATACACCGCCTAATATAGATCAACATTCATCAAAAAATTCTAGTAAAAGAAATTCTCTTAATAGTGAAAAAGACGGAAGATCCAATGAAAAAATAAAAGAAGAAAAGAGATGCTTTACATTAAAAAAGTATAAAATGCCTAAGCGTGATGTGCCAAGTAAGCTAAAGAGTATGCTCGCGAGTAGAAAGACTGAAGCAGATGCTAGTATTCAAAGTAGTCCAAAGACGATTAAGAAGACCGATCGCAGGGAAAACTTAGCTAAAAAGAATTGTTCTGATATAAAAAGTGACTTTAAAACAAAGTCATTTAAAGATATCAAATCGAAAGTGGATTGTTCATTCTCATTACAAAGATCACAAACATCGTGTAGTGTCAGTAGAATGCTTAGTTCAAAATCAACCAATACGAACCCGAAGCCTAAAAGGTAATTATGATGACGCACTTTATTAATTATGAAACGTAAACGTAAATATTTAATAAGGTCAACTTTAATTTAATAAAGTTGTGACACGTTTGGGTGTTTGGTCATGGTAATAGTATATTATACTATTACCGTGGTTGGGGTTTTTTGATCTATTAAGAGAAATGGTTGAATGAACCAGATGTTATTTTATCATTTTAAAGCATTTTAAAAACGCAGATTATTGCAGGCAACTTAATTATACATTTTTGAAATAATATAGAACTCAACTTTAAGGAAGAATTTGGATTAAACTGTAAAAAAAATGGAAAATGTAATATGTATATTTTTTTGATTTTAGCCGCCACATGCGTATGCGCATGGAACTTGGTTCGGCGAATGGCAGCGGCAAAAGCAGTCTACATAGCTCGCAGAGCGACATTAGCGCTATTAGCACACCGCTTGGCAAACATTCTACGGGCAGATTCCCATTGCTGAGTAAGTATTTACGCTAAGATTTACGCCATTACCTCCATACCACCTTACAGACTGAAGGTGTCGGATGACAGCTCTTATTTTATCTAGACATGCGGCAGCGTGTCCAGCCAAGTTCAAAGTAAAAGGAACTGGTGACGTTGCAGCCGTGTGTAATATTACACGAACCATTTCGCACCACTTTTGACCCTGTCACAACTCGAAATCTATTTAACCCACATACATGAGATTTGTTATATTTATTAAAGCACCCTAGCTTATCTAGAATCCAAAATTTCATACATATAGCTCAAGCAGTTATTGACATAATATCGCTTAAAAACGATATTTTATGACTGACTCATTGACTTATAGATCAAAAACCTAACCCACTATTACGCATCAAGGTAGACTATTACGCGTATATAAATCAGAAAACTGAAAATGAGAATTAATATCAATAAACTAATTATATTTGGCGAACGATTTCCAGCTGCTCTTGACCCCTTCACAACTCTAAACCTATTTAACCTATATGAAAAGCACATTTATTAAAGCCCTTTAGCTTGTCTAGAATCCAAAATTTCATAAATGTATCTCAAACAGTTGAGATACATTTATGAAATTTTGGATTCTAGACGAGCTAAAGACACTTCATGGATATGTTTACGTTTAAAAACCGGCATTTTTATGACTAAATCACTAACTTGGTAATCAAAAACCTAACCTACTTCCAGATGACCTCGAAACTTCAGATTTGGCATCAAGGTAGAATATTAGGCGTTATATAAATCTGAAAATTATTGATACTTACGGCCGGTTGCATCAAATTTACGTTATAGGATTTCGTAAAAGTAACAATAAAAATACGCAAGAATTGCACCATAATCTAGTTTCAATTGTAGTTTTATTTAATCCTTTACGTTTAATAAGATTAAATGTATGGCGCAAATCATATATTTAATAGTGAAACGACTAATTTTTAGGTATTAAGTTGTTACTTTTTACGATATCGTAAAACGTAGAACTTGGTGCAACCGGCTGTTAGTATTAACAAAGTAATAAAAAGACTGATGATGCTGTGCGATTGTCTGATGAATACTAATAATTTCTATACAAAAATAATTATATCCCATCAAAAACATACATGTGAAATGTATGTTACTACAATTTCTGATATTTGGTTTATTGATAAACTACTAATCTCAAATATATGGCGTTTGGTTCAGAATTCCGAATTTAAACGTATTTAAAATTTAGGCACGTATTTCTGTTTCGAATTTAGTGATTCGTTTGTTTTCGCACTATTATTTTTCTTTGAAATTTATTGTTCTGTTCATATCAAAAATGGGATAATGAAAATATCGTATTATTTACGAATATGAGTTCCACTGGCGCATCAGCGCTGACAAATCAGCTCGAAAAATAATGTCGTGTATGGGCAAGCTATTGAAAACACGTTTTTAATTCATCTAAAGCACACAATATACCTGCGCAGCAAGCGCCGTACGCGCCGCATTTTTCTAATTCGTTATACAACATTGTATGAAATTATAATATAATTTCATACAACGATCGGCGTGTACCATGCGGCCAATTGTGCGAGGTTTCTATTATGAAACCTCGCACATTTGGTCGCACTGTACGCGCCGAATTTCAAAAATGTGGTAGGTGTCCGGGTATTGAAAAACGGATGCTGACGATGTTATTTAATGCGGCGCGTTCGGCGCGTACTGATAATATGCGATCAGCTTAACTCCTAAAAGTCAAGTATCCTTCCCTCATCAGCTCGGATCATTACTATCACACCACACTCACAATACCTGAATAGCTTCGGAGAAAACATGAAACACGTTGGACGTGCCTATACAATTTACGGGTTTTCCTCGATTATCCTAAGATCCACTTAGGAGCCACCAATGGGACCACCGTAGGAGTATACTCTTTCGAATACAAAAAGAACTTTCAAAATCGGTTCATAATTGGCGGAGTAATCGTTTAACAAAATCTTTATTACCAAAAAGTGTCTGTAAATGGCTAATATAGCCACTTCTTGGTCAAACAATTAGAAATTGTTTTAAAATTTAATATATTAGGTACTCAAGGGTATTTTTTTTACTTTTGTTGTTATTTCACCGAAATAAACTAATGAAACGTGTTTAGACAATGATTTAGATTTCTTTCATTTTTTAACTGACTTCAAAAAAGGAGGAGGTTATCAATTGATGCGTATGTTTTTTTTTGTGTGTAGGTATGTTAAGCGATTACGCCGTCAATTGTGGACCGATTTTCAAAATTTTTATTATATTCGTCATAAGTGTATTCCTATGGTGGTTCCATTGTCACCAAAGTCGGGTCTGATAGTGAGATCCCAGGAAAATCGAGGGAAACCCTTAAATTTTGTAGGTACGCTCAACGTGCTTCATGTTTCTTCTGAAGCTATTCAGGTATTTACGTCTGGTAGTAATGAACCGAGATGATGAGGGAAGGATACAGACGCAAATATGTGAAAAGGTAGCTTCGGAAAAAACATGAAACACCTTGGACGTACCTATAAAATTTGGAGTTTCCCTCGATTTTCATGGGATCCCATAAGCAGATTCTGACTTTGGTGACCTTAGGACTACCCCAGGAGTATAGGTACTCTATCGAATACGAAAAAAATTTTGAAAGCCGGATTAATCGCGTAATAATAATACACACAAAATACGTTGGACATACTTATAAAAATTAAGGGTTTCCCTCGATTTTCATGGGATCCCATCATTAGATCCTGACTTTGGTAACCTTGGGACTACCCCAAGCGTATACTCTATCGAATACAAAAAGAATTTTTAAAATCTGCCCGCGGCGTAATCGCATAATATAAATATAAGAAAATAAACATACACATCGATTTGAGAACCTCCTCCTTTTTTGCACTGAGAAAACTGGTAATCACTTCACCTAAATATAAAATCAATTCACCTAAAAGACGGAGTATAATGATGTCACAAAAATTACGATGATAATACGTTTTCTGATGATAATGGCATATAATATGACGTGTCACTGGCTTTAGTAGGATGAGAATACATTATATGATTATGTTTCCTACTATTTATGCTTCCTTTCATCATATCTCCTATGATTTCTTATTATATTTCCTACAATTTTTAATGACTTTCTTGTAGCTGCAGTGACGTCCTATTATTATTCGTACTACTGATAGATGACTTCCTCACATCTCCTGTGATGTTCTTTTAAATTTTGGATTAGGCCTTTTGCTTTATGTGCTATTTATCATTACATCCTCTTACTTCGGGCAGGGATTTTTAGGTATATATGGCTAGACAATGACGATATAATTAAGCGTAGATCCTAATCCCTGCCCGAGATAAGAGGATGTAATGATAAATTAAATAGAGTCGCACGTTGCTTGGTCCATCGTCACACTCACACACACGCACAAACTTGCAATTAAACTCTTTGTTGCACTGTACAATTGTTTATACAAGTTTATACAAGATTAACAAAATTAAAAACTAGAGTACCATTACATAAACCATTAATAGACAATCCCGCCGGAATCCTATGGTGTAATCCTGCCGGCTGCGACTCTGCGAGACTAACGAGACGAGAGCCAATAGGTATGCCGAACTAATGAATGACTGACTGAATGAAAAAGCGAATGACAATATTCTACGGTGTGCTGGTCATCATGTTTTTGTAGAAAGCACACAAAATGATATGATTCCTCCTATAATAGTATTCACTCAAAAATAGTATGATTTTATATTATTAAAACTTGATGCTTACTCTGAAAACTAGAAGATTCTGTAATCGTATTTTAGTATGTTTCATATAAAATAACATGACTTTAATTTAAATGAATGTTCCCTTGAATTTAAATGAATGAATGTAACCTACAAATTTCACATCATTTTATCACACTACATTTATGGGAGTTCATCATATTTTCAGAGATAATTCTTCATAATAAACTATGAAATCTTTATAAATACGGTGACACGTCACTGTTTCTTATGATTATTATCTGATTTATGACTATTACATAAATTTATAGGACAGTGTACTATTTTCTAGTATATAATGTTATTATTTGAAAAAATAAACTATTATTTTATGTGATCAATTTTTAAGATGACGAGTACCATAATACTTCGTTATTTACCTAAATAATTCGATGCCATCTACACATTTCAACGATAGCGTAGTATTAACCTATTATTTCTTTATTTAAGGAGACCCCACCTATTTTATACTTACGTCATGTTTTTTTAAGATTACTCCAAAATGACATTTTTCTCAGTGTGAAATCGGTTAAAAATGTCCTTTATTAATGTCTAGAGAAATCGATGCTTTTTGGTAGTGGGTAGTGGACTCGCAGTGTGGACCTTACCTAGAGCGCCCTTATGGGCAGGGAGAACACCGGGGGGTTTTAGTGCGTAAGCCTGGCACTCTACCGGGAGAGCCCCACACACGCTCGCCGTTTAGCCAACGGCGGGTATAGTGCGGTCACGCATTTCCCCCCGAAAAATAGGGATCAAGCAAATTTAAAATGGCAGCTGTTCCAAGGAAAGGAAAGGGGTCCCCGTCACCGATGCGGTGTCTTTGTCCATAAAATTACGTATATGCCCCGCCATATCATAACCAGACAGTCTGTATGTAAATTGCTACACCACTGTCGGAAGACCCATTTCTTAGATTCTTCTATGACTATGCCTATTTATTAGCCGAATTACCTACTAGGTTTTTGCTTTTTTGTGTTTATATTTTTTCAGACACAACAAGCTCTACATATACTTCTAACACAACAAGTTGAAACACGCTTGATCCGATCTCTATGCACAATAAGTAAATAGGTACTTTTATTTAAACTTTATACGAATATGCTTTGTTTATGTAAATTCTTTCGTATATCGCTATAACTATTTCCTGCAAAACTTCATCTTTATTACAATTAACATCTACAATACCTCAATTTGCACTGTGAAACCGGCGATATTACGAGCGACATAAGAGAGGTCAAAAGTCTGACCTTTTGCCGTACCTATGTAGTTATGAAGTCCGGTTTACGTGGACCTGTGTATGCTTCCGACCTCCAAAATTGTTTTTCCTGTAGATGGCTTTTGATCTCACTAAATGTATTCAGATTTTTTAAAGGATATTAAGTTCGTTGAATTGTCATGGCATATGCAAACAAGCACAATAATTATTATTTAAACCTTTGATTCATTAATTATTATGGGTATTATTTTTATTCATAAATTGTGGTTATATTAACACTGTTCAAGTTTCACTTTTCACACGCCACCTTTCGCCACCACTTTCCAGATTCTTTAAATATATTTGAATTCTTGTTTGCTGATACATTTTTCGATTATATTATATTGGTCAACATCTTAGCCAAGAGACGCCCACTGCTGGACATAGGCTTCCTTTAAGGATCTCCGAACCGATCGGTCCTGCGCTTACCGCGATCTTCACCAGATCGTCGGTCCACCCCTTCCAACGCTGCGTGTCTCGGTACGTGGCAGCCACTTAAAGACCTTTCCGCCCCAGAAGCCGTCCGTCCTGCGAGCTATGAATCGTGCCCATTGCCACTTATGGTTCGCAATTCTTTGGGTTATGTCGGTGACTCTAGTTCTTCTTCGGATCACATCGTTCATCAATCAGCCGAGCTGGATTCGTCGATTTACCTCTTTCTGGAAATTGGACCTACCGAGTTGCCCTAGGTAAACATATTCGTGAACAATTTCCAGTGTAGAGCCCCCAACCTCTACAGGAGTGGGAACAACATGGGAATTCGGCATGATTTCAGTCTTGTTCATGTTTATTTATTGGGAAACTCTACAGAGGTCTTCGAGCATTGTGCCTAGATCTTCCACGGTCTCAGCCATGACTACGATATCATCAGCAAAACGAAGGTGAGTCATGTACTCGCCGTTTATGTTGATGCCGACTCCTCTTCAGTCCAAAAGCTAAAATACATCCTCCAACGTAGCTGTGAACAGTTTCGGCGATATAAAGTCGGCCTGTCTTATACTGCACATCGTCCTGTTAATTAACACCTGATTAACATTAGTTATTATTGCAAGTACCTAATATTGTTTTGTAGAGAACCTTTGCGTTTAAACAATTTGTAGGCGCAGTCGTAAGTTGACACTTCATATGTAAAAAATAATATATTGAGTTGTAATGTATTGTTGATAAGTGTTGATTCCTCTTATTTCGTTTTCTTTTAATATTTTCAAATTTGGATTAAAAAATATGTCGAACGCCTGCAACCCTATAAAAGCAATGACGCACTATATCAAACATGAAATATTAGATATAAGGCGTCATTGCTTTTATAGAGTTGCAGGCGTCTATGGTTTTGTTTGTGTATAGTTATTGTAGATGGTATTAATAAATTGTTGCGGCCTATTATAATTGCTTTAGCCTATTGCTTCAAAACAAAGCCTATAGATATTATTACATATGTATATTCCGTTCATCACTTCTTAAAAACAGATCAAATGCGAGTTGGACTCACGCACTGAGGGTTTATATACCGTTTGTTTACCAACTACATATCGTTTGTTTTTTCTATATCAATATCCTGTCCTGCATTTTGGTTGTGGAATTCCGGTGAAGTTTATCGTTTCGCTATTTTGGCTTTATCGTTGCAAACATTAAATGCCATGTAAAAGTCAATGAATGTAAAAGCCAAGAGCTAAGAGTATACATGTCGTATATAAAAAGTTGTATTAATATTAAGTTCTTTCAAAATGAGCCCTTTCGACGGCGCCTTATGTGTTTGAATAGCAATAACCCTTTGCGACTGATTAGTTTTGGCAAACGTTCTGCAGAGGGAGAACGATCGGACGGACTGGTCGATGAGCAAATAAACGGCTGTGCAAAGATATTATAGAACATACTTAATGCTTAATACACGATGAACCGACGACTTGAAAATGACCCAGGTGGGTGATTTTGTAACTCATCGGCAATCGGCCATCGTATAGATTTGATAGTTCTGTTTGATTAAAACTGAATTTTAATATGTTTAACATTCTGTAACGTCGTCGTCTGAGTGATTTTGGTATAATTGTTGAATAAATTAACCAATACTTATAGCTGATGAACATAATTCCGCTTTTCTTCTTTAACTCACCCAGTTTGATAACGATTGCAATTGATGAGTTACAAAATCACCACCCAGGTTGTATAAGAACGAGAACGACCGGTAGCTGTTTCGAAGTGGGGCTTAACTACGCTCTGCAGTAAACAAGCTGGTAAAGACGTTGAAAGCATAATGCTAGGCGCAAAATGACATGCACTCGGGGAATGGCTAACGCCGATCCCGAGTGTGTCTCTACGGAGGTAGAAGTTGCTCTGGAGGGTGGTTTAGCCAGGTATGGGGTTACCCAGGTAACCCGAGTCCAATGGCATATCCTTGGGGCGGCTTTGTCAGCTTTCAGCCCCTTGTTGAATCGTAAAGAGATTCCCCCGCCTCAAAAAAAAGGCGCAAAATGACATATTTTTATAACAGATGAGAAATTGTGATTACTGACAAACATTACAAATTATCTCTACATTTCTGTAGTATTTTTTAAAGTTAGGGAGGTATAATACAAAATTAAGCAAAATGATTTCAGTACTTAAATATTTTTGAAACTAAATTCCTAAAGCACTCCACAAAATATTAAAGTTACAAAAATGTGTCTACATACTTTCACAAATTATACATTTTGAAGGTATTTGAGTAGGTATTCGTCTCTATAGGTAGGATATATTCGTAAGAAGTATTCTTCATTTTGAGTAAAAAGAAATTTTCGCTCTATCAGAAAATACATGAATGGTAATCAGCTGCTCTTCAAAGTCATGACAGCTCGAATCGCTGCAGAAGGTTAGTAAGTAGACTTTGCAAGTGGCGGGCAGTCAGGACCGCATGGCAACTGGCATTTCCTCTCGGTTTCAGTCAGCCAGTCGCCGCCGACGGTGAGACGCGAGTCGGCGCGCGCCACTGTCGCGCACGTGACGTCAACTTAACGCGAAAATCAATGGATACCTCTTCATCACTAAGGTTTACCGCATACCGCATTTTCACAGAGAAAATGTGTCATATGCCAGTGCAGTGCTGACGGACCTGTCATGGATTTGCTAACCAATGTAATGATATCGGCTAACTGAATGCGGCACGTGAACGGATTACTTTCAACTACGAGTATAATTTCGTGTGGTGTTACAATTTCAGTTTTCTCTTTAACGAATGAAATTAATTTGTGTATGTATCACTATAATGCAGTATTGAGTAAGAGTACAGAGAGTTCTTAGTATTTATGAATACGATATTATAAAATAACGTATGTTGAAAACTACTGCCAACGTAACATTTATAAGTATTATCTAAGCACAATCGTAATATGATTTAAGTGGTGCGGATAAGTTTTTTTTTATCTCTTTGTCCTAAGTCTTAAATTTTTAATATAGTTAGGGAGTTATTTTAAATCGTACATTATCCATATACAGTAAATGATACTGTCCTTCATTTTTGTATGTCAACCGGCTAGAGGCAACTGGTTAAACAAGCCCCGCTAACCGGCCAAGATGTTATTTTTAAAGTAAACAAAAGTTGCATTGTTCAAGTGTTAGACGTTTGCTTTAATCTAAGTTTTGCGTTGACTGAAGTATAAGGTTTGAATTGATATTACTATCACTTAGGTATCTTATTATACGAGTAATTTTCATACTTAAGTACTTATTTTATATACAAAGATTGTAACTGCAGTAGGTTCTTTTTATACGACAATTATAGCTGAGTATCCTGTATAATTTTCATTAATTGACATTATACTTAGATGGTGCTCTGTTATTTAGTATGACGCTTACTGGCAATTCTTACATACTAAAGTTTTTACCCAATCACTCTAATTGCCTATGACATTTAGAAATCCGAGTGTTTGTGTATTAATAATGTTGCTAAAACATTTCTCATTTAAGTAGTTTTAGCACTTAAGGGTGCTTTTGAAGTTATTAAATCGCGAAATAATATTGGAAGAGGTTGGATAACTCAAAATATATTTATAATGCTACAACACTTGTAATACTAGGATGTTTAGATTATTTGTTATTATTATATTTCAGTATCTTATATCATGTATTAGGATACTGTGAAAATTTAACGCAATTATAAAGCTAATAGGATATTATAACTCAATAGGATTTTGCGACTTACCAAAAATAAAAATAAACGTCAAAAATAAATGTAAAAGCTTATTTTGAATAGAGATTTATAATTGTAGCATATAGTTTTGATGAATTGTCGCAGACCTACCTATACAAAACAGGAAATATTCAGAGTGATTACCGACATTCAGGAAATATTCAGAGTGATTACAGACATTCAAAAACAAATAAGCATGCAATTGAACTTTCATTACCAATCATGTGTTGTCTTAAGATTAGCCATTCATCCGACAACTCGACATCGGATTAGCATTCTCATGTAACTTTTGCAAGCTGTCAGGTAGGTAGCCTACTTATCAATAAATAAAGAATAGATATTTTCAACAACACCTGTTAGGTACTTTCGTCGAAACACATAATGTATTAATCAATCTATTAAAATATATTCGCCGAATGAAAAAACCCGTCCAATATTTTTTTTTGGGAAAAATAAGAATTGCGTATTATTTTATGAAATTTGCTTCTAAGCTCGGGCTCTACCTGCGTCGTAACGCGTTAATCAACCCATTAATTTTGACATCATTGTGGCCAACAGATTAGCGTGTTAATTGGTATGTGGCATTGTTAGTGGCGTCAGGCGCTAATAACATTTTTACTAAATTCCGCAGATGTTAGCCACTGTTCCGAGACGTTTTCACAGAGTTCAACATGGCGTATTACAAAGCATAAAATACCAAAAAATATATTCTATCGGAAAACACACTTTTATATGAGTACGTTACTGGTTTAAAAAAATAAAAAATAAATTTTTAGTTATGCATTTGACCAATAAACGGATTACACGTAATAGCGAAGCAGAGAAATTTCCTAAAAAAACAAGTCATGTTCTTATGAATGCCTGTCGTTAAATGGTATTGTAACCGCTAGTCAAAGAATTCGTATCACGCTAGAGCGAAATTTGGTGATACAGATCAGCTCATGATTGAATTCCAGTGCTGATGACTTACCTTTCTCTAGGATTTTTTTATAAAACATAAAAAACTGTGTAATGAAAATATTTCGTGAAATATATTGTGTACAGGAAATCCTTTTTTGTACATATTAAAATGATAAAAAATCAAACAAATAAACAGTGTTCAGATGATAATAAGAAAAGTTTTATGTATCAATATATTATTAAGCCCGTTTTATGGACTAAGATGTAGAGTCAAAAATTTTTGATTTAAATCTTGATAGGTTGTGACAAGTGATGTGATGATTTTGTTAAAAGATACCTAAGCATAGAGAAAGATGGGACCCTTAGGAAGGACATATAGTACTTATTGTTAAAAAAACCTAAAAGGGGTGAAATTGAGCAGAGATTATAAGTTTAGGTAATACATTTTTAAAAATGACAGGTTACAGGTTAGGACTTTACTAAATAATTAATCTAAAAGAAAGGACTGAGAAACTAGAGAGATTATTTTAGTATAAATACTTACCTAGAAAATAAAAATTATATGTTTTACGCCCAGCTATGCGAATTTTTAATGTTTTTTTGAACACTTAAATGAACGGGGATAGGTATCTTTTGCCGGCATAACAAGTGGAAGTTAAGCATTGTTTTCAAGAGACAATTTATCCCACATTTTACTTTCTCCATTCACTATAACGATTACAGTCTACTCACATGTCACGCAATCGATCGGATTCGTTGAAAGTTCTGTCAAATCTGTGTCGTTCTTACAGTTTTATGTTTAAATCTGAATTATATAACTGTTTAATATCATGCCAATTATAAACACTGACTATAATAAAAAATAAAAGAAGCCAGCCGTTGCCGTTGTAACGGATTTAAACGAAGAATAGGAAATTTGCAAAATGAATAAAATGTTATGTAGTCCGTAATTCTATAACACTCAAAAGAATGGAACATAAAAATTTGAGATAAGCATGAATTGAAATGGTTCGATAGACTTGTATCTGATAAATAGTTGATAACTACTTCTAGCAAGAAAACTGGAATAGTTAGAGTTTTATGTCTGAAATCTCTAATAACTATTTATTGTGATCTGTAAAAGAATTATTGTTATACGCACCAATTTGTCGTTTTCCAACTTGCATGTTATACAAATTTGTATTTTCATGTTGAATTGCGTCGAAAATTACCAGTAATAAATATTTTTAAATAATTAAATTAAGACAAGTATTAAACCAGCATAAGAGGATACGAATTCTATTTTGGGGACACGTCAGTTTCAACTTCTTTGAAGTATGTAAACATTCATTGTTTGAAAATTATATTTGTACAACTATAGTTTTATTATTATCTATTCATATAAGCAATACAAACATCGTCATGCCTATTTGATTTGAAGCAATCACTATAACGCCTCAGTTGTACAACAGTCTAGTCAATCGCGGGTGAAACCCGGTGGTAGGCGCAGGCGCAGCGTAACGGGTTATTCTCGTCAATGGATTTGTTGACGACCAAGAAGCGTTGACCCCGCTGAGAAGGCGAAACTGCGAATCGCAAAGACAAAGTCGTATAGAAAAACGTCAAATTATCGTTATCCGAAAGTGTTCTGCCTGTTTCTATGACAAACAAGAAACAACATTGAATTTCGTATAAAATCAGTTTTTTTTTATTTAATTGTTTGAATACATAGAATTTTTGTACACGTGACAAAAAGCTAGAATCGCAGTCAATTTAACGTTTGGACTAGTCTTATGTCGCTGGTAATAGCGGAGTTTTTGTGATGTAAATGTAAAGCTTGATGCGTTGTCGTCGGTACGTAAAAGCGAAGCATTAACATTAAATAAAAAAAACTGAAGATACATGCACAATTCCATTTTAAAGCGATTTGCAAGAATCACGGCAAATATTTATCGTTATGTATCGTACAAAAGGCTAAATACCTAGGTTCTATGTACAGTCAAGAGAGATTCGTATTGTACGATTATGCTCACTATTCTTAGTTGCTATTGTATACTAGTTTAAATTGGCCAATCGCTATTTGAATTGAGCAAATAGATGTTAGAGCTCCAACAATACAGTCTTTCGCGACTTTCCTTTATTGGTGGAACGTATTCTTATAGTTAGTACCTATCGGAGCGTGCAAGTTACACAGAGGCAACATACGATTTTGATAAAATTTCCAAAAGTGTATTTTTTCGAGGGTAGATGTAACTTTTCAAATCACGTAACGTGAACAGAAATTTAGTACAATTCGTAAAAACGAAATATGCAATTACTAACTCTATACACTTATTTTATTACAAAAAATTCTACAGCCATACAATTCCACTAAATTATTATTTTGGTAAAGGACAATGAATTCAATAAGGGGGAATTGCGGGAAGCGAAAAGGGCAAGTCTAATGGGTGAGATCATTGGGGGAGGCCTAATGTCTAACAGTAGACGTCTCTTGGCTAAAATGAGAATTCAATAACATCGATATGAAACGTTTTCTGCACTCGGTTATCAGGGTACAGTCTTTAATAAGAATAAATTAGAAATGAAACAAACTTTTTGTGAGCACGGTATGAGTAGAGCTTTCACCTAAGTCAGTACATCGACCCAGTTGCTGGTGACATAATGGAGAATTTGTAACAAGACCTTGTGACCCACATAGCACCATGGGTCGTCTGAAAACCTACGTGACTACGCATTTATATGGATTAACATTTCATTAAAGGATTGTCGTTAATTCGATTTGAGCCGCCCACTGTCTCTACCTACAGGTAGAGCGGACGCGATGCAATCAAAGTCAAGGGAGTCAAAAACTGGAGGTCGATGAATAGAAATAGGTTTCATCTTTAAAAATGTTGTTTTAATTTAAGACGATATACAAAGAAGGGCTTGCACTAGTTATCTTTTTATATTATTATTTTTTTCATTAAAACTGAAATTTCACTTCAGATAGAAATAAATTTTGGTATGAGAACAATCTTTTTTCTGTAATATGTATTTAGTTTTCTATTATTTAAAAAGGGCCTTTTATTTAGGTTAAATAGTTGATTGTAAACACCCGCCACGAGTGAGTAATGATGGTATATTAGACTGAGTCGGGAAGTTAATATGTGTAAAAGCTTGTAATATGTCTAAAAGTTAGGTAGGCTTTGTTTCTTTTTGTCCTCTATATATAAAAAAAATATGAAATGTTGGGCCTTTGCTATTGACTCTACCTTTTATAAAAAATAGTACTACTGGCATCGTAATTCAAAATTGTATCCTAGATACTTGCGGATAATCATTTCAATATCTACTAAACTCCTTTGATTCCTTCAAACTTCCTCTGATCAATGAATTTGTTAACCAACTTCGAAAAAGGAGGTTCTCAATTCGATGCGTATGTTTTTTTTTGTGTGTATGTTACGTGATTACGCCGCCAATTGTGGACCGATTTTAAAAATTCATTGTGTATTCGATAGAGTATACTCCTGGGGTGGTCCCAAAGTCACCAAAGTCAGGATCTGATGATGATGGGATCCTATGAAAATCGAGGAAAACCTTTAAATTCTTAGGTATGTCCAACGTGTTGTGTGTGTATGTTACGCAATTACTACGCCAATTGTGGACCGATTTTCAAAATTCTTTTCGTATTCGATAGAGTGGGAGACTCCTGGGGTGGTCCCAAAGTCAGCAAAGTTAGAATCTGATGATGGGATCCTATAAAAATCGAGGGAAGCCCTAAATGATTTAGGGGAATGGATAAAGAGGATTTAATACCATGCCAAATTTTAAGACTTTCTAGGAGATCATCGTTTGGCACCGACTTCAATATAGAAGTGTGATGTTGTCTGTACCTATTCTTATATTACTTTTAACTTTTTTTTGAAGTCGGATTTTTTTAAATGTTTTTTATGTAATCGATTTTCATGATTCAGATACATTTATGACAATTTCCGCATATCCACTGCGTTGGACTCTTATTCATCGTTGCCTTACCGACATACGAAGGTATTGTTTTGTAAAATTTTAATACGCTCGAACAAGGCTCGAACTCCCGAATAGGGTTGTCAGATTTTTTTCCAGTCTATAAGGGTCAAATTCTTAAATGGGCAAAAAATACGGGACTTCAGTTTTTTACCCGGGACAAACAAGAATATATTTTTTTCATTTTTTTACTTATAATATTATTATTTTTCCAAAGATAGAATCAGTTTTAAGTATTTTTTGTTGAAAAGTAATTAAAAACGGTCATCAATTCGCTTTTTATTCAAATAGGGGTACATTTATTTCATAAATCAGTGACCTGTCTCAAAACAATAATCGATTTTCATAATAAAAATGGAGTACGGTTCAAATACGGGACAGAGTCAGTCCTGCCGGGACATTTCAAACTATGCATACAATACGGGACGTCCCAGGAAATATGGGACGTCTGGCAACGCTACTCCCGGAGAATCTTTACCGATGTTAGCTGTTTCAGCAACTCTTCGTTTTTTCTATAACAAACAAGAAAAAACTTTCAATTATATAATTTGATGAATATGGTACGCCAATCAAGTTAATACTTTAAGCATTCACTTGAAAAAGTGCAACTGTTTACCTTAACTGTCTCCAGTATGAGCTCTTGTTGATTGTTTGGCGCGGCCCAGCCTCCCACGCACGTTTGTGTTACTTGTGCATTCTAGATAACGTTTCCTCGAAGTGACATTACTAAAGAATATTTGCTGACATTAACTTTTATCATGCCGTAATTCACTATAATTTATGAACTACACTAAAATATGAGCTGTGCATTTGGGGTTTGTAACTGATTACTTTAACATTTGTTACTTACTTACACCACTCAACTCTTTTCCGGATGCGTTGTGTAAAATACGCGATGGAAGTATTTTCACTCCACGTTTGTTAATAGTTTTACTGTTTCTCCGTTTTATGGACAATTAATTTGAAATTATAATTAGTCGCACTTGCACGGTCATCGTTACCGGCCACCATTGGAATTTCATAACTGTATAGATCAGGCGGAATTTTTACACTGTTTCGTGATAAAATTTAAAGGCCGTTATTTAGCTTTTGGCGTTGTTGTATGAAGGTAAGTCGTACATCGTTATTCCTAGCAGTTATGGAAGTTCATTTATTTATAATTCAAAAATTATTTTATATGCGATAAGTTAAGTTGCAGCAAGTAAGCAACGATTTTGTCGCACATTGCAAAATATCACACTGTCCAATTTCGAAAACAATTCCTGTTATCGGTAGCGCGTTGCCAACTTATCAAAATCACACCGCATTTTGCCTACTTTTTGTGTTTTTGTCGCAATTATATAGCAGTTTGATAACTTTATGTAATTTCTCAATTAATTGACAATTACATATTTTAGTATTCAGTAACCAGAGGGGCGAGTTAAAGTCATCATTGCGTTAAGACGAATAGATCGGCAATGTACGGGTATGACATATGTCACGTGGTTTCGTAATGTCATTCCAAATACTTTGCTTTACAACAATTTACGCATTCATTAAAACAAATGCAAAAAATATATATATAATGGCATTTATACCTTGAAATCTTGAAAACCTTGAAAATACCTTGAAATCATATAATTAAAACAAAAACATGCTTTTTTAATTATATAATTGGTATTGATTATACTAATCATATAATATAAAAAAACATGTTTGTTGCCGTGCTGGCTGTTCATATAAGTAGAACAATATGGAATGTATCGATTGCCATTTCTAGCCACTAATCGCATCGCACATAACTAGATATTATAATAATGAGGCATCAGTTCTATTCTCGTATATGACAACTGTTAGATGATTTTAAGTGCCGCTTAAATTTTTATTTCGAATGATGTGATTTAAATGGTTGTTAATAAACCAGAATTAATATCGACCAACGAACTCAACATTAACTGTTTTGTTCGCTGATTCGTTTCTGCATGCTTAGAATGGGTAGAGTAAAAAATATTTCTCACAGTGCCTTTCTGAGGTCGTCGGTTTTTATTTCATCATTGTTATCTGCAATTCTACATCATTGTGAGATAGAGTCTTTTCACGTGACGGTTCACGAGCATACCATAAGAAAAAGCAAACGGGAGCACGTATACGTAATAACGTATTATGTATAGTAAAATTTAATTGTTGAAAGTACGTAATTCTGTTTCTTAAATTTTCGATAAAACACTAGATTTCTCGTTATGATTAAACTGGCGAAAAAATTTTAGAGTAGAGCTGAAAGCTTAAAGATTTTAAACTGTTTTGCGATAGTAAACTCGTTGCAAACGATAAAGAATATTTTATTTCTTACAGGAACATACCTTATACATACTAGAAATAAAGTGAAATTATAAAACTAAGCAAAAAAGATAATTCTTCAAAACATACAATGTGCAACCACGTAATAAAAAAAAATAAGCCACTTTACAGCAGATTGCTTTATGAAAAAAATTTCGTTAAAAAATATACTGTACTTAAATAAGCACAGTATATTTTAATTGTTACCGATAAAAAAAGGTATAGCTAATGTATTATAGCATTGCACAATAAAAGCGAGATGGCTCTATATACCTTGCAATAGCGAGCCGGTGGGTTATTGTCTAAGAAAAAATCTATCACGATCGCTTATAATTTGACAGCCATTGCGCCGTGAGCATTAGACTCTGTGCCGACTTCCTTTTATAAAGGAGTAATGGATGGACTGCGACTGTCAAATTGTAAGCGATCGTGATAGATTTTATCTTAGACAATAACCCGCCTGTTTCTGTTGGTAAGGCTCCAGCCCCCCTAGCACGTCCACCACAACACGATATGATAAAGCGGTTTAGCGCGGTTAACTGTCAAAATACAATAGGGTTTCGTCGTATATTGACAGTTCACCGCGATAAATCGCTTTATCATATCGTGTTTTGGTGGACGTGCTACGGGGGCTGATGATTGAAAGTATGACGGGCCTACACAGAGACAGGTTCACTGCGGTCGGAGCGTAGAGATGCGACCGCAATGAACCTGTCTCAGTGTGGGATAGTAACAGGTGATCCTTTAAAAACTGGTTTTCTGTATTGTTGAATAGCAGCTTCTTTGTACACGGGGAACGGACCATACTGGATTTCGTTTTATAGACAACTTTTACTTCCTCTTGAAGAGTTGCGTGACGGGATTATTTTTTTTTTTTGCGATTTATTTGTATATATTACAGATCTATTAATTATAATTCTATATTATTCGTGAATATTATACAATGTTGTTTTATTAATCGATTGACAATAAAATACTTTGAAGGATTTTTAGGGTGGGAAATAGCGATATGATTATTTTTTTTGTCATGATTTTCCCAAAACAATTTTTTTATTTAGCAAAGTTTGATTAGTAATGACCTATGCACGAATTTCTTGTCAGCGTTGTTTGTCGACTGGTAATTAGTATAATCAGTTATTTTAATGTGGTTAATAATTACCGTGTCATTTTCTTAATGGATAGAAAATAGAAAACAGGTAGATCTTAATTAATCAATCAATCATATAATTAACGATAACTTTAAAAAGCACAAACTTAAAATGTTGAGCTACCTGCAACAACTTTATATTAGGCCAAGTTTAATTTAGTACGCCGTTATTGTGATAAATATGAGAATTGTAATATATTGCGAAAATGTTTTGTGAATGTCTCAATATGTATCATATGGTAGCACTATACATAAATAAATATCTATGTTAATCAATTTAGTTTCTTATATATTTTACGTGCATAAGAATTCTTCATCTAATGTTTATTCGGATTTTTTTGTCTTCTTACTACAAAGTTTATTACTTAATGATTTTTCGTATTTTTTTTTAATGACAACATTGATTCTGTAAATACCTCTTTGCTACGCTGCCTTTGCTAGTTCAACTGAGTGCTTGGGGTGTTCTGTCTGTCCGTTCGTGGATGCAACAAGTCGCGTAACTAAGTAGGAACGCGTTCCGACTTCGTAATTTGAAGTTACGTGCCTTTCATAATTATGCCTCTTTTAATTATTCTCAGACGTGAGTGATGTGAGGCCACCATCCATGGGAAAACTTAAATTTATCTTGAATTCAGTGTTGTTATACGGTTTCATTGGCGTAGGTAGGGGGGACGGGGGGAGGGGCTTGGGGTCCGGACACCCTCCATTGTAAATCAGCTTACACTACATAGAATGAAGTTTTCAATGTCCCTATACACTAGATAAATAACTGTCAAATTTCAATTTAATACTGTGATGATGTATGGATTTGAATATTGGGTAAAGGAGATGGATAAAAAAAGAGTTCACCTGGCGGAGATGGGAATATTTTGATGGATGTGTGGTGTAACTTTAATGGATAAGATTAGGAATGAATATACACGATTACTTTTTTATTGCACGGATAATTGAAGGGACGATTCAGGATACGGTAGTAGAAAAAATTGAACATTTATAGGTAATAATAAAAAAATAATACAAAATACTGCACTAAATAAGTGCAGTTTTTTAAAGATATTTTAGAAAATAATATAAAATTAAATAGGTGAGTAATTGTTTTTAATAATGTTTAAATCATTCTACTAACGTGTCCTGAAGCGATACTTAAATTATCCGGGGTGATAAAAAAGTAACCTTATATAGGAGGAGGTTTGAAAGTAGCGCCAGTTATAGAGATGATAAAAAGTAACAGTTAAAAGTAAAAGTTAGCATGGTATGGGCATATGATAAGGAAGGATGAGAGACACATTACCAGAGGAGTATGGGCATAAATGTGGAAGAGCATAAGGGTAGATAAAGAGCTATGCCTAAAAGCATGGATGGATGGCGTGAAGAAGCAATTGCATACAAAGAATGTCAGTGCTGAGATGACGTAGGTATAATAGTGATGAATGAAAGTAAAACCGTGTTGCGCCGACTCCACATAAAGAGTGGAATAGGGGCAGGCTGCACATCTTATTTTTATATTTACATACAATTATTCCGAAATAATGGGGGTTAAAGTATGAAAGTGTCGTTTTTAGGGTTCCGTAGTGGCAAAAAACGGAACCCTTATAGATTCGTCATGTATGTCTGTCTGTCTGTCCGTCCGTATGTCATAGCCACTTTTCTCCGAAACTATAAGAACTACACTGTTGAAACTTGGTAAGTAGATGTATTCTGTGAACCGCATTAAGATTTTCACACAAAAATAGAAAAAAGCAATAAATTTTGGGGGTTCCCCATACATAGAACTGAAACTCAAAATTTTTTTTTCATCAAACCCATACGTGTGGGGTATCTATGGATAGGTCTTCAAAAATCATATTGAGGTTTGTAATATCATTTTTTTCTAAATAGTTTGCGCGAGAGACACGTCCAATCCAAAGTGGTAAAATGTGTGCCCCCCCCACCCCTATAACTTCTAAAATAAGAGAATGATAAAACTAAAAAAAATATATGATGTACATTACCATGCAAACTTCGTTTGAACGAGATCTAGAAAGTAGTTTTTTTATACGTCATAAATCCTACGGAACCCTTCATGGGCGAGTCCGACTCGCGCTTGGTCACTTTCGTTTGTTTATATAACTTTTAACTGACTGGCTTTGTTGGTAGGCAATAGGTACGGTAGGCAAAAAAAAATGTGGTGTTTAATCGTGTATACATAATATGACTACCGATAGACTCTACTATAAAAAGAGAGTTACTTAGTTGACTCTACTAAATAGCTAGTCAATAAACACATTAACGTATAAATACTAACTTCAGTACGCCGTTTTCCAAGACGATTTCATTTCCCGCGGCACCTCTACCGGAAGTCAATCAGCGCGCGTCCTCACGTAGTGATTTAATCTGTAGGCGCGTATGCATACCGTCTGGGTGCACGTCTCTCTATGAATGTACCTTATTATGGACAACATTCCTATTGAGTTCACACGCATTGATAAGTTTGAGTGTGGAACAGTTGTTAGGTTATGTTAGACTGTTGATGACTGAACACGCAATCACAAGTCAGACTTGACAGTTCGACTTTTGAACTGCCTATATCGCTGAAATAGCAGCGTTTTTAGTAGGGCAAGTGTAAAACTTGGTGTGTTGTCGACGGTACGCACAAGAACTCGTCGGCGACTATTTACTTTCATATAGGTACAAGGAGGTACCTATTGTAGTCTCATCATGCCTGTTAGTATATCAGACACTATAATTTGCTAAATAGGAATTGGTAGGAATAATCTTACCAATTGCTCGTGCCAAAATATTTATCACTCATGTGATGCTGTGCAACCAATTTTTTTTCATATATCTTACTAAGATGGGCTAATCTATCGGGCTTAACTATACATTTGCGTGTGATGAGATCGGATGAGCGGAATTTGTAAGAAAATACTATTAATTCTATGAAGTTATAAAAACATAGGCAATCAGACCAAATAAAAGGCCGGTTCACACAGATCAGTGAAGTCACAGTTCTGGTACAGCAACGCAACTGTGGTAATTTTTTTTTTATTTATCAGAATTATTCTTTTACGCAGTCTCTGTGAACGTAACCACACCTGTCAGTTTTCGTGACAACACAGGGCTCTGATTGAAGTTCAAAAAGAATATTTAAATGAATTTTTATCACGGTGGCAGTACTGTGCCGGAACTGCGATTTCACTGATGTGTGTGAATCAGCCTTTAGGGTTAAAAATCGAGGCATGATTAGTCTCTCTCGGCCTTATTAATAAAAATTTTACTCTTTGAATCATCCTCGGATTAGTTACTCCGTGTTTTGTCTTGTTTCCGCACATGTCGGCTGTCATAAGTCAAAACAAGACAAAACACGGAGTAACTAAACCGAGGATGATCCAAGGAGTAAATTTTTTATTAATAGGACCATCTATGATGAAGTTAAATTAGGTATTTTGATCAGAAAGAATTATAAACAAAATTTTTTGTTATAAACAAAAACGATTATAAACAAGTTTTAGAAATGCCCAATAAAATGGATTATTTGTTTATTGGGGTTCTGTACTTCCAAAGGAAAAACGGAAATATTAACTTATAGGATAACTTATTTGTCCGCCTTTCTGTCCCCTTTTCTCAGAAACGCGTTGAGATATCTAACTGTAATGTAGGTATATCATATATTCAGGTCTGCGGCCTTTTTCAGCCGTTAAAAATTCAAACTTGTAGGTTAACGCAATCAAAGATAAGGACGTTTATGTCGCATATTTTGCGTTTTTCCAAGGCAATTTAAACCTTTGAATATTTGGCCTAGAATCATGAAATAAAGAAAAAATCAGAAAAACGTAAATATAAGTTTTTACCGGTAAAGGAAAAATTCTTTCAAAAATATAACAAATATTTTATTTAGCTATAAAGGCTTTTAGTAAGACAAGACATTTCCTTGGGAAATGCTTTTTATAAAACTTTTCTGAGTGCTGCTAATATGTATGAAGATAAGCCAAAAAATTAGTCACACTTTTAGCTTAATCCCGTTGCTACGATTATAAAACAAATAAAATAAATAAAGTGCCATCAGCCAGAGCCCGCTGCAGATGGCAGGTTGCCAGCCTCCAGCGCCGCAGTGTTTTGTTTATTACGAAATTCCGCCAAATCTGTTGCACTAGTTCGACCTCATTCTCGCATTAGAGACAACGGCGTACGTTTTCTATGAATAGACTTAACGTAAAACTTCGAGATTGATACTCCGAACGTAACCCTAATTATTGGGAAATTGATGTAGGAAGCAATTTTTCATCGGATATGACAAAACACAAACTCAAAACTGAATATAAATAAACTTAAAAATAAATTCAATTCTATAATTTATTTAAGCTTTGAAAGATAACAATCTGTTCATTGGATCGTTTTTTATTCTGTTGTTTTTATACACTTCTGGACACCTAAATCGAGCCACTTTGCACTTTGGGCGAATATCGTCCATAACTTTAAAAAAATGTTTGGTCGACCAAAAAGTTTTATGCAATTTTATATCTGTATTCAGCTGTATTCATAATCAGCACATCAGATTGAACATGAACATATCAGCTACAAAATTGCATAAAAATATATTGGTTATAATAACAGAGGTTTCGTTGCAAAAAGTCACAGTGTGTAAGTAAGTGGGCCTACATTAACAGTTTGATCGTATAGTCCTTCAAAATAACGAATTTGTAACTGTTGTGTTAATAAATTAGAGGAGAAAAGCCAAACCATCTTATTTACAAGAAATATCCATAGTAACTGTAATCAAACGCTTAAAGCAAGGCAAGTCACGAACCTGACGAAAATATTGATGTTTAAGCTTTTAGCGTGAAGAATTGATGTAGAATTTAATTATTAAAAATACTGTAAACTGAAAATGAACAAAGAAACACAGAACTCGACGCAGAATGCCCTTATTCATAAGTAATAAAAAGTTTTTGACAGGTAACACTGCAAAAAAATCCAAAATATCATAAAAAAATCTTTTTGACGATTTTATACTCGAAACTTTCAGTGACAGTGACAGCATTGTATTTTTTAATGGCATACCTTTTATATCGTTGTAATACATTGACCGGTTAGATTTGTAATAACTGTTACAGTATGCCAAAAATGAAATAAATTTAATGTTTTCATCAATGAACCTAGAGAAGCGAAGATTAAAGAATATTAAACCATATTGCAATGTAATAATCAATATCCGTTAAAGTTTAGATTTCGTGAACTGCCAAGGCTTTAAAAAGCCAAACTATTCACGGAATCGCTACTTCGGTTCGAGCTGCCTGTATAGCTGCATTCCATGACCGTATCTCAACTATTTTCGAAGAGCGATCGACACTTTGAAATTCCTCTAATTTTGTACAAGGCCTTGTTGCTCATATTTTGAGACGACACGACGCACCATTTGCGAAACTCATTTCTGTTGGTTTTCATTAGACCGGCAACAAGCCATTTCATTATATATCTAAATGAATAGAAGTTTTTGGCCTTCATCACACCATCCCCCTTACCATGATCGCTCAAAACGATATTAGAACAGCATAGGGAGCGGGATGGCGCTATACGCAGCAAGAGCGGTGTCTCTGTTTCAATATTTTTTTATATTGTAGGGCCCCTGATGGTTAGTGACGATAAGGCCGAACATTGAAAGCAAGCTCCACCTGGTCTCCTCATCCATGGCTATCTTACCTCTAATGGCATTAACGTTGTATTGTGGCGACAAACTTAGATAAGACGGTGGAGCTGGCCAGGCAGGCTCAGAAGCTCTACCAGTCCCACCACCAACCAAACCAAGCAGAGAAACTTATCTCTCCTTGGGTAATCGAACCTTGGACCTCAGGACCACCATCAGGTTTTAAATTATATACAACTAGCTTTCCGCTCGCGACTTCGCCCGCTTTTTTCTTGTTTTCCCGTGGCAATTTTTTTCCCGTAGGAAAATTAGGTACCCTATGTCCTCTCTCCTCCGATCTATCCCTATACCCACTTTCATCAAAATCGGTTCAGTAGTTTCGAAGCCTATTCAATACAAACAAACAAACAATCAAATCTTTCCTCTTTATAATATTAGTAAGTATAAATACCTGTACGTTTTTATAGTATTTCCCCTTAAGTATTGCACACATAGACATATAAAAAATAGGTATTCGGTTTTTTAGGTTAGTAAACCTCTTTCTTAGTAATTCACCAATTCTTAGTACCTAGTTCATAAACATTTTTCGTGATCGATTGTAATTATACTAAACCAAACCAACTACTTAAAATATTGATAAGATACCTCAAGATTTGTTAATCCAAGTGTCCGTCTAAGCTAGGAATAGTGAAATACATAACAAGTACATATATTTGGTTACTTTATCTTTGATGTGTCAAATATTTGTAAAACTAGAAATAATCAGTTCATTTAATTATTTATGCACACAGTGTACAAAACCGGATTCAATTTGAATTTTACGTGAATTGGCGATAGTACTTATATAATCTTTGATAAATCTGGTTGAAATAAAAGTCCATAACCTAAATATTATTTATTACTTTATGAGCAGGCAACGGCGTAACTGTTGGATTTATTAAAGTTGTTTTTACCCTGTTATACACTCATTTTTTTCTTATTAAGTATATAAAATAATTTCTCTCTTAGATTGTCTGTATCAAATCTCACGTTTGTAGATTCGCATGGTTGCGTTTTCTGGCCTATTAACCAGCTGACCTAAAAAGGATTGACAGTAAGCTATACAGGAGTACAATAGTTAAGTCAACTTACTAGCAATGATGCTACCTCGTTCTATTCGGATGAAGTAACTGCACCTCTGGGATCAGTCGGCGACCGTTCCTTTATGGGTGAGTTCATATTCGTCTTTGGACTCGGACCAATAGGAAGTTGCTTCATTTATGTCGGTTATATGTATATTATATCGCGCTGTGTATAATTCTACTTCGTCAATATAACAGTATCTTCTAATTGTGATGTAATACGTTGTAACGATGCCAAAATTAAACGCCAATCGATATACCTACGAGTTACTCTTTTCTAACTAAGATTATAGTAAGGTTATTGTTGATATATTAAATTTGGTTAGCGATAGTACAGAATTTTGCAGCATAAAACTCGCTTTCGAAATACGTGTGTGATGTTAGTTTTTAATTATTTAGATGACATGTGAGGTACTCGTATCTAAATAGAAACACTATGTTTTGTTCTATTATTTCTCAGACGTCAGTTTTGTGGAATTTCATTCTGGAATAGAAAATATTAATTTGTATCTGAAACAAACAACAAGCGAAAAATGCAAAACTGGTAATACTAGTTTCTTTTGTATCCAGTGGCATCATTTTACGGCTATTTTTGGCGATTATCTATGATCATTGCAAACAGATAGTCTCTGCGACCTTCAAGTGTTTAGTATTCAAGTGGCAGATTTACGGTGGAGTGCGATGTGTGAATTTTAACAGAGAATAAATGAAAATCACGATATCACGATAATGCAAATACATGCAAATATTTTAGCAACCTTTATTGTGAATAATATTCAATTATGAAGAGATCTAAAACTCTGAAATGAAAGGTTTCGCCATTACAATTGTCCAAAAAAGTCCTCGTGTCATAAAAATAGCCAACGACCTATTCTGAGACCTACCAAATATGCCAGTTGATACAAAAAAAATAACCGGGTTTGCCCGCGACATTGTCCGCGTGGAAGCATTTTTTAATTAATTCCCTTTTAAAATCCCCCCCCCCCCCCCTTCTTTTTACACCCTTAAGGAAATGTGGGGATAAAAACTATTCTTATCCTTCCCCACAACTCAAACTATCTCCTTACCAAATTTCATCTAAATCAGTTCAGCGGTTATTAAATCCCCATAAATTTCCACCCCCCTTTTTTCCCCCTTAAGAAGTGATATATGGTTCAGTACTTTAGGCGTGATTGCGTAACACACATACAGGCAGATTTACTTTCACGTGTATAATATTAGTAAGGATTATAGGTACAACATATTTAAAGCTTATGGTTAGGATTTCGACATTAATGGAATTGTTGTGGTTTTAAAAATGTTTCGTGGGATATTAATTTTGCAACTGCTATTATATAAAAATATACGGACTTTCACCAACGGATATTGCCGATAGATTTAATTTCATTGACGCCACAAACGCTGATTTTGCTAACCATCTCCGTGTCATTTGGAATTTCCCAAAGACAAAATTCAATAAGATCTAATTGCATTTGCAAACACTTTCGTAGGTAATAAATTAGTGTCACTTTGCTACAGGTAGTTCAAAATAAAGATTTCGTTGTTACCAAATTGCTTCATTATTTGATTATCATACAAATTAATATGATGTAATGTTAAGACAGCATGAGCGTTTCGTGTGCGAATTGTGTGAAATGATTCGATCATAATATGTTTTTTTTTTCGCCATATGTAATAACTTTTTACGAGCTAAGTAAAGTTTGGGCAAGAACATAATTGCTTAATGCGCATTTGAATTATAGCAAGAAAAGTATCTTTACGATTGGTTTGATCCGATTTGTTTACATTTTTGATTATACGCCACGTAATATTTTCATGAACCAGAATAACACATTTTTTTTGTTTACTTAAAGTTTTTGGTTTGAATAATCTAATATTATTTTGGTTCACTTATTTACTCATACCAAAAGTCAATTTTTCATTATTTAGATAGTGGGATTGAACGTTGCTAGAGAGTAGATAGTAGAAACGCTCCTTTGGATGAAAACTTTTCTATTTTACGTTAATAGAGCCGCAAACATTTTATTTATTTTAAAGCAAACACTTGCAAATGGAGCAATGTGCTGTGACTGGTGATAACGTGTGAATGTAAAATGATAGCGGTTTTGGGTGCTGTGAATTTTGATATCAGAGTGGAATGCCTCCCAGATAAATGTGCATGACAATGTCAAATAAAATGATATTAGCAATACGTGATTTTTGTGTCCAGTAACACGTGTAGTATTGCTCTACTTCGGCTGAACAAAGTAAAAAAGAGGTCAATCAATACAGTTGCACTATAGTTGGATTTTTTTTATATTGATATATATTTTTTGATTTAAGTACCTCAATAACCACTATGTATTATGCAGGTAGCAGTTAATTAATATTAATGTGTTTATGACTAAGTGAAAAAAGGGATTCGTGCAAATATTGTTGTTATTTTTATAATTATGTTGTTGCCTTTACTTAAAATATCTGCCTTTATTGGCACTGAGTTAAAGTATTATTTCACGATGTAAGTAAATGGTATAGAAAGCAACATATGGATAGGATTTTTTTAGAATTTTTCCTTATCTACATTGTGAGTTAAAACAATTTAATTTCTAAATACAGAGCAAATACACTTTGAATGCGGTTTATAGGCAAGACTAAATTTGTCCCGTCTTTAGTATTTAACCATGAAACCAGTGCACACAGAAATAGCTACGAACCCGTGAGCATTTATTTGCTGTTTTCAAATGACTAATACGGACTATGAGAGCTATACTTGGAAGCCGTGGTAAGCACAACTTGATGGATACTCGGTGAAGACACATCTGTCTTCATTAATTTCAGATCAAATAAGCTACAAAGTGCGTTTTTTGATGTCACTGTGATGAAAATTTAAACACAGTATGTATTTTTAGAAAGTTAGGGATATTTCGTAAATACTCAATGAAGCAACGAACGTAAGGCTTTGATGTAAGATAAAATGTTTATTGTATTTCAATTGGTGACCCTTTTTGATGATCATGGTTCTAGGTTTATGTCAAAAATGTGTCAAAGGATTTAATTTTATTAACGTATATATTCATATAAGTACTTAGTTAGTGTTATCTGTCTAGTTTTCCTATAAGTCTGTAGTGATGGTTAAGTACCTATTTCAAATCCTAGTCAAGTTTATTGGTTTAGTCAGATAGCATAATTTTTAAATAATAGGTTCACGTGTAAATTTCTCCAAATTATGTTTGAGTTTTAAAAAGATTACATAACGACTAAATCACAGACGCTAACGTTAATTTGATAAATTAGGTTTGAACTCGCGCGTCTAAATTGAGATCAATTAGCCGTGAGTTAATTATAAAACTCTAAACTTGGGGCTTATTTTGGCTCGCCACAAGAAAACTTTGGGAGGCGTTGAGAGATTGATTGATATTATTATCAGCCTTTTGAACACTATTTCTTACTGCTTGTTTATAATATTAGATGGCTATTTGTATTTGGTTTAGTTTTTACTGTTAGCATCATCGTGAATGACGCACTATTTTCATTTAAATGCTATACCGTTGTAAATTTCATTCGAAATTAGCTTTTAAATAGATATCCAGGAATTAATATACTATTAGTCATCACTTTATGCGATCTCAAGATATCGCATGAGATTAAATTTCTAAGATGTTATCCCTACTCTAGTATAAGCATGAATACTGCAAGAGCAGTAAAATTATAGGTATTAGAACATAATTTAAAAAAGAAATCATCGTTAAACTGCTAAGTTGTGAAGCTAAATATTATAACAGCGGCAGTCGGTAAAAGATCTGAGCTAAAGAATACAAAGAAAATTTTCACATCTGTAGTGAAGAGAGTACTTTGAAAATACAAAATACTATGTGTAATAATGTAACGTTGAATGATAAATGGCAAACGAAAGCATCTCTCAGAAAAGATCTTTTTAAGCCATCTGTTAATGCGTGAAACCACCATTTCTTGTAGACCTGAGTTACACCTCTGACAGAAGTTAAAACAGTTGTTTGTAAAAGGCCACTCTACAGGCAAGGAGTTCATTTTATTTTGGTCGGCTTTTAGTGACTCGTCCACTGAAATAGACTTAAACATCGCAATAATTATATCAGCGAATAAGCTTTGTGATCGTCCTCTGAGTGAGTGCATAATAAATTCACAATAGGTATATTACTTTCACAATAAAATTATAATATCTTTAGCAAAGTAAAATAATTTTGTGACGACATGTTAGAAGTGCTCTGAATTTGTAACACCATATGGAATAATTGATTTTAATATATTGAACTAACCTAATGCGTATTTAGACAGCCAAATGACGCTGATAACGATGCTTTCGTGCACAACGAAGGCGAACTGATGGGTAATTTGAGCAGTGATGTGATGTGACAGCAAGTGATAAGACTAAAGCATGAGATGAAGTTTCTGAAAGTGCCTTGACGCAGCTAGTGTTGAATATGGATATGTAATATGCTTTGAATTTTCATGAAGAAGCCGAAGATGGGGGCACACGGGTCCAAAGAGAAGCTCTATAGAGCAAACTCCGAGAAATATCCGTCCAAACTACCGGTTCCTAGCGACAAAAAATATAAAATAGCGGTAAATCGAGAAAGATTTGGATCTTTTGGCGCAAGAGGTGAGTGTAGTGATGAATTTAATTTTTCTATGGAAATGAACATTTGAAAACATCCATAACGCTCGCTACTAAAACCTTATAAAAATATTATTCATTTAGTGAATCATTGTACCGCATTGACCTATGACTACTTACTACTTTCGATTAAATACTTCACCTTAACATTGACAGTTTAACGACCTCGCTAACTACAAAAGTACGATATTGAAGAAAGAACTTACCAGTTCATTGCCATCTTACCGTGGTGCGGCCAACACCTGGTGATTCACTATCGCAGAGAGTACCCAGTAAAGTCACGTATTCGGTAATGGTAATTTACACAATATCCATGAGGCAGGACATCAATAGATGATTTGAATTTTATTATGAATCCCGAGTTCTTGACTGTGGACTAGCTACGTAAAATTAGTTCCGACCACCTGACTCTATAGGGTGAGTGGATCGTGCACGTAACAAAAGCTTCTTCTTCTTTTTTCTTCTTCTTCTAACAAAATCCTTTATTGCCAATCCATATGTAATGGACAAAATTTCATAAGTACTGTTGTATAATTTTATTAGAGATTAGATTTGGTAAGATTTTATAAATCTGGACATAGGAAAAGTTTTACCTATGCCAATGTCTTTAATTTTGATTCGAGGCTTTTTTCGAATATTTCGTTAATTTCAAAAATAAGACAAAAAACTCAAGACGTAGGAAATTGTAAAATCTCGAATTGGTTTTCTATTAGTAAGGTACCATGTTCAAAATGAAACCATGTCCATAATTTGTAGAAAGCATTGATAACATGTTTAATGGGCATATGGTGTCGTTGATCTGAGAGACATGTAAAGTCAATTACTCGTACAATCGTCACGCCTGTTATCCGAGGTGAATCCACTTTTGCAGCAATGGGGTTGAGCATATTGCCACTTTGGACGTAGGGGATGTTCACTTATAGAAAGGATGACAGATTGATAGTCATGTGCAAAGTCAACAAAAAGGTAACTTAGTTATTGCTACAAAATATGCTGATACTTTTAACTATGGAGGTCTTAGGTTATATACTTGTTATGTAATACACCTTTTCTCAAACATGCTCGGAAATGTAGGCATTATTGTACTAAAAAGAAGACACGACGTTTGTAATTCTTGGCTCATGCATTACTTTCCCGGCCTAGGCCAAGAAAGTAAGTATGAAAATTCATTTTTGGCCGCTGCTCCAATGTTTTTTAATTTATCTATAACTTGAATTATGTAACTTGTCATACAGCCAATTGCTACCTCATTATAAAAATGCACTCTTCGAGCATATACAACGTGTCTTATATCTCCCCATAAAAATTATAATAGGTATATAATTTTATTTAAACTATCAAAAGTGCCAACCTAAAACTGTTCTAAAACTGAATTTTCAAATATTTGTCAATTAAATTCGATTGATATGACAAGTTATTCAAGTTGACACATTCTTTTCGGTTAAATAAATACTGTAATTTTTATAGGGAGTTATTATGAGACACGTTGTTAAGCATTTTGAATATGACAACAATTTTATTAAAATGTTGGTATGAAATCACACGAAAATATGCTTAATTTTCGTTGCGAGAGAAAAAAGTCTTAATCAGCGGTATTACATTTTTTGCGTAAAATATGATTGGGCTGTATGGGCTTTGTTTCCTTTGCACTAATTGAAAATTAAAAAGTATTATTAAATGCTAGGCTACTAGAATTAATTAATTAATTAATTACTTGATTTGTTTTTTTACTCATATTATACTCATTTGTTTCCAATTCAATTCAAAATGTTTGCATATAATAATGTGTAAAATAGGTGGTTCACAAAACATAAGATCATTATGGACCCGTTGGGCACGCAATCGTTTAACGAGAGAGAGGAAGCTTATTATTATTAGGTACCTACTATTGTCTTATTTACAGATCATAAAGCTAAATTATACGAAGATCACGGCAATTATAAATATTTCAATAAATAGACAACATTAAACAATAGGTAATTATTTTAATGAAAGGTTTTTATTTATATGGTATTATTATTACACTGAATTTCATAGTTAATCCCAGTATTACGTCTTTCATTATTTCCTCGCAATTATTGAGAAAAGCACTATACATACCTCGGCGGGAATGGGATTGCCGGACTCGTAATTATTGTCACGCGCTCGGCCTTGAAAGCATTACTCGTCCGGCAATCCCTAACTTTACTGTAATGTACTTTGTACTTTTAAGTACATTGTAATGTACTTTTTACTTTTAAGTACTTTGATTTAATGTACTTTGTACTTTTAAGTACATGTAATGTACTTTTAAGTACATTACTGCAGATGCCGTACTATTACGTAGCTTCGCCCGCGTTGTTTTTGTTTTCCCGTGGGAATTTCATATTTTCCCGTAGGTAAAATAATTTTGTAGCCTGTGTTAATCAGGGATAATGTAGCATTCTAATAGTGAAAGAATTTTTGAAATCGGCCCTGTAGTTTTTGAGTTTATTCGTTACATACATACATACAAATTTTTCCTCTATAATAATAGTGTAGTACACATTTAGATCGGTCGGTTCCGGAAAGTCTGTAACTATAAGACATACAAAGATCTGTTCTTAGGAACCATGTCATAAATTTTAAAAGACAAGAAAAACTGCATACACAAATGTAAAAAAAATCTTGTCTTCTGTTCGGGAATTGAACCCGGACGTATTGAAAAATAAAATCTACATTATTTGTAATAAAATGCACTGTTTTTCATATCTTTTAATTTAATTAACTTAGATGTTCTAAATGTCGACCATTTTTTCAATGCAATATTTAACTCGTTTAGGATAGGTTAGCGTTTTCGACAAAAAAAAACTGCCTACATAGATTTTAAAAACTTGTACTCAGTTCGGGTATCGGACCCGGTTGTATTGAAAAATAAAACTTTAATTATTTCCATTTGGATATTGGTTGTGTTGGTCAAAAGCAGTACTTAAATATTACTATGAAACATGATATCGGGTACTCAAATTAACTATGATAAAGAAATGGTAAAAAGGTATGATAAAATTGAAATGGTGTTATGTTGGATTGGTATGGTGATCGACCAAATACCGACTTACAATAAAGTATTATTGTCACGAGTATCAAGCACGTGGCGCTGACGCAGCGAACGAATTTACAGACGCGACCATTTCCTAATGCTATATTTATTTGCAACGAACGGCCTATAGGACCGTACACCGTTTATTGCTCATGAATAGGCACTTGACCGCATCTGGCCTGGTGGTAAAAACAGGCGGGGTCAAAGGAGGAGCGTGCCTTTTCCATGAATGTCGATTCACTCTTGTCTTGAAAATATCCGGGTTGTAGTGTGGGAACACAGAGGACGGCAAAGAATTCTATTCCTTCATAGCACAAAAGCAAAACGCTTTGTATAGAGGGGTGGAACTTCAACAACGTAAGAGTAAACGGGAGATTTAGGAGACACACCAAATAACTTTTGGGAAAAAATACTATAAAGGACCGACAAGCGGTTCACTCTACGATGTTTAAGATTTTAAAAGTTTGAAGTCTTCGGAGTGCCTTGACCAATCAACCTCTTCCCTCGGCGCTCTACCGAGTCAAGGACAGACAATTGGTTCTTAGCAGAGCTGTATCTGAGAATTTCCTATATGAGGAAAAAAAATTCAAACTTTTGCGCCAAGCTGGGGATCAATCCCGGTAATTCGGATTAACAGACCCACTTGTTAACTTGCTTAAAAGTTAACTTCAACATATTATTATAATAAAGTGCATTTTTCATCACAATGTGTCGATAGGATTGAAAACTTTACATATTCAACTGAATTATTAAACACAGTTATTGAGTGAATGTGGTTAAAGCGGTAATGGCACTATAAGATGTCTTTTCATATACATATTTTCTTAAACCATGCTTTAAGAACCCAGTGGTATCCATCCAGAGCGTAGTGCTTGGAATGTTACAAACGTTACAATATAGGTCTAAATTATTTCATATGTGAAATTATTTTTAAGGATCGAAATGAATTAAATCCTACCACGTAGTATAGTGTATAGTGCCCGTAGTATAGTGGGCACAGTTTTAAAACTGTGGTAGTGGGAGTAGTAATCGAAAATTTTACTATATTTTGTTCCGCAATTTTTAAAGTCCTAGTGCAGAGGTGTAATGAAGCAGCATACACAATGGCTTCATTGTTTCTTATTGACTCGTTGCGAGATTGTTGTTTGTTTTCAGATATTATTTTAACCTTGTGCATGTTGTGAATTCCTACACTGATCTCAATATTATCATTTTGACTGTCAGCTTCAGAAGTATCATTTTACCTATTATAATATTGCGGGCTGTCTAACCGATTGCTAATACTCAGGTATATATTCTGGAAATCGTATTTTTCTATCATGTATGTAGTTAATGTGGCAGAAAGGTAACCTAAAACTGAAAATTATTTTTAGATTATTGTTATTAACAAAAATGTCATTTTTCTTTAAGTACATACCCACAATGGTTGCCCCAATGTCTAAAATCGTAAACTGGACGGCATTTTTGTGCAACCAGCTGAAACAGTCGTATGAAATTTGAGTAATAAAATGCGTCGTTTACATTGGAATTGAAACTACTTGTTCACGTGTTGGATGTGCTAGTTTGAGCTAGTGGGTGGCTCACACCTATTATATTGTAAACTAGCTGACCCGGCGTACTTTGTATCGCCATGTTTTTTAACTAAATTACTGAAATGTTTGTTTAAATTATTGTAATTTTTATATTACACAAACCTTATCCTAACAATAACGAATACATAAAACCAAGAATCATGCAATATGGTGCAGTCGTTCGAAAGTTATGGGCGTACATACATTTCGAAGATCCATTTTTATTTATATAGACTACGAGTAGCTGCCCGCCTCGGCCTAGCACGGGTACACTAAAAACCTTTTAAGATATAAGAAACAAACCAACAATATAAGAAATCATAACACTTTTTAAATTCATGATTTTTACTTTGTGTATAATTTTTCAAATATTTTCTTGCAAACCGTGTCCTGACAATAACGAACACAAAAAAATAAGAATTAACCTGTTTCGTGCAGTCGTTTTGAAGCTATGTGCGTACATACATTTCAACGATTCATTTTTATTTATATAGATGAAATTAAAAGTCACGTGAGATTTATAGAAACTGTGATCTAACGCTTTGACTGGATTCAAACGGCTCTAGTTGAATGGTCATTCAATTTATTTACTAACAAATATGATGTTGATTTAATTATTTTAATTTTGATGAACAATCTCGAAGCCAAAATACGAAATAAAGAGAATTTGTATATATTTACTTTTTGTCCTATATACATTTTGTGTTTTGTTTGTGGTTTTGTTTTTATCAATTGTGTAAGTCTTATCAATATTAATTTATTAGTGTTAAAGCATCACTAGAACCTCTTATTACCGTTAATTGTGCAAAAAGACGTTGAAGCAATTTAAAGGTTTTATAAGATCCTTTATTTTGTTATTGAAATGATTCCACGAAAATTACTGACGCATGAATTTAAAATTATTGATTTCATACCTCGTTACTGCGGTGAGTTTGCGGATTTTCGAATTAGCTGCGTAATGTTGTATTTGTTGACTTCACAATTTGGCAATTGATTTCTTTGAATATTATAATATAGACTGTATTTACGTTTTTCAATTACAAACGTCAATTTAAAGAAAACCTGACGCTATTCAATTAGGTACTTCAATTAATTAGTATGCGGTTTTCTATAGTACAGAAAAATATCATACCTCATTGCTACTGAATTGCTTTTTGTCTCTAGGGCCGCAAATTAATCAGTTTACCTAAAATTAGGTTACACAAAATGTTACTTGTTTGCTGTTTTCTGCGAATAACAGCAAAAAGTAGCAATAAGAAAATAAGAGTATAGAGTGCATCCTAATTTTCCTATTGCTACTTTCAGTTGTAATTAATAATAATAACAAATACATATTATTAGTCACAGGTACTTATGCAATTTTCTGTTACCTTTGGTAGCTTATCCATAAATATATCTCATTTTTTTAATTCATGTTTACACTTAAAAGGGTATGTGATTGTGTAAATATTTAAATTCATTGTACGTTTATGTGTACGTATGTCTACACGTTCATTTACTTGTACAAAGTCGAGAAATCTTAGAAGTTCAAATCCACATAACACTAATATCACATGTACACTTGTAAACATGCCAGACTCATACTATTTTTGAATCAGTGTAAGTACCTATCCAAAACAATATATTTGTGTTTTCTTTAAAAAGTGATCGTGTATCAAAACATTTGTGATATCACTTTAATGTTGATCGATAACTTTAAAACTAAAATAATATTTTTATTTCAATGCGTCAGGTCAAAACAAGTAAGGTTTCATACAGACCGGTTTTTTGTCAGTTGCGATTTATAACCATAATACAATCGCACACGGATATTTGAAACACATAATGCATATATTTTAATATATAAAATTCTCGTGTCACAGTGTTTATAACCAAACTCTTCCGAAACGGCTTGAAGTAATAAGTGGTTTTTTAAATTATTATGGCGCTGGCACAGCTAGTTTATTAATAATTCTCGCTATTTTATGTTTTCTCTTATTTTACGTCAGTCGACGTGAGAACAAGACACAACAGAAACGATAATATTTTCAATATAAAAACTTTATAATAATAAGGATTTACTTAATATGCAGTTTTCACAATATTGATGTTGTTGGCATACGACATGAAGGAAAATAATTGAGGAATTAATTATTATTAATTTCTGCTATACTATTTACATTTTCGTAACGACAAAACTAAAGATTTGGCAAACTAATAAGAATTTTATTCATGCAGGCATTGAATCGTTGCCAAATATCCAATGGCAGTATAAGGTCTTATTAAATTTTAAAATAAAGTTTGATATACGTTGGTTTCCAGGGTTCTGTACATCAAAAGAAGAAAACGGAACCCTTATAATATCACATTGTTGTTCGTCTGTCTGTCTGTCGAGACTCTTTATCTCGGGAATGGAGAGTAGAGGTATCGAGTTGAGATTAAAACCTCAACTCAAGTTTACAGTCCCTTGAAGCTGATGTGAAAAAATCGAACTTCTAAGGTGACCTAAAAAAAGATACGTCCGTTGATGCCGAAAAAATTTCTATTTCGACATTCTCAAGGGAATCATAATTTATAGGGTTCTTTTTGTTGACCTAGAATCATGAAATTTGACTGGAAACCAGGTTTTGTAGCACATATTAAGGAAAAGTTTGAAAACTGGACATAATAATATGTAGATAGGAAGTTATAGAAATTTGTACGGAGCCTTCGGTGCACAAGTCCAGCTCGCACTTGACCAGTTTTTAAAAAGGTCAATAACAAAATACGAACACTATCGCACTCGTTCTTGACAAAGAATTTTAAATTTAAGATAATTTAAAAAAGGTATAAGTACGTTTTATTTGATTGTAAAATGTCATCTCTCGAAACAGAACGAACGAAATACAGTGGTTATGAAAAATCCTGTGAACCCTTTTAGGAGTATGTTGAGATTCGATATTGGATGGTTTTTATGTATGCCCTTTATTAAAACTCTGCAATAAAAAAATCTAAATAAACATTATAATCATGAATATTTTAAAAGTAGCACCGATTGCTCACCTCTGTGTGCGTCGCTGGCGCCTCTTCGTCTATGTCGATACTGATTACTTGTAAATACTAATGATTCTACTAGAAACATTTTACCAAATGTATCAATTTTAAAAACAATTCTAATAGCGGACATTATTTGGCCAATAATTGTATTTTTTTTAATTATAACTTCTTTTTTGGTAAGTCTATAAGTAAAATACGCTCCTTTAAGGGTTCACAGGGTTTTTGTTACACCCTGTATTTGTTACGTAACGTATTTCTATGTAGGCAATTGCTTTTTAATTAATCAAATACATAGATAGATAGATGCTCAGCACAGGTTTTTATTGACAAAGTATAACTGTTACTAATTATTGCAATTTTGGGAAAGTTCCTCCTTCGTCCTGTATCTACGGTATTTCTGTTACCGTGGACTTCATAAAAGTTCTTTATCGATGATCATAGGGATTGGATTTCTGCCAAGCTCACCCTGTTCTGAATGCATTTACATATTATTATATTTTGCTGTTGTAGAAAAGATAAAAGCGGAGACTTGTTGGCAATACCTTCAAAACTAATACACATTTTTCGTCTGTTTATGATGTTCTGCGTTTAATAGTTTGAGATCTTCTAAACTTGCTGAAATACTCTATCAAACTATAAACGGAGGATAAGGTTTTGGTTTTTAAAAATTAAGGCAAAAATTATATAATTTTTATTTTTACTACATTTATATTATATGTATTTCCTTTGTTCTTTAGCCTACCTTTTACATACGAGTTTATTTTTGATTTAATTTTTATGATTTTTTGTTAGTTTTTTTAATTATACTTTTTGTCACTTACTTTTAACCACGTAACTTAATAAAACTTAATAATAAAATAATAAATCAAAATAACTGGGCGTTAATCCTTAAAACGTATGATTAATCCTAGATTACACCTTAGGTAGGTAGGTATGTGGTGTGTTCTATCCAAACTGATATCGCCATGCTCTTTTTGTGTACAGAGAAATTGGAATTTGTCTGGGAGTTAAATTCTTACTTTATTCGCGATGTTATCATAAGTATCACAGTTAATAAACGTTCCCACGTTTAGAGATGCAGATGAGATCAAAATAGCAACTCGTTTGACTATATGAAAGCACAATGAGGTGAAATTCATCGAGATTATAGTTACATTACAGTGCTCATTCGCTGTTATTTTAACTTTTGAAAATTATTAGGTAGTAATGTTTTTACGCTAATAGGCTGTGATGCGATAATATCGCACCTAAAGTAAAAAGCCATTATCTAAAATTTCTTTTCAGACTACACATCTGAATAAATAAGTGTCCACTAGCATTTCATTAAAGCCAAGCTAGTTCACGAAATCTACTCCTACATGGGGGTAAGCATTGCAATTGGTTGATTGTAGCATTGTAATTCGTTGCACTTCGCCAAGTTCGCGAAAGAATACGTCACTATTTAGAATATTTTAATTGATTTTGGAATACTGGTTACTGTGTTACAAAAATAATAAAAAAACTGATTGTCATCATTATTGTGAAAACATACATTATCACTATCGTTAAAAATTACGAAATCGACAAAGAACATTTAGGATTTCTACAGACTTTTTTCAATATGCTTTTCAGTTTCATTTTTAGTATACAGTTTTTTTGTGTAGTACTTTTCTACACTATTTCTTTATACCGGAAGCTCAAATATCAGTATTTTCGCCAGATTTAGTAATTTTAAACAAAAGAGAGCTTTTAATTTGACTTGTAATAGACAAAAAGGTATCGAAGGAGATCTTTTGAAAGAGTTAACTGGCCTTTTGCTCTATTGGCAACTTCGAAACATTGATGCTCTTAAACATTGTACTAAAATTTCACCCATGCATTTTTGTCCTTTTCCAGGGAACGGGAAAAAGCGGGAGAGCGCCCCAACGCCGAACACCCCCGCGCGACCCCCAGCCACCCCTCAACAACCCCCCACAACACAAGGTGAGTCATACTTGCGTCATATTCGCAATGACTCGTGTTAAGCTTAGGTTGAATTTTCATACCCATTCCGTGATAGATACCTACATGAAAAAAAATTACTAATTTATTACATATTATACAGGATAGTCACAGATAAATATATATTGTACTACATAATTTTTTTTTGACGACACGGTTAGTGCAGACAAATATTTTGTATGGCCTACAGAAAATACCTGTTCCGGTCTGGGCGTATGTGCATCTGATATTCTATGTTTGTAACTGCACCCACGACACAGGAGAAAATCCTAGTGTGGGGCGACGTTTTTTTTAAAGAAAAGTAAAAAAATTAATGTTGTTGTAAACAAAAATTTTTGCTTATTCTATATTTGTTGCGTGTTAGTTCTACTTTCTTGTAGCTATATTTTTACCAATTTTGACGAACTAAGTCTGAAGTTTCTTTTGCGATTATTTAAAGTGACACGTACACATTTGATGTTGTTAAACTAGCTAACGCTAATGGGCTTGAACATTCTATCCATAAACAACCGTACTACTTTTATAAAAAGAAAGTTTATATTCGAAATGGATGTACAAATTGCTTTTAAATCAGTAACACAGCGCCACACGGCCTTTTAGATCAATCGTTCTACTACATTATGCAACACCATCAGACTGGATTAATGTTGCCTGTTAGTTTCGACTTGAAATCCGCTTTTTTATAATGCACGATTAATTTTGTAATCTTAGGATTCTATAGTATTATTCATAAAAATAAATCACTGAAATATTGTTTGAAAACAATATATATTGCAATTCATAATGCATTTAATTCGAGATGAATTTGTAAACTAACAATTTTTATTTTGACATTTATGAAAAAGTAATTGTGCATTTGTGGTACGTATCTGCACGTCACAGTTTCTATAGTGCAATATTTGTATTATAGAAAAATACGTTAGCTGTAGTTGATTTGCCATATATGGGCTTGAGAGTTACTTGAAAACCTAACCAGCCTGTTCAATGCCGCCTAGTCTATCTACGCAAAGCCGAATTTGAAATCAGTTTTTCTCCAGAATCAAATCCAATTGTAAGACACTAGCTTTTGAACACTTAGTAATTTGCGTAGCTTATTTTTTATCCAATCTGCGTATATCCTTCTCCATAACTCAGACTATCTCCATACTAAATTTCATCTAGATCGGTACAGTGGTTATTGATTCCCCATACAAACTTCAACCTCCTTTTTCACCCCTTAAAGAATGATTACTGCGATAAAAAACTATCCTGTGTCCTTTCCCGGGACTCAAACTGTCTCAATACTAATTTCATTTTAATTGGTTCAGCGGTCTAAGTGTGAAGAGGAAACAGACAGACACACTTTCGTATTTATAATATTAGTATTGATGGATTTATTCCGGGATTTGGTTGAATAGTTGTTGTTTGCTTGTTCCCCTCAATTTTTAAAAGTTTATTTAATTTGATTACATTCTAGGTATGTGTGATAAATAAAGTACGTTACGTGTTCAATCTGTCTATATTCCAAATAAGCACATCTTATTTAATTGTTAAGAAATAACAGCGTTTTTTAATTTTGAAACTTTATATAGCCTTATGTTTCGCTAAATGTTGCATTTTTAATGCTATTTTCCCATACAAATACTACGAAAAATATTTATGATGGGTTTGCCATTATGGATGATCTGTCTGCAAATAATTTTTATATCGCGCGCCATTGCTTGTGTTTAGTTTGAAAATTAATGAGCTGCCTAGTAAAAGTGATGGTGCCTAATAAAACTGGCTTCAAGCCTACACTTGTTTCGTAATAGTTGCGCAAGTGTTGTCTAACATAGACAATAGCCTGTCGCGTGAGCTTGGCTTGTCCTTTGGAAACTGTGCCACGTCGCTTTAGAACTGGTTCGATAGCTAACATCAATGAAAAAGTACCATTGTCTGTATCGAGTCAGGTCATAGTGCGCACTTATACCTAGCAGATAATCTTTCGTATAACGGTTAGGTCATTGGACGTATTACTGGTAGTCTGGACGGTTTCGATAGCATTAATGTCTTTGATGATTTATGTTTTTGACGAATCGAAGCTGGGGGTATATATAGGAACTATAGTAATTTATTGCCGACCAGAATAATTACTGACCCTTAGGCGCATTGGGACCCGATTATCATCAAGTTGAGTGGGATGTTACTTAGGAATGAAATCGAAAGCAACCGTGTTCATATCTTACGTTAGGAGAAAAGTTTGTAGGAGTAAAATTTCTTGTGTCATGTTTACGAGCCGCTGGATTTAAGAAGTGCAAGACCGATCGATTTGGAGATCCTTGGGGGAGACCTATGTCCTATTGTTGACCTCTCTTGGCTGAAATGATGATGATGATGATCATAAGTTTACATGTCTATGTATATACAGATATGTAATAGTCATTATATTAATTATATACTTTGTTGAACAAGTTAAATAAATACGAGTAGTTAAGCTAATCTGTTAGCCCTTATATCTCTTGGTTATACATAGAGGACACATTTGTACGAAGATTCTGAAAACTTATTAAAAGTCAAGAATAAACAATTCATAGACATGTTTTAGACGTATTCGTCTGTAAAAAAATATAATAATCTGTTTATTTCATAATACATGTAATTTACCACACATTGCAGTTAACTTCTCACTTTACACACAGAAAGGTCCAAATATTTAAACTCATAGGTAAAAAAGTCATCTTGTATTTTGTTTCTTTCATTGAATGAAAAAATAGGGTCTGTATTTCAAATGGTTGTAATCTGCGTTTTTAACTCCCAAGGGAAAAAAGAGGGGTGTTATACCTAAGTTTAACACGTGTATCTGTGTCTGTCTGTGGCATCATAGCTCCCAAACGAATGGACCGATTTTGATGAGGTTTGAAAGCTGACATGATCGAGATGGTTCTTAGCTTTAGTTATGAATATCTGTTCAGGCGTTTGAAGATCATCAGCTTATTTCCTAGTTGATGAAGGGATCTCATCAACTTACGTTGAATATTAATTTAATATTGTGTTAATATGAAATAAATTAAATATTATGAACAAGGATTGGTCAAAACGACTTGCGTAATTCTATTGTTTCATTAGAAACGAGTGTAGTCAATAAAGAAGATATTATCTTTAAAATATATGTGTTCAACCTGGTAAGCTTTTGTGGAGGTTGGTGCTTTGTTATCAAATAGCACTCGCCCATACGCGCTTGTGACATAAGTAAAAGAAAATGAATGATTTCAATTTTGGTACTTACTGAGACTATGGTTAAATTCATTTATTTTGTAGGTATATTACGGATAAGTAGATCCTACTTTAGAAAAAATATTTCTAACAAATATATTTTAAAAAATCGATTTCTTACATTTATGTAGCCATAGCTTCAAAGGAAAGTTAAAACCCTTCTCAAATCACTACGTTTTCAACCAAAGGGAACAACTTAAGAATAGATATTTCCCACAGAGGCGAGAAGCAAAGTTTTAAGGCAGAAATTAAGGGAAAAAATTAAAATATAGAAAAAAATAACCACATTAAAAATAATCATGTGAAATTATTATTTTTAATGTGACTAACACTGTGACCGAAACAATGGTCACAATGGTCATATGTAGGATATTTAAAAATATGAGGGGTTTATTAAAAGTAGGTATTTTATTTTAGTGTATTCTTATATGAGTAGGTTAATTGTGTCTTTGCTATGGAACAATCCACTCGAACATCAATTCCACGGTAATAATCTGAAGAGACAACACATTTTCAAAAGATTTGTTTGGTGTTTGAACTAAATAACATATAATAAGTAATTTCTTTTTCTTCTTTTCTAGCCAAGAAAAATGGTGTCGTGCAAAAGCTGTCTTCGTCGCCGGTATCGCTGCGCGCGCGCAACTCGCTCGCGCCGCCGCCGTCACCTTCGCCGCGAAAAGGCACCTCGCATCCACACAGGACACCAGCCCAGAGGCCCACCACCTTGCCTACTAATAAAGGTCAGTTTTATTTTGCCACACTGCTACAGAGCGGTGCAAAAATTATTGCATATTTATTTCATTAACATTCATAATGTTTATGGAATATGCAATTTGCAAATGGTGTCAAACTGCATTATGCTTCGATATCAATATTTTAGATTAGAAAGAGAATTAGTTGGTTAGAAGTCGTGGAGAGATAAATATATAAGGAACATGAAATTTCAATTCCAATTACGCTTGTAAGTTTTGATTCCATGTGTGTAAAAAAATATTCAATCTTTTTAGTTAAGTAAGTTCATACATGCGTATTAGAATTTAAGCCAAGGTAAACACCAGAATAACTTGAGATAAAACGTCTCTCGCTCTGATGGCGGAGTTATCGGAAAACATACATAAAAAAAAAAGAAAATAGGTATAGTCGAACCATGAAGCAAGCAAGTTTTTGCTTCATGAGTCGAACGTACAACCTCCTCCTTTTTCGAAGTCGGTTAAAAAAGAGAGCATATTAGGCTAGATGACAAAAAAAAATTTTGCTTTAATAGAAGCTCATTCATATAATAAACAGAAAGAAAAAAATCGGTTTTCGAATAACTATAAAAACAACCAAAATATTAAAAAAAATTCTCCATATCTTTCTAGCAAACCGGCAATTTACAAGGAGTTTATATGGCCGTACTCAACAATGACGTCACGGTTGATGTCGGATCTCTCTGTCTAATCGCCTACAAATTAATGTATTTCTAAGCCGATTTTAATTCTAATTTCACAGGACTGCATCTTTTTCAACGGTATTTTGATATTTAATAACGAGACGTAAAAAATAGCATTCAGTCATCATCCCAATTGAGAAAATTGTTAAAACGATTCGCGTTTGCGTTTACTGTTTATAATATTGATTTTCAAACGAAAAACATTTTCAGATAAAAATCAAAACTACTAGCGCCATCTGTCAAACTTTGTACAAAGTACTAATCCATAATCTGTAAAAAAGCATACCTAGTACGTACGTACGTTGTGCTGCCACCTACACAAGACGTTGCTTTATATTGAAATCATCTGCTATCGAGTAGTTCCTCTAGAGGTCGCTAGTATCATGTATTTCAAGCTATTTCAAGTCAGGTTTTTCATTATGTATTTTTATATCTTTGTTACACTGCGATAATATTCAATCTTTCAGTTTCTGTCTGTCAATCACTTAGGTAGTGATTTAAAAAGCCTTGAAGGGATATAATAAATTTTAATTGATTAATGTATGTATCCTTGCTCATTTCTCATGAGAAATTAAAAAGAACTGGAATATAGTTTAATCAATTTTGGTTTCAAGTGAAACCCAATAGTTTTTGACAGGATTTATATGTACAAGGTGTATTAAAAATAATAATATGTAAAGGTGATTATCATTATTTGCACAATATACGTTATTTGGATGGATAAATATGCTACTTACTAGGTATGCGCAAAATTCGAGAACGTTTGAATCTAATCGGATATTTTTTTCTAGTATTTCTTGAGTTTTGGAGAAAATTTTGAAAACATTGCCCGGAAAAACGTAAAAAAAATATTTTTAGCAGAAAGAACAGACGTCTGATAGTACAAAATAAAACCTTTATAAAAATTTAGAATTTGGGTCATTTTTGGGTTAAAGGATTTTTGTAATAAAAATATCAATTCAATGAGGCCAGCGACGGAAGATACAAGCCGAACGGCTAACGTTATTACTTTCAAATAATTGTTATTAATTTCTTTAAGGATACCTATTAATTTTCTTAAAGGATATTAATTTCTTCATTTTTTTATATTTTCAATGTTCCTCTCTCTCTTATTCTTTTTATATTTCCCAATTTTACAACTCCTATGTCTCCTTCTTTTGAATATCAATTTCATAATTTAAATTTTTAATCTTTTTCCATCAACCGGAGGGAGACTCTGTACCAGGATTGTGTGCATGGGTACCTCCGTCTTATCTATTTCTGCCGCAAAGCAGCAGTGCTTGCATTGCTGTGTTCCGGTTTGAAGGGTAAGATATACCAGAGAAATTACTGGGTACCTACCGTGACTTTAAATCTTAAGTCACAAGTTGGCCACGTAGCGTCTATCCATTCTGTACAAATAAAAGCCAGAACGCAGGGGTGTGAAACTAATCGCGTATAGATTGGAAATCACTTTTTTACTAAGTTCTTCCAATGTATACAAGACTAATATGCAAATACTCGCGTATACTTCGTAGGGATCTAACTAATTAACGTGTTCCATAATATACAGTGCCAGTACGCATAGGGACTAATCGTGTATAGATCGAAATAAGTATGCTTTGTTTATAATAATAAAGATCATTTCCGTTCAGTTGAGCCCGTTTCCCTGCAAAAGTGGCGCTGAGGTGGATTTTACTAAATAAATTATTTTTTCTCAAGTGATCTTGCAATTTGTATGCAGCATGCACAATGCAAGCAAGCATGCAACATGCAGCTTCGCTCGCTCCGCTGTAAGGAACTTCTCACAGGAACATTGTGTTATAGGTGACTGCTTAGAGTAGGTGTTATTATTCTAAGGGTGACTGTTACAACTTACCATCGGGTGGGCAGTTTGCTTGTTTGCCAACATAATTGCAATAAAAAAATCCTAAAACCGTGACTTTATCCTTTCTGAAATAATCGCATTCAAGCAATATGATTTTTTTATGAATAAATGAATAATATACAAGGTGTTTGATCATACCCTATGAAAACGAAACCAACCCATGTTAACAAGGTTAATAAAATAGATATGGCATCATTGAAAATTTGAAATTGTATAAGTACATTGTTACCCTAACAGAAAGTAACTTATTTAGTTCCGAGACGGGGTTTAGCTAGTAGCTCGAGGAACTAAATAAGTGTGTATGTATGTAAATAAGTGTGTGTGTATGGTACCCATGGTAAGCAGTGTGCTTTTCATTACGAATACACGGAAAGTAAATAAAAACATGAATTAGCTAAAGAAAAAATGAAGAGTGAATTTTATTTTACACAAATCAACAACTTCTGGTTTAGCCTCTTCTCTTATGATATCAGGCGTTAAATCCATATCTGAATCAGATGAATCGATTGTGTTAATTTAACGGAAGTATAAACAACTCGAAAATACAAATAGAGATCGAATTGCTGCTTTCGCGCCTATTTTGTTTTTTTTTTCTTTAGCCGGCGAGCTGTTTAGTGTTTAGTCATTATTTTTCATTTTCATAATTTGAAAAAATGTTAAATATTATTTCTAAATCTGTATTATTTAAAAGAAATAGTTGAAAGTTAATTATAAATAAAGTCATAAAAAATATATATTCTATACTTAATACTTAACTAATACAGCGCGATGTAAAATTTAAATAATATAATATTTAAATTTTACATCGCGCTGTAATTGAGTGGTTGTTTAGAAAGATTGAACATGGTTCAATAAAAATGTGAAAATAGAACTAGTTTTTTGCATAATTTGACAGCTGTCAGTCGAAAACGATTCTCCCTAGGACTGAAAATTATTACTTCCAACCCGCTCCACAGGCAACTTCAGACCTACTTTCCGAGTGTGAGTAATGAAAAATTTATTGTCGTATCGACATCTCTTAACAGAAGCTACGCTTATTTTTCCATTGTTGTTTTGCAGACAAAAATGTATGGAAATGACATTAGCTTCTGACACCTGTCCTGGTGTCTGTAATGAAATCTTCCAAGTAAAATTTGACCCACTTCTCGATTTCCGATTGCACTGAAATTTTGCATGCACGTGTCTTTCGCGTGACAATATATGATGACATGGAGCTGATCTGATACTGGAGCTGGAAGAAGGCCATAGGAACTCCGCAATAAAACGACACAGCCCATCGTGTTTAGTTCCTATTGACCAGTACTAAAACTTTTGTATTTAGAAACGATTTTTTTTGATAATTTTACTTGTTTTCGCAGCTAATGTCATTTCAATACATTTTTTCTGCGGAACGACTGCGGAAAAATAAGCGTGTGGCTTCCCTCCAGGCCCACTGTTCATAGATAGGAGATAAGTAGATCTAGAACAGTGTCATGAAATCCATAGTAGTGTACCAAGCACTTTCATGTCTCACCTCACAACCTTTTATTGTAATAGCCACGGTTAATGAGCAACTGGGACGTTTTGTCACGTTTCATAGTCCAGATCGACGTCTGACCGAAGCTCCCTACTTTTTGTATCTGTGTCCTATATCTCTTGCTACCTATGCACCATCTTAGGCGCTTAACACATTGCCGCCGCATCCCGCTGCGGTGTACGGAGGGGCGAAATCCGCATGCGGCTGCGGGGACACGGAACCGTGCCACCGTACGGTTTGCTCCGTATCTCCGTCCGGAGCTGCGATGCACGACGCACCGCATCACCGCATTATCTATGTCGAGATCTATTACGCGTATGCACGTCCTTTCTACGCAAAAATCCGTACGATACTGCGGCACAGTGTGGCATACCCCGCGAACCGCACCGCATCACCGTCCGGGAGTGCGGTGCCGTCGCGCGCGCCACACAACCGCACGGCCATGCGGTGTGAGTGTGTGATACCCTGCGGTTTTTCTATACAAATTAAGATTCTTCAGTCAAAATTAAAAACCGCAGCACCGCACACCGGAGCGGTGTCCGGTGCAATGTGTTATGCGCCTTACCCCAAATAGCGCGCTTCCGACTGCCAAGCGAAGACTTTGGCAGTGTCCAACATTCTTCTTCACGCAGCATTATCTTCAAACCGGCGTAAAGGGAATTAAGTGTATGTACCAAATAGTTTATGTATTTCTTTATATGAAGTCGGTTATAGCATCGCATATCTGTCTGCTAAAGTTGGTATACTGGACTGATTATTGTGTGTCGTCACAGAAACTTTTGAATATTTTTTTTTGGTTTTTCTTGTTAACTATCCAATACTAAATTTATTTTTAAGAATACTAACGTCCTACATTGATAAATTTGATTCATGAATTTAAAAGTATGAGATTTAGTATAATTATCACAGTTGATGTTTGACATTTCGATGTTATCATCATTTCGCATAATTCGATTCTATACAAACGGCGTCGTTAGTTTAAACGTCCATTTGTAAAGTGCTGAAGGCAAATTGATGATGTTTTTAAAACGGTATTCATTTCGTCAACAGCCATGACATACGAGGTAACCAATTAAATCGTAGTAATCAATTTATGTATTTGTCGGTGGCGCAGTGGACTCTGCACTTGCCTTCCAATCGGGGGGTCGGGGTTCGAGACCCGCCATGTACCAATGTGTTTTGTCATACTTATTTTTTTGAGTAATGAGCACAGGGTTAATAGATATAAGGTGATTAATAAAAGAGTGAAATGTCAAAATATGTGGTTTAATCCGGCAAAGCCGACATAAGGATTTTTTTTTTATCCAAGGGAACACAATATTAGTGGGCGCACTGATTGTGGCCTACGGCTGCCAATCAGTGGTGAGGATTTGTATCACTAATATTTTTAGATAATATGGTACAGGTTCTTTGCACGATTTGATCGATAACGCTCTCTTTAGTTAACTCCCTAAATGCCTTTACCTAGGGATGGTAGAATTATGTTTTATAATAAACTTATTTGGAGTGGACTCAGCTGTGAAACTCGGGGAGATCCTGCTCTGGAGACACCACAGGCTCCGGGCCACCGGACACTGGTGGTAGAAGAGAAGTCGGGGCAACCGGGTTCAGTAGTTGAGTCTGACTCCGGGGTATTCAATAACCACGGGGTAGGGAATTCCTCCTGAAATATTACACGAATAGGTATGAGCAATCACTATAAAAAATTGCAATACAAGTAAGTAGGGGTAACTGATGAGAATATTAGGAATATTATGGTAATATGGTGCAAGTTAATTTGAAAGGTCAATGTTCACCGAATGGCTGGCAATCATGTAGGATAACCTTACAATTAAAAATATGAAATCTAAGAACAAATTTAAAACACTACCACAGGAATCGATCTCAGAAAACGGTAACGTACCTGTCGGAGGAAAGTGGGTCTGCCTGGCTGTGCTGGTAGATTGCTGGCTGGTGTCTATTTTAACGACGCTACACTATGTCGTACGTGCTTCATAATCATAAGAACGAACGGCTGAAAATTTAGAACGCAAGGATTGAAATATCGAAAAGGCGTCATAGGAATAATATAATCATGAAAAAACATAACTTACGTAAAATGGGTTAGAGGCCCTTATATGAAATTGAGTAAATCCAACTGTGTGGAAGATTAGGTGTTCGCTTATCGATGCTTGCTGAAAAGGAATACCTGGTTAAAACGCTGCGCTGAATACGAGACAATCAATTAAAAGAATCAAAATGAAGAATTAACCATTTCACGGTGTGATACTTACAGATTTGTTTTAATAAAATAATTTAGGCTATCTAGCCAACAGACACAAGTGTTCGACCGTCAACGTCAAAACAGAAAATATGGCTGTCTCGGCTCAGCCAGTCCACACTCCACAGACTAACTATTCCGAGACAACATAGACTAATAAACATAGATAAAAAACCAAGTAAACTATCGATATTTATTGAATTAAAAGTTCCTGAACTAAATTTGAAAATAATCAAAGACACGATATACATAAAACTATTATAACCCAAGACGCGTTCAATGTTTTCTGAATTTAGATAAAAAAAGGTAACTAATACATGGAAATGTCACTAGATGGCAGTAGGAACCTGATTAGAAATTTCCTGTAGGGAAATTTATGTTACAATACCCCCTCAACCAGGGAGAATTTTACGATGGAAGTATACTGAAAGAGTAAAATTCCAGCTCGACCCCGAGCTGACACCAAATCATAACACCGAACTCATATCACCTCCACTGAGAACTCACCGCTAGTACTTGCTGTCTTGCCAGACGAACTATTCGACAAAATAGGTTCTCCTTCCTCTTCGTATTGAAGGTACCTCCTTAAGGGGGGTACGGGACTCAACCACCCTAGGTAGTCGTCAAGGTGACCTATGCAATGAAAGTATATCCGGAGCGATATTAAATTCGCGCCAAAAATTAATTCCAAACAACAGTTTTGTAGACACCCCTGGTATAACATAAAACTTAATAATCGACGTCTTGTTCTGTACAGTTACTGGCAGGAACACACAACCGGTAACGGGTGAAGAAGAACCGTTAGCCGTTACCACATGATCAACATCAAGTGATTTATGAACCGTCGCCAAGTCCGTAAAATATTTACAAGTATCGCTACCAATTATAGAAATCTCCGATCCTGAATCGAGAAGACCGTTGCATCGTAATCCGTAAATGCTTACCGACAAGTATAGTCGTAAATCTCGACCATAAAAAAGACTGACAGGTTTAGTTGTAGAACCTGTGTGAGAGAACTCTCTTATTGTCGACAGCCAGGATTGCCAATCTTTCATATCGGTGTTACCTGTCGTTAATGCCGATTCAGTTTTCTTAAAATAAGCGGTCCTGTTTGACTTAGTAGATTGTCTCTTCAGTGAAGGAATGGGTAAGTTACACTTTGGTAGTTTAGAATTGTAATAAGTTTTAGTTCTATAGCTAGTTATTCTATGCGATGTCTTTGTACTTAAATTCCGATTTTGGAGGGATTTGGATGACAACAGGACATTCCTGTTAGTAGTTGTGTTAGGGTAAGTATTGGGTAAAGGCTTAGTAACACAATTCTGTCGATCAGAGTGTTGTGTCATAGTACCTGGTAATGTAGAAGGCAAATGTTGGTCAGCATTTGGTTCAGGTGAATACTGGTTAACATTTGTAATGGGTGAATGGTGGGTAACGGTACGTTGGTAAGCGGTGTTAGTAGGGTAAGTAAGGTTAGTAGCGTAAGCGTTAGTAGGGTAAGTAGAGTTAGTAGCGTAAGCGTTAGTAGGGTAAGTAGGGTTAGTAGGGTAAGCAGGGTAGAAAGCGTAAGCGTTAGTCGGGTAAGTAATGTTAGACGAACAATGCCTATTTGAATAGTAAGTATGGTTTTGAGGATAAGTAGGAAAGTTATGGTAAACGGAATAATATGCAGGAAATGTAAATGCGGGTAAAGCATTGTGGGTTCTGTTAGTAGTAGTAGTAGTAGTAGTGGTGGTGGTGGTGGTAGTAGTAGTAGTAGTAGTCACATCCGGTATTGTATGGGTTTTTGAAATCGTATAGCAGGTAGGTAGTAATATAGAAGGAGACTTATCATTTCGAGTAGCACTCGAATCGGCCATACTCCGATCCGAGCAAGTTAGTTTTTTGTAGGATTACACTTAGGGCACGTACGGGCAGTGACGTCCTTCTCGCCGCAACGGTAACAGATAATAATAAATGGAGCTCTGCACGCACTTAGTTTATGACCATATACGCGGCAGCGTACGCAGAAGTCAGAGGTACTATCCGTTTGTACTACTGACACAATTTTTCCTTGGTTACCCTTGAATACCAAGTCTGTGGCTAAAGATTTACTGACATCTTTGCTGGGTTCTATAAACAGTTTAGCGCGTTGGCTGGCAGCCTCCAGCTGTCGACAACAAGACCTTAAATCATCAATACTGTTTATCGTAGTTAAAGCCAGCTGTTTAGAGTAAAATGGCCGTATATTATGTAAAATAATACTAAGCTGCTCTTCTTTCGGTAGGGGTAGTTCTAACCGAGAGAAATAACACAACATGACACTAATGTAAATAACTATGTTTTCGTCTACACCTTGGGTTCTCGATCTAATCTCATTGAGTAGGCGCTCATTATAATCGATAGGTAAAAAATCGCGAATCAGCAAAGCCTGTAGTTCGGCCCATGAATAGACGTCATGACCAATTCCTTCAAACCACAGTAAAGCGTCGCCAGTAAATAGTTCACTGGCAGAACTGAACAATCTACTCTCAGAGATTTCTCGCGATACCCTGAGTTGTTCGAGTCTTCTTAAAAAAGTTTTTACGCAAGATTTTCCGTCATATTTAAGATTTAATTTAGTAACAGCCTGGTAATTTTCGGCGGAACATTTAATAGAAGTTGTTGATTGAGGGTCAACAACTTGGGTAGTAGTAGAAGTATAAACTGTAGTTAAAGAGCTACGGAATACGACTAGTATGTTGTCGATCTTAACCAAGAGCTTGTTAAGGTCATCGAACAACTCACTGTGCAGTTTGGACTCTGATTCGGATGGAGATATTCGAGTTAGCCTATGGTATAAATGATGGCCGACGGCTTGGACACGGTTCAAAACGTTCAACGCCTTGCGTTTCTCGGTCTTCTGTAATAACTCTGCTAGGCTAGCAAGCTTGTTTTTAATATCCGCGAGTTCCTTTGTCACGTCTCCGTCGAATGTGGCTATCTCATCAGTTGGTAAGTCCTTGCACAGCTTCCTGATTTGAGCACGTAAGTCCGCTACACTGGAAGCAGGAGTTTCGAACCTAATCCTTACCTCATGCTCGAGCTCGTCCTTTTGTAAAAGGTTAAAGGCGATTGGACGTTCCTCCATTGTAATCAAACGAAAAAAGCAAAAAAATATCCAACAAGGCTGAACAAACAACAAAGAAGAAAAAAAACAATTGTCAAATTGCAAAGCCAAACTGGTTAAATATGTTTATTAAGTCGAGTTGTAAAATATTTAAAAAATGTACCTAAGTAATGTTTGGGTATGGGTTGACTGGAAGAAATTTATTTCTGGGATAAGTCCACCTTGCCAACAATATACTATATTTACTCTCAGTCGCCAAGTCTTCAAACAAAAATAATGTTTGGGTATAGGTTGACTGGAAGAAATTTATTTCGGGGATAAGTCCACCTTGCCAACAATATACTATATTTACTCTCAGTCGCCAAGTCTTCAAACAAAAAAAAATGTTTGGGTATAGGTTGACTGGAAGAAATTTAATTCGGGGATAAGTCCGCCTTTGTAAGAATTATCCGTTACTGAGTCTCAAGTATGCAACGTTTTCCTGCCAGAAAGAGTGTAGCGTGATCGATCAATTACAAAAAAATACAATTATAGGTAAAATATTTAAGATTGTATAAGTAGTATAAGTAGTAGTAAAAAAATATAAGTACAGTTGACAAATCTCAAGCACCAAACAATTAAGTTAATATCAGGTAAAAGTAGTTGTAGCAATTAGGTATCATTCAATATTGGGTTTAAACTTAAAATAATGTAACAGTATCGGAGTAATAAAAGGTAACACCTAGATATTAAAAAATTCTATGTGTCTTACAAAAAAACGTTCTAAGATAATAACTGATATAAGAAACAGAGTCATGCAATCTCCACTTTACAAAGCACAGAACATTTATACTTATATATATTTATGTAATAAGATCATGTAAAAAAACATCAATAACCTTCCACACTAATTAATAAAACATAGGTTTTACTATTCAAATACAGTCGAAATAATTGAGTTAAAGTTTAAAATAAACTGAAAAAATCTTGGCCTATACTATATTATGCAATGAGAATATATTATTATTATACCAGAAGTTATGTTAAAGAAGACTTGTAGTTAAACCAAATAAAACTATCAATCTATTGTTCTGAGAGAGTTATAACACAGTTATTATGTTTAGTTACTGAATACCTAATGTTAATTATGGCATATGATTATCTATTAGTTATATTATTGAGAATTTTTTGTAAAGAAAATTGACAATCTGGTTTATGAGTAACCTCATGGGTATGATAAACAAAGTATAACACCAACACAACAAGTTTTAAATTTTAAAAGTTCTAACCGAACAGTGTCCAAGAAGAAAAAAAACGTTACCAATCAACACTGTTCCTAAGCATTGTAATGAGCATAGGATCATTCAAATCGTGCAAATCTCCATATGTTCGGGCGCCATGTCATACTTATTTTTTTGAGTAATGAGCATAGGGTTAATAGATATAAGGTGATTAATAAAAGAGTGAAATGTCAAAATATGTGGTTTAATCCGGCAAAGCCGACATAAGGATTTTTTTTTATCCAAGGGAACACAATATTAGTGGGCGCACTGATTGTGGCCTACGGCTGCCAATCAGTGGTGAGGATTTATATCACTAATATTTTTAGATAATATGGTACAGGTTCTTTGCACGATTTGATCGATAACGCTCTCTTTAGTTAACTCCCTAAATGCCTTTACCTAGGGATGGTAGAATTATGTTTTATAATAAACTTATTTGGAGTGGACTCAGCTGTGAAACTCGGGGAGATCCTGCTCTGGAGACACCACAGGCTCCGGGCCACCGGACACTGGTGGTAGAAGAGAAGTCGGGGCAACCGGGTTCAGTAGTTGAGTCTGACTCCGGGGTATTCAATAACCACGGGGTAGGGAATTCCTCCTGAAATATTACACGAATAGGTATGAGCAATCACTATAAAAAATTGCAATACAAGTAAGTAGGGGTAACTGATGAGAATATTAGGAATATTATGGTAATATGGTGCAAGTTAATTTGAAAGGTCAATGTTCACCGAATGGCTGGCAATCATGTAGGATAACCTTACAATTAAAAATATGAAATCTAAGAACAAATTTAAAACACTACCACAGGAATCGATCTCAGAAAACGGTAACGTACCTGTCGGAGGAAAGTGGGTCTGCCTGGCTGTGCTGGTAGATTGCTGGCTGGTGTCTATTTTAACGACGCTACACTATGTCGTACGTGCTTCATAATCATAAGAACGAACGGCTGAAAATTTAGAAAGCAAGGATTGAAATATCGAAAAGGCGTCATAGGAATAATATAATCATGAAAAAACATAACTTACGTAAAATGGGTTAGAGGCCCTTATATGAAATTGAGTAAATCCAACTGTGTGGAAGATTAGGTGTTCGCTTATCGATGCTTGCTGAAAAGGAATACCTGGTTAAAACGCTGCGCTGAATACGAGACAATCAATTAAAAGAATCAAAATGAAGAATTAACCATTTCACGGTGTGATACTTACAGATTTGTTTTAATAAAATAATTTAGGCTATCTAGCCAACAGACACAAGTGTTCGACCGTCAACGTCAAAACAGAAAATATGGCTGTCTCGGCTCAGCCAGTCCACACTCCACAGACTAACTATTCCGAGACAACATAGACTAATAAACATAGATAAAAAACCAAGTAAACTATCGATATTTATTGAATTAAAAGTTCCTGAACTAAATTTGAAAATAATCAAAGACACGATATACATAAAACTATTATAACCCAAGGCGCGTTCAATGTTTTCTGAATTTAGATAAAAAAAGGTAACTAATACATGGAAATGTCACTAGATGGCAGTAGGAACCTGATTAGAAATTTCCTGTAGGGAAATTTATGTTACAGTTTTTCGTTTCGAATTTCATATGTACATTTGTCTGACGCTCCTACGGTGAAGGAAAACATCGTGAGGCAACCTGCATACATCTGCGAAGAAATCGCTTTTTTATTGTATTTTTGTAATATAAAACGGTAATTATATTCCTTTTTAAAATCCTTATGAGAAGTTCTTTAATTTGATACCTATATTGCAGTATTTTAAAAAACAAAATTTTCACTTCTAATAATAGCGCTAGGGTTTTTTAACATCACTTACTTAAGAACACTTGGTCTGTCAAGACAAATCTAACGTATCTTAGTTATAGAAATCCGTTCAGCCGTTTGAAAGATATGAGGTAATAAAGAATATATATATCTAATATATAAAATTCTCGTGTCACAGTGTTTGTTTCCGAACTCCTCCGAAACGGCTTGACCGATCTTTATGAAATTTTTTGTGTATGTTCGGTAAGTCTGAGAATAGTTCGTAAGCTATTTTTTATATTATGGCGAAACGTAAGTTTGCCGTTATTATGGCGAAACGTAGTTCGCTGGCACAGCTAGTCTAATATATAAAATTCTCGTGTCACAGTGTTTGTTACCGAACTCCTCCGAAACGGCTCGACCGATCTTTATGAAATTTTTTGTGTATGTTCGGTAGGTCTGAGAATAGGTCGTAAACTATTTTTTACCTATTTTTTATTATGGCGAAACGTAGTTCGCCGGCACAGCTAGTCTAATATATAAAATTCTCGTGTCACAGTGTTTGTTACCGAACTCCTCCGAAACGGCTTGACCGATCTTTATGAAATTTTTTGTGTATATTCAGTAGTTCTTAGAATAGGTCGTAAACTATTCTTTATTATGGCGAAACGTAAGTTCGCCGTTATTATGGCGAAACGTAGTTCGCTGGCACAGCTAGTAACATATAAACATACAAGATACGCGCGAAAAACAAAGCGATCCGTTTTTATGTCATTCGGTTAGATTTTTTGATAATTCTGAACTATTTGTGTAAACTCTTCTCGTACTACAAATGGACGCTCAATATTTGTTTTTGTTTCAGTTAATTTTACTAGAAATAACTGGCCTTGATTTTCAATATCGTTAATTGTGATATTTGTGAGCTCACTGAAGAGGGAAATTTTTGGCAACAGATTTTCGATTATTGTATTTGATTTGTCTATAACCGAATCTGGGGTCGAAATTTCAGAATCGCTTGAGCGAATTGTTTTATCACACAAACCACACAGTCAAGATTTTACAATTTCGGCACAGCGTACCAAGTTATAATCCCGACAAATTCGTCTTTTTCGCAGATTATGTATGAAAACAGTGTTTTTTTTTGCAACACATCGCGTTACCGTGGCTGACTATCCCGCATGATAGTTTTTTTTGCATTGTACCGTAAATTGTACGTAACCAAATTCAGTTCTAGTATTAAAATTCATTCCCGCCTTAGGGAAGGAAGCAATTACTGTAAGTTTTTTCAGCCAAAGGGTGGGGATTAGCATTTTCCATCCAATTCTTAGGTTAAACAAACGCTACTTTCCGAGTACGAGAAATTTAAAGTATATTGTGTTTGAAGACAATATTATTTGGGCTTATAATCTTAGATATATTTTTTATATATTTATAATAATATTGTTTTTTCTATATAGTGTACCTCATTATTTACATAATAATTATGCAATACAATTCCCTACTACAAATAGAGTGAATGTGTGGAAAATTAAAATTTTAATAACACCATTATTTTACGTAACGACTCATTCGAAATGATTATGATGATGCATTATTAACATAATGGCTCGCATTGCAAATGTTATATTAAAGAAAGGTATGCCATTACATCAAGCACGCAGGATTTAAGTAAACATGACATGTAACAAAAGCGGGTTGAAAAAGAAATACGTTTACAGCAATATCAAAGTGTCGTTAGTCAGTTGTCGGTGGGGCTTTTAGGTACAGTCAACTCCAAAGAGAGGTAGACAATGGTGTCGATTCAGACACACAACTTAATTTAACTAAACTAATTTGACAGGACTAAAAATAAAGCCGTCACTTTTAATCCTTTAGATAAAAAGAACGATGGCAATAGTTTAATCCTGTCAAATAAGTTTAGTTAAATTAAGTAGTGTGTCTGACTTGATACCAATATAATCTTACAAAATGATGTATCCCTGTGGTCGCCATAATAAGCTAGCCATAGAGGATGTGATCAATACAGTATGCACCGAATCTGTCAGTAACATCTATGCGGATTATTTCGTAACACGATATTTGTCATATTCTATGGCTAATTCAGAATTGGCGAGTGCAGGGATACATAATTTTGTAAGATTAAATTGTATACATCTTTTAGGAGTTAAGTGTATAATATAACGAGATTTATGGTATCCTCACGAGACTCAAATCCTCACCATCTTCACCTGCTCGTAATGCATCCGCTGACCAGCGTATGCGGCCTGCGCTTCTCCCAACAGTCTGCACTGGGCCAGCGTGGTGGAAAATGTTCCAGTACCCGTATTCTTGGGAAAAATAAAATTGTGAGCGTAGCGTAACCTGAGTAAATATAGAAATAGCGTTTATAACGGTTATATGAGCGGTTGACTGTTGATAGAAATTTCACATGCCCTACGATTTTATTCCTGTGTCTGATAAATGCCCTAGATTGATGAGGAGAGTGGTGTGATGACTGGACATTATACCGGGTGAAAAAAAAAGGCCCTAGTTGGAGGAAAAGTGCCTTTAATATTGATGGAAGCAAATTTTACTGAAAGGAAACATTCCTTTATTTTAAAAAATAATTAAAACTGCATTTAAAGATTTTTGAAAAATCACCTGCATGAGCCGGGAATCGAATCAGTGATTAGTGTGAAAAAAAAACACTGTATTTTGCGATAACAGCCGAAAGAGTCATTCATAAGGATCAATTTCTTTTAAGCAACAAAGTATCTAAAATTAAAGAAAAACCAAGAAAAATATTTTTTTTATTGTAAAGCCAATTCACAGAAAAGTTGAACTAATATTTTAAATATTCAATCAACTCGATATAAAACACGTAGCGAATTCAGTCGAAGAATACGTTTGTGCATAGGTACGTGAAAATGGGTCTCATTTTGAGTAATTCATAAGTTGAGTGAACTATTTTCTTTAGATAGGTACTGAGTATGCTTTACAATAAAAAAAAAATTCTTGGTCTTTCTTTAATTTAAGATACTATGTTGTTTAAAAGAAATTGATCCTTATGAATGAATCTTTCGGTTGGTACCATAAAATACAGGATATTTTTTGTCACATTTCACCGGTTCGATTCCCGGCTCAAGCAGGTGATTTTTAATTTTTTTTTAAATGCAGTTTTAATTGTTATTGAAAATAAAGGAATGTTTCCTTTTAGCAAAATTTAGCATCATCAATATTAAGGGTACTTTTCCTCCAACCACGGTGTTTTTTTTCCACCTTGTATACATCATCATTATCGTTATTTTTCAATAAAACCGTTTAACTTAAAAAAATTCTTAACCTTTATAACATACACTCTCACTTTTAAGACATTTTTAAGTTGATGTCATATCAAAAGTTGTTTCATGTCTTTTGTTATCAGAAGACTTGGTGTTGGATACTTAAACTCAACCAATTTTTTACTCCTAAGAAAATATTTTTCTTGTATGATGTTTTAAAGGACTTTTTTGACAAAACTGCGCGGAAATCTTTTATTTACTCTGATATATATCATCTTATATTGGACAAATATTACTATTATTTCGAAGTAATATCTATAAGTATGAAGGAAAATAAATGACAGAAGGTAAGAATTAAAATTTCAGGAGAGTTTCATGTAAGATGTAGCGAGAATTTAGGGTGAACGGTGGTTCGAAAGTTTGCGGCTGAAGAAAGTGCGCGCAATAGTCAAAAGAGTGGCGGTGGACATTGCCGCATTCGGTTAACGTCTCCACAGTGAACCGTATTCAATGTAATATTTATTTTCTACGTATAACTCTATACACGTACCTTTTTTACAAACGTTAACCGTTATTTGATTCGCATTTTAAGTATATAGCAATAATTTTTAATGATGTGTGTGATTATTTAAAATAGTTAAAAAGGGCTACTTTATTAAAGAAGTGTCAAAAAAAGTATAGTCTATTGGTTGAAATATGAAACCAATTCACAAAATTGTGTCCGTGTTTCAAACTGAATCGAAAGGCAATAGTGGAAAATTTGTACTCCAACAGCAGATGTTTTCCAGTGAATTGAACATTTATAATACTACTCGTAGTAGTGATTTTCAGAAGAGTAAATGGGAGTTCCAGAGTGTATACAGGAGAACGAAAGGTAATTTTTATGTGCTTAATTAAAAAAAAGCATTATATTTGTTTTACCTATTCTGTAGTGTCATCTTTCGCGTGTTTTATAATATTTGAGCAGCGTAATCGGTTAAGGCTTGAAGCTCAAAAGTTTTTATAAACATAATTTAAGCTTTGAATTCCAAGATATAACATTTTTAATTTAGCCTTAGAAATTACTAGTTTTAGGAGTAAGAGGATTTTTTTCTAAAATTTTAATCAGGTTCCATATTTTCAGCATTGATTCAGTATCAGTAACATAACCAATCGATGAAGAAATGATTTTTTTATTAACTTTAATTGTTTATATACGCTGCTAAAAATAAAAAGCATGCGTACTTGTTACCCTATTTATAAAAAATACGGCGGAATGCATGCGTACTTGTTACCCTATTTATAAAGGATACGTTACTCATAGATAAGAAGCATAAAAAAATATTTTACAAAAAATAAAAACCGACTTTAAAAACACTGAAAAGTTAAAAATAATATAAGAATAGGTACAGACAACATCACACTGTTATATTAAAGTCGGTGAAAATGATCTCCTAGAAAGTCTTAAAATTTGTCACCGATTTTTATTTTTTGTAAAATATTTTTTATATTTAACTTTTTAGTAAAAGAAACCCTAATTAAATACCAGCTCCCTCGATTTTCATGGGATCTCATCATCAGATCCTGACTTTGGTAACTTTGGGACCACCCTTGGGGTATACTCTATCGAATACAAAAAGAATTTTGAAAATCGGTCCACAATTGGCGGCGTAATTGCGTAACATATACACAAAAAAACATACGCATCGAATTGAGTACCCTCTCCTTTTTTGAAGTCGGTTAAAAATAAGCTGTAGTTATTGTAATCGTAACTATTCCCCTGCGTCAAAAAAGATACATAATGAACTTTGAATTTCAAAACAAACACATTTTTTTTTTATTTGTGCAAGTGTAAGCCCGAAGTAGACACATTATTATTATTTTATAGTAGGTAATGTTTAGGTAGTATTGAATGTTTACGGTATTCAGGAATCGAAGATATTAGATGTGATCTGAATCGACCGCGCAGAAGGTCGTAATATAAACAATAATAATATATATTAAATATTGTTAAAAATGTTGCCAATATGTAATACAATAAATAAAATTGTGGCAAACGAAGTGTACTATCATATAAAACTTATTGCAATGATTTAAAATAGCAGGGTGATATAATTAGTCGAGCAATGACTGTGAGCCGCAAAGGTCAAGCCAAAACAAACAATTCAGGTATTGAAGGTTCAGTGGCCTCATTAAGATTGAATGTTCCGGCACGATTTGTGACAGTTTCGTTCCGGAGGATGCGTCAATGGCGTACTGACAGAACCGTCGTCTCGTGAGCCTACAGCTATTGTGTCTCATCCCATCGGATCTATATTAGGTAGTTATTGTTCAGGTAGACACAAAGAATGAGAACGCCAATGCTGACTTTTATGTACTTAATAGACGTCGCAACTTCTAATGGTCCGAGACCGCACTGTTGTTATACAGACAACTGAGTAATGATAAGTCTGAATCGTATTATTCCTTTTTTATCAAATCAAGCTCCAGATCGACTTGATATCGAGTTCAAGCCACAAATTCACGGTCATTTAAATCGAATGTAATCGAATATATTGTTTTGATTATACGTCAAAGTGGCTAAAACTACTTACCTAGAATCTATCCACTTACTTTCATCGTGGAAAGTTCGTAAAACTTTTCGATAACTTATTAACAAAAATCTATTAAAGCGGGTGTTTGCAGATTGTTCGCAGAAATAAATAACTACCTATACCCGTATGAATACAAGCTGTGCCCGTGAAATACATTTTGCCAGTAAAAATACTAATATCGCTATTAAAAATGGGGGTTGGTGGTAGAAGGGTGAAAATTGAGAGTTATAAGTATATTTTGATGGTAAATCATTAAAAAAGTGACAAAATAATCTGGAGAGGACCCATATCACCTAAAGGTACAAAAAAATTCAAAAAAACCGGTCAAGCCGTTTCGGTGGAATTCGATAACAAACACTATAATGAATGACACAAGATTTTTATATATTAGATTAACTGTCACCCGCGACTTTGGGTGTAATTTAGTTATATCGCGAGATGGGTTATATCACAATTTCATAGGGAACTCAATAAAATTTGTAATAATATAGTAAATCAGCTTTGTCGTTCCTCATGGCATTGCTATCCCTTTACCAAATTTCATTCAAAATTCTTCAGTGGTTTAGACGTGAAAGCGACAAACAAACAGAATTACTATTGTATTTACAATATTAGTAGGAATCACAGATATTTAAATGCTTTATTTGACAATGATGAATGTGATGAAAATAACCATAAAAGTATGTTTAAATTGATGAGAAACTGGAGATACGAGCATATATAATGGAGCAGGTATACACTGGTAATCGGCGAGTAGATAATTGTTTACGATGGAGCGGACAGAAATGATCGATTGCTATACTCGTCTGCCAAATGTGATACATAAATGTCTGACTTTAAATTGGCGTTTTTAGTCGAGCATGCATAAATGCGGGTTTCGCTAACATAACCGAACAGCAAACAATAGTTGCACGATCGCTAATGCATTAAAGTGGCTGTCATATACGCCGGATGCCGCCACCGTTTATAACCAATAGCCGCGACGTGGGTGGTATATTGCGCCTTTAGTTCAAATATTATACGTTGTTACAACGTTTTTGTGGCGCCGCAATTAGTACTTAAGTTCATTAAAATCCTATTTTACGCTTTCACTGGCCGTTTTTTACCCATTACCTCGGCTTTATTGCATTTGCACAGACACAATGTACGAGTAGGTAGTTAGTCGCTCGTGAGAGAAACAGATTTTACGCAACGGTTTAGAGCTGCCACGCTGTGATTTAGTATGTGTTGTTCTTTTGATAAACGTAAGGAAATTCGAGGATTCAGTTGCACAACTAAACACTTACAAACAAATTAAGTTAATTAAATGTTACTATTTAATAATGCAAGTTACCCATATAGTAAATGTTGATCACAACTGATTAAACATTTTTCATTGTGTTGTGCAAGTGCTGTTTTTTTATCATATCTTCCTATTTGTTCTTGTAGTATAATCATCTCTATAAATATTTCAAAACGTTGAAAGTGGAGTTAAAACCTCCGTAATTTTCCATTTGCAAATAATGGCCTGCGGTTCTCTAAAGAATTCCTCAGTAAAACACTGTGAAAGCACCGGTCATTGAAACTTTCATAAGTTTGTGCACTACCCATAATAGCATCCATAAAAAGACGCCATAGTTGTTATGATGAGTTATGGTAATGAGACGCCATGGTTGTTATCACTCAGTGTGCTTAGTGAACTCACTGTTGCAAATATTTTCTACATAATTATGGTTACAAATTGATATTGCAAAGCGGGCTTCTCCCTGATAGGGATTTCTTTCAAATAACCTTATTAGAATCAATATATTAGGTCCTATGTTTATTCTTATTAAATGAAAAATAAAATAAGAAACGCCTTTTTTTTTAAATCGTAAAGAGTTTCGTTTTAGGAATGTCAAATATATCAAACACTAGTGGGCCCGGCAGACGTTGTCCTGCCCGATTCCAGCGCCACCTACCGGGTCCAATTTTACCTACTTATAAACCTTCCTTGGACCTATTCAAACACCTACAGAAAATTTCGTTTCATTTTTATATGTATATAAGAAGAAGAAGATTATAGATTTGCAGTCAATGGAGTATGAATACAACGATATGAAATTATTATAAGTTAATATAGGGAAATATATTTTCTGGATAAATTTATTTACTAAGTTATCCGGAATACTAAGGTTCAACTGTCATTATGACGTTTTTGTTGTTGTCTTCAGGATTTTTTAAATAGTTGTGCAAAAAGGGTCATTCTTTTTATAGGTCGTACATAAAGAAGTAAGTTAAAAACATCGCTTTAATGCAGATCGTAATATGACTGAGAAATATGCGAATTAAAAAATGTTCTAAATTAATTATGCATGCCTATTATGAGGCAAACACCAACGACATATTGTAGCGAATTCGCACCGGAAGTGCTGTGTTTTCTACTCGTACCTTGCACCAATTGGATGCTAATTTGCGGATTGCATAACAATGCAAAGGCTCAATCCAATATTTCCGTTTTTTTTATTTTGTAACCGGACATTATTCAAGTCAATGCGTTCGTGTGGGCCGGTTTCAATGAAAGAAAGCGTGTGTGCGCGAAGCGTGGGAGGATGACTACTTGCCAAATTGGGAAACGTTGAATCCTTTGTTTATCCGTCTGCAAGAATTAATTTCGCAATGAAAGGCATTTCTCCGCGGGTTCGATTGACTGATTTACCTTTCTGCGATGAACTTATGTTTTAGTTGTTATCATATTCTTGATTAGGTCGTTGTAACAACTAGCTTGTTTGGCTGTGTGAATGTCCGTGCGGTGATAGATTTAGAACACATACGAGGTGTTTGGCGCATCATACCATATCAAGCCGAAATGTATCCATGTTAACATAGTCATATAAAAGTAATGAGGAGCTTGGTGGTGCATAGTGATGAACGATCGCTAAGGTTAAGCAACGTTGGCTGTTATCAATCCTATGATGGGTGACCAAAATACGAAACATCTCGAGCTCCTCCGTGCTTCGGAAGGCACGTAAGACAGTGGGCTCTGCGCCTGATCGCCCCGGTCGTGTCGGCTAACCGTCCCATCGGACTATGCGAGTGAAGGAACAGAGACTGCACATGCGTTTGCAGTCACTTGAGCACTATAATATCTTCTGCGCAGATGGCTAATCTCTGTTGAGTTTGGCCGCCGTAACAGAATGTCGATTAGGAGGACATTATCACTATAAAAGTTATAGCGCCATTGAAAATTCGAAAGTAAGATTAATTTTCTAATTTCCCATACATTTTTTTCACAGAACCAACTATTTGTATAGGGAATTTTAAATTTAATTTTTCTATTATGTATAATAGAAAAACTGCTATGCCAAATCCTCCTCTTCAAAAAAGAGAGTCGATTCCAGCAGTAACTTTCCCCTTTGTCGCCGACCTCCGACTAAGAACACACAGATTAAAAACACAGCACTAGACCATAGACACGGATTACATACTAGTACCATAGTTCCACACTACACGAAAACACATTTTCAGAAAGAAGGATAGGTTTGTTTACTATAAGTTTTTGTCTGTGTATGGCCCAGAGAGGCTGCTAGATTTTTTTAATCCGTAAAGGTAGTAGTGGGAGAGGAGAGACTACGGAGCAAATCAATATTATCTGTTCGAGAATGGATATGCTCCGTATAATATTGGTCCAAGATTAGAGAGTCGAATTGTACGTGTACGGACAACTCGACTCTCCAATCCTGGACCGATCGGTCTACAGAGTGAATCAATTGAGATAACATAACGGCAAACAGCGATATCCACTATGGTAAATTGAAAAGATCCATTAATGGATCTTTCTGCACTCCGATGTCTACTTTAATCCATGATTCAGAAATTCATTGTAAAGGATACATTGATAATTTTTTTGCACTCCACGCGCACTTTGCCTTTAGCGGATAAAAAGGTCCGCCCATGGATTATTTAATGGATCTTAGTGGATATGGCGTCGATGGCGTTGTGCGTAAGGCCGTCGCCTACCAATCGGGAGGTAGCGGTTTGAACCCCGCCACGTACAAATGTGTTTTCAAGTTTTGAATTCATATGTACGTTTATTCGACGCTTTTACGGTGAAGGAAAACATCGTGAGGAAACCTGCACACACCTGTGAAGAAAGAATTTCTTTACAGGTTGTGTGTGAAGTCGACCAACCCGCACTTTGCCAGCGTGGTTGACTAAGGCCTAATCGCACTAGTTTAGGGTAGGCTCGAGCCCCTCGGTGGGGACGTATATGAGCTGTTGATGACGAGTGGATATCGCTTGGCAAACGTACAAAAGATAAAATTTACAAAGTTCTACCATATCAATACATCACCCATTTAACCATGCAAGCAATTGTAGCATTAATAAAGATTAGACGCGCGATGAGTTTTATTTATTATTATAAGTCCCGTGGGCCGTCATCGAGCCGTCTCAATTCTTTTTCACCCGTTCAAAGTGTCTTCGGGAACGCGACCGCTAATGGCAGCCAGTCCCTCCCACACTTTATTTATCACTTCCTCGCTTTCTATTACAACAATATCATTCTTGGAAATACGCTTTAAAGTTCGTAATTGGTTAGGTGAAGGTGTCTGGAACTGGATGTGATCTGAATTGTACTTAAAAGATGTAATCATAAACGAGTGCTGATAATGCAAAATTTTGCTTTATTCTTTGCTCTTATATGAAAAGCAAAAGTGAATTTCTATAAGTTAAAATTTTATAATTAGGTATTTTTAATAGATAAGTCATAAAATAGTCGTCTCGGTCGAAAATGTTGACTGTCATGGGTATGGGTGTTGTGCCCAGCTTTCAAGAACCAATAGTGCATATTTTTAAAGTTTTGGTTTTGTTTCGATAGTTGGTACCTATTCAAAACTGCTATTGGATAGGTATTTTATAATGCCACTCAAAATAGCCTCATGTTTGACTGAATCATCATAATTTTCTTATCCTGTGGGATAAGGTAGTATTATTTTTTTTACTTTAAAAAAATGTGCACTATATGTATACTATTGACCTGTGGTTACTAACTCGAATTTGATTTATTTGCGTTACCTATGTCGCTATGCAACGGATTAATTGTATGACTTTTCATATAATATGGGACCTAAGAATATGAAAATATTGTACAATTTCGTATTCTTAATTTAATCATTAAATACATTGTTCTTCGTTAGAATGTTACTTTATTCAGGACTAGCTTTCCGCTCGCGACTTCGTCCGCGTTATTTTTGTTTTCCCGTGGGAATTTTTTTCCCGTAGGAAAATTACCCTATGTCCTTCCCCTGGCGTCGAACTATCCCTATACCAACTTTCATGAAAATCGGTTCAGTAGTTTGGAAGCCTATTCAATACAAACAAACATACAAACAATCAAATCTTTCCACTTTATAATATTAGTATAGATGAAAGTGCGTTTATTAATGTAGGTACTAGTAAATCATGATTATTACAATGAAATAAAACGCGCTTAGTTTTGATGATAAGCGACGAAGCACTAATGTTATCTTTAATTTATGTATTTGAATCAACATGAGTTACTGTCATATGCAACTAACTCGAAGCGTGAAGGATTAATGGTTTCGAATTCGATACAGAAAATAAGACGCGTTATCTAATTGCTAAAAGACTGTGCTTCCTGTAAATTCCGACGCAACCATTAGCAGCCGGCTCTTTGAACTCCCAACAGATTTACACCCGTCAAGTCCCGTTTTAAACCAATTAATGCGTTTTTTCCTAATATAGTTCAGTGTCAAACTACCTTGTCATTTATTTGGTAACTCTTTTGTTTCAATTTGGCTAGCAGTTAATGTAACAGATAATATATAATTAACATTTGTGTTGACTTGTGATTTTAATGAACGATCAGTAATAAATTTAATCCTGTTACTTTTTACTAGTATTATAAGACAACGGTCTATAATACAATTACACAATGAGCATCCAGGTGGGTATTAAATTGCAAATGGCAAATAATAGCTGACTGTTATGTTCGTAGAACGGTATAAAGAAACGGAAGTTAAGCAAAGCGGATCGCTTATAATAAGCGTATAGTGGTGCATTCAGAGCACCAATTAACAAGATGATATTGAATACTCGTATATTTTTTAATTTGATTCAGATCTAGGTATTGCAATTGTTTTTTTTTGTAATTAAACATTTCAACGCATCAGATACACATCTACTAACCGAAGCGTCGTTAATTGTATCAATTCAAATGTGACTTGATAGAAAGTTCTTTTAAATCGTCAATTTTTTCACCTTCTGCTCATTCAGGATATCTTTTAGCTGATAAGAAGAATGGGCGCAAAAATCGTGTTTTTGCACATACGGCAAATTAAAAATATTGATGTGTGATTTTGAGTATTAATAATTTTACCCACGATATTTTCACAATAAAATTCCCTTTAAAAATACTTTAAAACAATGTCATAACTAGAACGGCTTGGTACAACTTATTTTTTTACGCTACTGCACAGTGTTAAGGTAAACGCTGGTATACTCGTCAGTGTCCCAATACTCGTCAGGTACCTATACCTACACTTTAAAAGGGGCTTATAATATTTCTACCAACCGTAAATGAAAGAATTGTTATTGACATACAATCACAGTAATATAATGTTCTATTATATTTGCAACATTGCATTAAAATTGTAATTGCGTCGAAAGTTCGAGGTGCTAAAAGTGTGAGCTCAGAAAAAAATGTGGAAAAGGTATAGTTCGGCAACTAAACTGAGCAACAACCGGCTCCTATTTTTTACATAATATTCCGCTTGGGATATTTATACGGTAAGTGTGTTTATTTTTTAAAGATAGTACAATACATTTTCTAATACTATACCTATTAATCTGTGCTATATCGTGAGAAATTTATTTTTTTATTGCATGTGACATTAATTGGTGCTCGCTTATTCCTGTTTTGCCCAATACTCGTCAAAATTTATGTAGTTTTGACGGATACTGGAGCGAGCATTACCAAAAGTACCTTAACCCGTCATCGCTACCTTAATTCTCGGTATTAAGTTTTATTTTCCATTGGCATTATAGAAAATCTTATACTTAGATAACGGCGAATAAGGGGACGTTCCTTACAATTGTACCTAAGCCCATCATAGCGCTTTTATTACCCTAAATTATGTACGATATTCGCTTGAATCAATTTGTTTTATTATTAGATAAAAAGTAGGTCCCTCTATATGTACAGCTTTTATTAAATTTCAATAATTTCTTGAAATTTTGTATTAGTTATATTAGTATAATAGTTTCATTATTATGATTACATTTTTATATGGTTCAGTAACATTTATAGACTTCCTTTTTTATGGGACCTACTTTTAAATTACAAAAAATAATTAACTGTTTCATACATTTTGATCGAGCAAGTATTGAACTTTTCTATGAAACAGATGATTTTTTCTTCATTTCGAGGTTGGTCTCATATTGAAAAGCAATCTATAAATGCTAGATCGTATTAAAATTCCAGTATGTATAAATATTAGAATTCAAACTTACTTAAATCAAAGATCCATGACTCGTGAGATAAGCATTTTGGTTCATCATCATCATCATTTTAGCCATGAGACGCCTACTGTTGGACATAGGTCTTCTCCAAAGATCTCCATACCGATTGCTATGGAGATCCTTATACATCCGGTACCGTCCGGTTTCCACCCTAACGGCCGAGCATCTTATATCGGCCGATATCTTGCGAGCAATGTATCCCGCCACTGCTATTTAAGGTTTGCAATTGTTTGGATAATTTCGGTAACTCTAGTTCTTCTACGGATTTCATTATTTCTGATATGATCACGTAGAGAAAACCCGAGCATAGATTTCTCCATTGCCCTTTGAGTTACTTTGAGCCTTGTTATGAGACCCACTGTAAGCAGTTCTCATTTCCGTACGTCATCACTGGCAACACGCACGAATTGAAGACTTTCGTCTTGAGAAACTACGGCAGATGGACCGAGAATATGCTGCGTAGCTTCCCGAACGCTGCCCAGCCGAGTTAGATTCGTCGATTTACCTCTTTCCGGAAGTTAGACTTACCGAGCTGGACTATTTGCCCCAGGTAAACATATTCGTCAACAGCTTCCAGCGTAGAGTCTCCAACATGCACATGAGTGGATACTACACGGGAATTTGACATTATTTTAGTCTTGTCCGTGTTCATTTTAAGACCCACTTGTTGGGAAACTCTACAGAGGTCTTCGACCATTGTGCCTAGATCCTCCAAGGTCTCAGCCATGATCCAGCTCGGTAAGTCTAACTTCCGGAAAGGAAGTTAGACTTACCGAGCTGGACTATTTGCCCCAGGTAAACATATTCGTCAACAGCTTCCAGCGTAGAGTCTCCAACATGCACAGGAGTGGGTACTACACGGGAATTCGACATTATTTAAGTCTTGTCCGTGTTCATTTTAAGACCCACTTGTTGGGAAACTCTACAGAGGTCTTCGACCATTGTGCCTAGATCCTCCATGGTCTCAGCCATGACTACGATATCTTCAGCTAAACGAAATTAAGTCTTGTACTTGAGTCGTTTATGTTGATGCCGAGTCCTCTCCAGTTCAAAATCTTAAATTTAGCCTCCAATGCAGCGTGAACAGTTTCGGCGATATAACGTCACCCTGTCTCACACTGCGCTGAAGTGTTACTGGTTTCGAGTTTTGGTCCTGAAGCCGGACTGACATGGTGGTGTTTTCGTATAATGACTGCAACACTTGGATGTATGATCTAAGCACGGCACTTGCGAACACTTTGGAGCCATTATTCTGCTCGATGGCCTCTTTAATACGTTCCGTATTAAAACAGCGTATGTCCCGAGTCAGACACTTAGAGAACTGTTTGTTAAGTTGCTGACGAGAACCTTCAGAAGACTGCAGACCCATTACACGCCATTCCTCCGTCAGCTTATCTGTCGGCTCAGTTACTTCTTTGCTTAGTACGGCTGGGTTTGCAAAACTTTGCACCTACCGTAAGGACAGCTTCCAGAACCCTGTCGTTATAAATGTCTACATCCGTGCAGTCCTCCAGGCAATCAAAGCGATTTTGCAATTCGAGTTGAAAGCGCTCGGGGTTTTGGATCTGGATTGCTTAGGGACGGAGCGTAGACTTCACCAGACGATACCGTTCCGCTTTTATGTTAAAATTCAATGCGCCTCTTACCGTTCGGTGATCGCTCCCTGTGTTAAACAAATTGATCATTGAGACGTCATTAAATATTGGGTCTTAGTCAACATGATGAAGTCAATCTTATTTTTTGTCTATCCGGACTTTTCTAGGTAAATTTTCGATGCAGCCGCTTTTTGAAGAAAGAGTTCATTATTATAGACTCCTTTTCTCTCCATGTAATCGGCTAGCATTTGATCTCGATAATTCCGGATTCCAGCTCCAAATTGCCCCACTATCAACTCATTATCGCCCCGCTTGCCTAGCCTTGCGTTGAAGTCTCCCATGACAACGGTGTAGTGAGTCTTGGAAGGGTGTATTGTCCGAGAAATGTCGACAACGACATAAATAGCTTTCACTTCCTCGTCGGGGTGGGTCGAGGTCGGGGCGTAGACCTGTATGACCTTTAGCGAATACCGTTTGGTGATTCTGAGTATAAGGTATGCCACCCTATTCGACACACTTCCGATCTGTACCACGTTGTTCACTAGAGACTTATGGAGAATGAACCCGACACCACCTTGGGACAGGTCTTCGGCCTCCCGAAAATAGAGCAGGTTGCTGGATTTAAGGACCATCATGTTCTCGTCCTCTTCTCGAACTACGGATAGTCCCAGAATACTGCAATGAAGACCGCCGGGCACTTGGGGCCTTTGGGTAGTTCGATCCATTTTTGGGGAGATTTTGGGCCTTCTCCCGCCACGCTGGCCCAGTACGGGCTGGTGGGGTGCAAGTAGCACTCAGGAAGTTTGGTAAGATTCACTACTAATTCCAGTGGAGTCTATGATATGATATATTATATATCAAACTAATAGCTTGTAATGGACTTGTCTGTACAAGATTGTTTGGCTCTCAAGCAGTTCATGAACAACAAGCCTCCCGAACAAGCCGGATTCCGCAAAGGCAATAGTACCATAGACCACATTCATTCGCTGCTGCAGATTATACAGAAGACCGAGGAGTATGATCTGCCTCTATGCTTGGCGTTTGTGGACTATGCGAAAGCCTTCAATTCTGTCGAGACTTGGGCCGCGCTTAGGTTACTCCAGAAGTGTCGAAATGGACTGATCTGTACACCCAAGTCCTGCAGTCATTGAAACGAAAACATCACTATGTCAGTCTGTCTTCAGGACCAAAACTTGAAACCAATGCGACTTTAGCGAGGTTAGAGACAGGGCAACGTTATATTGTCTAAACTATTCACAGATGCATTGGAGTATGAATTCAAGCTTTTGGACTGGAGAAGATTCGGAACCAAAATAAACGGCGAGATCATGACTCATATTCGTTTAGTTAATGATTTCGTAGTCATTAAGACCTGTGTAGATTTCCATCAAGTAGGACTTAAAATGAATGTGAACGAGATTTAAAATGTGTCGAATTCCCATCTAGTAGGTGCCCACTCCTGTGAAGGTTGGATACTCGACATCGGAAGTTGTTAACAAATATGTTTACCTAGGGCAAATAGTCCAGCTCGGTAAGCTCAACTTCCAGAGAGAGGTAAATGATGAATCCAACTCGATTAGTACAATGTTCAGAAAGCAGTTATATCGAGCATCGGTGACGATATGGACTCGGCGAGGGCCTGCTAATCGGGAGATCCGTGGTTCGATCCTGCCATGTACTAATGTTTCGTTTTTCGAATTTTTTGGGGCGGGGGAATCTCTTCATAATTTACAAGGGACTGTAGCTGTCAAGGCTGTCCCTTGGATATGCCGTAGGACTCGGGTAAAAACCCCATACCCGGCTAAACAGGCCTCCGGTACCATTCCACCTCCGGTGGAGGTACGCTCGGAATTAAACTGGTCATTCCCCGAATACACCCCTTAGGAACAGGCCCAGCAGTATAAACGAGCTGGGACTCGCCAAGGAAGGGGTGACCAGGTTGCTCGGTTGTGATCCCCCAGACGGACGACCAGGTAGGAAACATAATATCTCCCAGCCGATTGTCAGTCGGTTGGGCCTAAATGCTTCCTGGCCGCTTAGGGTAGTAGGTGCGCACCTAAGATGGCTCGCCTCCCCCTACCCAACCGCCAACTACGTAGCAGGGTGGCTTGAGAGTCCTCCTCCCGCGCCCGCTCCGCTGCAAATACTACAACGGTTGGATGTGGAAATTTTTCGGCCTTTAAAACAAATATGGAAGACGGCCGTATATGATTCGTCATAACAGCTCATATACGTTCCCGCCGAGGGGCTCGAGCCTACCCTAAGTTAGGGTGTGTAGGCCTTACTCAACCACGCTGGTCCAGCGCGGATTGGTCGACATATGATTTTCGAAACAATAATCAGTTTGTCAAACTCAAAAAAGAAAATGTCTATTAATACTTTTATATTGAATATACTCTTTGGTTTCCGCAATTTATTTATAATAAAATATTAGTCTGGGATCTGCATTCTTTATGACTACCTATAATATGTATAAATAAACAAATAAATATTACATTATTTTACTATAACGTACTTTATAACAATAACATGAACATATATATAATTAACATATGTATTCTTATCATGTTTCATCATATGTTATCATATGTTCTTAATAAAATGAACATATATATTCTTTTCGTAATGATTATAATGGAAGCTTTAACGTATAGCAATAAAGTTCAAGGTTGCGTGAAACATTGACGACTTTTGGGTCAACATGACGGTTACTAGGACAAACCTGCCGACTACTGGTACAATTGGCTCCTTTTTACTTTTTTATATTACAATAAATTATTTATTTAGTTTATTTAAAAACCACGTATACCTCTGAAAACTACAATAAATATTTTAGCAAGCTATCGAAGTTTTAGATTATTAAATCTACAAGGTTTACTGTAACACAGCTCCAAAGTCAGCAAAGTTCAAAACCTGACGAGTAATGGGCCTTTTACCTTACTGTGAGTATTATTACGATTGCTACACACTACACAGACAGTGCAAAGTTTGGTAGTTGTCGTATTCTAATTAATTTATATGAAAATCTCAAATTTATGTAACATACAGAAATAATATTTTTTAAGAAAAAAATTATTTCCTCGCGTGTTTTGGTAATGTAAATAGGTTGGGGAAAAAGTTTCTTCGCATTTTTTAAGAAAATTCAAAACATTTTTTAATATAGTTTATTTACATTTAACTAAAGTATGTAGGTACCATTTTGTTCGATAACTTTTTGCCATCTTGTAGGTAGGGACATGATCCCATTGCTATAGAAATTTTGGGACTTCTGGTCAAAATACCGCGACAAGTGGTTTTGGCAGTCCTCTCGTGATGTTAACCTGACACTGCCTAAAGAATTCTGAAGAGACCGAAACAGGTGGAAATCTGAAGGTGCAAGGTCAGGACTATACGGCGGATGCATTAACACCTCCCAGCCAAACTCTCTTAATTTTTGCTGAGTGGCTAAAGATGTGTGAGGTCTAGCGTTATCATGATGAAAAACCACACCCCTTCTGTTGATTAATTCCGGCCGCTTTCTCTCAACTTCTTGCTTTAATCTCATCAGTTGTTCGCAGTAGAGTTCAGAATCGATGGTCCTGCCTGGTGGTAACAGCTCATAATGAATAATGCCCTTCCAATCCCACCACACACACAGCATCACCTTGTTGCGAGTTAACCCGGGTTTCGCCACAGTCTGTGAAGCCTGACCGGCCTTTGACCACGACCTTTTTCGCACGTTCTTGTCGTACGTGATCCACTTTTCATCACCAGTTATCAGCTTCTTCAAAAATGGTTCGGTTTCATTACGTCGTAATAAAGAATCACAAATGAGTACACGGTTCATTTAGTTTCTTTCAGTGAGCTCGTGAGGTACCCAAATGTCGAGCTTTTTTGTGTACCCAGTTTTTTTCAAATGCGCCAAAACTGTTTTGTGGTCAATTCCCAGTTCTTCAGCTACGTCGTAACTACTGACATACCGATCTTGCTCCACTTTTTCAAAAATGGCATCCATTTTATCTGTAATAGGGCGACCAGAGCGACGTGCATCTTTGACATCAAAATTTCCAGATTGAAAACGCTTAAACCAAATTTGTGCTACTCTCACAGACACTGCACTAGGTCCATAAACATCGCAAATTTTTTTCGCGGCTTGCGTTGCATTTTTACCTTTTTTGTAGTAAAATTTTAAAATGTATCGAATTTCTTCATTAGATTCACTCATCTTGGCGGTACGAAAAACAAATGTAAATCACACATTTTTTTAATTTGAATTTGGAATTATGTTCTTTAAAATTTAAACTTTCAATGATACCAAAACCAGCCAGATACAAATAGTATAGCCAAAGAGATTTTATTACAAGTTTATACATACTATAATGCGAAAAGACTTTTTCCCCAACCTAATATGTTCATATTAGTTGATCAATATATCTATTCGGTTTGTTGGCATGACATTTTGTTAATGTTTTCATTATTTAACTTAGACAACTTAGTTTTGCGCCTATTTACTCACTTATTTTTTATATTATTTTTTTTACATACGACAGGGAAGCTTTTGGCCTTCATCTCACCTGATGGTAAGTGACGATAAGGCCGAAGGTGGAAGCAAGCTTCGCCTGGACTCCCTCAACAACTGAGGATCTTACCACTAATAGGCTAGATGACAAAAAAATTTTTTTTGCTTTAATAGAAGCTCATTCATTTAATAAACTGAAAGAAAAAATCGGTTTTCGAATAACTAAAAAAACAACCAAGATATACGGCATTAAAGATTTTTCTCCATCTCTGTCTAGCAAAACGGCAATTTACATGGAGTTAATATGGCCGTACTAAACAATGACGTCACGGTTGTTGTCGGATCTCTCTGTCTAACCGCTTCCAAATTAACAACTTAAAATGCTTGTATCTAATGTATTTCTAAGCCGATTTTAAATTCTAATTTCACAGGATTGTATCTTTTTCTGCGGTATTTTAATATTTTATGACGAGACGTGAAAATTAGAATTCAGTCATCATCCCTATTGTCGGAACACAACAATGCTATTTAACATTGTTATTATGGCGACAAGCTTAGGTAAGACGGTGGTAGCTAGCCAGACGGGCTCAGAAGCCCTACCACCAAATGAACCGAGCAGAAAATTTCTGCCCCCACTGGGAATCGAACCCTGGACCTCCCGATCAACACCCGGTGGTCTCAACCACTAGACCACGGAGGCGGTTGTTATTTATTTAAATAATACTATTGACGTTTATATCAACGAATAATATATTAATTTTATATAACCAACATAAAAACACGAGAGTCGAGATGCCGTTAACCCGCGATTAATGAGCTTTTTTTATTTCCGCTTGTCTCGATATCGTGCAGTCGTGATATTTATTCAATGAATATGAAAAAAATGTATCCGATCATTGATTTTTGTTGCTGTTAATCCACGAGTCACGAAAAATTGCATTTCAACTATTGTTTGGTATTTCTAAAAATGCCATAACCTACTTTTTTATTATAACAAAACCAGTTATTGAATACCTCTAAAAGTTACTGATATTAAAGACTCTTAACGGTTATTATGTCATCCATACCTCTTTTAAGTATTCGGTGATACTGCCTTTGCTATGGTTCCTATTCAGCACCACAAAAATGTATCCCTAAATTATATGTGCCATTTTATTTATCATTAGCACTTTCTAAGATTTACTTTAATTTGAGCACGTACATCGTACTATTACAAAATATTTATGTCAGAAAAACATGTCATAAAGCGATATTAGAGAATAACTAATTTCATTTCATTGAAGTCGTGTGAACAAACTATAATGTGCGCTGGGTGGCTTGATGATATTGTACGGGTACTATTATGTCTTTCTCTCTTTAACATCACACTGCAGAAGACTGCGCACGTACTGTGTGATACCTCGCATGTGCCTGGCAGTAGGAAAACAGTGATTTGTATTCAAATACAGAAATGGATGGATTAGTAAAAGAAAAATTAATCGATCATCATCGAAGGAGCTACAACGCCTACAACCCTTCTTCGTCAGAAAATTCAGAAATGTTAACGCTGTGACTGTTTGCCATTTTCATTCTATTCTTTTTTCGAAAAACTGTCAGATATCCAGAACGTTGCAGTGCAGCGCGTTACAGCACAGAATATAACTATAATATACCGGGTGTAACAGAATACCGCAATAATATTTAAGGTTGTTGATTAACAAAAAAAATGTTTTATGACTATTCTTTGTATTTTTATTATATGCCTACTTTCGATTTAATACTCTTAACAGTTCAGCGTATTGAATCGAAAGTAAGCATATAATAAAAATACAAAGAATAGTCATAAAACATTTTTTTTGTTAATCAACAACCTTAAATATTATTGCGGTATTCTGTTACACCCGGTATAGAAGCTTATTAAAGTTGTAATGCGCATCTCCCTTCACGAGAAGAACAGGCAGGAAACTCGCAAGGTCATATTTTTTGTCCCCTCTATATAAAATCGGCAATTATAAAGTTGGCTTACTATATACATTAATGAATAGTAATCCTCGCCCATTGTTACATGGAACTTAATGAATTGGTGACACTTCTACCTAATCTTCTCGTGAAAACCTTCGTTATGGCATATTCTATAAGAGTTAGGATGAACATTAAATATTTTGTACAATACTCTACATTTAAGACTGGAATATAATTATAGACTGGAACAAAAAAGATAATTTTTGTTTCAGTCTACAATTAAAACCCACGAGGTTATCTATTGTCTCGATGGATTATGTTGTTCACTTACACAAAATTTAACAAATACTAGAATAAGTTATAGAAAAAGAATAACAAATACTAGAAATATTTGTCTTTTGTATTCCTCCAACTACATTACGTAACGAAACTTCTGCTCATTCACAATTTTGCAGCCACTCAATCAAGTGCACTCCGTTTATTTTGCAAATAGACTCAGCTGGTCTTGCATGTCTGCGTCTAATCAAGTTCGCGTTTGTACAAGTGCATAACCGCCGGTTGGTACTTGACACGGAAGCGTTAAGTTATACTAATGCGCGAACGGAAATGTCATTCTGAGTTTTTGCAACGAGCTGTGTAGGGCGTGTCTCTTGAGTAAGGCAGGTCAGGAAAACACAGGGCTGGCAGTTTAACGAATAGACAACAAGTTGTGATGCAACGTAGTTGTATTTTCCTGGTATTTTTTTATTTTCAATTATCTTTTATAATTTATGTAGGCTGAAAGATTTCGATGTAATAGGCTTTTTTGGCAACATTAAATTAGGTATATCGCAATTATTTGTGACAAAGTTAAAAAGTTTTCTCTGTCAGCCCTAGTTCATTAAGTAAGCGCTAAATCGCGTAACTTGGCCAGTAAAATGATCAGTCAATTGTTTGGAAAGGCGCTACGGAGTGGTTAGTAAATCTTTGTATTCTATTGTTTCATGTATTGCGCTCCATTGAAAACAATGGGATGAAATCCATTTATACTTTAACTTTTATAATTGCTAATTCGTCTTGCCACTGTCTGAACTCATATATCTACATAACACCTCTGTAAGATTACTGTTAATGTTTCATCATTTCAAATTCAAAATATTTTAATGAAGTAAGTAATCACTTCTGCACGACAATGAAGCTACGCCAATGGTTCACATGTCTACGGCGGGAGACCTTGTACTGGAAAGAACCAGCAAGAAAACCAGCAAGGGCAATTTTTTTTCCCTGTATTGTTACAGAGTCGTCAATTGAAAGCTGATCTCAAAGCAAAAATTTGAGCTCAACTTCCATTACAATATTAGATGTGTCAGTTCTCTTCTTACATGTGTCATTACCAAATACAACAATATTTGTTTAAATAAAAAGTTATACACAACAACACGATTCATTATCTTCAAATTAAAACCATTCATTGGCATCATTCAAATAATCGTTGATTTTATAGTAACCTTTACTCATAAGAGTCTTTTTTACATGCGCTTAAAGCTTATGAAATGGCAAAAGGATATACATTTCCCCATAAACGAGCCTCTAGTTTTTTGAAGCCTGTACGTTGGAACGGCAAGTTTATTTTTGTATCTTGTATTTAGATGATAAATATGGAAATTGGTTTCAAATGTATTTTGCTGTAAAACTAATACTATTTGCCAAGGACTCAATATGTGGATCCCACTGCAATCTAGAATCTAGTGTAATACCCAATAATTTGGTAAAGTCGATGAATTTAACAATTTGATTATTCATTTCCACAATTCCAGAGTACTATTTACAACGTCAGTATTTTCGTTTTCTCTGTCAACCTTAAGTATTGTATCGCACAGATTCTTAGTGAAGGGAGGTCATTAATATAAATTAAGAAAAGCAAAGTTCCCAATGTCGATCTATGTGGCACGCCCATAACTATAGGTGCACCAACAGATTCAGTTTTGTTATTAACAACTTTCTGAACCCTATTGGACAAATAAGACTCAATAAGTCTAGTTGCTCCTTCAGAAACACCATAATGCTTGAGTTTATTTATAAGAATTTGGTAATCAACGCAGTCAAAAGCCTTTGATAGGTCACAAAATATACCGATTACATCTTGTTTACAGCAAAAATGTGTTTCAGAAGTGCAACACCGACATCAGTAGTGCAACGACCTTTGGTAAAACAGAATTGGTTCATATGTAAAATGTTGTTATTTGTTAATTGATCAGTTAACTGATTAGGTATAATTTTTTTCGAATATTTTACTAAGAGCTGGTAGCATCGAAATTGGTCGATAATTTGAAGGGTTACTTTTTATTCCCAGATTTAAATAGAGGTAACTTGCTATTCTTTATGAGGTCAGGGAAGACACCTTCATCGACACATTTATTGAATATCAACGCAAGTTGCGAGGCAAGTTCTTTAATTACAGATTTAATTATATGGGTCGAAATACTCTAAAGATCTTCAGTTTTTGTTTGTACTGATCATACGAAATGTTTTCAAAACAGTTTTAGCATCAATATAACAAAAGTTGAACACCTTGTTGCACTTCTCCACACATTATCCCAAAAGAGCTACGGCCTTATTGGGACATTTCAGCGAAGAGACGCCCAATGTTGGGAATGGATCTCCCCAAGTACCATTGTTTGGATGGTTAAGATAAAATGTGCTGTTTTTGTTTCAGGTAAGAAGGAGTTTAAGAAATACTGAAGTCATTTGCCAATTACCTGCTGGAATGGTAAGTATAATAATATAATATATTTTTTTGTAATTGAAATTGATTGCTACTTAACGCCTTCATAAACAGAAGTAGTTAAAATTTTAAATAAAAACATAATCAGTGCATATAATATGGTACCGGAATCATTGAAGAGTATAAATATATCATTCTGATTATTGACGTATTATTGAGAAGCCAGATGCTCGGTTTATCGTTTTTGGCTAGTTTTCAAGTGCCAAAAAGCCATTAGAGGAATATTATGCATTGGGTATTAACTCTTACGGCTGACGATATTATTTTGCTGTTATTTACCATATACCATTCACTGCTAATATTTCATTAACAACATCGTGGCGTCAAATTAAAAAGAGGTTTGTTTACTTCTATACAACAAATATGGGAAGGACCTTACAGATACCTTTTATTTTTTATGATATTTTAATTTAAAATTTTCTTAATATCTCATCTCATATCGCTGTCCTGCCTTTTCATATGATAAAAGAAACAAAAACTCCATATAAGTTAAATATGTAAAACTTGTAGGATTTTAAATTTTAATTTTAACAGCAAAATAGAGTCACATAATTATTACGTGGAGCGAGGAATCTTTCTTAGGATTATTCTTTTTTAGCCGACTTCATAAAAGGAGGAGGTACTTAATTTACCTGTATGTTACTCGATAACTCCACTATTACAAACCGATTTTCAAAATTCTTTTCGTATTCGTAAGAGTATTTTGCTCAGTTGGTCTCATTGTCACCAAGTCAGGATCTGGCGATAGGATTCTAGGAAAATCGAGTAAAACCCAAAAATTTTATAGATAAGTCTAACGTGTTTCGTGTTTTCTCTCAAGCTGTTCAAGTATTTGCGTCTGGTAGTCATCATCTCAAGGAGTCTTTCATCATGTTGAGTTGATGATGGAAGGATTCTTGACTTATAGAGGAGTTAAAAGTTCGTTTTTTAAATATAAGCCCGTCCGGCTAGCTTCCACGGTCTTACCTAAGTTTGCCGCCAATAAAACAGTGTAATTTAATTGTTGTTGTGTTCCTACAATTAGACGTAGGATAACCCGGGGGATTATTGTCTAAGAAAAAATCTATCGCAATCGCTTACAATTTGACAGTCGCAGCCCATCCATTACTCCTTTATAAAAGGAAGTCGGTACAGGGTCTTATGTTCACGGCGCAACGGCTGTCAAATTATAAGCGATCGTGATAAATTTTCTCTTAGACAATAACCCACCAGTTCTCCAGTTGTTGAGGAGTCCAAGTAAAGCTCGATTCCACCTACGATCTTATCGTCATTTACCATCAGGTGATATTAAGGCAAAGAGCTTCCCTTTATTGCTTGGCTTATACTTTTTTTCTAAAGACCTTACATTTAAGAGGAAACACCAAGGTTGATAGAATTCAAAAATAGGTATTTGTAAATTGAATTGCTGTCGCGCAGTGTGTCCGAACAACTGAACTGAGCGCGATAGGGACAACTGCAGCTGGCACCGAAAATACCTATGAAAAGTACACAATTTTTTTTTTACAAAACATAGAACTGACTTCAAAAACACTGAAAACTTAAAAATAATCTTCTTCTATATTGAAGTCGGCGCCAAACGATGATCTCCTAGAAAGTGTTAAAATTTGTCACCGACTTCAATATAGAAGAAGATTATTTTTAAGTTTTCAGTGTTTTTGAAGTCGGTTCTATTTTTTGTAAAAAAAAAATTATTTTTAACTTTTTAGTGAAAGAAACCCTAATTTAATACCACTCACCTTCGGTGAGCTGGTATTAAATTAGTGTTTTCCTCGATTTTCTATGGGATCCCATCATCTGATCCTGACTTTGGTGACTATGCGACCACCCTTGTAGTATACTCTATTAAAATACAAAAATAATTTTGGAAATCGGTTTTGAAAATGACCGAGTTATGCGGTAACAAACATAAAAAAAATACAACCGAATTGATAACCTCCTCCTTTTTTGAAGTCGGTTAAAAATACGTTTCGTAGTCCCCTGTTTTCTCCGCGAAAAATTTACCGATTTAATTACTTTTTGCGTTAAAAATAAAGCATGGCTTATTCTGTGTTTTATATGTTTTACTTTTTTCATACAATCTTGTTCAATTTGTTTGCTATACGTTTGAATACAGCAGAAAATTAGGTCGATTTTTTAGGTTTTTGAAGGTTTAAAATCTCTTTTAATAAATAACTTAATAAAAAAAGGAAAACATAGAAATATTCTTCTAGTGGCCATTGGTTTTATTGGAAAAAATAGAGCAACTAGCGCCATTATCCAGGGAGGAAACAGGGGACTACGGTTTGTATGGAAAAACGGCCTGTACGATTTCCTCTTAATCTGAAAAAGTTTATAAAAAGATAATTTTGGTTCGTGATAGTTAACTATTCTAAGCCATCGCGCACATTATTATGTGTATACTTTATAGCGATGTAGTCTTGTGCTTAAGCACAATCTGGGAGTTATCATCAAGTCTTACTGCGACCCCTATGCCATCTGTCTACGTCAATTAGTATTACGGAGATACACGACTATTCGTGACTAAATTAATTCCTTACGCTAAGAAAGCTCAGAAAATAACAAAAGGATTGAGTGTTACTCAACCAGTGTTTACTTTAGTATGACTCAAAATTGCTAAACTTAGCGTCAATCTAAGCAAAATATTCTTGATGCTTTCATTCCAAAAATTGTGCGTGACTCACAAATAAGGGTTAAGAAATAACAAAAATATTTGAGCCGGTATAAGTAAGTACGCCTTAAAGATTTAAACTCGTGAGTTAAAAAATCAACATAGATTTTAAACAAGTATTTTAACGATGAACAATATAGCAATATAGAACAATATATTATTAAAGAACTAAAGTCACTCACAAAGTCTAAAGGATAGCCTTGAGTGGCAGTGGGCAGGTCACATTGCTCGCAGGACTGGCAGCCACTGGGCTGGAAAGGTCCTCAGGTGGCGACCGCATCCTGGGAGAGTGTGGGATCTCCAAGGTGGCCAACGATCTGTTGATAGTAACGGTTAGTCATTGGATGCGAGCAGTGCAGAACCGATTGGTTAAAAGAAGCATTGTCCAACAGCGGGTATATGGTGAATGGTGACTTGATTAAACCTAAGGAGACACCCAAATGTACATTTTAATAGGCTAGGATGAATGAAAAAAAAAATATTGCTGTAATAGAAGCTGATTCATATAATAAACAGAAAGATAAAATCGGTTTTGGAATAACTATAAAAACAACCAAGATAAAAGGTATTAAATATTTTTCGCCATCTCTTTCTAACAACATGCCAATTACATGGAGTTTGTATGGCCGTACTCAACAATGACGTCACGGTTGATGTCGGATCTCTCTGTCTAATCGCCTCCAAATTAACAGCTTAAAATGCTTGTATCTAATGTATTTCTAAGCCGATTTTAATTCTAATTTTACATGATTGCATCTTTTACTGCGGTATTTTAATATTTTATGACGAGATGTGAAAATTTGAATTCTGATAACTGTGAAAAGAGCACCAAAGAAGTATTGTCGGGCTGGTGTCGTTATGAAAAGTAATTTAATTTACATAAGCACCTACATACTTTTGTTTTTCTACGTGAGAACATAAACACTATTTATACCTAAGTATTGTCGAACTTATTTAACTAAGTGATATTTCAACACATTAACCGCAAGTAAATATAAGTTTCTCTTTCTGGCTCCGTTACATGTTAAATTTACAAGTCAATCCAGTTCGTATGCAAATTTCGAGACAGTGCGGGTAATTATTAATGCATAGCTTAATAATGTGTGTATTGTATAATCAATGATACGTTGTTTTTGTAGCAATGAAAGTGCAAGCAAAGCAATGAATCATTTTATGAAACTTTGGCTACACTCAAATAAGCTATTTTATGTAATTTATAGTTTTTTTTTCGATGTAGAGTTCACTGATTAATACACTTCAACTTGGGTATAAAAGATACGAATGTCGTCTCTCGGTACGTAATGCAATTTTTTTATTCTAATGTTATTAGATAGGTACATATACATTAAAATATTCTAGAATAAAAATTATTAGTTTGCATCCTATCTTTTCACAATTTACCTATGTCAATGTTGGTAGTAACACTTTATAGTAATGTCTTAAAAAAATAAACATAAAAGTGACACTTTTCATTGTGTGATAAAAGTTTTATACTGTCTAGATATGGAACTCTAGCAAATTTGGAGTGACAAACGAAAAAAACTGACAACTTGTAGAAACTCTCTAATAAGAAAACTAATGAATCAGCTACCTGACAAACAAGGACTGTGTCCAGTGATATACAAAATTGTTATATATTGACAATATAGCTTTCTGATTGCGAAAGAATGAACGAAATTTGACTCCATCTTTTGTTTTTATTTATCTAGGCAGGTCCCGCAATCCCACAATGTTAGTTAGTATAGTTTTTACTAAATAATTTATAGCCTCGGTAATTCATTTTACAAATTATAAACAAAAAATCGAATTGTTCACCTTATATCTCTACCTCAGGTATTGTAAATATAAAATGTCTTTTCTCTTCATTATATGAGTTTAGATATACTGCAATTATCATGAAACTCGCTTCGCTTGGCTCTCATTTATTTCGAAAGTTCATGCTTCAAATCAAAGTAATCTTGATTGGAATAGCCATGAAGGTACAAAAATAATTTTGTTTACTGGATATGAACATGCACACACATGATTAATTTAACGGCTGCGCGTGCGCCGGCCCTTGTCTCGATATGACAAATTAACTAAGAATAGAGTTATGACCCGTTAGTGAATTTCTTCTATTTTCACACAGCGCCGTTTAGGTTTATTGCGTACACTATTAATAAATAAACACCGACATCGCCAGATATATTACGGTTGTTGATTAAATGACGTAAGAATTGATTATTGCCGTTAAATACAGCTGTGGGACCACACCGGTTAAGTTTTGTATTGTATACTAAGCGTAAGTACCTACAGACTATATAAATATTGTTGACGGAACTATTTTCGTTTTTCCCATACAAATTAGGTATGTATTTTGTTGTAGTAAAAACCATTTTAAATATAAGGCAGAAGCTTTAAAATGTTTCGTCACAACACGTTAAGTAGTAGTTTTTAGTAATTTTTATTTTATTACCTGAAAAATTATGCTGTCCCATGCAAACTTTTCCGCCGCTGTGGTCCAGTATTTGAAACCACGGGGCCGATGGGGGTGGAATATTTCTGCTCAGTTTGGTTAGTGGTGGGATTTTTGAGCCCGCCTGGCTAGCTGCCATCGTGTTACTTCAGTTTGCCACAATTATAACAGTGTTGATAGCATGGTTGTGTTCCGATAATTAGAGATAAGTTGACCAGCAGGCTTATTACCGATTTCATGGTTTTGAAATGATATCATGATGAAATCATAGTGCAAAACCAAAAATAAGATTTTTGGTCGAATTTTTGATCGTTCGTTCATTATATCATGTTGATATCATTCAAATTATGCCATAGTGATGATATCATT